>OY770142.1:7090000-8290000 GCA_963669345.1 Gortyna flavago
AAGGTAGATATATGCTGTCGCGGACTTTTATTTAGAACTATTTAAGACAAACAGTCCCACGATACATTATCTTCGTGTAGCTGTAACGGTTTAGGCAGCGCACGCCAAGATAGCTCTCAGAGGGCAGGAATTTTTCCGACTTACTTGATACTTATATTATGGCAAAAAAAAATTACACAAAATCTTTATAAATTGTAGCCTATGTGTTATTCTGATGTATAAGCTATATTACTGTGAAGTTTCATCGAAATCCGTTCAGTAGTTTTTGCGTGAAAGAGTAACAAACATCCATCCTTACAAACTTTCGCGTTTATAATATTAGTAGGATATTAGTAGGATATTGCGTTTGTCGCTCAGACGCTAACTGAAATTACGTCTCAAGACAGCGTTGGCAATCATGCACATTTAGAACACTACACAGAGCCAAATTAAATAAACTAGCGAAACTCTGCAAACGTGCTGGGTGTAGATATCTAAACGAAAAAAAATACAGTCGAATTGAGAAGCTCCTCCTTTTTGAAGTCGGTTAATAAAACATAAACTGAGCGAGGGCTAGTAGGATAATCAGTTGAGCGTATTTCAACAGTTCAACTTCCTGCTTACTGTTGCGGGGTAGTATTAGCTGCAGTTTAAATCAACCGGCAGCCTCATTGCGTAACACACTTTCAATACCAATTGACAATGTATTAGCAATATCCTTCAAAATGATTCAACTTTGAAGGATATTGCTAATAAATTGTCATAGGTCCGAAAAATTTGTCTGCTCAACAACGTAAACACAGTTCAACAACACAAGCACACTACGTTAGCTATGATAGTTGTTGTATTTCGTTGTAGTGTGTCAAAATAAAATCCATTGATACCTACTGTTCATAGACTTATAAAAAAAAAGATGGACTCGCGCCACGCATATCGAAAGTGAAGCACCGTACCGATCTATGTGTGCGTGATTGACGATTGACGCTGTCGTGTCACGTAATTGCGGCCGGTCGGCATACTATGATGTAAATGTGAGCGTGAAGCGTGTTTGTGCAAACGGTCCGCCATACTTACTGTGCTTCACTTCCGATATGCGTGGCGCGGAGTCCATCTTTTTTTATAAGTCTATGCTACTATTAGTGTGTTACACAATTACCCCGCAGGATTCATATTCATTGGCAGGGCGATAAATTCACCGTATTTCGAACGGCCAAACATTTCCATAGTTTAATTTTGTCTCATTATTGATCAAGTAAAATAGATTGCAATGCTATGATTCATAATTTATGTTGTAAGTATAGTGGTAGATAGCTTATAATTGTGCGCTCCGCACAAACAAACGCTTCAGCTGTATTAGTATAGGTAGGTATAGGATATAGATTGCTAGACTAGAAATCGATATAAAAAATGAGAAAGTTTACAATAGCTGCACACCGTTATGACGCGGGCCATCAGCTCGTTAACATCGATAAAATAACGTTATAATAAGTTTAAAGTCCATTTTTCAATGCTCTATTACGATATGATTTATCTTCTATTTACCAGACCCGGCAGAGATGGCCAACATTACAAGCCAGCTACTAAGGGCACTAAAAGTATCAATATTACACTATAAATTACAGTAGAAACTGCCCAAACGAAGTTACATGACAAAATTGTAGCCGTATCACCCATTAAAAATTGCCAATTTACACAGACGTCAATTATCGTAAACTAAAATTAATTTCTGATTGACAAGTATGATTGTGAAAATTAAATTTCTTGAATAAAACTGAACTTTGTTTTTTCAAAGTAAGGTTTATTATCCCGAAGTGTTATTGCGCTATTATCTAACGTAAGTAAAGTGAGAGCAGTGGTAGCCCAGTGGTAATGGCCCCAATTTACGAGTCATAGGGCGTGGGTTCGATCCCATTCAGGCGCTTTACTTTGTGTAAATAATTTCAACACCACTGCTAATTGCTCTCAAAATGGTGAAGGAAAACATCGAGGAAACCGGCATAGTCCTAGAACCAAACATTCGAAGACATGGGACATATACCGACCCGCACTGGGTCCGCGTGGTATTACACCCCACTCTCTCTCGAAGAGAGGAAGGAGGCCTGTGTCCCAGCAGTGAGAACATTAAAGGCTGATTATGCTGTTATCTAAAGTGGCTGATATTATCCTGCATAAGAACTTTTGAAATGAGACTACAGGGCTTTTTTTTTTTTTAAGGATGGGAAATCATCAAATGACCCCTCCCGCTCTGGGTGGAGCGGAAGGGAGTGTTAGACTCTTACTGACTAAAACCCATCCGTGTTCCTTCCTTAGCCCTTTATATTCCGGGGCAGCGGTAACCCTTTCGGACAATCCCGCTGCCCCGGCAGGCTTCGGCCCTGACGGGCCCCTCCTTATCTGCTGACATCTCTTTGAGGCGCGCGTGGAACACATACGCGCCGTCCGGCACGGGCCTGGTCCTGATCGGACGGCGAGCTACCCATTACTCGCCGTCCGCAGGCCCGCGCCTACGGTGGCCGGGAGTCGTCACGCGGCTCCCGACGCCCGGGGCGTCTACCGCGGCGGCTGGTACGGGCGGCTCTCTCCGCTCTCTTCCTCGCCCATCCCGCAGACTTCAAGTAGTCAACAGAACCATGCTTGTGAGAAAAACTAAACAGCATTTTTAGTTCTTTTTAAAATCACTTGGTTTGATAACTTGCGAAACTCAACATTTAGGTTAGGGTGAAATCAAGAGAAATGTCATTAAGTATTTCGCAATTGCTGTGATTGGTTAATCAAAATGAGATGTCTATTTGACCTCCGATTAATTTCAGTAATAACTCTGTATAACCTTGAGTTTTGAATTTACTCTCTCTCACTCCAAAATCGAGTCACCGTGCAAATCCACGTGAGGTATAAAGGCCTCCTAACACATCAAAATAATGATGAGTCAACCTGTGATACAGTTTTTTTATCTAGTACAGGATACAGGTGATCTTTTCTACTAAAGTTAAGTACTGTATTGTAAATGTATTTCTTAGTTTCTGCTTTTCAATAACTGGTGGAAAAATAATCTGTAACACTCAATGATTTCTAGTAATATATATGTCAATGGTAACACTGTTTTTGGAACGATCAAAATGATTATTAAACCAAAAAGTTTTTTTTGAAGTTTTGAAGTCCGTCATTGTACCGAATTTGAATTTACGCCCATTTAAAAAGTTACAGACTTCTAGACAAAAAGTGCAGGATGGTTCAATAACAGAACAATATTATTTGCGTAGATAATCGAAGGACGTTGCTTATCAAACTCACTTGTAATTCGATGAAGATAAAACGCTTACGAACATCATGAAAAGAGAAACATGTTTGTAGTAACAGGTGTTAAGTTGACGCTTTCCTTATCACTTGCTGATGTTTAAATGATAAATGATAAATGATTTTTATTTTGTAAGTAGGTTTGCACAAACACTTTTACACGTCATTCATATTTTTTATAAAACTAGATGAGGTCGGCGTTTCCTATCTGACTACTCTGAGAAGAAAGGCCGAAACAAACTCAGAGGTCACAGTCTCTTTTAAAGTCCAGACATAATCTTGGTCAGGTTATATGAAGACCATGTAGATCAATGTCTGAGATGGTTTACTTATAGCATTCGCGGATCTATTTTTTCGCTCAAAGGGGGCAAATTTATCTCTGGGAGGACGGGCTGGGAGGGGGGGGGGTCAATATGTATAACTCATCGTCATCGTCCTATCGGCTATAGCCTTTTCCCAACAATTTTTGGGGTCGGCTTCCAGTCTACCCGGATGTTGCTGAATACCACTATTTTATGAGAAGTGACTGCCTAGCTGACCTCCACAGACCACAACCCAGTTACTGGGTAAAACTATACCCGTTGGTAAGACTGGTTGTCAGTCTTTCGGACTTCTGACGACCTGTAACGACTGTCAAAGATCCAAGAATTACAGCCGGGACCTACATTTTAACGTGTTTTCCGAAGCACGGAGGGGTCTCGGTATGTAAAATGGTCACCCATCCACGGACCGACCGCGGCAAGTGTAACTTAACATGAGCGATCGACCCCTGCGAATAAAATAATAGGTAAGTACGGTCTACCGTACCTATCATTTATTCGCACTTGTCGGTTGATCACCGATTACTAACTAAACGGTTCAGACTAATTAGCAATTTTTCCTTCCTTTGCAGTAAAAATGCTAATGAATGCCTAATGAAGTTTTGCGTTTAATTAAGTTTTATTTCGAGTCGCACAAGATAGAGAGATTTGTAAGGAGAAAGGAGAGACTTTAGCCCAGCAGTGGGCAATAACAAAAAAAAAGAAAACTTACCATCACGTCTTCTGTGAACTTTAGCTAATTAATTTAAAAGCATAACCCTGTCTTTGCTGTCGCGCAGTCGGGTAAAAAGCCCATGAATATCGGGTCGATTGGTTTATCTTTGATATTTAGCAGTAATACGGCAATTAAATTGGTTTAATTTTATGTACTGATTACTAATATCTATGTAGATCACCCGATAAAACATTTTGAATGGACAATTTATACCTACATCGATTTAAAGGTTTGTTTACTTCGTTTGTTCTAATTTCGGTATAAGAAAAGCATTGGAAGGTTTATTTTAATGAAGTTTCTCAAATAGCAGCTCGGTGACCTGAAGACTAAAGGTAATTTAACTTTAAAAATCTAGTCAACAGTCTCATCTCGGCGAAAAACAAATGTCAAAATGTAGGGAAATTATAAGTATTTTTTGACAGATTGAGACTGAGATCAGACTGTGAACCTTTGATTATTATACTGTGAACGTTCTTAAAATTACGAGAATTGCCCCTCAGATCTGCGACCAGTTAATAGCCGTAGACTCGCCCCCTTTTCTTCTTCATCGTACCGTCAATGCTGAGAACCAAGACTACATACGACGCGTCTTCAAGTTATGTGGCCTTCGGCAGTGTGGACCGCTCGGTAGATGCTGCTCCAACAACTTTCTTGATCGCGTCTGACCATCTTGCCGTTGCTCTGCCCTGAGCGCGTTTTCCTTCCACCCGGTCCAGTATCATAAACCTTTCCAGACCATACTTAGATGAACGCATAATATGTCCGAAAAGTCTGATGGCACGCTCCTGGCTTATTGGAGATCGCTCTTGGCTTTTTTAAATAGGACTTAAATATTATATCCGGCGAAATTTGGGAGTATAATGCCATCTCTGCTTGCCCCGTCTGGGAATAAAAGCTTGGTGTTATGTGTTGTAAAGTTAGCGGTCGGTGTAACACCCACGCTAAGAGATAAGCCTTCATTATTTAGATTCGCACAGCATAAAACTATGAAGTAAAAAAAACTGCTGTAACTATGGATTATCGCGTTGCTATCATAGCGTTAACTGTACCGTAAAAAAAGATAAGGCTGCATAACAAACTGTACCCAAGCAAAAAGCGTAAACAAAAGTGGCATAGGCTGAACATTCGGCACAACACCGTCCATAACCATGAATTCAGCACACGATTGTAGACCCTTTTTTTTTTTTTTTTTTTTTTGTCGCTGAGAAATGACATTACGCATCTCCGCTCGTCGGGGGACGAGGCGGAGTATGTGGGACTCCCTGCCAGAGTGGCAGTATACCCACTAAAACTCAGCGGTGTTCCCTCGTCGCCGTGATGGGAGGGTCATGGGAAACCGGCTCAGCCTTTACTTCCACGACCCTCCCGGCGCATGCCCGCCTACCTGGCGGGCCCCGCGTGCCCCCCGAGCGGGAGCTGGGGGGCGACGGGAATGGCCGGGAACACCTGGCCATTCCCGTCCGACACGGGTGGAGGCGCGTGCGATGCAAGCGAGGGTGCCCCCGCACCCGTCGCCTGCTGGCCTCCACCTGGGAGGAGTCGGAGATGACCGTCATACTGACGTCTTCTCCGACCCCTCCTCCGCCTTCGGAGCGGCGCCGCGAGAGGGTCTTCCTCCCGCGAACAGGACAACGGAACAGGGACCGAACCACCCCGTCCAGAAACGACGATTGTAGACCCTACCCCATAGTAGTAATTTTTCGTCGGCTAGCAGTGATGGCCCTCTGGTATCGCCTCCGACTTACGAGTTGTAAGTCGTAGGTTCGAACCCGACAGGCACTTTACTTTGTGTAAATTATTTCATCACCACTGCTCTCAAAACGGTGAAGGAAAACATCGTGGGGAAACCGGCTTGTCCTAGAATCAAAAATTGGAAGACATGTGACATCCACCAACCCGCACTGGGCCCGCGTGGTGGATAATGGCCCACTCCCTCACAGAGAGGAGGCCTGCGTCCCAGCAATGGGAGCATTACAGGCTGTTTATGTTATCATTAAGAAAATCAGCAGTTTTATAGAATTAAGTGCATTACCTACTCGGTCAAAATGAATGAAACAGCAAATTTTTTTTTTTTTTACTATCAGTCTCAATTCTAATTTAAATCACTTGAAGAAAGCTATACATATAGAGAAATATGTCCTGACTGATTCATCACCGCATCACATTCATCTGAAAGAGAGATGAAATTTGGAGGATAGTTTAGAAATTCTAGTATTCTCGCAGAGGGTTAAAATAGGGGAAGAAAGTTTGTATGAGAAAGTCCGAAATCCACGCGGACGAAATAGTTGGAAAATTGCTTGTTCCCAATTTTTTTTTGTTCCTACATTATCCCAATCCTTTACCTAAAACAGAATTTTGAACGAAAGTCAAAACAAGATCCGCCAGCGAAATCTCGCAAAAAAGAATGTACCACTACCATTACATTTGTCAGGTTAAAAAAACAGATGAGCATCAATGATTGTTGACAAAACATTGCAGGCTGGATAAAGACGTTCGAGAATTACTACAAGACGCAAACGCGCGCGATATTCAACAACATGGTGGAGAAATTGTCGGAAGGCATCGGCCGGAAGTTTATTTGGGCCGAGATCAGTTTCCTGGCGTTATGGTGGAACAGCGACGCGACTGATAAGGATAAGGTTTCATTTTTGAAGTAAGTATGTGCTGTTATAGTTCGGCCGTTTTGCACTGAGTCATAAACGTCAGTAAGAAAACAATCGCTACTATAATTACGTACCCATCACTAGTGCGCTCCCTAAGTCTAACGAGTGCGATATAGACGGATTGACCAAAAAGATGGCCCGATGACTCAGTTCAAAACGGCCCAACTAAAGTAGATGAGCTCTCTAGGTTAGCTGCCTTTTAACCAGAGATGTGCTAGGTAGCTAAGCTTTGAAACTATGTGTCTATTTCCACCAGAGCTAAGTGGTGTAGCGGAGCGGTTAAGGTGCTATAAAATCCGCTTTGCGAGTATGTGAAAGACGACTAAGCTCTGTTGCACCCTTTTCCTCGAGAGCTAAGCTGAGCTACACTATGAAAGTCAAAGAAATCTATTACTTGATATCATGCTGCATATCATTCGCTACGCAGCTTTGCACACCTCTGGTGGAACGGCAGCCTAAATAACGATATCAGTTTATATTTTGGTCAACGTATTTATTTTTAAATATAAATAGGTACATAATGTTGTTTTTAAGGCTCTTATTTTTCTAAACATAATTATTTCTATTTTGGTCCAAATATGTATTTAAAAAAAGAATAAATTTTTCATGGCTTTTCCCTATAAATTCCCTAGGCACCTTTGATTTGCCCGAGTAATATAGGGTTCGATTCCTAGTTCTGTCAAAGTCGAAGTTCAGCGAAAAAGCAGCCCGGTTTCGGAAACCTATCCGCTTACTGGAAATAAGCTGGTCGTTTTAAGTGGGCTTTAAAAACCGTTTGTGCCGAGATATAAAGTCTATTTAAACTTCTGTTTCAAATTAATAATATTTCAAGTTAAACAAATATCAACTTTATTTCAATGGGAATTAAGTTGATTTCAGAGTGACTAGCACTATTGAAAAAGTTATAAAAATGTTTGAAGTTGTAGCGTAAACTGAACTTTATTATGTAGGATCTAAAGTCATTTTTCCATAAACTCATATTTGTTTACATTTTTGGCAAATAAATCGCGAATGCAGATTAGGTACACTATTACAACTCATCTTTATTATTATTCCAGTCTCCTAAAAGCCGGCAAGATAGAAATAGTAACAGGCGGCTGGGTGATGAATGACGAGGCCAATTCCCATTGGCTTTCGATCATTCGGCAGCTAACCACAGGCCACCAATGGCTGATAGACAACCTGGAAGTTGTGCCCAAGAACGCCTGGTCTATTGACCCCTTTGGGTACTCTAGTACCCAGCCTTATCTCCTCAAGTTGGCCGGATTTGAGAACTCTGTTATACAAAGGGTGCATTACAGAGTTAAGAAGGAACTCGCAGCTCATAAACAATTGGAGTTTAAGTGGAGACAATTATGGGGTAAGAATCTTACTATCCAATGTCATCGCCATATGATCGTGACAATAAACGTTATTTACCAGGGGAAGATAAAAAAAACTATCCTAATAATAAAATTTCTTGTTTGTACTGTTAACCGTTGAGGGGCTCCCTCGGTGCCAATCCTGGGTGCAGCAGCCAGGTCATGCATCATAAAAATGCACTGTCTTTGAAACAGAATCAACATGTAAAATTTTAACTCCGTAGGATAAGCGGAAGTGGTTTTAATTCAGCTTGCAAGATTTGATCCATACAAACATACTAAATTAAATAACAAGGCATGTTAAATAAAAGCTTGTAAAAATGGACGTAATGACGTTTCCCGAAGTTATTCTTTACATCAAAATAGAAGGCATTAGAAGCATTTTAAAGTTGTGTACTTTCGTCCTAAATATGCATTACAAGGTTTTCTACAAAATCTTTTCTAAAAAAACAATAGATTTTTCTTTACGAGGTTTTCACTGCATGGTGACGAGATATAAATTCAAATTATCTGCTGATATTTTCAATTTTCATATTGGAAAGTAATATATTTATGCTTTGGGCATGTATATGTAAGAACTGCACATCAGCGTATTTGATGCCATAAGATTCAATGATAATGCTAATTTTGTTTTGTTTTGCAGATGGTGTCGGCAAAACGGATATGTTTACACACATGATGCCTTTCTATTCTTATGACGTTCCCCACTCCTGTGGGCCTAATCCTAAGGTAAATAAGAATTTTAAACAAAGTCATCATCTGCCTAGCCTTTTCCCAACTATGTTGGGGTCGGCTTTCAGTCTAACCGGATGCAGCTGAGTTCCAGTATATGTATATGCTTTTTTATTATTTCTAGGTGTGCTGTCAATTTGATTTCAAAAGATTACCTGGCAACGGTGTAACCTGTCCGTGGGGTGTGGCGCCACGAAAAATTTCAGAGAAGAATGTTCAAGAAAGGTTTGTGTTGAAGACAGTTTATAAGCCATACTCCTTATTCATCACCTTAAATCATACTTTTATAGGCCCTTGTATGAGATCCTTGTCATTTTTTATACAAATAAGTAATTCTACTCGCACGTCTATAAATAGTTTACTAAATAATTGTCCTTTTTCAGGGCACAAACAATCCTTGACCAATGGCGTAAGAAAGCGCAGCTATACCGCAGTAACGTGGTAATGTTCCCGCTTGGTGACGACTTCCGGTACGACCGGTCCAACGAGTGGGACAACCAGTTCCAGAACTACGAGATACTCGTCGATTTTATTAATAATAATGATGGATGGAACGCTGAGGTGAGGATCGTATTGTTAGTCTAGCTTCCCAACACCTTGCCGACAGTAGTGAGGGCTATGCTGGCAGAGACTTGGACGGTAGTAGCCTCCTTCTGTGAGACCGTGATGGTTAAGAAGGAGGCCGCCGAGCGGGATCGGAAGAGGGCTGATCCTGCTCGGAGAAGGGGGCGTCGGGGTGGCAACCGCCTCGGCGCCTAACACGCCGAAACCCGTTTACCAAACAAGGTAGGCGGACCTGTGGGGTCGCGGGCGCACAGCGTTGGGGGACTGTCCGCTCACCAAGGGACCGCAGGGAAAACGGTGGCACAGTGGTCACCTGCTGCCGTGCATAGCGAGCCTCAGGGGAGGCCCCCTTACAGTCTCCACAGGGATGTGCCTTACAGGCGTTGCACGGGTGGGGGGGTTCCGGAATTGGTATTTTAA
Source organism: Gortyna flavago (assembly GCA_963669345.1). Classification (NCBI taxonomy): domain Eukaryota; kingdom Metazoa; phylum Arthropoda; class Insecta; order Lepidoptera; family Noctuidae; genus Gortyna; species Gortyna flavago. Next base: position 7,100,049 of record OY770142.1, read on the forward strand.
GAGGAACCGAGACCACCCCTACATAGGGGTTCCTCTTAAGCCACCCCGGTGATCACCATCAGCACATGCTGATAGTGATCACCGGGGTGGTTTTAGTGAATACATAAAGTACATAAATTTTAAGTACATAAATTTACATTGCAAATAACACCAAATTATTTCGCTCTATTACAACCACCAACAAAAAAGTTGTGACAATATTTCATGTGAATAAAAAGAAACATATTTTATCTCGTATCTCAATTATCTACAGTGACACTTAAGACAGGTAATGGGTGAAAATTAGGATAATATGACACTTCCTATCCCTAAGAAAATTGTGTCGGTCCTTCTGCCAAACATCCTGTATAACCTGTGCATCCTGGCTTATGTCTAGCTATGTACAAGTTTTAGCTAATAGATGATAAAGACAGCCCCTATAACGTCCATTTTTGCTTCCAAGTTATCAGTGTTTTTATGCCCTAAACATTTCAGGTGCAATTCGGCACCCTCCAAGATTACTTCAGAGCTGTCCACGAGGAGGTCAAGTCCTCATCCTTCCCTGTGCTGTCAGGGGATTTCTTCACGTATGCTGACAGGAACCAGCATTACTGGAGTGGATACTACACGTCTAGGCCTTTCTATAAGAATATGGATAGAGTGCTGCTGGCTTATGTTAGGTATGGTTTGTTTTGATACCATAGCTATATGAAAAGGGAACTATTTTAATAGACGTCGATGGTTTATCTACCACTTTCGCTATTATTTATGCCACAAGTATGTCTTTTTAAAACTGCATAAGCCTCAAATAATTCTCGCTATAACAATAGCAAGAATTAACAAAAATATACAGGGTGTCCCTGGAAGTATTGATCAAATTGAAATGGGCAAGGTCAATTCCAAACTTTTTAACCCTTGCCCATACCCTATTTGATTTGATCCATACTTCAAGGAACACCCTGTATAAAGAGGGAGCAGAATGAGCAGATCATGTGGGTTGTAATGGAGCAGATGTGGGTTGTAATTTCAGAGAGGAAAATGATTGTTGGTATTCTCAAAATAGTATTTTGTTGTGATATTTAAATCTATGACGTAAAAAGCACGAGCTTCTTGAGTGTTATTTCATTTTTTTTCATCATGTGACGGTTTGCGACTCGTAGCAGTGCTCTTTCATTTACCAGAAAAAGACGTGCGCGGGTTCTTTGTCGCGAACGTCCTCTGCCGCCTTAGGACTCCATTCTATATTTGCCTTTAACTACAGCTTCAAAGATTAACTTCCAGGGCAGCAGAAATAATCACAGCCCAAGCCACAGCTTCACACGCGGTATCCAACATAATGTCGCTACAGCTACGAGACAGAGTGGAGCAGGCTCGTCGCTCGCTGTCACTGTTCCAGCATCACGATGGAGTCACTGGCACCTCCCGCGACGAGGTCCGAGAAGACTACGCTAAGAAGTAAGTGACGTCATAAAATAAATACATCGTGATCTTAGCCGCAATCTTCAATTTTCATGTTCGGTATATGTACCCTCGAAAACAATAGAAATTATACCAATGACGAATTATTTATAAAAATTCATAGCCGCCATTTTGGATTAAAATTTTGACCTCATTTTCTGCATCAGCGCCCTTGAAAAACGGGGTAATGACCATTGGCGAATAATTTCCTCATAATCACCATCTAAGATTTTAAAATTACTTCATCTTCGGTTTGTGTGACAGACAACCCTTGCACTTTTTTTTCGTCGCAACGAATGTCTAGACGACGTCGGTTTTTTCGACAACATCAAACGCAGAATACTTTTTTTTTTTTTGAATATCCAACTGAAAATCTGTCGGTTTTCAAATTTTAATTTTTTTTCTAAAAACTAAACATGCTAGATAAATGGGGATACGAAATCTTGCATTTAAATAATATATTTGTCAAGTTTTTTTTAAATAAAAATGAGGTGTTCGGAAAATGGGCTTCTTGTACACTGTGTGTCGTGCAAATCCTCACCTATTTCCTATAAAAACAATGCCACTAACTAAACCATCTCCTTACAGAATGCTAACTGCAATAAAATACAGTCAATCAGCGATCCAACAAGCAGCCTACTACCTCCTCAACCAGCCGTTAATCGTAGATCAAGCTCAAGAAGACATCTACTTCGATGTGGACGACATCTGGCGGTCTCATGATGAAATACCGACGCGCATCACTATTGCGCTTGATGTGGTGTCGCCTTCTAGGAGAGTTGTGTTGTTTAATGCGCTTGCGTTCAGGAGGCATGAGATTATGACGGTGTTGGTCTCTTCGCCGCATGTTGAGGTGAGTGGATAAAAATATTTTTTTAAACATAAGTTGTTTAATCTGTACGGAAAGGTATTTTTCGGTTTAAAGAATCTTTATTATAAAGACATAAGTCACTTACTTGAGAACAATACTAAAAATATAGATTACAATATGTTCGTCTATTTTAACGCTTATACATGTTTTATATCGATTTCCATCACAATATATTTGGTATGTCATTGTCACGTAATTTTTAGCTCCAAATATGAATTAGATTCTCCAATGAGATCCTTCCGTTTCCTAATTTAAATATTTGAGGCAGAATAATTTTGGTCTATGCGTGCTAATAGATGTAGCCATGATTGTTTGAGTGAGAATTATGTAGTCAACCATAGTCCATAGCCCATATTCAAGCTTTTTTCAAATAGCAAGAAAATCAACTGAAATTACGAATTAAAAAAACTGAAATTATTGACAAATGCGTGCACTGACTGGACAGGTCCGCTCAATCTGTGTGGTTCTTTCCTCAAAAGACCATTTCAGACACCAATCTACATGGTCTTCACATGATCTGACCAAGATTTTGTCTGGACTTTAAAAGAGAGACTGTGTGACCTCTGAGTTTGTTTCGGCCTTTCTTCTCAGAATAGTCAGATAGGAAACGCCGACCTCATCTAGTTTAAAAAAATATGATTGACGTGTAAAAGTGTTTGTACACACCTACTTACAGAAAATAAATCATTTATCATTTACGACTTTCCCACTTTTAGCCCTTTCTTTTTCTTCCAGAACCTTCAGAATGATACAGATTATCGTATTTTCAGGTATTCGACCCCGAGGGCAACCCGATGATGGCCCAGATCTCACCTGTAGTTGCCGGCGACAAGCGCCTCGCGTTCGCCGCAAATAAATACCAGCTGTCGTTCCCTGCGGTTGTTGAGCCGCTGGCGTTGACCGTTTACACTATCTCGCTGAGAGATAATACTAGGCTTAATAAGTAAGTGCATTTTTAGACCAGTACTCATCTCCCCTTTCTATAGTCTGTTCCTGCCGTGTAACGTTTTCTTAGCGGATTTCTACAATGCAGTCCATTTTAATGTGGTGTTACATTTCCATGTACCAGGTAAAGTTCTGTGTAAACGAGAATTAAATTGCGGACTTAATAATCGGACAATAAATGGTAAAATAGAAAGATATAATGTTTTAGTTGCCGTAATTGCATCGCTATTTAAAATTTTGCGTTGCGTTGATAGTCAACAAGTATCCACATTAAAGTTAATCAAACTAAACAAATATATGGGAATTAGTGACACGTTTTTTGTGGAGTTACAATAACCGCAAGTTGGCCAAGAACTTAGTTAACGACTCTATTTTTCTCCAGATACACATCCTACTCCCGCGTCCGAGTATACAACGGAGACTACTGGACAGTGGACCTTCCGAAGATGTTCCCAGTAGACCAGCCTTCAGCCCGACTGATGGAAGACATCACCATACAGGCAGGCAACAGTACCCGCGTGGTCGCTACTATGAATGGACTTATTAAGGCTATTGTGTCGCCGCAAGGGACTACTGTGCCTGTCCATATGGATTTTGCGCAGTGAGTGTGTTTTGTTTTATTCGTTTATAGTCTAAGTTCTATTGTTTAGCTGAAGTTTCCCCAGATGAGGAATCGGTGCGTTCCACCAAATTCCAGAGCCGCGTCCTTATCGATTGAGCGATCGATGGAGCAACTGCCATCGAATCTTTAAAACCCAACTATTAAGAAATACCAATACTTATTATGGATACGAAACTGAGCATATCATACGCCTCGAAGCTATAGGCAATGAGCTCTTAGCGCTATTCGGAATACTTTCGGAGGATTTGTTACTTTTAGCTAGGACTGTACTAGGTTCAAACCGCATTGATTGATTACCTACATCAAACGCTCCGAAACTGTAGAATAAAGAGAAATAAGGCGATGTTAAACTCGTTCGGATGGGGAGTCTCGTAGTATACGTATCATTACTGATGTTTTATGGCAATACCCATATTAGCTAAGAGCTCGAGAGAGAGTTCTGACTTGCGATATTGGAACCCCTAGTACAAGAGCCAGGGCTACACTGATGTTTGTCTTTAATTTTCAATAAATAACTAATTATTATCAAGACCAATTTTTAACATTCGTCCTTCTAAACTCGTAACGATTGTCATAAATACTGTCTCTTTTCACATAAATCCTACTAATATTATAAATGGGAAAGTTTTTGAAGATGTTGGATGTTGGTTGGTTACTCAGTCACGCAAAAATTACTGAACGGATTTGGATGAAATTTGGTACACACGTATGTGGTTTATAACCAGGATTAACACATAGGATACTTTTTATCCCGATATTCCCACGGGATCGACACTAACGCGGGTGAAACGGCGGGGCCCTGCTAGTGATAATAATAAAACAAGCACGGTATCTCCCCAGATATGACAGTCAGCGTGGTAAAGACAACAACAGCGGCGCGTACCTCTTTGTCCCATCTGGTCCTGCGACTGAGTACAAGGCGGAAGCCTTCCCAGAGATAGTGGTCACTGAGGGCATCTACAAGGCGACCATGTATGCAGCACTGAACTCGCCTAAAGCCGCAGATATTGTTTTAGCTGTAAGTATTCATAACTTTCAAATTATGTTTTAACACCTTCCGGCGCGATAACGGCTGTAACCGTATTTTGAAAGTTCATGGAATGACAGTACTGCGACAATCGTATAATTTGGTATGTTTGTATTCTTTACGTCAAACACGGCTACCGCTTGTATAGACTTTAAGACTAAGACCAGGTTGATTTACTGTAAAAAACAAGTGGTGTACGAGCTCTCAAAGTGTGCCATTCCCACACATAAAAATATTTCATCCACAACGCTCTATACGCATACGGTTATAGCCGTTTACCGCCCTAGGTTAACGATTTAATTTTCTGTGTTATTGTTGGTACGGCTGTGACAGTATTGTGATTTTGTATGAAAAGTTCAACAGTCTTTCCATAATACTCTTTATTAACACTAGTTAAAAAAGAGTATTAGTAGTTGTAGGTTGACGATATGGCTAGAAAGGGGGTGACTACCGAAATGACTAATAGAGAAGTATAGAAGAAACAGACATTTTGCGGCGACCATAAATAAATTGGGACAAGGGCTGGAGAATGATAATGAGGTAGTTGTAGGACCTATTTGGAGTCATACCAACTTGTATTTGACTTGTCATAAGAAACCATGTCAATATTTTGTAAATATTTGAGTAGATATTTAGTCGCCGAGTTTTCTGAATCTGATTACACAAAGTGACAATGCTCATGGATGTATGGAATCCCGTACCATGCTGCATCAAAGTCAAACTTTGTTTTTTAAAGACTACACTTATCATATTAACTCCTACAAAATTTCTTTTTGTGAACAAAACCCGGGTTTCGGAGAAAAAAAAACGTAGTAGCCTAAAACTACGTAATTTATTTTGTTTGACGTGCCATACACGAACGGCCATTATTGCTCTAAAAACAGCCTATTCTATTCTTGTTATTTTTAATTAATGTGGAATCGGCAAAGTATAATATTATTACATGTTTTTTGAAAGACGTGGTCATGACACTTTCGAAGGTCAAGGTTATATTAATCATATCATTTAAAACGTAACGTCATGTAAGGGGAATAAAACAATATCAACACGTTTTTACTTAAAATTAAGTTCCCAGTTCCATAATCAAATTCCCGACGCGTAATGTAGTAAAAAATTAGGAAAAGAATTACTATAATATTTTGATCTTGACGCATAAGACTTTTTGTTACGACTTTTGGTGATTCTCTTTTTAAATACTCAAGAACTTATACTAACTCACTATGTTGCCTCAGTGTCCCAAAGTTGGTCTTAGTCTATTATTGGTGAAGTTTAAGTCTACTTTCGCACAGACGTAAAAATATCGCGGCGGGATTTTATCGTGCACTGGATTTTCAACTCTCGGTGTTGAGCCGAGCCTTGGGAATCCAACAAAGCGCATCCCAGCGCATCAAAAAATACATGGATTTTCATCATCATCATTAAAATCCAGTGCGCGAATAAAAATCGCCGCGGGAAAACATGCCCATGCGCACCTAAGGCTAACTCCGTTCAATCTTTGACAGTATTTTTTTTAAAGCTAACTGGTGTGGTCACTAACCTTAAATTATTTTATTTTCTACAGATCTCAGTCCACAACAACCCATCCCTACCACACAGCGAGGTGGAAATCAGCAACACATTAATGTTAGACCCTCAGGTGGATGACCTGGAGCTAGCCCTCAGGTTCCGCACAGCCGTCAAGAACGGACCCGTCTTTTATACTGACCTCAATGGCATGCAGGTGAGACATTTTCTTCAACATCATTGAAAATATTTGGAATCCACTGTAAGGAATAAACCTCCTCTTTTACGCCATTTCTTCCTGTTTTGTGCCTTTACTCAGGTATTCGATTAAATTACGTGGCGTGCTAAACGGTTTTATTAAGTTTTGACGTATAATGTCTGAAGTCGTGATAATAATAATAATAATCCTCCAGACCGTATTTCGGCCATGGAGCCAAATCTCAAAGGAGACCAGCCACGAGAGATATTTATAGTGCACAAGTGTGTGAGCAGACACAGCTGTGCACTACCTCCTCCCTCAGTCGCATAGTCCGATAGGACGGTAATCCGCCACTCGCGGAGAGAGATCAGGCGCAGGACCAACGGCGACACGTGCGCACCGAGGCACGAGGGTAACACACTGCCAACTTCCAAACTCCGGGCTGTTAGTAAGAAATTCCTAATGGAAAAACCTATTAACACTGCCCAACCTAGGAAACGAACCCAGGACCCCACGCTCAGCAGTCGCGCTTGCGACCACGAGACCAACGGGGCAGTCAGACGCGGAGTCGTGATAGATTGAAAGGCACGCGCAATAGCGTCGCGTCGTCGTATTTAGTCCCATTATATTAATATGGTTTTAAAGAGACTGCCTTGTGAAACTTTGAACATTCGTCCAATAATCACATTTTCACCCCACTAAATATTGTCCACAGATGATAAAACGTCGTTATTTCGACAAGATTCCTCTGCAAGCCAACTTCTACCCACTGCCAGCCGCAACTTACATAGAAGATGAGAAGATTAGGTTCACAGTGCTGACATCGACGCCGCTCGGCATGGCCGCCTTGCAGCCCGGACAGATTGAAGTAATATAGGATTACTAGCTAGAAACTCTTCAGCTTAATATTAGTATAGATAAATTCGTAATTGTAAACTTCAGTACCTACCGCTTTTCTGTTGATATTACCTCCGCCCATAGAGAGAAAATATAGAGATAGATAGAATACTTTTATTATGTAGGTACACCACAAAGATTAGAGATAAATCCGCAGTTTCATCGGGACCCAGACTTTTACCCAAACTGGAATCCGGCAATGCCATTCAAAGGCTATGTTGTCCGATCAGATTATAGGTTTATAATAGTTTGTAAAAAATAAACAAAAACAGCCAACTAATCATTTAACAGTAGATAAATTGAATAGAAAATAACCTTATTTGACCCAGTTTAGTAAAAAAAAAACGTTTATTTTTCTTTCAGATAATGCAAGACAGAAGACTGAGTCGGGATGACAACAGAGGACTTGTACAGGGTGTCCTGGATAACATTAGAACGAGACATACATTCAAAGTTATTATTGAGAACGCTAAGAAAACTTGCGAGGTAAGTGTCACAAATAGTAGGAGTAAGAGGTGGCATTTAGAATAAAGTAAGCGTAGCAAAGGCAATCATACATAGTTTATTGAAGTTATTATTTACGATATTAATCGCTATTCACTTACCTAAGCACTTTTTAGGATGTCCCGACTAGGACTACAGACACATCCGAGTTATCTATTTTTATATTGTTGACATAACAATATAAACTCTTCCTTTTTGTTTTCAGCAAAAGATACCAGCTGACCACCCATCCGGCCAGCTAACATTAGGGGCTCACGTATCACAACAGTTCTTACTACAGCCGCTCATAGCCATGCACTACACCAGTAAGAAGGACACCACCCGCATTGGTTACTCGCGAGCCAGTATCAACCATGCGGACTTAGTGCTCGCGTCGTACCACTCGCACGTCACTGCTAAGGTAAATCTACCCCTAGTTCTTCCAATTCTAGAAGGTTTACCCCGAAAATCTGATATCGAATTCAAATTATTGGGTTTTTGCATATCAAGTTCCATCGTCTGCCAGCCTTTTCTCAACTATTTTGGGGTCGATTTCCAGTCTAACCGGATGCACTGAATATCAGTATTTTACATGGAGCGACTGCTTATCTTACCTACAATTACAAAACTCGCTGGGTAAGACTGGTTGTCAGACTTTCTGGCTTCTGACTACCCGTAACGACTGTCCAAGATCCACGTATAACAGCCGGGACCAACGGCTAAACTGAGGAATTTATCATATTAGTATACAAGGTAATATTTAAGTATTTTTTTCTTTACAGCATAAAAACAGTGTGGTGCACGGAATGGGCATTACATTGCAGCGAGTGTACCTCGAGAGTTGCTACGGTAGTGCAGAAATAAATAAGTGGTACCACGTGGGAGACGGACAGGTGAGTTGTAGATTGACTTTCTATCTACGAATAATAAAAGTCAAGAAATGTAACTCAAGCTCAAAAATGGCACCACGCAAATGTTTATCGCGGTGGGCGTTGCCGAAAAGGCTACCGCGCACCAGAACCAATCACGGCGCTTGCCGGAATACAACGCTTTACGCGAGCGCAGCTGATTGGCTTATTTGCATGTGTGTTCTTTCGTTCGAATACTCGAGGTATTTTGTTTGGAGCCGAATTCCTCGTAGATTTTGTTCATAGTTACGTTTCCTGACTTTTTATTATTCGTAGCTTTCTATAGATTATTACGTCTTTTTGTGTCTCGTCATTATTCTGTGTTTATTTCAATTTATTTGTCGTGGCGCGATACACATTTTCTTTTAAACATCTCTGTTAGCCGTCATATAACATAACATCACGCCTGTAAGCCCGGAATGGTTAGGCAGGTGTGTACCCATAGTACATTCACAATGCGCCAGCTATATTCAAGTCCCTTGTAATAGAGGGCGAGCCTATTGCCATCAACCGGAAATCTTGACTTTGATGTGCTACTGAGAAATTAATGATATAAAAATTTTCATTTTATTACAATAAATGCGGACATTTTTTATTCTTTCTCACACATAATTAATCAAGTTATAATCAACATTGTTCAGTGTGATTAACAATTCCTAATGCTATACATGATCTAATTTGTTTACTTGTTTATTTGTATGCCCTAGAGGCAAAGCAAAAATTGAGGGCGCTACCCTCAATTTTTTACCAAATAAGAGTTTATAATGTACCTATGTTTTACAATAAATAAATGACTTTGAAAAAAAAATTATTTGAAAAACCCAATAGCACTTTGCCCGACTGGAATCGAATCCCACGCTTGCGACCACTAGACCAACGTGGGCGAGTCGTCATTGTCCAGATTATAGTCCGCGCGGAACTAGTTGTCCGCGCCTTAGGTGGGAACGGCAGTGAGGGCGGCGGGGTTGCGTAGTGTTCGCAGCGCACGTACTGAGTAATGACAAAGCACCCCGCCCCTCCGTCCCACCGCTCACATACCTAAGGCGCGGCCAACTAGTTCCGCGCGGACTATAATCAATCACCGTGATAACTTAGGTGAAGTGAGCTGTCATTCCACCTGATGCTAGGGATTGACATTACTGACAGTTCACTTCACCTAAGTCTTCACGGTGACATTTTTACAGAATACATCGGCTGGTTACATAGTATACCACTAGGTCCACATAATAGGTTTTAATTAATTTTGTTTTGTTGCAGGTATCTCTCTCAGACCTCGTCGACGCGTCTGCAGACAGCGTTTACGACAGTTCTCTAACATACGTCACTGTACGGAACCCGCTGCCCAGCGGCGTGCTAACCCTCTGTCCAATGGAAGTGAGATCCGTATTTATTAACCAGACTCTGAAGAAATATTAGTACTTTTATATAATTGTAAAGGTAAAAGGGAATACTCGAATTTCGTCGGTTTAAAGCGCACTTATATTGCAAAGGCAGCCAATATTCTTTTAGAGACAAAGGACTAGTTAGAGGAATAACAAATCGACTGATATAGCTATTTTGATTTTTGGTTATGATATGATGTGGTAGAAGAGATTTTATCCCACTGTTTTTTGAATTCTATGAAAAATATTGAAATTATCCTGCTGTTATTTTGCTCAACTAATCACAACTATCGACAAGAACTAAACTGGGTGCTTACTCTCGAATGACTGACGGTTCCAATGTCGATCTTTCGGAATTATAATATTCGAGAGTAAGCACCCTGTATGGTTTGAACGGAACGGAAACGGCATGTAATGGACTTTTTGAGCAAAATCGGAATTAAAGCCGCCAACTTGTTTTTTTTTTTCCATTCTTTACAACGCCCCCCCTGTCAATGTCATTCAAGCGCTAAAAGCAATACAGGGTGCTTACTCTCGAACATAATTCCGATAGATCGACATTGGTCAAACTTCAGTTGGTTGAGTTAAACGTCAGGGATTGGCTAGACTCAGTGAGTCCAGCCAATGCCTGACGTTTGACTGAAAATTCCAATGTCGATCTATCGGAATTATATTCGAGAGTAAGCACCCAGTCTGTTCACAGTTATTTTACCTCTGATTTTGCATCACTGTCAAAAACAAAGTGATCTTTATTTTCGTTGAAATAAGGTTGTTGTTGGGTTGTTGCCACTCACAAGCCGATAAAAATGACAGTGATCTTTATTCTCGTTACTATAAGGTTGATGTTAGGTTACTACTGTCAGAGGTAAATCTGAACGGACTGTAGTTTTGGCAGGAGATTGATTGATCAGAGACTAGTTTTGGCAATCATAGATTTTGTCTTAGTATCGTGGGTTTTTTATTAGCACAAAAATACTCGTAAACTAATGACGAGATCGGATATTCGGGTGCATTATATTCACCTAAAGTTGAGTTGTTGGCTATTAAGGAACGCGCTTTTGTATCGAAAAAATGCCGCGGTTCCGGGATCGACTAATTTAGGTTTCTGATTATAGAACCGGATTATATACTTACTTTCAAATTTTGGCTTATATGGAATGCACTTTTGCATCGGTCGTAAAAATCCCGCGGTACCGGAATTTTGCGTTTTTTTCCGACTATAAAATCGGATGCATATCTACCTACCTAATATTGTAAAGTAGGTAGGTAGATACCAAACTACAATAGCAAACAACGTCAAGATAAGATAACAGACTACATTTATATTTAGAATAATATTCTTTATGTAGTTAATTTTTTTTTCCATACTATAAGTACACCCGACTAGTTATGCATTTCCCGATGTTCCTGGCATCCCGGGATTTTTTACAGAAAAAATTATTTTAAGAAGCCGCTTCCATACTTTCATAGCTAAAAATTCACTTTAGGTAAATATGCATCCGAATAACCGATCTTTACTAATGACCAACCAATTTTAAAGAAGAAGAAAAATTGTTCTATCAATAATTATATTGAATTTATTTTCACAAAATGTAAGTTTACAAGAAAAATCCCCAAGTTAAACAATACAGGCAGCTTTAACGTTTATTTTTAACAATACGTGAATAAAAGACAATATATTTTTTATTTATCGCATTATTTGGTTGTGTTGATAAATACGCGATATATAGCCATCTGTATGTTTACCACAAATTAATTAATATTTTTTTAATTTATTTAGTTTTATATGCTGGTATTATTGCTATGGAAAATTATAAATATAATTTATATAAAAATATTATATATCAAATATAATTATTGAAACATTGATATTACAGAAAAAGCAATGATCCTTAAGTTTATTTAGTTTTTAATTTGATTTTGACATGAATGTTTAAAACCTCCACTATTCTTGATCTTTGAGACAAGTAAAATTTTAAGGTTGATAAGTTTTTATAATACTTAATTATAACGTGCACTTTTAGTGGCTAGGATACCTTTAGGTACCTATATTATATACAATCAACAAATACATAATTCTAAAATGGATGATAGATGTTATAGAACATAATAAGCCTATAATGTTTGACACAGGCCTCCTTTCTGTAAGAGGGAGTGGGCCGTAATCCACCACGCGGGCCCAGTGCGGGTTGGTAGATGTCACATGTCTTCGAATTTTTGGTCCATAGACATGCCGGTTTCCTCACACGATGTTTTCCTTCACCGATTTGAGAGCAGTGGTGATGACATAATTTACGGAAAGTAAAGTGCCGGTCGACCTACAAGTCGTAAGTCGCGGCCTTTACCACTGGGCCATCACTTGATTGCTCTCAGGACTATAGAAAGAGAAATGAAAAATATTTCATTAAGTATTTCTTTTTCTTACTCGAAAATCTAGTAGCTACTTAAGAAAGTTGAACACAACAAAGATCTCATGATTTAATAGTAGATTGTATCATAAGGGAGCAAAATAATATTTTTACGGCGAGGGCGCGTTTTTGAATCCAGAGCGAAGTGATTCTAGAGTAGAATCCTGAACGTAGCGAGGGCTTCAAAGCACGTCGCCTGAGCCAAAAATATATTTTGCGCCCGAGTGATACACTCTACTTTTCATCACCCACGTGAAAATAAAAGGCGCCCGTATTTTATTGTAATATTATTATTTAATAAAACTTATAGTAATAACTACATTGAAATTAATTAGTATCTAATAATAAAACAACAAAAAACTTATATTTACATTTGAGACATTTTTGCAATTATACAAATGTATTTTTACAGTTTTACTATGAATAGAGATTGTTGTAGATTTTAAATTCAATTCAATCACGTTCAAACAATATTTGCGTTCGATTTCTTTGGCGCTGAACACTAAGATGTTCCAAATACAAAAAGTGCGCGGCTAAGATAATTGCGGCGCACTTATATAGAGGATTAAAAACTCATTACTGCCCGCTAAAAGTTTCTTATAGAAAACACCACCTTTGGGTGCACATAAAAAAAAGGACGAAAAATCGGATGGGATGAAAAATCTATTTTCTTTACAAAAGACTTTGCTGGCCCATGTTGTAATTTATTACTAGACAAGTCGTCTGTCCGATGGAATTTTCCCATCGGCAAAATTGACAAACTTCCCTTATCTAACCCCTTTAGGGGATGAATATCCAAAAATCCTTCATTAGTCTTGCGCTTACGTTGTATAAGGAACTCTAGCAAAATTGTATGGTTCCAGATCCAGCGGCTTAGATTGTGCATTGTCTGTCAATGAATTTAAAATTTTAATTGAATTATCTTAGCCACTAGGTACACAGTGTATCACAATAATTATACTGCCAAGTTAATAATGCAACAACAATTCAACTTCTTACTAAAAATGGTTGCTACTCGCCAAGTTACTAGTGTTAGGGTTGTATATATTTGCACGTGAATACTTAAAGGTCACTTTAGTGATATAGACTTTTATTACAACTGTATGTAACTATAGTTGAATTGCATTATCTATGATATGGTTAAGCTACGTTTCTTAGGACAGCGGTGAAGCCATATAACGGCCGCAATATTACGCAATACGGACGACAAAAAACGCTCTCTAGGAAACCACACCACATTAACATGGGAAACATTTTCGTGGCGTCATTTGGCGCTAAATTGCGACATTATCTGGTGATACGGCTTTCGTACGAAACCATACATCAACAGTTACCCAGAAAAGCGATTCAGTAATATTATTTGACATTAAGATGTCAAAAAACGCTCCGTATTTGGACAGCCGTTAATGTTTCACCGTTCACTGCTTTCTTAGGAAACCAAACCTTAAGTTTGTATTCGATTTGTTCCGTCGACGCACGATATTAATGTAAGTAACTAAATTGTATTGTTTTTGTGACATTATGAGATTAAAAATGTAGCACAAATAATGTAAAAAATCGAGTTCATCGAAACCCAGGAACATGTACAATCATTTTTACTTCTGCCGTGCCTTTCAAACTGAAAAACCATGTACGGAACCCTAAAAACAAAGTCTGTTGGGGTAACACACAACGTAGTTACTGAAACAATGTTAAATCTGTAAAATTTCAGTGTGATTGTCGCCGTATCACTAATATTTACGAGCATTTCGCGAGCACAAGTCAATCATTGTAAATTAAACCTTATGTCAAGGATATAAGAGACAGGACGCTCGCGCGTATATATCTTTTCGTGATCTATACGAGACACCGGATGCGAAATAATAACAATGAGCTTTTAGGTATTTGATCCCAACATAGATATTGAATATTATAAAGTTTTTTTTCCGCTTATGAAGCGTAATTTGTAAGCAGCTCGGATTTATATTGGAACAGATCACTTCAGTGTTCAATTCAGATGAACTCAGTATTGTTGGGCATGTACTGTGCTAACAAAGCGTGGTAATTTCACGCAACCGGTGTCTGAAATTGAGCACAGAAACGGGAAAGGGAGAAAACGCGATGCTTGCTTGTAATTTGCATCGACTATACGTTACAATATAATATTCCGTTTAATGTAACTCGATACAAATTAAGCCCAGGTTCGCACACGCGATTGTTTTTCGCGCACTCCATTTTCAGCGGTCTGCTTAGCGCGGAGAGTTGAAAATCTTGACGCGCTGGCATGCGCTTTGTTGGATTTTCAATGTTCGGCTCAATACTGAGAGTTAAAAATCCAGTGCGCCATCGTCGCGTAAAAATGTCGCCAATGCGCTAACATAAAGATCTCAATATTTTAACATCAAACCTCGAAATTAAAATTTTACGTAAGAAAATTTGAATTTCGCGGTCTACCTTAAGAATGTCATGATTTCTTTTGATTATACGTACTACAGTGTATGATGAATTTTCTCTGAATTATTTCCCTATCTATGTAAAATATTAGTGAGATTTGTAATATACTGTTTTATTATGCATTTAAATGTATTTTAAACTAAAGATGTAAATATAGGAGATTGTGTTGAAATGGACTTGGTATTTTTTTATTTTACCTATATATATATATATATATATATATATCAATGTACACAAGGTGCAGCAGGTAAAGTAAATGTGAATGGAAACGCTGGGAAGGGTCGCCCTAGGACATAAAATAATAGTAACCTTATTGGTGACGTTCTTCAGAAAGGTGAGATGCTTAGTACTCGCAACCGGCGTACGTGTACGTGTACCAGATCTATGAACGGAAACGAAGCAAAAGGAGTATGTAAGGATCGTAGCAGGTGACGTTTTGTAGTTTCTGCCATCTCCATGGGAAGAAGGCTTGACATTATGTGTATACATTTTTTTGGGATCAACACACTCACTGCGTAACACTATCAATTTCAATCAGAATCATTTTAAAGGATATTGCTAACCCATTGCTTCACATGTTCGAAAAATTTATCTGCTCAATACATTGACAATAACGCAATGAATGTTGTTGAACTGTCAAAATGAAAAATATGTAAAATAGAAAAAAACTGATTGCATTGGAATTGTATTTATTAAAAACTTAACATGGTAACAATACTATGTCGTTACTATCACAAACATAAAATAACAACTATCACACAAATACTGTCAATGTGTAAAACTGTACACTGGTTTATCAAAATGGAATACGGATTCACTATAAGGCATGTCTTTAATGTCTGAATAAATAATACAGTTATATTATAATAACGTTAGCACAATTTTAAAAAGCGTTTGCTGCAACTGCTCTCGCAATTTAGTTTGCAAACATGTAAACAAATGTTTTCGTAAAAACAACTTAAAACAAAAGGTTCAATATAATAAAAAAACTATTCATTCTGAAATCAACATAATTATAACCTCTTTCGAACAAAAAAATAAATTTGCAAATCCGCCTATTTATGACGGAGTTATGGCCGGAATTGAGAACCTCCTCCTCCTTTGAAGTCGGTTAAAAACGTGGAAATAATGTTAATTGGAAAGAAGGATTTCAAAAGACTTTAAAGTCGGGATTTAAGACAATAATATACTTGAGATACTGATGGTGTTGCAGAAAATAATACTCTAGTGCACAATACTGAATTCAAATAGTAATAAAAATATTGTTGAAATGCAATGAAAAATAGTAAATACATTAACATTTTAATCGAACCTGATATAGTACAATTAAAATTGTAATCTAATTATTAAGAATATTATAAACAAATGTTTTCCTCGACACTCAAAGATTTGATTGTGCAAAGCAAACCAGAGAAAATAATTAGCAACATCTAATAGAAATACATAAGTAATAAAGTGTGATAAAGACTAGAACGCTGAAAAAATCAGCTAAATCATGCAATGACTCCATAATAATTAAAATGTGATGTAGAGTACATTTTTTTGAGAACCGTTCGTCGTAGTTTATTGCTTTCTTTACCTTACCATGATTTGATTTTGAAATGCTACAATACATTACAAAATTTCATCTTTTTCATACAGTTTCTCCTGTACAGAGTTACAAGTTATCATTTCTTTTAACAGTGAACACAAATGTATGTAACTAAGTAAAGTCACGAGTATAAATATTATAATGGACAGTTCGGCAATAATATCTGATTTCATGATTTATTCATAAATATCTGTTCCTCCAAGAAGACAGCAAATATATGTATGTTATCATCTGTGGAAAAATCAAATCTGTGTGCTGTCTTCTTGAGAACAGATGAATCATACAATCAGACATTATTGCCGATCTGTCTATAGTCCATATTTATGCTCATGACTGTACTTCCATGTTCACATTAATTGGCTGCAGTATTAAAAAAATGCCACATCTTTATATGACTGACTTACATAGAAAGATGACACATAAAAAGTTTCCCATCATTTCAATCCTACTAAATCATTCAAACATTCGTCGTATACGCCATACCTTATCCTTTAAACTTAATTGACAAACCCATATTTACAATTATTGCAAAGAAAACACCAGTTGTCGACTAAAATAAATTAATACAGAGGTAAGCTACTGGTAACCAATATGCCTAATCACTCAAAATGATAACGAGACTCGATAACTTTGCACTCGTAATAAAAGCGGAGAAAAAAATGCATTTAAGACATTTAGGGTGTGTTTCCTTCCTTTGTAGCGCAGTGGCAGCCTAGCGAACGTGCAGTAGTCGACCAATTGGTTGAAATCCACATCGTGTCTGAGATTACAGTGCTACAAGAATCTTCTGGGGCGTTTGAATGACATTGTCAGGGGACGTTTTTGGTAAACATTTTTAAAATTGTATTTAAAAATCAATATGGCCGCGTTAGTTAGAGACACAAACAACTACGACAATCACCGTCTTGGTTTTGATTGTTATCGCCAGATTATTGTTCCTAAACTGACGTAGCCGTTGTTTTTTTTTTATTAGAATTCCCGCCACATGCCTTGTTGAACTATAGTCGATTCCTGCAAGTCTCTGCTCCGCTCCGCTCCTTACGCACCCTTAGAAATAGGCAGTATTCGATACAAGTGTGGAAAGCGACAAGTATCAAGGAATACATTTTCTTGGGCAGCGTTTTCGCTATCCACAAGGCCAGCGAATATCGCTGATACGAGTATCCAATAGGTGTTAATATTAACATGAAAAATAATAAGGTTGTTTTAAAAACATAATAATACATTCGAATATACGTCCAGTGACACTACAGGGTCAAATTAAATTCTAGAGAAACTCCGCAAACTTGATGCGTATCGAAATCTAAACATGATAAAACAAAACATAAATTACGTAATTTGATGTTTTTGTGGGGTCATCGACCGTAATTAGTGTAAGTAGTTTAGTTTTTTGTAAACTTTACAGACGTGATGGGTTTCGATATCTAAACACGATAAAACAAAAGAAAACAGATTTTCTCAACTCAAACTTCAAGTAACAAAACTACCAGCGGTCGTTGACCCACAAAAAAACATCAAATCATTTTATTTTATCGTGTTTAGATACCCATCACGTTTGCAGTTTCACTAGCCATATTAATTTGACCCTTTATAAAAAAGGTCGATTTATGACTATTTTTGGACACATGGAAATCCTAATTAGTCTAATAAATACATAAATTTAAGTATTTTACCGTGTTGTTGCGTTGAGAGGCTTACTGTGGCTCTGACTGTTCTCTAAAGAGTACCCCAGTGGTTTTAGGCTGATATTAGTCGCTTCACCCGAATAAATGTTCACATTAGTTTTATTCCACGTTCACACGAACCCGAAAAAACTACATCAGATGAACACATGAACGTTCATACGTTCGTGCTTCTTTCATTTCCCTTTTCGTTCATTCAGTAGGCGATTGAAAGATGGCCGAGTGCTGAAATAAAACATCGTTTGATCGGTTTAATAACTAATTCGTTTTTCGTTCAGAAGTTTAACTTCGAGTGTAAGATACCGAATGAATGACAAAAATGAACAAAACGTGAAGCGTCCGATATCGTCTTTAGGAATCCCACGCCGCGGTACAAAGTCCTACAGAGGACTAAAGGGCCCACAGTGGTATAAAAGATTGCACAGTAGTCTAAAAGAGTCCAAAAGTGGTTTAAGAGCGTTTACGCCGTACGGCATTTCATACAAACTTTCAAGCCCTTGTTTTTCGAAATAAACGAACGGATTTTAATGAAACTTTATTCGCATAAGCAGGATACAAAGGTCTAAAAAGTTAGCAGAGAACATTTTCGAAAAATTGTGTTACAGCCAAATTAGACCGATTTTAAAGTTTCCATAAAAACAGAGATTTCCAGTTATCTTTTTTTAAATAAGACATTTCGAAAATGTTTCTCCTAACTTTTTAGACCTTTGTATCCTGCTTATGCGTATGAAGTTTCATTAAAATCGGTTCATTCATTTCGAAAAACAACGGCTTGGAAGTTTGTATGAAAAGCCGTACGACATAAACGCTCTTAACGAAGCCCATAATCTGTTGATATTTATAGCCTAGATAACGCCTTGTGGTCTATAACGACGGAATTGCTCGCGAAGTCTACGCTAAATGAAGGTAGAATTGAATTGACTAGATTGTGACAATCTTGCATCGTAGAAGGCACCAATTCGTATATAACGTCATTCTCTCTGAAACAAATAATATACTTTTCATTATAGTGATGTATTGAGATATTTATTGGAAGTAGACTTGAAAAAAAAAAAATTACGAGATGAAGGTACAATACATGAGATTTTTAGATCATTCGCATTCGTCTTTAAACAGGAGAAAATGCATTATCACCTTAGGGTTGAATTTCACTTGTACGTCATAAAATAACAGGTCTATTTCTCTATGAGACAGTTAGATAGTTTCAACCTTAGGGAAGTTTCGATTTACTGGGAATTGTAGCCAAAAAGTAAAGCTATTACGAGGTTGATTGTACCAATCGGCGTGAAAATGTATGAAGTACAGGTCGCGTCATGTAAAAAGAACGCTGGAAGAAAGTGGAGGGGGTGTGTTTGCGCATGGGTACACTCGCGTACATTGAAAAATATATTAGATAGCAGTGGCGTGCACTCCATACATGCAAATAAGCTCTGCATACCCTGTAGTCCCATACATACATGCCCATTTATATGATAAATAACTAATTGCCGGGAGTTCGAAAGACAGTAAGAAATTCCGAATCTTTTGAACCTTTTACAATTCGTCTCACTGTAGACTCGGAACATTTTGTTGCCTCTGCGGTCCGTTTAATACATTTTTTTAAATGACCAACTGCATTATTATCAGCCTCTCTCTTCATAAAACAATACACGTCATAAATCATTTTTCTCTCTTTTCTATGTCAAACCATTTCGTAATTTCAAACTTTTGTGCGCGATGGTATTTTGAGAATGAACGTAACGTGGACACAGCGCGGAAAGCAAAGGTCGACTGACGAACCAATAGCGCACCGGCAAGCATGCGCCGCGTGACCTGCCCGCCCCGCGCCGCACCTCATACCACCAAATAGACCGAAAAATCGTCTTGGCGCAGCTTGACAGCCAGCGTTCTTTTTACATGACGCGACCTGTAACTTGGGTAAAAATAATTAGTCATTAGATTCAAGTCACAGTTTGGGTAGTCAGCTCCAACATAAACTCGTGCCTTCTTAACAAAATACAATTTTTTCTTACCCTTTAAGTTTCACAAGCGCGTCGGCAGCAATAAGTCCATTCAGACAGTTGGCAGTGGCTTCCAAACTGAGGCAGTACGGATGTACTCGCTGACTTTCTACGCGTTGTTGAATTAGCTTCAAGGCTTGCTTGTGAGCGCAACTTTTTTGCTGGAAAAATAAAAATAATTTAAAGAAATGATAGTGAAAGAGAACGCAAGTCTCTGGCAAGTAACCATCCTATCTCTTAATTATATATAATATTATGATAATTAAGCCTTTATTTCTTCCATATCTTACATAGTATACTGGGTGTTTTTTTTTACCGTCTCGAAATTTTTACAGGCTGTTCTACCCATGAATATAAACAACTTTCATTATAGGACCTACTCACAAATCACAAAAAAAAAATTGCTGTTTCATACATTTTGGTCTAGTAGGTATTGAACTTTTGTATTAAACAGCAGAATGTTTATTTCGTGATTTCAGATTTAGTCCCATAACGAAAGTTGTTCATATTCATGGGTAGAACATCCTGTAAAAATTTCGAGACTGTAAAAAAAATCATACGGTAGACACTTTAAATAATATAAATTGTTAGTACGCGGTTTAGTAGTTTGCTTACATCGTAATAGTTGTGAATATTATTAGTTTGAAATTTCAAGATTTGGGTCTGAGATGACTCCATCAAGGGTGAAGGCCTCATCTAGCATTATTTTTTAGTTACAGCTTTCCTTAGCTATCCGTGAAAGTGGATGCCAAATGCCAAGAATGGTGACAAAGGCTGCCTTTCCACCAGAGATGTGCGAGGATGCGTAGCGAGGGATGTGTGTAAAACTAACCAATAACAACGCTAATTTAGTTCAAGCTTTATAAATGAAGCGATGTTATTGGTTGGTTTCACACACATCCCTCGCTACGCATCCTCGCTCATCTCTGGTGGAAAACCAGCCTAAAGCTACGGTTTCCTAGATGTGCGGTGCCGTCATATTATAACCAGCCATATTCGGACAGCCGATATTGTGTTAGCGTTCACCGCTTTACCGCAGCCAATACTGTTGTCTTGTTTGTCTATCACATAAAATTAGAATCAATTCCGAAAAGTTTGAAAGTGCGAAAGATAGGACATCTTTTTTCAGCAATGTCAAATGTCGGTTGAAAAATAAGAACAAGAATTTTATTTCGTTGATTGTTACAAAGTTGAACTTACAACTATACAATGTGTTTCAGAGGGGTGTGACCAAACTTGGGGGGTGGTATAGGCCATCAAACTGAACAACTTTTTCCTGGGGACCAACATCGCAATCGTGAAAAAAAAAAATCTGTCGACGGACATACATTTGGTCAAGTAGGTACTTATTGAAGTTTTGTATGGGACGACTGATGTTTTTTTCACAATAACGATGTTGGTCCCCGGGAAAAGGTTGTTCAGTTTGATGGCCTGTACCACACCCCCCTGAAACACATTGTATTTACAAGTTATACAGGTGGGCAGGGCCATCGTAAAATTTGTGGGATTTGGGGGTGGGGGCTGGGTCAGAATCATGTGCTGATCCATGGTAAAAGGTTGCTCGTCGATGTACCTGCCACTCTGTTTAATTATTTATCAGTATCTATCTTAAATATCAGTTACAGGGCACGTAACTTGGCAAGGTTTTGGCACATCTAAACAGATAAATGTTTAAAAATAAATTATATACTTCTTTTTTAAAGAAAGGAGAGGAACGACTAACAACTCTTGCCAAGTTACGTGCGACTGTATCTTGGGAACCTAATATTTGGATATTGTTTTATTTCAACTTCAAGATAAATATAAAGCTTGTACTCTACATACCTCAGTCATAACTTCCGCGCACTTCAATACCGTCGTAAGCGCCGGCAAAATGGACCACTTTAATAAATACTGTGTCTTTGTATCATCGCCTAGCGCGTACAGGTCACCGTTATATGAGATAACTCTGTTTTGTATGCAGTAGTCCAGCGCTTTGTTGAATGTCTGAAAGATGGAGAAAATTGTTCAACAATAGGGAAGTAGGTAAATAATTCGAATTTAGAATATTGATAAACGCTGAAGCGGCAAGGAGCTGGCCTTATAAGACTCATGAACTCTATTACGTGCCCAATAAAGTATAAATTTAAGTTAGTTAAGTTTAACCGCTTAATCACCCCTAATGAGACACATCACACAATTGATTTTCTATTGTAATGGGCCTTTATCGTGTCACGCCGGCCTTGACCTGTTAAGAAAAACCCCTCAAGATCAGAATCCGACATCCAATAATCACTTATTACATTGTGGCCGTACTTACATTGGCTTCTTCTCTTTCTAAATGGAAGAATTCGTGACTGAGCAGTTTCCTAACGCAGTGGTAATCTACCTCCAAATTATCTGAAAATAAAACAAATAACATTTTTCTACGATCTAATTGTGTTTGAATTTCATGGAATGCATGAACTTTAATTTCAAGATTAGAGCTGTGATAATTGAATTACATACTAGTTCAGCTATGAAAATTGGAATTACATCGGAAAATAAACAATACAAACCGTAATAAATAGCTCTTTTATGGCTTCGGAAACAGTTTTGAATATTTCTATATTTATTTACTTACATCTACCGTTACAATGCGAAAAAAGAATTGTATTGGGTAAAAATTTTTTTCTTTTTTCTGAGTTTTTTTTTTAATATGGTTATGGTTTGTGGCAACCAACCCGCACTGGGCCCGCGTGGTGGATTACGGCTGACTCCCTCTTACCGAGAGGAGGCCTGTGTCCCAGCAGTGGGAACATTATAGGCTGATAATGCTATGGTTTGTGACTTATTCTCACGTATTTCTCCATATAATATCACTCTAATAAATAATGGCAGTGTAAGCTTGGGCGGGTCACATCAGCCGCATGACCCACGATGACCGCTCGGCAATAGTCTCCACACAATGGGTGCCTGAAGGTCGACGGCGCTGCCGAGGCCGGCCCAGAAAGAGATGGCGAGATGACCTGGACGCGTACCGCGAGGGCTGGTTCCAGGTGGCGCGGGAAAAGAAGGACTTGGGGGATAGGGAGGATTTTGCCCAGCAGGACAGTATAGGCTAACAAAAAAAAAGCATTAAGTACCTCTAGCAACTGCGCATCTGTGCACAATCAGACAAATGATGGCCGGTGGTACTAGGTAGTGTAGAATAGGATTCACGTACAACTGCAGCTGGACTACAGGCACTGCCGCCACCATCGTCTCTGCTTGCAGTATGTGACCTGAAATGATAACAATTCTATCTAAGTACTTGTGTTTTCTATGACATGATTCTACAGTAAAAGTAGTAGTAAAAGAAGTCCTCCAGACCGTATTTCGGCCACGGCGGCCAAACTCAACGGAGACTAGCCTTCGGCGCGGGAGATATTATCGTGCACAAGTGTGTGCGCCGACGCAGCTGCACTCCCTCTTCCCTCATTCTCAGAGTCCGATGGGACAGTTACACACACAGTTTGGCCACAGTTGATTAAATACCATCAGAGAGTAATGTTTTGGGATTTTGGGCCTATTTACTATTAATTGGACTGGACGCTTTTAAAGTGTACGTCTTTCAACATCGTTCTCACATATTATGATTTTTAATTGAACATTACTGATGTAACTAATATTTTATAACAATACCTATAATTTGAGTGTCCACAGAAACCTACTACGCTTTGGAATGGGCAACTAGCTTCATCTTTATGACTGCCGGACTTCTTTGATGATTCGAAAGTACAGACGCCAGCACATCAAGCTACTACAATCTGTCAAATTTCTTTGATAGATTTTCAACTTTATCGCTGACGCATAAGGTTCAAAGTTGATTGGGAAAATTTGACAGTTTCGGGTAGGTTGATGTGCTGGCCTCTGTACATGGAAATGGATTAATTGAAATAAATACTTTGAGTTTGAATTACTGGTCGATATTGTTCTCCCAGTAAACCATATTCTTGACCTGTGAATAAAAATAGGAATCCATTTTCTTTTCCGTCCGCTATCCGCGTCAATCAGCACATCGCAGGGTACTGTTGAACATATGCTACCTGTAGGCCAATTCTCGTAATTTAAAACGTTCAAAATCTAGTCGCAGTCTCATCTCAGCGACAAACAAATGTCAAAAACTTCTCAAAATGTACTGAAATTTGAGGTATTTTTGACAGATTGAGACTGAGATCAGACTGTGAACGTTCTTAAAATTACCAGAATTGCCCCTCTGTTATGGTAATAATACCAGCCTATTATTGTCTCACTGTAGGGCAAAGGCTTTTCTCAAACAGAGAAGGCACGAGCATTGATCACCACGCTTGCTCAAGACGGGTTGGCGATGATTTATTAATCTTTTCTAACATCAGTCAATAATTTACATATCTACTAATAAGTTCCACAATAGTTATAGCCCTTACTAATAAACGTTGTATAGGGTATGTATAGTTACACAATACAACGCTTTGTCTTCTTACGAAATTCTAATTAAGTACTGACGACTGAAAGAAGGAAATCGGTGTGTAACTATTCATCTGATTAATACGTTTATTAGTAAGGGGGTAAATGTTCAACTTAATATTGACTGTAAACCCACGTTCGCATGGAAGTAAAAATATCGCGGCGGGATTTTATCGCGCACTGGATTTTCAACTTTCGGTGTTGAGCCGAGCATTTGGAATCCAACAGAGCGCATCCCAGCGCGTTAAAAAAACAAACTGTTGGATTTTTAACTCTCGGTGCTAAGCAGTACGTTAAAATTCCCGTGTGTACCTGCACTAAGTCAATACAAGTACTCAAAGTATGTTTGCATAATGCATTCATTTAAATTACCATATTCAGTGTAAGCACCATTTTATTGCCTCGAGGGCCAATGCGTAATATTGTGAACAACACATGGTCTGATTTGCATATCTGGTCAAGAACACGGATTGCAAATTCGATTCCTTTAAAGGCGTACTTTTGAATTTAGCGCGAAAGGAAATGAGTTCATGCATGACCTACAATCTTTTATCGTGTTGATCATGTCATTTCGATTTCTAATTCGATAAAATATGACAAATCTATGTTGTTAAAAATTATAAATGTTTCTTAGTAATGTAATCGTCACCGAAATAATTGTACACACCAGAAAAAAATGTGTTTTTTGTGTAGTTACATTACAATAAATGATTTATTTGCCATGAAGCCCCCTATACACATAGCCGTTACACAATCAATGTACAGACGCCAGCACATCAACCTACCCGAAACTGTCAGATTTTCCCAATCAACTTTGAACCTTGTGCTTTAGCGATAAAGTTGAAAATCTATCAAAGAAATTTGACAGATTGTAGTAGCTTGATGTGCTGGCGTCTGTACCGTAAAACGTAGTACGTAGTCGTAAAGCATGATAAAGAAGTCGACTGATTATATCAACGACCTTTGTTTCATAATTCTTTCTAACATAATCAGTATTACCTTTGAAAACAATAAGAACAAGTTTATTTGAAAAATAAGGCGAAGTTGAGAAAAGAACGAAGAACTCTGGCCCGGCCACATACCACTGGAGAAAAGCTTAGAAGAGAAAGACAGAGAATCTTAGTTTTTGTTTACCTTAGGCTTAAACCTAAAGGCCAACTACGATTTATTCGCCGTGCATGTGTAGGCACGATCGTCAGTGCTGTATGGATCACTATGGAAGCTTGGGACACGTTTTTTCTACGTCGCAGTTTATTCGTCATACCATAAAGAAACCGTGCCGTGTAAAAAGGGCCTTAGGGACTATTTACTCATCATTAAGGGGCCGGCGAACAACGCATGCTAATGCGTAGTTCATACAAACGTAATACCGAAATAATTTGTAAATCAAACATATTCTTAAGGTAGTGTGTATTTATTCCGATTGGATTACAGAATAGCTAGGTTCCCAAATATATATTTTGAATGGACACTGATTTAAAGAAGAGTTATGAGAAAAATAAGTTTCTATAGAAATTTAAAATTCCTCATATCTCGTCTTTATATCAGAGTCATTTCAAAATATATATTTGGGAACCTAGATAATTATTCTGTAATCCAATCGAAATAAATACACACTACCTTAAGAATACGTTTGATTTACAAATTATTTTGGTATTACGTTTGTATTAGTATTACGTTTGTATGTATTAGGTCCTTACATAATATATGAAATTAGCGTTTTGTCGTACTGACCACTTTGATCTGAAATATCTCCTCTTTGGTTAAGAATTCCAAATTCAAATTTATAAATTCATTTAGCTGGTACATTTGAGTTTTGAAAACCGTCATTCATTTGTTTTTTCCTCATTATTTTTTTCTTTGGCGTCGCTTATCAACGCACAATGGAAAATATGAAATATCGGTATATTTACGAGTACGAGTTCTACCGTGGCACCAGTGCTGCAGAAACAGCTCGAAGGATTAATGATGTATACGGCGCTGGTGTCGCAAAAGAAAGCACGGTACGTTTTTGGTTTCAACGTTTTCGTTCTGGAAATTTCGACCTTCAGAACCAACCCCGTGGACGGCCGGAGACCAAAGTGGAAAATGAAGAATTAAAGGCTATTGTGGAAGCGGATCCATCACAAAGCACTTCAGAGAAAGCTGCAGGCTTCGAGGTAAGTGATATAACTGTATTAATCCACTTGAAGCAAATCGGGAAAGTAAAAAAACTTGAACGATGGGTACCTCATGAATTGAGTGAATCGAACTTGCAAACACGCGTCGACTGCTGTTTTACTTTGCTCAACCGACACAATAATGAAGGGATTTTAAATCGAATCATTACTTGTGATGAAAAGTGGATACTGTACGATAATCGGAAGCGCTCGTCGCAATGGCTGAACCCTGGAGAACCAGCCAAATCCTGCCCTAAACGAAAATTGACTCAGAAAAAGTTACTTGTGAGTGTTTGGTGGACTAGCGCCGGTGTCGTTCACTAGAGCTTTCTAAAATCTGGCCAAACGATTACGGCAGATATCTATTGTCAGCAACTGCAAACCATGAAGGAAGAACTAGCTGCTAAACAACCGAGATTGGTCAATCCCTCTAGGCCACTGCTGCTTCACGACAACGCAAGACCACACACTGCACAACAAACAACCACTAAGTTAGATGAGCTACAATTGGAATGTCTGCGACATCCACCGTACTCCCCGGACCTTGCTCCAATAGATTACCATTTTTTCCGGAATTTGGACAACTTCTTACAAGGAAAAAAATTCAACTCCGATGCGGCAGTCCAAACCGCCTTCAAAGAGTTCATTGATTCTCGCCCCCATGGTTTTTTTAGTAAAGGGATCAATGAACTACCTATGAGATGGCACAAGTGCTAGATAACAACAGTGCATACTTTGATTAATTAATATATTTTACAAAAAAAAAAATTACTATATTCCTCCCGTACAAAACGCCAATTTCATATGTATGGACGCATGCTCCGCCGGCCCCTTAAGAAAGGAAAATATGTAGGTACTGTTCAGTAACTAGGTCTGTGTTCACATAAATCGACAGGATGTAGGTAACATTTGTTTTTTTTTTTTCGGGAATTCATTGTGGTCTTATAGTGAAATTTGTTCATGATGAAGAATAGAGGATTAGAGGTTTAGGGCGAGCAAAAACTGTGGTTGTATATTGTAGGTATTTACCTTTCATTTGCTTCTTCACATCATTAGACAGGTCCGTCAGAACTCCCGAGATCAGTCTCAAGTTTCTCTCCTTATCCAGTCTCATCATCTTCTTATGCACCACCAGGATCCTCTCAACACTGCTCCTGACATCATTCTCAAATACCGTAGCCCCCAAATTCCTTAACTCTTGGACCATCCAGCCTACTTCTTCCACAACTTCTTCAAATTCTAATGGTCTATCCTTCATCAAACTCTGCATTAGCACTAAAGACAGAAGATTCGAGATGGTTGCTACAGTATTTTTTTGCTGCAGGCTGATGACGTAATCAGCGATGCTCTGAACTTTTTTGAACTGGTCAGGCGTGAGTTGTTGCATGTCTAGAGGTTTTAGGGTTTCTTTGGAATGTGAAGTGTCGTTTTTGAGATACTCTCTGACGGACAGCGGTGAGCCAAGGTTGATGTAGATGTTGCCGAAGTGGTCGTTTAAACTGTGTAGCGCTTTTAGGAAACCCTGGAATAAGAATTGTATGGATGTGATAACATGAGGTTTTTTAGGCAGATCATAAAATGTTATGTGATCATCAGCATATCAGTGTGTTATAATAAGAAGTAGCTACAAGCCACCCAAGAGACGTAAACATCTATAAAATGGACTATTTATATCAAAAGATTGGGCTACATTATGGGTTAGCACCGCATGCCCCATAAAATATTAACTTGTAACATTTATTATTTTATGGGGCATGCGGTGCTAAACTCTAAGAAATTGTTATACCTACTAACCTTTGATATAAGAATCTTTTTTTTAACATGTAACAGTATAAACAATTGTTGGTTGGCCAGAAATAATAATAAATACATGGTTGCATAATTATTATAAGTTAATATTCTGTGAATAAAAAGCCAATGTTTACTTATACGAAACAATTTATTTAAATATACACGAATATGTTTTAATATGTTTTACTTTTACGGAGAATCATAACACCGTGATTTAGCGGAGAGTGCTAAATGAACAACAGCTAAATGGACACAGACTAGAAACTAAAATCGTTTAATTTAAAGTATCAACCTAAACCTAAAATTGTATATTCTGCGATCGCCATTGGATGGCTAATGCGCCATCTCCACGAGCGCTTGTAGAGATGACGCCTCAGACATCGCGGATGGCATCTCTAGAATTCTAGATTATCGCTCGCTCGCGAGAGAAACGCAGCGATATAATAGTCTCGGCTCGCCATCAAATTCTATTGAAACTCTATGAATCAATCTCCACACGGCGACAACTTGATGGCACCGCTTGACTATCGCCGCGTTTCACACCTGTGGAGATGGCGCCTAAAGATTTCTCTGTTCCAGTAATTTTGTCAGTGCAATTAGCTCTTTTTCTATCTAGTCAAAGACGTAAAACAAAGAGATGCCAAACATAAATTAGGCCATTGACGCAAATATCTGTTCACTTGCGTTGTTGCTCTTGCGTCTTCGGTCTTTGTTTCTCTCTTGACAGTTTGCGAAAAATATATCTATACGTAATATTTTTTCTACACAAATATTTTTTTTATCAATATAGGTATTACTAGTAGGTACTTCGATAACTCTACTCGTACATAGGAAGTCCATTGTGTTCAAAACCAATATTGAAAATGACGAGGTATTTCTATTAGTTTATTTTCATTTTTCTACGAAATTGACGAGTAGTACTGTGCAATTAATAGGAGTGGCAAACAACAGCAACAGCCTATCAAACCTATCTATGCTAATATTACGTGACTTTGTACGTAGCGGGTTATCTTCGGAACCACTGATCCGATTCCGAAAATTCTTTCATTAACGGCAAGCTACAGTATTGCCGAGTGTCATAAGTATTACATGTTCGGAAATGAAGGCAGAAGAATGCTGGTAGGCTGTCGCTACACCATCAAAACATGTTTTTACCTATATACCTACGATTATCAATGTGAGTTTTTGTGCTAAAGACATGTACCAGATGCCAAGTTACATAGAATTATATATCGAGGACAACAACATTAAGACGCATACAGTGTAGTTATCCATTAAGAGGGCGTGGCTCAACGTGTCCTTTACATGAATGTGATAATAGTGAGCCACTCTTGTGTTTAGATAATTCAATAAGCTGACAAAATTAATATTTGCATAATTTGTTAGAAGCGGTGAGCTGGCGTAAGGTAGACCGATGACCTCGTGAAGGTAGCACGAATCCGCTGGATGCGGGAAGCACTGAACCGGTCGAAATGGCGGTGTTCGAGGGAGGCCTATGTCCAGCATTGGACGTCTTTCAGCTGAAATGATGGTGAATGAAGTAGGTATTATACTTACCTAGATATGTAGGCGCTTAGAGAAGTTTATGGACACAATTATGACTGAAGCGAATTCTTAATAGAATGTGGAAAATAATGAACGTTTATAAAAATTACAATTGCAAAAATGTTCAAAGAATATTTTTAGAAACATGAAAACCTCTCTGCCCAACCCGTCGAGGAAACAGGCGTGAACATATGTCATGTAAAATTCTGTCTTAATAATGTTGAATAGTAACAACCAAACGATGACCTTTGCCTGTCAAATATTGACAGTGCTTAAACTGACAATGACGACTTGAAGAAAAATATTGATACAATCGTTTAACACGTTAAGATTTTGTTAAATTACCTACAGCCCGATTCAAACTTTATGGAGTCTCGGAACATGAGAGGTGCTGCGCAGTAACAAATTCACGTTTCAGCTGGGGTGAGGGGAGAGGTACTGCGCAGCAAGTAGCTCACTTCAGAGCCGCCAGTACCTGAGATTTAAGCCAAGCATGTGCGGATATTAGGTAATTTACGTATCTACGTAAGATAAATTAATTACCTACAGTGTGGAAAGGTGATTATTGTTTATCACAATCTTATTACCCACTAAGTACGTTGGTAGGCCAACTTTTTTGTATAAGCCTATTCGTTATATGAAATAACTACTAACATAGGATAACTTCATACTAACACTATATGGATCCACGAGTCTGAAATAAAAATTTGAATTTAAAATTGTTTATTCTGTAGCTCTTTAAAACGACATATAAAAAAAACCTCCTTTCCTTTCCAACCCATAGTAAATTCATTTTATTATTTACATGCTAATTTAATTTCTTAACCTTGTGACATAAATATTTATATTGCTACATAGGTAATACAATGGAATTGACGGAACGGTTCGTAAAATATTGTAGATTTACGAACCATCATCATCTGCCTAGCCTTTTCCCAACTACGTTGGGGTCGGCTTCCAGTCTAACCGGATGCAGCTGAATACCAGTATTTTACATGGAGCGACTGCCTATCTGACCTCCACAACCCAGTTACTGGGTAATACGATAGCCCTTGGTAAGACTGGTTGTCAGACTTTCGGGCTTCTGACTACCCGTAACGACTGTCAAAGATCCACGAATGACAGCCAGGACCAACGGCTTAACGTGCTTTCCGAGGCACGGAGGGGTCTCGGTATGTAAAGATGGTCACCCATCCAAAGACCAACCGCGGCAAGCGTAGCTTAACCTGACCGATCGACCTGTGCGGCTGTTCTTATTTAGCCACGGGCCCCTAGATTTACGAACCATGGTGCCTATTTTTTTTTTCAAGAAATCAAATCGAAAGTCATTTATTCAAGCTAGGCTGGTAATCATGTAACTAATATTTTTGTAAAATATAATTTTAAAGAGTGTCCATGGAGTTTCTTGCCCGTTCTTCTCCATAGGTACCTACGCTTTGGAATGGGCAACTAGCTTCATATTTTCTGACTGACCTATTGACAATTCAAAAGTGCCTGTAAATGGTTTAATTGAAATAAATGCTTTGAGTTTGAGTTTGATCAGTACTTTTTGAATGTCAAATTTATAAGTCTGTCCCCCAAAAGAATCCCCTCGAATAAAAGTTATCTGGCGATGGAAAAATTATATATATATATAAAGGGTGAAATTGAAAACATGCGACAAATCGAAATGGGAGATAGTACTCATCGCGAGACGCCCCGGGCGTAGGGAGCCGCGTGACGACTCCCGGCCACCGTAGGTGCGGGCCTGCGGGCGGCGAGTAATGGGTAACTCGCCGTCCGATCAGGACCAGGCCCGTGCTGGACGGCGCGTATGTGTTCCACGCGCGCCTCAAAGAGATGTCAGCATTTAAGGAGGGGCCCGTCAGGGCCGAAGCCTGCCGGGGCAGCGGGATTGTCCGAAAGGGTTACCGCTACCCCGGAACATAAAGGGCTAAGGAAGGAACACGGAAGGGTTTTAGTCAGTAAGAGTCTGACACTCCCTTCTGCTCCACCCAGAGCGGGAGGGGTCATTTGATGATTTCCCATCCATAAAAAAAAAAAAAACTGGTAATCAGTACTTTTTGAATGTCAAATTTATAAGTCTGTCCCCCAAAACGCCTGCAACTCACCACTTCCTAGTGAAGAAGAAGTGGCGCAACAAACTCCCTAGCACAAGTCTTTATAGTTTAGGGTCGCATAAAAAACCGGCCAACAGCCACTCGATCTCACGCAATTAAAGTTCCCATCCAAACTACATTGAGTAGTCTGCGAAACGGTTGCTGGCATGCCGTAATAACTGTAGGCCAGTAATGTGTACCTGCGCTACCTCCTAGACTATACACCTAAATGACAGTTTCAAGGAAAAAAATATCTGCACTATACTATGATTCAGCTAACTACCGATATTTATTTGATAAAGAGTCATACAACATCCCACCAAAAACATTTTTATGCAGATCTCATGTAGAGCCACTCTACACGCGCTAACTCTGCCAGCCCTAACTTCACAAACTCCACACCTTAGTCAAAATATGAGGCTTGGCAGTTTCGTTAGAACAGTGAAAATATTTTTCACCTTACGCCCATGTGATGGTAGCGAAACGGCCAAGCCACATATTTTGACTAAAGTGTAGAGAAATATCTCTGTGACAGATGGACAAAAAACTGATGTTATACAGGATCCGTTTTTTTTAAGTTTAAATCTTATAAATATCAACCGATAAACTAATCATAATAATAGTACTTAACATAAATAATATATTATGTAATTATTTTTTCCCAAACTTGGGTGTAACACAAAAATTTATATACATAAATAAACTTCACACCTTCTTCCAACGAGGGTTGGCAGAAACTACAAAACGTCACCTGATACGATCCTTACATACTCATTTTGCTTCGTTTACGTTCATACATCACAGAAACATGCATAAATACACACATAGAAATTGATGATAACGCAAATATCATACGACTGTTTGTTGTTACGGCGTTTACATAAAATATGCAACACTTGTGGTAATCAGTCTAATATCTAAAAAATATAAAACAATCATGTTTCGAGCACTCAGCATGAGTGCGAAAAAACTGTATTTGATACTCGCTATCGGTAACTAAACTCAGGTCAAGGTACTAATAACGATACGAGAACACAGACGCTGGCAGAGAGTTCCTGTAAAATATTTTTTTTTTATCACATCTATTCAAAAAGAGCTAGTGTATTTTTCGTAAACAGGCACTTAAATAGCTCTTTAATCTCTAGGGACTAAAAGTGATTTGTATTTGGAATGTGGATATTGTTAGTAAAAGTTCCAATCACCAAAGAGATGAATCACGAACATTGTATGAACATGTAATAGGCTGTGTGATAAAGTAAAAGGCGCGCGAGCCAAATTAAAAAAAAAAGTTGTTGAAAAAATAAAAAAAAACATGTAAATAAATAAACATACTATTCTTATTCATAAGTTGCACTTACTTTTTTTCATAGAGGGTGATAAAAAGTAGAGTGTCGGCCTCGGGAGCAACATTATTTTAAGCTCGAGTGATGTAGGTACTTTGAATCCCTCGCTGCGCTCAAGATTCTACTTTAGAACCCCTCGCTGCGCTCGGGAATCTACTCTAGAATCCTTCAATCCACTCTGGATTCAAAGAAACACTCTCGCCTTCAAAATAGTTGTTCGCTCCCTTGGCAAACAATCTACTTCCTGTATACCTTTTACATGTCCCGTGTCCCTCTCTGGCGAAATGTGGGCGTAGCATAAGTACAGCTCTGCCTAACCCTTTGGCGATTACATGCGTTATGTTATTTACTATTTAAACATTGTATACCATAAAAGCTACCGTTTTGTAGCGTTCCCCATAAACGAGCCTCACAATTCCGATTCGGCAACGTATCGAATTGTTGTAAATAGCTAAAATCAAATCGTTTATTGCAATCCATAATGTACAATTACAGGTGGTAAATAAAAAAATAATAGACACAATTATGGACCCTGTCGGGCACAGCAAATAAGCAAGCTAGGGTTGCCTGTGCGAGGAGCCTCGTCATCTCATATTATACGTTTTCTCCGTCTCTTATTACCTTTTGACGGACCTTTTATTAACCGACTTCTAAAAAAGGAGGAGGTTCTCAATTCGGATGTGTGTATTTTTTTTTTTTTTTATGTTTGTTCGCGCATTACTCTGTCGCTTGCCAACCGATTTGAAAAATTCTTTTTTTGTTGGAAAGAGTATACTTCCCAAATGGTCCCATGAAAATTTTATCGAAATCGGAAAAGCGGTTTCTGAAAAATCAACAAAAATCTAAAAATGTATTAGCAATATTTTGTAAAAGGTGATGAGCAGTTGATATTAGGCTATTGTAACTTAGATAAATTACAAACTCTCCCACTAAAAAGTGAAAAATAAAATCTTTTTTACAAAAAAAAATAACCGACTTCCATAAAAAAACACTACAAAGTGATAAATAACTTTAATTTCGGAAGTCGGTGTCAATAAACGAAAATGCAGAACCAACGACACCGACTTCCGAAATTAAAGTTATTTATCACTTTGTAGTGTTTTTTTTTTGGAAGTCGGTTATTTTTAAAAAAAAAAGATTTTTTAGTAAATGTCACCTGCTAACCTATCTAATTCTAACGCTTACACTTTGCAATTGAAGACCATTAGAGGTCAACGAAATTGCTTTGCAATTAAGATGGCTTTTGGTTGGCATTTAGGCTTGTAAACTGAAATATATTTGACTATACCAGAGGATTTACAAGGCAGATTTGAGTGGAAACGCCGGCAGCGACGCCCTAGGAAGACACATAGTGACCTTTTTGGTGATGTTCTGCAGAAAGGGCGGTGCGTAGTACTCGCAACCGGCGTGCATGTAAGACCAGAAGGTCAATTCCCGTAATTAAAAACTTTCAAAATGTAGTCGCATACATTTCAGCGACAATCAATGTCAAAAACTTGTGAAAAATTTGAGATATTTTTGACAGATTGAGAGTGAGATCAGACTGTGAACGTTCTTAAAGTTACGAGAATTGCCCCTCAGATGTGTGAACGTATGTAAGGATCACGTACTTATGCAGGTGGCGTTATGCAGTTTCTGCCTAGCCTACCCTCATGGTAAGAAGGCGTGAGTTTATGTATGTATGTATGTGTAACAGAGGACCGCAATATGTCATGTATTTCACAGTTGATTGCTGCTAAATACTCGACGGACTAACTCTGTCCTAGTTTATTATTTGTTGGAATTCGCATAAGGTCTGTCTATACGCGACTACGACCGGAACAATTAATGATGTTACTTGGAGCAAGTTCACACTTACACATCTTGTTTGGTAAAGCGAAAGTAAACGGGTTAACCGTCTGTTAAATTACAATTTGACATAGTTTTAGAAGATCACTGCTGTTCGGAGTGTTTGGGTTATACACCTACCTAAATGCACTCCCGGACTCTTAAAGCGAGAGTGTAGTCCATGTGAGGTAATAAAGGTCTAAAACATCAAAATAATGATGAGTCAACGAAAAAGATTGTATGTATGCAGTTTTGACATAGCTACTGGCCATCGTTTTGGTTGTCGTCATTGTTCCGAATTTGAATGCACGCACGACCATTTAAAAACTTATGGACTGACAGAGTGGATTTTTAGCTACGGGAAAACGGTCATAGGGGACTTTCCTTATCTTTAATCTTCTAAGACCGTTTTTCCTGTAGCTACAGCGGTTAAGGTAGCTGCCATTACTGCCCAAAAAGTGCAGAGTGGCTCTATTTAGGAGTCCGGGAGTATACATATTTATATTGCGGTGTCTTTATTACACTTTAAAGAACCTTGCTATGTTTTCTAAGAGCGATCCCAGGGTTGTTTCTAGTCAAATTCAACACGTTATAGAGAAATACGTCATATTGCTAGGAGACCCTTATTTCGTACATCAATACAGTGCTCAGTGTTCAGTGCTCTATTACTACAATATTTTGCACACACGTAAAGGTCAAATAACATTACTAGTTGTTTAATAACATGCATGAAACGGCCTTGTGATGAGAATACGAAATATATAACATTGACCTCTTTATTCACTACAGAATGATCGCCGAATCTCTCAATGTGTGTTATGTGTGCACTGTGCGTGTACGCTTATAGAACCGGCTTGACAGGCATTGCCAAATGTTCTAAACACAGTAGCAGGCTTATGAGTAGTACATAATTTGTTTATTGTGAGCATCGGAAAATAGGTTTTGGCTAGAAATGTACGAGATCATATTCCTGTAATTTTACTGTTAAAATAATATTTATCATTCATGCCAAAGAGCCCTGAAACTTACTTTCAGAACTGGCTTTGCAGTTCTCAAAAATACATTATGAAAACGTACCTACTTCACTACCTAATCTAACTATCAGTCGGATTTGAAAAATTATTTTTGCATTTGTTAGCCCATATCTTGAGGAAAGCTATAACACGCTAGAACGCTAAGGAGCCGAGCAAAAAAAAAGAGTCAGAAAACGAAGTAATAGCGCGGGCAGGCGATGCGATGCGACGGGGTGGGTCGAGGGAGCAAGAAATTTCACGAGGACGAGTCGCGGGCAGAAGCTACTATAACATAAATGTACTCACCCCAGTAGACTCCTTAGGCTTTGGCACGCCAAGATGCTCATAAGCAAAAAGGGAATGCTCCATCAGTCTATCGTAGCTGATGTTCACAGGCACTATCGTGATGTCGGAGACCTCGTGAGCGAATAGCGGGACCAGAGTCATTGATAACATACCTGTTGACAATAGACTGTGTGTTTCAATTTGTACGATTAGACTAGCGACAGAGTTACTGCTTTCTAGATCTTTGACAGTCGTTAACGGTTCGTCAGATGTCTGAAAGTCTGACAACCAGTCTTACCATAGTGTACCACATCCTTAAGACCACAACTTTTTGATACACGCTGTATAAGTATACCTAACGAATTACGTCACACGAATTCGGTCTTTCGAATACCAGAATGCTAATTCCCGTAATTAAAAACGTTCAAAATTTAGTCGAAATCAATCGAAAATCAATGTCAAAAACTTGTCAAAAATATAGGGAAATTAGAGGTATTTTTGACAGATTGAGACTGAGATCAGAGGGGAATTTCTCGTTATTTTAAGAACGTTCACAGTCTGATCTCAGTCTCAATCTGTCAAAAATACCTCTAGTCTCCCTACATTTTGACAACTTTATGACATTTGTTTATCGCCGAGATGAGATTGCGACTAGATTTTGTACATTTTAAATTACCAGAATTGGCCTTGACTGTAAACGTTCTTAAAATTTTAAGTAAGTATTGCCCCTCATCTCGACAGTGCAAATACATCGCACGTTTGCTTACATAGTTCCATTTAGGCATGGGTAATATCGCTTTTACACGATATCAAATCGTATCTATATATCGGTTTAGAATATCGGATATCGCATCTATATATTTCAATATCTATATATTGGCTGAATCAGTGTGGAATTCGGAATCGAAAGTGGTACTGTGATTTTTAGGTTTCGGTGTTGTCCGATTCATGTAACATCATTGTATTTTATTTGTAACTGTATACTCGAAATCAGATTATGTATTTTTTGGTAGTGTTGATGTTGATGATATGGCACTGTAATGAAATTAGTACAGTCGTTTCGGTTTTTTAGGTTTAGGTATATTTTCATCAATTAGTACACATGGACCAACGTACCACTCTACCCGAAATACCCGAATCAGTTTGAACCGAATATCATAGATCATGGCATACGATATCGGTATTATTCGGTATAGAGTGTTGTTCTGTGCCTGATCGCGCTATATTCGCTATAGGTACGCGGATACCTGATATATAGATTCAGTGCCGTCCGATATATAGATATTGGATATTGTGCCGATACATAGATATTGTATCTATATACGATTTGTATCGCCCACTCCTAGCTTCCATTTGTTTTTAGATGGCAAACACTTCATTATATTGCTTGGATAACCAGCAGTTAGATTACATTAACTATTTTACCAGAACAAATAATATATTGTGTACGTACCAAGAAACAATGTCAAAAGCTTTGGATACTGTATGCAGTGTATGCTTTACATTTAAAACTAGGATGATAATGGTTGTTTTATTTTATACTAGCTTCCGCCCGCGGCTTCGCCCGCTAGGTATGTCGATAAAAACTATCCTATGTCCTTCCCCGGGATGCAATCTATCTCTCTGCCAAATTTTATCGAAATCCGTTCCGTGGTTTAGGCGTGAAAAGGTAACATACAGACAGACAGACAGACAGAGTTACTTTCGAATTTATGGATTTTCTTTACGCAAAGGTCGCGGGTTCATGTTTCTCTCATGTATATTCGACCTCGTAATTGATTGACACGTCATATCGCGTTTTTGCGTACGCGTGGATAAATCGAATATTCGATCCACTCCTGCTCCTCAAGGAAGGTCAGTAACGACTTAAAAAAAAACTCTTATAATTCAGTTAATAGTAGGTACTTATTTTCAGATTAACTTACCATATTTCGGAGGCATACTCTTATTGCTTCTACTCCTTGTGCCTTCAAGGAAGAACTCAATAGGAGCGCAGTGCTTTCCAACCACGGTCCGTACGTACTGCTTCAAAGTGGCTGCGTACAACGGGTCCCCAGCCAAAGTGCGACGGATGTAGAAGGCGCAAGTCTCTCTCATGCGGCGTCCTATGACCGCCATGGAGTAGAAATCTAGAAAACCATATTTTAGCTTAAAGAAAGAATATCTAGGTGGGAAAATGGCTTAATATGAGAATAGATTGAATACGTAAAGTTGGCGGCAACGGCGGTAATAAACGCGACACGCGCTACGCGACTCTAGTAAAACAATTATTTCTATGAAAACTTCATGGAAATTTTTCTACCAGAATCGCGTCGCATTGTCGCGTCGCGCCTCTCTGCCGTTCGCACGGATGTAAAAATATCGCGGCGGAATTTTATCGCGCACTGGATTTTCAACTCGGTGATGAGTCGATTGAGAATCGAGCAGCAAAACGCATCCCAGCGCGTCATAAAACACACTGTTCGATTTTCAGCTCTCGGCGCAGAGCGTTGAAAATCCAGTGCGCGAAAAAAAATCGCCGCGGGAAAATCGTGAACGTGCGAACCTGGGCTAAAACGTGCGAATTTATTCTGAGTGTAACGACGTCCGTCTCGCTCCCAAGTTTTAAGCCCGCGCATGACACGAAAGTTGGAGTTAAGTAAAATAAAAACTTTGAAAGATTACCTACCTATTAGGTATTGCTATGTGGTTTTATTATGTATGTGGGTAACTCATAGCTTGGCAAGGCACATATTGTGAGTTCTAAACTGATTATAAAAACAAAACTTTAACTTAAACAAAATTTTAACAAAACGTTTTTATTTATATTGCAGATTAAGGTCTCAACAAAATAATTTAGTATGTGAAATACTATATTACTATTTGTTTCCATAGCATACACGCAAGGAACACAACATTGGTAGTTGTCTATGCATAGCTTCCGGATTACCAAAATAATATCTATTCATACTAATATTATAAATTCAAAAGTAACTCTGTCTGTTTGTCTGTATGTTACCTTTTCACGCCTAAACCACTGAACGGATTTCGATAAAATTTGGCAGATAGGTATTTAGATATATTGCATCCTGGGGAAGGACATAGGATAGTTTTAATCGATATACCTCGCGGGCGAAGCCGCGGGCGGAAGCTAAAACTTATATAAATATAATGTTCAGCTAGAAATATTAAAATAATACATAAAATGTGGGAGCGAGACGACACAACAATCACTATCACCATCCTGCTCGCTTGTTCTATGACCGCGACTACCACGAGCCTTGGCGTTAGAATTACCAATCCATAATGGCATACACACATACCCATGCCAGCAGCCACAGCTGGGAAGTCAATGTCAAAATGATAGCACAGATATGTCATTAAGCAGAAATCTGCATAGCTTCTGTGCGTGGGCAGGAACAGTACTGGATTCTTGCCCATTATTGACTTGAGCTACAATGATAATTAAACACATTAGGGTAGAGCAAAACAAAAAACAATAATGCTTGTTGGCTTATAATCACAGTCACATCCAAAAATCCTTACTAATTTAATATATACAAAAATAACTGTTTGTATGTTACCTTTTCACGCCTAAACCACTAAACGGATTTTCCGGCATTCACACGGGCGAAGCCGCAGGCAGAAGCTAGTTCAACAATATTTTTTATTTATATCTTGTCATGTTAGTGCATTCGAGGTTTCGAAATAGGTTTAAAATGGATAGTTATATTACTGATGTATACTATTATATTTCTTGAGAAAAACAGAAAACATAAATAATGTTATATAAGCAAATAGGTTTCACTCGTGTGAAGGTCGATATTTATCACACGGGACATACTACTAGGGTGAAAAGTATCCTTTGTGTTACTCCAGGTTATAAACTATCTATGTGCTAAATTAATGTTTAGCTGTTTTTGCGTAATTGAGTAACAAACATACAAAATTTCACATTTATAATATTAGTGGGATAGTAGGACCTCTTACTTCAAATGCAGCTGCTTCATTGACAAACATCTTGATCTTCATCATGAAGGATATCTTCAGGAAGACGACTCCCATCCACCTGATGACATGAAGCTTCTTGTCGAGGCCCATTTCCTCCAAATAATTTTGCACTTCCTGGTGCAATTTCTCTTTGCTCACACCACTTCTTGAGCATTCCTGAGGGAATAAAAGAATAAGTGCTTGTTTTGTTACTGTTACTTTGAGATGTATTAAATAATAACAAATAAATAATTAATATCAATACAAAAATAAAAATTGGTAAAATACAGTACAAATTTTAAAAATAATTTAGGTATTAAATGTCTGTAGGGACTATGATAAACTTAAAACTTTCAGATTTTGTAATTCAGGAGTAGCGAACAAGCAAGCAGTAGTTCAGTAGTGTGGCATAATTTAGTTATTTTGTACCTTTATTGATATTTGTGTAAGTCAGCTTTTCATTATTTTTTAGACTTAGGCCTGATTTTTCCAACACCAGATAATTTTATCAGAAGAATAATTTTGAATTTTTGACATTCCATACAAAAACTGTCAGATGTCAATTTTATTCAGCGAATAAAAAATATCTGTTGATGGAAAAACCAGCCCTTATTTACCATTGAGGAAACTTACATCTGCTTAATTTGGAAACAAAATCCCATGCACACTATGACCATATCTGTTAGCTAGCGTTACTATAGAGGCCGAGTCTGCAAGCAAGAGTAGCCCTTACGGTGTATAGATGTAAGTTTCCTCGATGTTAAGTCAAGTTCAGTTGTTTTTGATTTTAATAAATATTTTTATTTTATATGTACAATTTTTGAAAGCTTTGTCCTATTTATGAATATTGTGTAAATACACCTGTTATAATTGGTATATAAACAAGAACCCATACCTGTTTCAATGTTATTATATGTATTTGTTGTTTCCTTACCTATTTTAAATAAACACACTAACTTAGAGCAATGGGAATTCATCAAAAACGCTTACCGCTTCTATAATAGCGTCCAAATAAACTGAATTTGCGACAAGTTCTTTTAGTTCTTGAGGTGAACAATATTTGTCCAGCGTCAGAGTACGTTGGGGATACCAGTTCCGAGTCATAAAACTGAAGATCCCTGACTGCGTCCTCCTCGGTTCCAAAATATCAACAAATTCCACTTGCTCACTCATTTTCGCAACTTTCAACAAATATATCAAACTTCAACACATTTCTGTACTTCCTTTTTAAGGTTATGCAGTGAAAAACAGCTTAAAAGGACCTGTATCATACAACTTCAATGGAATGTAATCTGTTTTTTTATTATGCACGTAAATAGTGTTTTATTGAAATTAATTATTTTGCGAAAGCCGGACAACCTCTCTCTTCCACAACGATTAGATTACTGACAAGTTCAGTGTTGCCAGTAGTGATTGAAGATTTAGAACGCTGGGATGCCTGAAAAAGAACGAAATTAACGTAGAAGGAACGCAAAAATATATTTAAAAAAATCTATTAATTAATAAATTTTTGTAGTAAGTTATGTTAGTTTGTCAGTACAATGAAGGCAGCAAACGTCACATCTTATATTATTACTTTTTTAGATCATATAACATTATCGCTCACAAAGTACAGACGCCAGCACATCAACCTACTACAATCTGTCAAATTTCTTTCATAGATTTTCAACTTTATCGCTAAAGTATAAGGTTCAAAGTTGATTGGGAAAATGTGACAGTTTCGGGTAGGTTGATGTGCTGGCGTCTGTACATAAATAAATATGTACAGAGGCCAGCACATCAAGTTACCTGTTAATCTGTCAAATTTCTTTGATGGATTTTCAACTTTATTACAAAGGAATAAGGCTCATATTCAATTGGGAAAATTTAACAGATTGGGGTAGCTTGATGTGCTGGCCTCTGTATATACCAGTTTGTTTAAAAAAAAAATTGCTTGATGGCAGCCTCAGCCACATTTATTTTAAAAAAAACACATTACCTAAAGCTAATACTACAGCTTCCAGAAATTTTCATTTTGTGTAGGCTCATATTTCCATACCCAGTGAACGAAAATACGTTCACTGCATATACCTCCTTGAAGATGTATGCCGTCACTAGCGTGCATGGGCTGTTAAATTGTCTGTATTTAATTTATTTCGGTTTCCGTTTTAGTTAATTTAAGTTTTCTGAAGACACGTTCTACAGATTCGGCGTCGTCGCTAGAGGTCACAGAGTGCTTTTTGATAGACTGAGATGAAGTAGTACTTTTAGTACCAGTTAAACAAAAAGGAACGAATAGAACGCATAAAAGATGGGAACGCAAAGGGAACGCATGACCGTAAAAAAGAACGAAAAATGTTCCAAAAGGAACGATTTGGCAACACTGGACAAGTTGAGTCAAGTTGACAACTCCGACAAGTGACAGACGAGAGACGACAGTGACAGTGACAGTTGGTGACACAATGGTCCAATGATCAGTCAATCATGTCAGTATCAGTGACCAAGAAGCATAAAAGCGTAGATGGAGAATGAACTACATACTATTCTATTCTATTTTTCTTTATGGCAAGAACTACATACTCCATGCTCTATTAGATCTACGCTTAGCTTCTTGTCAGTGACAGATCGTGATTTCGCGAATTTGACAGCACACGCTGACAGCGACGTTTAATTCACAGAGTACTTTTTGTTTCTCTTTACATTTTCGTCAAAAAAAAAAAATATTAAAAAAAAATATATAAAAAATGAAATAAAAAAAAAAATATTATTAATTATTATTATTTATATATATTATAAAAAAAAATTATGATTCATTAAAGACGTAAAATTATTTTCGTTCACTGATTAAAAGTCCATGATATAGATTCTGACCAACGAAAGCTGTCAAAGAAAAAAGGCGGCAATTTAAAAAAATCAAGATCTGTTACGCTGGCGTGCGTGCGTAAACGCAGTTGATACTATTTATTATTAATTGCGAATTTATTGATTATTGACATTGAAAATTAGGATTGACAGTCTTATAACGTCTCCATTAATAATATATGCCAATTTTTTTTGATAGATTTTCAACTTTATTGCAAAGGAATAAGGTTCATATTCAATTGGGAAAATTTGACAGATTGGGGTAACTTGATGTACTGGCCTCTGTACAAAATTTCAAAACTGTATCATCAGAAATCACCAAGTTATAAGCTTGTTATGTTACCTGGTTGTCCGTGCAAAAACATGCTCACCACGCGGCGCGGCGCGGGGTGACCTTGTTTTATGCTCCTCCAGCATCGTACGCTCATTGATATAATTGATAATACACACATCAAAAGTGTCTAGGGATCAAGCATTTTTATGCGGATTTCTTGAGATTGAGATGTGGCTTTGTAATAAATTTATGATTTTATAAATTTATATGGATCCTTTTTGGTGCATTTCATAATTTGAATCAGGAACTGTGAATCAAATTCGAGTAAAAGATGAAAATCAGCTGTCAATATTTTCCCTATAAAAACATACAACGCATTGAAGACATTATTAGTGCTACTGTTTCCCTACTACTGATTAAAACCAACGTTATTATGGAGCGGCGACGTCATTTAAGCAGGGAAGAAATGCTCAG
Source organism: Gortyna flavago (assembly GCA_963669345.1). Classification (NCBI taxonomy): domain Eukaryota; kingdom Metazoa; phylum Arthropoda; class Insecta; order Lepidoptera; family Noctuidae; genus Gortyna; species Gortyna flavago. The sequence goes on from OY770142.1 coordinate 7,144,503, forward strand.
AGCCGTGGGAATGATAGAAGCTGGTTCCCGGCAACGTACTGTGGCTTTAGCTCTGAATACAAGTCAGAGTGTTATCAGTCGACTTTGGACACGTTACCGAAGCACTGGTACCGTGGCTGAGCGCCATGGAGGACGGTATCGCTGCACCACACGGAGACAAGACCGATACATTCAAATCTTAACTCGAAGAGCTCCAACAATAACCGCCATGATGTTAGCCGTGAGGCTTCATCACTCTTCAGGGAACTTAATTAGCGACCAAACAGTCAGAAACCGCTTGCATGAAGTGAACCTTCATTCCCGAAGACCGCTACGGGTACCACCTATAGCAATGCACAATCGTAGGATTCGATATCAATGGGCTCTTGAACACAGAAATTGGGCAGAAGAACAATGGCGTTTCGTGTGCTTTTCTGATGAGTCTCGTTTTGGTATGAGACCGGATACAAGACGTATACGACACTGGAGAACCCCTGGACGCCAACAGCGATTAAAATCCTGCCAGGAAGTCCATCCTTATAGTGGTGGAACCATCATGGTATGGGCGGGTATTTGGATCGGCGGAAGAACTGAGTTGATTTGGATCAGAGGCAACCTCAACGCTCAAATTTATGCTGAGACGATTGTATCAGACGTCATCGTTCCTCTACAAGTGCAAATCGGTCCCTTATTTCAGTTAATGCATGATAATGCACGACCGCACACCGCAAGAGTTGTAAGACAGACTCTCGCCGCAGCTAACATCAATGTCCTGCCCTGGCCTGCTCAGTCGCCAGACTTGAACCCGATTGAGCATGCATGGGATATGCTACAGAGAAGAGCTCTGCCGAATATGGAGGGTATCCAGTCGCAAGAAGACCTTTTTTTGTTGTTGCAACGAACATGGGCGGCCATTCCACAGCGTGATTTGGATGAACTCATTTTGAGTATGCCAAACCGATGTTCTTGTGTTGTTAGTGTTCGCGGTAGAAACACGGATTATTAATTGTTTAAGTTACCCAATAAAATTTTAAAGAAAACTGTTATTTCAGTCTTTTTTTCGAACTTTTGTGTTAGTGGTTCAAATGTCAAAAATCCCTTTATTAGGAAAATGGCAAATTTCTTTATTAATGCAAAGGTGACTTGGTTTATCGTTACTGTGACAAACGAAAACACTTTATTTGATGAATCCTTAAAGAAAATTTTAATCAATATCAATCAGGAGAAAAGTTATTGCAAAAATATATGTTGATCCCTAGACACTTTTGATGTGTGTAGTTTGGCAGTAGGTACCTAACTGTACGGCGATTTTATTGTAATTATTTTGGGATTAAATATTTTTGGGACAAAATATAACATGGTGTAAAAATTATTGAAATCGATTCAGTTACTTATTCTGAACAAACTATATTCAGGTTTCGCATATACTAAAAATAATGTTGTATATTACTAGCGTAATATAATTATGTCAATGGTCTCCATGCTAAAAGTTTAGAAAATAATTCGTGGTCAGCTTTCGATGGCCAAACTCTAGGTGGTTGGACAACGTTATTGTGTTGAGTACCTACTTACTTTGTCAGATAGGTAAAGGTACCGGTTAGAGTTCCGGTGTTATTCCTTCGAATTAGAGAGATTGTAAGACTGGTTCAAACATGGTAATTTTTTTGTGGTATAATCATGGTACCTATATTATAACAATATCTGCAACTAGAGTTGGTAGGTAGGTATAGCTAAACTGGATTTTAAATTGTTTTCTCAAACAGTTTCTGGTTAATGGTTTCACCAGGAATCGGAATTTTGTGCCCCTCGATAGCCCGATACTTGTTTTAGGAAGAGTAACGAGACAATAACGTTGAAAGTGTAATTTAAGTAATCGCACTAATATTAAAAAGGCGAAAGTTCGTGTGTGTGTTTATATGTTTGTTACTTCTTCACACTCAAAAGGCTGGACCAATTTTGATACAATTTTGTATGGAGGTAGCTGACACGCTGGATTAACATATAGGGTACTACCCGATATTCCCACGGGATCGACACTTATGATGCGGGTGAAACCACGGGGCACAGCTAGTGTATTCATATAATTAGGCATTTCAACACGCTTTTTTAAGAAAAAGATAATTGTAAGAGTTATAAAATAAACCTACGTATATTTTAAAATAATATCTCTCCGAAAACTGTCAAATAGCCAATTCTTGATCAATCTACGATCAATTTTTAGGGTTCCGTACCTCAAAAAAGGAAAAACGGAACCCATATAAATCACTTCGTTGTCCGTCTCTCGGGGCCCTCCCTCAATGTAAAGTAGCTCAACCAATGTTATAGTTTTTTTTTACATGCATCTCCCGCGACTTCTTCCGCGTAGATTTCATATTTTCCCCTACAAAATGTAACACTCGTTGGTCTAGTGGTCGCAAGCGCTACTGCTGAGCATGAGATCCTGTCAAAAAATTAGACAAACAATGGGAAAACATTAACGTTGTGATGATACTGCCAGCTTCTTACGAATGTGCTCGTTTTAGTGTAAAGGATCATCGGTTGGTTGCCATCCTGATTTTATTCAAGAAGGCGATTATTACTTTTTTTTTATTTTGGTTTTCACAAATACAGGGTGGCAGGGACATCGACGCGCAACCGCTTACCATGGATTCAGTACATGATTCTGGACCCCCCTGCGTTGAAATTTTTCGTCGGCTTTTTCTTAATTTTTACGTTTTTTTCTGCAATTTTTTTTATTGTAAACCATATAAAATCATTATTTCTATCTAACCCAATGAGATTTTTAATAAAAAAATAGCAAATTCACTTATTTCACTTAAAACAGCAATGTAAATAAAACTCGAAAGGGCTACCTGATCAGCTGTTTGCAAAAGTTCATTTGCGAGGTCAACACTGGCTTAGTACCTTGACGCTATTCGTTTTCAAATGCCGACAAAGGGACCGCGGCGGCGGCGGCGCCGGCGGGGCGGCGGCGCCGGCGCGGCGGCGGCGAGCGGTCTCGTAAGAAGCTATGCGACCGTTGCGACGTATCCCAATGAATCTAACAGACGCGTCACATGAGGCATTTTAATCATCTACATAAATGAATGACCCATTTACTACTTTTATTTTAGATTCATTAAGGGGATAATTATTTTTCTAAAGCTTCATCGATTTAAGTAAAGAAGATTAAAAAAAAAACGTGTAGAAGTGTATTGACAGTCACGTAATTTTTAAATTTTTTTTTATTATCAACATTAATTTTAGTTTTGAATGCAATTCAACAATGTAATTTACTGTTTCATTAAAAAATAATACATCCATTTTCGCAATTAATTTCGTGAGTATATATATATAATATATAACGGAGAACCGGGACCATTCGGATTTTTAGAAATCGTGACATCAGCTGAGCTGACGTCACCATCCCTAGCACTAGGCTCACTCATTGCAAAAATGAACACACCCAATTTATCTACTCACGTTTTTATTCTTATCACACAATTAAGAAAACCTTAAAATCAAAATAATAATTAAAATCGTACTCACAAGATATTCTACAAAAACACCACTTGTCTTCACAAAATTCTCCTTGATAATGTGACCTCGCAGTGGCTCGCCATTTTTTAAATACCGAAGATGGCGTCGTCATTGCGAAGTCATTACACTTATTATTTTACAAATTGCAGGTAACGTTGATTATAGTAGCAAACTATGATTTGTTAATTTGTTTTACTATTTTTGGCACTCGATTTTAACATTGAATTAATTATTAATTGCTTAAAACATTTTTTAAACACACGCTATGTTGTTTCGCTTGACCTTGAGTACTTCAATCAACTGTTTCCGTTAAACCAAAAATTAACCAAAAATCATTAATAAATAACGCATATCGCTTATTATTCAAGAAATGAATTTAGCAATAGATTATTTGTTTTTAAACCTAACTTTGAATAAACCTGCAGTTATGGTTTGCTATTATGGTAATCGCAAATCATAACACGGCTTTTTACATTGAAAAGTAGCAAACTAACTACAAAAATCAAATCTTAATAAATTTTAACCTATCCAGTTATATTTAACTGTTAAGTTTGAACTTAAAATTAATATTTTTAATGTTTAAGTTAGTCTTGCGTCGACACGGCCATTCTGCGAGACGGTGTGCGTGCCCTGCACCAGTCGCGGTTCTGAAAATGGAAACATTTTTTTTTTCTGAGCTAGGTATCCATTCACACTGTACACTAGCTGATAACTTGTTTGTGGTCGGAGCTGCTGTTGTTTCAAAATGAGTTCAAAAAGTTCTTTACCTTGGCATAATTTTAGCCTGAACTTTTCAATGATAACCGATCCCAACAATCCAGATTATCAGCTATTACTTTTATACCTTGTTAATCTTAAACAAACATATTGAAGTAAATATGGGAAGAATAAAGTTTATATGAGTAGTAAATAAATAGGGTTGCTGTATGCTGTAAATAGGGAAGTGAGTGAAGATAACACTACACGCTTACTCACGCGTTTATTTAATTATGTCAATGCAAATGCTCCACGCACACATGCATGGTTTGATTTCTCGTAGAGAGGGGTGATGCTGTAGTGCTAGGCGGTCTTGTACGCCGTGGTCTACAGAGGCTCTAAAGGAAAAAGAATTAGGGTGATGCTGAGGCCTAGGCCTTATATTTATGACCGTGGTCCTCAGAGGCTCTAAAAGAAAATAAAATAGAAATAAGGTTCTCAGTTGTTTATGCAACTTGTTAGGGTTTGATGCTGTGGTGCTGAGCGGTCTCGTACGCCGTGGTCCACAGGGGCTCTAAAGGATTAGGGAAGGACGATGCTGTGGCCTAGGCCTTATTTTGACCGTGACCCACAGTGGCTCTGAAAACTTACATTGCAACTTTGTTGATAAAAACTCACGGGAATGATGCTGTGGTGCTGAGCGGTCTTGTACGCCGTGGTCCACAGGGGCTCTAAAGGATTAGGAAAGGACGATGCTGTGGCTTAGTCTTTATTATTTTGACCGTGGTCCACAGTGGCTCTGAAAAGAGTGTAGGAGGGAATCGGAGAATACGGATCGTACAGTCTCACTATTTTGTAGTTTATGATGGTATCAGCCAGTCAACAAAGACAAAGGCCAATAGTGGATCTCCTTTCTGGTTGTTGCTGTCTTATAAGTCATTCAAACTCAATTTCACAGTTAGTGTCAATATAACCGTAAGAAGGGAGAGACTTACATAGTTTAAGGGTCCAGCAGCTGGGCAGCTTGGGAGGTAGACGGCTGTGGTTCCTTCGACGGCGGCGTACTAATGATCTGAGATGTAGTTTGTTGTAGTGTGTCATCGACCAGGTTCGTCGATGAGTCTTCAGTCAGCCGGACGGCCACTTGCTGAGGGTCATCTTCGTTATTCGTCGACACGGTTTCCTGCTCGCCTGGTTGTGGTGCTCGGCGTAGCTGGTCGTGAGCGACCTTACGTGGACGCCCTCTGCCAGTTACACGCTTCACTATGTATCGGTCGTTGTCCAGGATCCTGTATACCTCATATGGCTAGCTGTATTTCAAGTCCAGAGACGTCTGGTTTCGGGGATTGTTCTTGACGAGTACGTAATCTCCTCGCTGAAACGGGCGCATTTTCGCCTTGCTCCTGTCAAATCGCTGCTTGTCATATTGTCCCGCAGCTGTCATTTTATCTTGCACGTGTCGCTCAAGCAAATCAAAGTCTATGCATTCGTTATTAATATTTACCAACCTTAGTAGTTCTGGGGGTACACTGTGTTGGCGGCGGGTCAGAAGTGTAAGCGGTGCGACCCCCGTCACTCTATGTGGAGTGCAGTTAAATGCAAGCTGTAAAGCTTCTAGCGCCGTCTGCCATTCTTCAGTGTCATAATTTTTGATCATGGTTAATGCGTTTTTCAAAGTTCCCATAATGCGTTCGACCTGCCCGTTTGCTCGGCTTACTCCTGGCGCAATGGAATGTATGTCGATTCCAAAACGGTCCGAGTAGAATTTGAATTCACCAAGAAACTCTCGACCTCCATCCACCACGACTTGCACTGGGGTTCCGAACAGGTGCACGACACGTTTCAAAGCTGCAAGGCTGCTGCTTGGGCTCTTGTCATTTGAGTAGCTAAGCAGGATGTATTTGGTGTATGCGTCAATCGTAACAATTACATACTCATCTCGTCCCTCAGCATTTCTCGTACCCAGCTTGCCAGTAATATCCATATGGATGACCTGAAACGCTGCAGTGGGCTTCTGAATCGGATGCAGTTGGGCTTGGATAGCACCCGATGGCCCTTTCGAGGTCTTACATACAACACAATTATCCACAAACCTTCTGACGATTGTATTCATTTTGTCGAACCAGTACGATTCCTTCAGCTTCTGTAAGGTTTTCTGCCATCCAGGGTGTTGTAGAGCGACATGGAAAGAGTTTATCAGGCTCCACTGAAATGACCTAGGAACTACAATTGGTTTATGTATACCGAGTATAGAATCCATGAAAGTCTTCTTAAGCACGCCTTCTTCCAGAACGTAGCCTTCGACCGGACTATTGCCACTCATGGTGTCTATAAGCGGGCGCAGCACGTCGTCGCGGCGTTGCTCGATCTGCAGCCACTCAGTGTCTCTCGTCATGATGTTGACAGTTATTTCAGTAGATGGATTTCTACTGAAAAAATCCGCGTGCTGTAATCGCTCACCTTTTCTATACTCGACCTCGAACTCGTAATTCTGCAGAAAGGCCCACCACCTATGGATTCGAGGGAGGAGATCCTTTTTGTTCTTGGACGCTTTCAAGGCGTTACAGTCTGTTATTACCTTGAATTTTCGGCCGTATATGTAATGCCGAAAATGCTTGACTGCCCTTACTACTGCCAGGGTCTCGAGCTCGTACGAGTGGTAGCGGCTCTCGGCGTCGGTGGTGCGCTGGCTCATGTACGCGACTGGATGCTGGCGACCGCCGACGGTCTGCACGAGCACCGCCCCGTAGCCGATGCTGCTGGCGTCCGTGTAGAGCTCGATTGGTGCGTCTTCCTGAAATAGCATAAGGGTAGGCGCAGTAGACAGGTGTTGTATGATATGGTTTCGAGCCTCGTCATGCCTTTCGTTCCATTCCCACTTCGCATCGTTCTTGGTCAGTTCATAGAGTGGAACCATCACACGCGAAAAATTGGGAATGAAGCGTCTGAAGTATCCAGCCAATCCGTTAAACTGCCTAACTTGTTTGACGGTTTTGGGGATCGGTGCCTTCGTTAAAGCCTCCACCTTTCTTGGACTAGGGCTGACTTGTCCGTCTGCAATGATATTGCCCAAATACTCGATGGAGCGTTTAAAGAAGGCAGTCTTATCGACATTGATCGAAAAACCGGCCTTTTGGAGTGCAATCAATATGCGTTCGATATTGGCTAGGCCCTCGCGAATACCCTACATTTTGACAAAACATCATCAACATATACCTGGCAAACCTGGTCTACCGAGCTCAGGAGGTGAGCTAGGGCCCTATTTATACAACGCTGATAGACTGACACCGCGTTACTGAGTCCGAACGGCATGGTCAAATATTCATATAGACCATCCGGCGTAACAAAGGCGGTTTTCTCAATCGAACCCTCTGAGATCGGAATCTGGTGAAATCCAGCTGCCATGTCTATTGTTGAGAAATAATAACCCCCCGCTAGTTGATCTATTTGATCTGAAATGATCGGTAACGGATAGTGGTCTCTCAGAGTGTTCCTGTTTAGTTCGCGGTAGTCCACGCACATGCGATCCTTTCCATTTTTCTTTTTGACTAGTATTATTGGACTGGAAAAAGGTGATTTACTTTCGCGGATAATTTTATGCTCGAGTAATTCATTGACTATTTCCCGAACTTTTTCGCGTTCAACTGGGCTCAATCGATAGGGCCTACGTTCGACACACTTGTTATCATCTTTTAAGCGTATTTCAAGCTCACCGGTATTGACGCGTGAGCGAGGGTAACCGCGAATAAACAAGTGTTCGAACTTGTTCAACAAAATTTTCAATTCGTTGACTTGATCGTCATTAGTCAAGTCACAATTTAAATTATCAAACTTTTCACTTTGAGATCGCACGTGGTAAATAATCGGTTGATGAACCAAAGTTGCACCCTGAGAGTTCACTACCACGCTTAAGTTGGTTTTTTCCACAAGATTCATACCTATCAGAATGTCTGAGCACACTTCGTAGTCCGGCACTACGTGAAATTCAAGTTCTATGCGTAAACTATCGATGATACAAGTCGTTGTCAATGTTGAAAGAGATATCACCGTAAATTGACCTAATCCCTTCAAGTAGCTCACTCGATCAACTCGTTGCCCGGGTAGCTTAGCAGCGACAGACTCGCGTATTACTGAACATTCGGCTCCACTGTCAAAAATCGCGAGTATGTTTAAGTTCCCGGCCACTACTTGCATCGAGTTCAATTTAGATGTACCTACACAGTTGACGTTGGAAACCACTGCGCGTTCTCGCTTATAACACGTTTCGTAAGTGTGACCTGTCCTTGAACAAAACGTGCACGTAGGTTTACCTATATTTTGAGATGAGGTTTTATTATCAGATTGAGGCAGTTGAGAATTATCATTTTTGGCCCGGTGACGACAGTCACGTGCGTCATGACCGGGCTTTTTGCAGATTGGACAAAACGACGAGGGCTTATCAAAACGTGGTCGCTTAGCGGGACCCGGATGTGCACCTGATGTACTCGACTGCTGACGCTTTACGCTTCGTACAGAAGATGCAACCGAAATAAGTTCGGGAACTGATTTGGCCCTAGCACTCAACAATTCGATTCTCAACCGCTCATCTCCAATGCAACCGATAACTGCCTCAACTGCGTCATCATTCGATAACTTATCCTTAATAATACGTCTCCATAATACCCAAGCTTGTGACAAGAACTGCGCGATGTCTTTAGAATTATCATAATTATGTTCCCTGAACCGCGCAATATCCCGGGAGTATCTATTCTCCGGTTCAAAAGTCGTTATCAGAACATCACGCAATTCATGCCACGTGGTGGTAGACACAAGCCAATTGTCAACCCATAACCTTGCGCGACCCTTGAGCAAACTACCAACTTTCATTCTCACTTCATAATCGCTCAGGCCATAGGTTTCCATGGCTGTGGTCACATGTTGACACCATTCTCTAACCCCAATATTGGTGTCCGGATCGTATGACGGCAAAAATACATCATTTATTTTGACTTTGGGCGTATCTAGTTGTGTCGCCATGCGATCGGACATTTGCTTCATCATTTGCAACATCTGAGTGAAAAACTCCGTCGGCACCCCATTAACAGAAGCGATTAAGTTTTCATTATTCAAGCCAGATGGACGGGCAGAAGTGGGGGTCAATCCCACTTCTGATAACGGAGAACCGGGACCATTCGGATTTTTAGAAATCGTGACATCAGCTGAGCTGACGTCACCATCCCTAGCACTAGGCTCACTCATTGCAAAAATGAACACACCCAATATATCTACTCACGTTTTTATTCTTATCACACAATTAAGAAAACCTTAAAATCAAAATAATAATTAAAATCGTACTCACAAGATATTCTACAAAAACACCACTTGTCTTCACAAAATTCTCCTTGATAATGTGACCTCGCAGTGGCTCGCCATTTTTTAAATACCGAAGATGGCGTCGTCATTGCGAAGTCATTACACTTATTATTTTACAAATTGCAGGTAACGTTGATTATAGTAGCAAACTATGATTTGTTAATTTGTTTTACTATTTTTGGCACTCGATTTTAACATTGAATTAATTATTAATTGCTTAAAACATTTTTTAAACACACGCTATGTTGTTTCGCTTGACCTTGAGTACTTCAATCAACTGTTTCCGTTAAACCAAAAATTAACCAAAAATCATTAATAAATAACGCATATCGCTTATTATTCAAGAAATGAATTTAGCAATAGATTATTTGTTTTTAAACCTAACTTTGAATAAACCTGCAGTTATGGTTTGCTATTATGGTAATCGCAAATCATAACACGGCTTTTTACATTGAAAAGTAGCAAACTAACTACAAAAATCAAATCTTAATAAATTTTAACCTATCCAGTTATATTTAACTGTTAAGTTTGAACTTAAAATTAATATTTTTAATGTTTAAGTTAGTCTTGCGTCGACATATATATAATACCTAGGTACAACTAAATGTGTTTGTACACTCTATCATTTTGTTGATCTGTGTGTTCGGTGTAGGCACTGTATTCACAGAATAAATGCAAGTACTAACTGTCGGCAGCAAGTGCGGCAAATTGAAAGATAGATCAGCTAAGTACATTTCTTTTGATTTCGCCGATTTTATCGGATTTTTGCCAGTTCCTAGATTTCGTTGATCGCAAACGGGCGTGCTGTTTGTCGCGAATTTGTGATCTTAGCGTAGTTTTAAAATCAAAAGTAATTTTCTTTCTCTGTGTGTGTGTGTGTTTGAGAGTGACGTTCAAAATGCCTTCCAGACCTGAACAATTCTTCAGGCACCAAACCCGATGGTCGGTAAATGTGTGGGCCGGTATTTATAAAGACCGCGTGATTGGACCCATTTTTCTCCCTGAACGACTAAACGGGCCACGATATCACGAGTTCCTAAAAACAACTCTCAAGGAAATAATCGAGGAGGTGCCTGTGCTCCAGTTCCGCGAGACATGGTTCCAACACGACGGCGCGGCGCTCCCCCACACGTGACCCTTCCTGTCCGAAGCTGCCTCATAAGTCTAAGTATCTTTTAGAGACCGGTGCATTGGAAGATTCGGTCCACAACCATGGCCAGCTCGCTCACCGGACTTGACTCCATTAGATTTTTTTCATTGGGGTTACGTCAAGGATAAGGTGTTTATGACCGAGTGCGATACCGCAGCAGAAATGAGAGATCGCATTGTGAATGTGTTTGCGACGCTGTGTGAGGAGTGTGTCCAGGATCCCACTTTTTTGCCCCGTGTCCACGCTGAAACTCTGCGCCGCGCTCAGATCTGCGAGCGGGTTGGTGGCGGCCACTTCGAACCCTACCTACCCCCTATCTCATTAGTAATGAGCGAGATTAAGGTAAGTTCATCAATTGAACATTACTGGATCGCTAAGTTCTTATCAAGCATCTTTTTTGTTTTCAATCCTCATCGGTATCGCTATTTTATGGGAATAAGCTTATTGTTATCGGTTATCAAGACTAATTAAACATGATTTTATGTGGTAGGTACTATCAATGTTGTCGTTAGGCGATATTTCGTAGGTACGTTCACGTTCGTCCGGTCGCGGCGGGCGGAGCGGCGGTGGCGGCGCGGTGGCTGCGGGGCGGGCGGCCGCGCCACAGATTTGTATGTGTGTGTAGGTTAGGCACAGCGCGCGCGCTCGCTCGCCATCCGCGGAGCGTTTTAATCGCGTTGTTTGCAATACATTGCGCGCTCAAAAATGTAATTTTTTTTAACCGGTAATTTCCGAGATGAATGACTTTCGTAATTTAATTTATGGCATCAGGTGTAACCTTTTGACAACGTTTGCGCGTCGATGTCCCTGCCACCCTGTATACTGAAAGTAGCTAGATAGGGCTAGATAATTATGAGAAGTGGGAGAGTCAAGAAATGAAAACAAGGTGGTCAACGCCCTCTGCTCTCTGCTTTGGCATATGGTAACCACATTAGAAGCGACCGATGCGCAGAGATCAGATGAGCATAGTTAAGTAGATTGAAAACAAATCGTATGCAATCATTGAGGAGACGGGAAAGTTCATTGGGCATAGTTGCACACATCACCGTAATCGATGTTGGGAAAAATTAAGGACTGCACAAGCAGTTTTCTTACTCATTAGTAATAAAAAATTTCAGTCGGCACAGAGCCCGCATCGTTCCAGTAAATTTCTGGCTGACCACTTCAGTTCAAAGTTCAGTTCTTTCGAAAGCTGAATGATATCCTTTGTTGCACATATTCAAAAAAGTTTGAATTTATAAGGGTGAAGCCAGATGAGCGTAATTTTTTGAGTTGTGAGTCGCGTAATTTCTGCTACATTCGGTTTCAAATACAAAAATCCTGTTTCGTTCACACGGCGACGCAAAATGAGTTGTTGTTGAAATTACGCGACTCACAATTCAAAAAAATACGCTCGTCTGTCTTCACCCTAAGCGTACTCATGGCCCTCTCGGGCCGGGGGCCCAGCCCCTCTGGCTGGGGGCCCGTGGCATTTTGTCCCAATGCCACCCTATAGTTACGCCACTGAGACAAACAAACCAAGGAATGGATACTATAGGAAATTTAAGTGTAAAATTAAACCAAAGGATTGTTTACTACTGTTTTATTCCATGTAGAAATTTATTCAAAGTCTTATACATGTAGCACCAAGACATTTCAATAATTGAATCTCCAAAATATAAACTTTAAATGATTGTACTAAAATAGATTGATTTCTTTTAAAACAAAATATTCCAAACGTAATATGGCACACAAATGAACAGAGTTTGTAAAAAACATTAACAAGTAATTTTGTATCACTCAAAAACAATGCCAATAAGAAAACACACCTATAAATAAAACCTTTCGCAGAAGAATATCTGGAAAAATCTTGGCTTCTATATAGGTATGCCCGTATACCTATAATGTATATCCCTGTAGTCACCGAAACTCGATACTACTCATATTTTTACATATATTTGTCAACCGTCTCGTGGCTGTAACCATGTTACACTCCATAAAACTTTCATAAGTCTAGTTGCATAAACTGATTCATCATCATAATCGACATTTATTAATTAGAAGATTACGATCACCACGTTAACAAATAAAAAAAGATGAGAATATCTTCGTCTTATTTTGTCATCAACAAAAAAACTTACGAAGCAATACAAAAATAAAAGGGCACTCAATATCTTAAAAGTAACGACATCCCGTCTAATACTTAGATTGAATCTTTGGTTAAGATCCGTTTATCTTATAGCTACAACTACAATATAAGGGCTTTTCCAAAACAATGTGGCGCTTGCCTTTTACCACAACTTAAAGATCTAAATATTATCAAGTGATATTAAAAATAATTTTCAATAGTTTTGATAGCATATAAACCGGAGTCAGTCGGTAAAAGACCCGTGTTCTCCAACGACGTTATGAATAAACAGATTTAAGAAACACAATTCGTTTCCCTAAAAATGTAGGAATGTACTTACTCATAAATTTGTACATGTATCTAAATAAAGAAATTCCAGAAATAATAACTAAGAAAAATTTCTACAAAAATATGATTTATAGTTGCATTTTATAAGAGTAATTTTTTTGGGCGAAATGATCTCGAGATCTACGTCTACCATGTAAATGAGCTTGAATGAGCTCTTATCTCTGGTACAATCAAGCATACTTTGTCTTTTAGCAAAGTTATTAATTTTTAACGTTATAAGTTCAATTACAAGGGAGTTTCTCCATAAGCACATACAAATTTTATTGTTTATTTCAAATCTTAATTGATTATGGTCATTGTGACCTATACGGTCGGCAGAAAGTTACCTTCCGAATAAACTCCTGTGTAATTTTGCTCTATGACCAAAAAATAAGACAACACGTTCTACAAAAATATCACATTTATCAGACGTCACATGAACGTTACGTGTCATGGAGATAGATATACTGACTAGCACGTCCGCTGCTACACCCTGCATTATATTATAGTCTGTGGCTGCTACAGTGGAACTGAAAATGTAACTTTTACAGACGCATTTTTTTTTTGTATGGCATATCGCAGTTCAACCTATGAGGTTGTCGTCTTCTTAACCGGGCTTGCCTTTGGATACCTCAATCTCAATAAATGAAGGCCTTCCAGCCAGGGCTTAAGAAACTTAAAAACTAAGCGACTACACGCTAAGGGCTTAGGACGTCGCTGGGAGAGGGCAGCAAGGGACAGGCTGGATCGGATTGTTTTACGGACGCATCTAATCATTGCAATTTATACCTTATAGCAATGACGAGTCACGCGCTCGCGAATGGGGGGGGGGGGGTATTTCAACCAGTAATCAGCAAGTACCTAATGAAGTTGCCCGGCTTTGTTGTGGGCCAGTTTTCTTTGACTTTAAATAGTTCTAACACATTATGAAATGCGTCTTTTGGTTTTATAAACTCCATTAACTTTTGCAGCTGTATATGGGCACAGTAAATAGCTGTTATGTATAAGTTTTAGCCGTAATTCTACGGCTACATTGTCGCGATAACGCGAATTGCATGTCGCGCGCTCTCTGTTGCACAGCGAGATGTCGAGCGGTGTGCGAGAGAGCGCGAGTAGTGCAGTTCGCGGTATCGTGACAATACAGCCGTAGCATAAGAGTTATCTTACAATCTTCTGACAAAAATTTAACTTCAATTTGAGTGTAGTTGCCACCCACATCCATTTTGTATGGTAGGAATTTAAAACGTCCAGTTCAAACGTTCGTATCCCAGCTGAATATAATGCTCCAGTGTCAGACACCACATCGTTTTAATTTTCTTTATTAGTGTTTTGACACAAGATAGAAATAAATCTAAGACAGCACACCATAACAGCGTAGTGCACCTTGGCTCACTATGGCGTACACATTATTTGTACTTATAAACGCCCACATCATACACACTACATTTAATTAATATTAATTCCCTAAACCTATGACAAAATTCGTCAAAGAAAATGGCTTTGAAGCAATAATAAAATAATGAGTTGTAAAAGCGTGGAATAGAAATTTCGTGACGGCTCCCACATTGAACTGCTTTAAGAACCGACTGGCCACACGCATCAGCTAGCTGCTAGTGTCTTACCAAATAATAATAATATTTTAAACCTTACTTCGGGGAGGCAGTCGCAAAACATACGAACACATAATGTTCGCGTCTTATATCGTAGCTGCGGACGTGCTAAAAGGATTAAAGACAACAGACGTTTGGACACCTACACCTACAAAGTGGAATGTAACCACAGAGTCTCAATCAAATCGAAACTACTAATCTACAAGTACAAAAACACCTTAATAGCACATAAAAAAAAACTGCCCAATGGCGCCCCCCTTTTGATCACTACAGGCATTTAAATCTCGGGGGATGCCGCGTAATCACCATGCTTGATAGGCGGGTTGGCGATTGCAGTTGGCATAACATTCAATACAAGTTAATGCTGGATGGTTTCGCAGTAGTAATTAAATACGGTAGAATCACGATTATCGGGACCCGATTAATTATTGTCGTAGGTCATACGGATAGTTGAAAATCAAGATAGTTTTTTTTTTAAGTTTTTGTTACGGTTCGCACCAAACGTTATAAATATTTACGCTGAATGTGAGCGTAAAGTTGAAAATGTATAATAAATCAACGTCAACTGACTGCTGACTGAAACAAGCATAGTTTGGTGCGAAGCAACAGAAACACCCCTTTGTCGTCAGGGGTTACAAATTGACGAATTTCTTAATCAGACTGATTGAGGATCCCCCCGATCCGCAAATCTGGGTGACCGAGGCCTTTTATTAGAGTTTCTACCTTAGGGCCATAGCACATAGTCACGATTTTAGCGATCAGCGTTTTCAGAAGCTCGATACAGCGACTGACAAAAAGCGATCAGCAAGCCGAACGGCGCGAGTCACCAAAACGTGATGTACTCGCCAAATCGTCGACCGCTTGCACTGTGTTATTTCAAACATAGTTCTGTTTCCACCGTTTTAAGATGACAGAGACGGAATGATGTTTTAAATAAGTGGTGCAAGCGGGCCTAGAGTGTCGTGTCCGCTATGGCTCTTAGTTGTAATGTGGATGCTACTACTCAGCCACAGGAACGGAGGGCGCGACCGCAGCTGTCGTGGCAGACTTCTTCTTCTTCTGCGTTTTTGTAACAGTAAACGTGATACCTTGAAAGAAACAAAATATGTTTATTTGGCATATTTTATAAGTACTCGTACATAATCACAGGACACAAAGCAAGATTTATAAGAAAAAAAATTGTCTTCCTCACGGCCGCGCCAAATAGGCCCAGTTCAGCAAAAATGCCAGACAATAAATACCTTTTTTAAGGATGGAAAATCATCAAATGACCCCTCCCGCTCTGGGTGAAGCGGAAGGGAGTGTCAGACTCTTACTGACTAAAACCCATCCGTGTTCCTTCCTTAGCCCTTTATGTTCCGGGGTAGCGGTAACCCTTTCGGACAATCCCGCTGCCCCGGCAGACTTCGGCCCTAACGGGCCCCTCCTTTGATGCTGACATCTCTTTGAGGCGCGCGTGGAACACATACGCTTGTCCGGCACGGGCCTGGTCCTGATCGGACGGCGAGCTACCCATTACTCGCCGTCCGCAGGCCCGCGCCTACGGTGGCCGGGAGTCGTCACGCGGCTCCCGACGCCCGGAGCTTCTACCGCGGCGGCTGGGACGGGCGGCTCTCTCCGCTCTCTCCCTCGCCCATCCCGCCACCTCCTTCGCTAGCATGACTGCTTCGCAGGAGGAGGTGACTGCCTCCCACTCCCTCTCGCCCCGGATCATGGCTTGGACCAGGGCCGGGCGCGAGAGGTCGCCGCCGCTGCCGATCGCCTCTACGAGGACACGGCGGTGCTCTGCCCAAGCGGGACAGACCTCCACCGTATGCTCCACCGTGTCCTCAGGGCGATCCTCGCAGTGGTGACACCCGGGCGTTTCCTCCCGCCTGATGATGTGCAGGAACCTCCCGAAACATCCGTGTCCGGTGAGGACCTGCGTCAGGCGGTAGGTGAGGGCGCCGTGACGCCTCTCTAGCCACTCCTCAAAGAGGGGCCTTACCGCCGCTATCGTGGCGTGCCCAGACAATTAGTACCTGACACTGGTTTTCTACTTCTACCTTACGTTTAGTGTAACGGATGTTAATCAGATGGGGTTAAGGACATCGACGCAGTCTGTTGCTATGGAATCAGTACATGATTCTGGAGCTCCCTGCGGTTATTAATAAAAAAATTAGCAGTTCCATACATTTTGATCGCGTAGGTATTGCACTGCTCTATGAAACAAGTTTTTTTTTTGATAACTGACAAAAATGTCTACGCTAAGGAGTAGAATCGTGTGCTGGATTTATGGTTACAGTTTGCGCGTCGATGTCCCTGCCACTCTGTTAAAAGAAAATTTGGTTTTTATCGGGTTATTCTATTTTAATGAATACATCGATAAAATGATATTATTACCTTGCAGCATGGGCGTCAGATTGTTGACTATTTCCTTGCCGTAGGTGTCGGCGTCCACACTCATAGAGTCGAAGCCGTGGTAGGTACCTAGTTCGCGGCAACGTTCCATATACATACGCCACTTGATGTCTTTTTCGAGGCATAGTGGGTTGCCTATAATGATACATTTGGCTTTGGCGCGGGTGATAGCTACATTGAAGCGCTGAAAAGAACAATATTCAATAATAAGTAGATTATTATTATAATCCGCGCGCGATCAGAATGGAATGCTAACTTTTGGAACTGAGACGCGCGGTCCGCCGTCCAGCCGTAGCGTCGGCAACCGCTACTTGAGAACTGTCATTTTCGATTTACTTTGACAAGGTTCCATCCCATTATTATCGCGCGCGGATTATATCATCATTGCAAAGTATTCTACAGGGTGGCGATTAATAACCTGCATCCGTCAAGGGGGTGATTCTGCCCGTCATTCTAAACAACTTTCGCTACGCTACAAAACTCTTATCAGATTCGTGAAAAAATAAACAAATTCCTATACTATTTCGATGCATGTATGATTTTTTTTTTTTACAGAGATGGCGGTCGCGGTTTCTGCCTGGAGGGATTTAGGCGAGTCCTTTGCTCAGCTGTGGGACAGTGTAGGCTAACTAAATCCTACTATCCTACTAATCCTACTATCCTATCCTACTATCCTATCCTACTATCCTACTTCCTACTAATATTATCCTACTTCCTACTATCCTACTTCCCTACTAATCCTACTTCCTACTATCCTACTAATATCCTACTATCCTACTAATATTATAAATGCGAAAGTTTGTGAGGATGGATGTTTGTTACTCTTTCACGCAAAAACTACTGAACGGATTTGGATGAAATTTGGTACACAGATAATTTATAACCCGGATTGACACATAGGATACTTTTTATCCCGATATTCCTACGGGATCGAAACTTATGCGGGTGAAACCGCGGGGCGCAGCTAGTTAAAAATATATGTCACTTACCTTATCATCAACAAGGAATCCGAGCTGGAACTTGGCGTCATGGTTCAACAAGTTGCAGTTGGCGCGGACGGTCGATATGATTATTATACGCTTCTCTTTGCCCTGGTACGCTTCCACTGTGCCCACTTCTATCTTATCGTAGCCAACATTTTTTAGAGATTTCTTGATTTGGTACACCTGTATTAAACAGAATTTATTATTATGAAATAGTAGGTTTAACATTCGGCTGGCGAAAAAAAAAACCAGTTAAATGATGCAAAAGGCTTGTGTAGTTCGGCAGAGTCGCTGCAAACCCTCTACTTTAGATACTGTAGTTATCACATTTTTCATCAGCTTTAATAATTACTGTATGTATGCTATGCTTGCCTCGTTGATCTATTTGTCTTAAACACGATTAGGTATTAAGCGTAGCGCCCCAGGTTGAGTAGTGTTATTAGGTTCTTCATTAGGAAATTCTCAATCATAGCCTTGATCCTATCTTAGCACAAATCTAGACTGGATGGCTCGCCCTCTTGTTACATAAGACTTTAACGTGCTTAATGAGGGTGTACCATACCATACACATCCGCCAACCCATTCAGGAAATACAGCCGTTACGTTATGTAACTCACCTGTCGTATGTATGGTGTGACGATCCCGATTTCATGCATCGGTACATTATGCACCATGACTAGACGGTTCACATACAGCTGCACTATTTCACACTCCATCATGTTGAAGAAGCTGCAAGGAAAGTGGTAACTCGGTATTCATTTATTTTACCTTTCTGCATTAAGAGGGTAATCATCTGCCTAGCCTTTAACCGGAAGCCAACCCTAACGTAGTTGGGACGTTGGGGTCGGCTTCCAGTCTAACCGGATGCAGCTGAATACAAGTATTTTATATGGAGTGACTGCCTATCTGTCCTCCACAACCCAGTGACTAGGTAGTACGACACCCCTTGGTGGTAAGACTGCACACACAAGGTAAATTCTTCAAATATACCAAATTGGCCAGAAAACTATAATTTCATTTTTGGAGAGAATGCTACTGGATTTATCCATGAATAAAAACGGAATTTATAGGCTAGGGTGGATTCTCGGACAAGCATTTCTGCGTATCCACGTTAGGGTGGATTTTTTGGGTAGTATAAACGGAATAACCGATGATAAAACGAGTTTCTAAAATAGGTAGAGATAAACTACGATAACATGGCGCGCCCCTCCAAAATTCAAAACGTTTGAAAGTATTTGTGAAAGTGTTTACAAAGCACCACCAAGATTCACAACGCATGTGTGTGTAATGAGACGGCCGTCAAACAAAAACTTACAACTACATACAAACTCCTTCGTAAGGATGTCACTACACACATTGAAACAGTAATTTGGAGGGGCGCGCCATGTTATCATAGTTTATCTCTAACAAAGTAAAAAATGAACCAGTTCTTTTTGTTTGCAGTTCTGGGAGGCATTGCTATTTGCTTGAAAGTGAAGTAAATCGTCATGTTTTTTCCATACCTCGGCGACTTGCCCATCTTCTGTTCCTTGGAGAGCACTCCGTGGAACACCACAGCGCGGCTGTGTTGCTTCTCACCCAGAATGTCGATTTCGCTGATCTTGTCCTCTTCGGCTAATGCCTGCAAAACATCATTAAAATCGATCTAGTAAAAATCTTTAATTCACTCACTGAAAGACAGTATAACATTCCCACTGCTGGGACGTAGGCCGCCTCTCGGTGAGAGGGTGTGGGCCGTAATCTATCACGCGCGCTTGGTGCGGTGGATGTCACATGTCTTAGAATTTTTGGTTCTATGACATGCCGGTTTCCTTACGTTTTCCTTCACAGTTTTGAGACCAGTGGTGATGAAATTAATACACTAAGTAAAGATTTGCATATTCAGTTTTTAACATTCCCTGGGACAGGCCTTTGAAAGTTGAGCCTATTTCACACAGCATGGTGAATTGGTGACTTACCCTGAGTTGTCCTTTATAGAACAGTTTATCAGGAATCTCGAGGATGTCTGGATTGGAACGGAAGTTGTTCCGCAGCATCACGACGTAGTTGGGGTCGTGGCGGATGTCGCTGTAGATTGGGCAGTCCTTCTTCAAACGCTCCATCAGGGACGTTCCTGTTACAATGACGTAAAAATAAACAGTTTTTTTTTTAATCCTTTATGTTGCATATGTCATGTTTTGATGCATCACCTTGAGCTTGACAGGCATTAAGTCAGTCTTGGTGTAGAATTTTTTTTTTACTTGTGTTAGTTTTAATAAATAATCACACATGGTATGTTCATGAACAAGAACGTTATTCGTATAAAATAAGGTTCATATTCGTATGAATTGCTTACTTTACTTAGCTTAAGATATATGAGTCCGAAACTAGTTAAGCTTACCCTTATATTGGACACGAGTTTTGCTAATGGGTGTATGCTATTGAAAGATTACCTTTTTTTATTCGACATACATATGTCGAATAAAAAAAGGTAAACATACCTAGTCCTATCTTGTGCGCGTTGTGCGATATGACGACGGGACCCAGCTGGTGCGGGTCTCCGGCCAGCACCAGGCAGCCGCTGCGCCTGAGCATGCCGCACACGGGGATGAGGCAGGCTGGCTCGCTCGCCTGGGCTGCCTCGTCGATGAACAAGTGAGTGATGTGGTGAGGCAACCGGCGGGAGCGCATGTGTCTGAGGAACGAACAGGGTTTGAATTTAGGTATTATTAGCTGCAAGTCTTAGATGTAACTTTACTTACCTATAGGCCTATTTTTATTTTCATCATTTTTTTTTATACTTTAACATTTAACAAAGCACCAATTTTAGTTAGCACAAAACTATTCTATAGCAGTGTTCATAATCTCAGATAATTTACATTCCATCGCCACTTAATCCGTTCTCTTCTATTTAGTAAAATGTATTCAAGTTGACTTTTGAGTGACCATCATCATCATCATCTTTTGAGTGACCATTTGTAACAAAAAGGTCCTAATAAGTTTTTGGTTGTAATGGAATTTGAACTTTGTTGAGTATGACTTCAGTTTGTTGTTCCATAACTTGAAAATAATCTCAAATTCCCGGCTCTAATATTACAATTACTGACGGCATATTATAATGTGATATGATACCTAGCGAACTTAGCGGCATGTGAGAGCGTGGTGATGACGATGCTGTATGCCATAAAGTCCTCTATCAGCACGCTGTAGAAGTCCTCGCGACACGTGCCGTTCGAGTATTTCGCCAAGCAGTCGGGGAGAGTTTCCCTGAAAGATTAATAAATGTTATTGTTTAGTGTTTGCAAATCCACATATGTGCTGCATTGGACCAGAGTTTCAACCATTGTAACTTGCATCTTATGGCTATGAATGCATGCTCGTGATATGCAATGACTAGTTAGACAGCTCAGGTAGACATAAAATAAGTATAGTTGTACAAGGATCTTTTGGCGCATGGCCGCCATCTTGTTTTTTCAATATATTTCACAAAACAACTGCACACATTCACAATGATTTTGACACCCTTGTCAGTGGCAGCAACCCGTCAGCCACCTTATTAGAATGAGAATAAACATCACTGTGAGTGTGAACGGACTTGTAGAAGCGTAATTAAGTTGATAGGTGGTTAATGTTTCGAGTAATTTGCCACGAACGTTTGCGAATACAATATTTTATATTAGTGTACTTACCACATCCTGTACTTTGAATTGGCACGTAGCAGCCACTTTCCCGAGTGAAACATGTGCGAGTATTTGATGAGCATGGTGGCGACGTGGTCCGCCGCCATATTGGAATCAGTGCACATCATGATGCGGTTCTCAGGGTTTTGTAGTACCAGCTGGAAAAGTTACTGTCTTAACTTTTTGGTAAGTGGGGTCATTGTAAAACTGAAGGAGGTAGGTTAATTTATAGTAATGTTAAGAGCTAGAGAACTATGTTGTATTAACAAAAGAACTAGTAGAATGAAAGCTGTGTCATTAGGGAAACCTTTACAATTCAACATTACAGGTATTACAAATTACAAAACTACATCATTCTATTTCTATCAATCGTTTGATGTGGGCAAAGACAATGGTGTTTGAAATATGTTCAGCGTTAAATGTATTTCGTGATTTTTGGTGCAACTTGCCCTTATTTTGTTGTTGAGATTTGAAATTTTAATTGGCCATATGCAGTAATGTAATCCGAAATTGTTTCCCCATAGAAATACAACAAGAGAATGTTCTACGATAGTGTCCGCATCTCCATATAAGGAAAAGGTTCTTTATAATTGTAGTTATGTATGTGTTAGATAAGATAGCCTACGATTTGTTCTGTTTACAGGACTGCCCAAAAACGAGTACTTAGTATGTTAGTGTGTTTAACATGTGAACGTCATGTGTCCAGAGAATTTTTAGACATGTTCAGCGAAAAAAAATGCACGTTATTATTTTTTGTACCTGCAACACAGCTTCAACGATGGTGACAGTCTTGCCAGTACCGGGGGGTCCGTGCAGCAAGTAAGGAGCGGTGCCCGAAGTACCCGTTACGATGCGTTCCACGGCACAACGCTGTTCCAAGTTGGCTTCAACCAGCGCGTTGAAGAAACTAGTGAGAGGGAAACAGGGTTTGAATAAAGTAAACAGATAAATAGAACTTGTTGCATCATTAGGAACCCTCAAAATAAGTTTTTTTACTTATTGAAAGCTTGGTTTTGTATCAATTACTGTGCCCCCAACGTCCAGCTCATAAATCAAGAAATAAATATCTTGTGCAATAAAATTTTTGGAAATGCATAGAATTGGGCTGGACACATCTGCCGCATGTCAGACGACCAATGGGCCAAACTTACGACCCAGTGGGTCCCGCCCAATGGTAAACGACATCGTGGCAGGCCCAGACGGAGATGGCGGGATGAGACGTACTCCTTTTATAAAGATTGGTGCTTGGCAGCTCTGGACAGAGAGAGGTGGAAAGAGAGTAGGGAGGCATTTGCCCAGCAGTGGGACATTAACTGCTAGTAAAAAAAAGTTATTTTTAGTGTTTAGCTTGGTTGTACTTGCTGAGGAAGTATATCAAATGTATCAACGCAAAAGCGAAGCTAGTCTTTTTTTTCCAATTCTGCCATCAGCAAAAAATTGTTTTAAGATTTTTTTTTCTTATTCTTGTTCTACTGCTGGGCATAGCCCTCCTTTAGCTTTCTGAATATATACATAACATACATAATCAGCCTACAATGTTCCCACTGCTGGGACACAGACCTCCTCTCGGTGAGAGGGAGTGGGCCATAATCCACCACGCGGGCTCAGTGCGGGTTGGTAGATGTCACATGTCTTCGAATTTTTGGTTCTAGGACATGCCGGTTTCCTCACGATGTTTTCCTTCACCGCACCGTTTGGAGAGCAATGGTGATGAAATAATTTACACAAAGTAAAGCTAATCTCTGAATATGTTTAGTGGGATATCTGAAAATAATAATAACACAACAACAGCCAATCAATTTGCCAACTATGTTGGGGTCGGGTTTGTCTAACTGGATGAAGATAAATACCATGGCAGTATTTTACATGGAGCGACTGCCTATCTGACCTCAACAACCCTGGTTACACGATACCTCTTGGCTTACCAAGAGGTGTCGTGTGTGTCTGGTAGGCTTTATAAAAACAACTACCAAACAACGAACAATTCTACTCACTTCGTGATCGGCATTACCGCTTTCACTTTCTTGTTCTCTTCTGGGAAGATCCTGGCCTGATGACCCTCAGCTTTCACGGAGTGGACAGCATTGTGCATGCGTTCAAGAGGAATGCGGGACAGGAAGAAACGCACGTCGAATAGCGCACCCGGGGAGTAGTACTTTGTGAACCTGTCGTTAAAAAAGTACTTAGTATTAATTTTTGTATTTTCGTAATAAACAGGCAGTTTTTTTGTAATCAGTTTTCAAGTACCTTTTCACTGCTAGAGTGCTCAAAGGACATTTTGTCGCCTGAAAGCACTGAGATAAAGTACTACGCTAGTAATAATAGTTCTATGCCTGAAAGATAAGGCCATGCCTGAATGTCAATGACAGGGGAGCGTTGTCAATGGTAAACATTTGTAAAATTGTGTCGCAACATAGAACTATTAAGGCGCCACTAGTCAATATTTTTTCCATACAAATTTCGGGAGAGTATTACTCCACTGTTTGACATTATGCATCCAAAGTTAAACATGATATCGTTTTGACTTATTATTAATTGTGTCTGTACGGAAACAGAATATTTAAATAAAAAGTCATTAAAAAGTTATGAGCCAACAAAGATTCGCTTTTCGTGCTATTTTTAACGTAACTTTGGGTGTAAATAAGTAATAAAAGAACTGTAAAATCTTCAAAACCAAAACCGTACCGACAAAGCTCAGTTATCAAAGAGTTCAATAAACTTTATTTATAATTGATGTATGCAGTGGTTTTTTCATAAAACTCGATTTTCCAAAGCACTTTTCGAATTTTTTTACGCGCCTATCAGTTTAAAACGGTGTTTCTGTGCGTGAGAACTAGACGTTGCGCATGTAGACTAGCGTCTAACTGCCATCACTGATACTAGCTCTGTCAGACACGAAGCTAGGTGAGACAGCGTTTTTTTTAGCCATGACCACCAGTGAGTTCGAGCGCGCGACTGGTTTACTCTTAAGTACTTTATCTCAGTGTGTCACAATAATTATTTCCCAAAAAAAGATGGCGAAATTGATTCCAATTTTGGCCACGTGCCACAATAACCTGAGGGGCAATTCTCGTAATTTTAAGAACATTCAATTCACAACCAAATTTAAGTGGCAGTGGGCAGGGCACATTGCTCGCAGAACAGATGCCGATGGGGCCGAAAGGTTCTGGAGTGGCGACCGCGTTGCTGCATATTAGTAATATGTTATCTTATCTCAATCTGTCAAAAATATCTCTAATTTCCCTACCAGCCTACATTTTGACAAGTTTTTGACGTTTGTTTGTCGCCGAGATGAGAACTTGAACGTTTTAAATAACGAGAATTGGTCTTCTGGTAACGTTGTACTTTGGATTTGTACTGAAAGGTTGGTTTAAGACTTATTTTCAGTGGTCGATAGGGCTCGTATGCGAGGAGCGGGAGACTTCTGTAACGCATGCCATAGGGCCCGCATGCACCGAACCGCTTTACTTAGTCGATAGGGAATGTTTGCGGTATACGGAAAACCTGCATCGCATGTTTGGCAGTTGCTGTTAAATCTTTTTATCAGTCTCCGCCTCCGCACGCTATTTACCGACCGAGGCGACCGATGCCTACGGGGATTCCCGGCAGACGGTGTACCTACCGCGTTAACGACTTATGACTTTCATTAGTCATTACCCCGCATGCGGGGAGTCCCCGCATGCTGTATATTGACCGAGTTATCGACTAATGATAATGAGCCATTAGTCGTGGGTTGGAATTGGTTATCTTTTTCTCTCGTATTGCCACGAACTATATCTCAAGACATAAGAAAGTTTAATTTAACATAACATATTTACTTATAAGAGCTTGGATCAGAAACATAATCAGTCCTTAACACTTAAAATACTTGTTTTAAACATTAAATACTGATTATGTTTCCAGTCTGTTACCAAAAGGAACTAATGTATAGTTTCTTGCTAATTCTCTTTAACTAACGACAAGATGTTTCTTAGGCAACTAAAATATTACTTACAATTGGTTTAAACCTCCTATAAGCGCCACATTTTCATTGATCTCCTTCACAACAGCTTCAAACATCACTTCGTTTTGATCAAACGGCTTTATGAATAACAAGTCCCCTGCAATCACAAAATAATCTATTAGTACTGTTATGATAAAAATAGCTAAATTGGTTATCGATTTGTGCATTGGATATCCATTTGAATATTGACGCTCAAACTGTTATTATGAATTCAGTTCATGATTCTATCCCAGAACTAGACCCTTATAAAAAAAATTGGGCTAGAATCATGTGCTGAATTCATGGTCATCAGTTCGCGCGACGATGTCCGTTCTTCCGGAAAAGGGTGAAGCAACCCCCTCCTAGTCATAAAAAGTGGCTAAAGTAAAGAAAAAGTGTAAAACGTAACAACAGTAAATAACTTCAGGCCCAGAAGGAGATAGCGGGATGAACGGTACTCCTGTATGACATGAATAGATGGTTAAATTAAAGTAGCTAGGGAAACTCCGCAGTTTTTTTCTTCTGTAGATGTAAAACGGGTTGGGCTTCAGATAACATGATAGGGATCAGTGGAAGGAGGGAAGATCTTTGTCCCGCAGTGAGACGCTAAACGAGGCCTCTTCTCCCCGAGGCCCGGCACTTCCAGCGCGTAGCAGGTGCCGCACATGTGTTGCTGCATAACAACTGTCACTCCACTCATGTTGTATTTATGTTATATATTAATATAAGTTACCAAGTATCAAGGAAGGCCTCTTCTCCCCGAGGCCCGGCACTTCCAGCGCGTAGCGGGTGTCGCCCATGTGTTGCTGCATAACGACTGTCACTCTACTCATGTTGTATTTCTGTAAAAACAGTTAGAAACTTAACGACTATCGACAGGTCATAGAGTAACATGCGAGAATCGAATCCGCGACACATAGCGCAGTCAAACGCAATGTTAGCCAATCTCGTGACTCGACGTAGTCCTGAACAGATTCGTTTGATTGGTGTATCCCGAGTCACGACACAACACGTCTGTAATGTGTCTGTGGCTTTAGGCACTGCTCCAAAAGTGTTGTACAAATTAATTACAACTTTTCCAATTTATACTTTAACATGCAAATATTTGCAATACAGAAACTGATTTTGTAATAGTGTATGGAACACTATTTGTATCGTGTTGTTACTTGAAGAATACTACATTAAGAATGTTATAGCTTAAGATGCTGGCCTTCCTTGAGCCAGCCACAGTCAGCTGTGGTGGAATGAAAATCGATTTTCCCACCAGTACGCAAACTACGCGCTTTGACGTGGAATTGCGGACACCAAGCTATTATTACCTACCTACCGCATATAATATTTTTATCTCACGAAGCGACGCGCACTTTACTTGTGGTTACGAAGTGCGCTGTGAATGTGTGTGAAAACGCAGGTGCTCTCAGTACCGTCTTTAGACGCACGCACTCACAAAAACACGCGTGTTTGTACACTTAGTTACCACAAGAAAAGCGCGTGTCAAAAATAAAAATATAAAAATACTGTACATAAGAGGGTACAAATCGAATAAAAAATAATATAAGAGTAAGTAGTACTTTTGGAAAAATACCTTTATATTAACTCGGATGACGGTTTCTTCGTACCACAGAACATTGTGGAAGAATTTGATGTAATTATCCTTAGTTATACCCGTGCTGAAGGTGTGCCTGAAAATTAAAAATGTTTACAATTTTGTTCCGAAAACCAAACATTTGTTTATTGTACACAATACTATATATTAAAATACAAGTTCCACTGGACAAGGTGAAATAGGCTCACGTTAAAAGGACTTAAGAGCGTTTACGCCGTACGGCATTTCATACAAACTTTCAAGCCGTTGTTTTTCGGAATGAATGAACCGATTTTAATGAAACTTCATACGCATAAGCAGGATGCAAAGGTCTAAAAAGTTAGCAGAGAACATTTTCTAAAAATTGTGTTACAGCCAAATTAGACCGATTTTAAAGTTTCCATAGAAACAGAGATTTCCAGTTATCTTTTTTTAAATAAGACATTTCGAAAATATTCTCTGCTAACTTTTTAGACCTTTGTATCCTGGTTATGTGTATGAAGGTTCATTCATTTCGAAAAACAAGGGCTTGAAAGTTTGTAAGAAATGCCATACGGCGTAAGCGCTCTTAAATGATAAGGTTAAACATTGTTTAACCGCCAAGGATCACATTCGTACCTGATATCCGCTGTTAAATCTCTTTCAGCCTGTGTTGCCGTTTCAGGCACTTTCAAGCTGCTGGCAAAGATAGGTTTGCAAGTTTTTGGTATACAGAACATATCGTCGCTCCGGCTGTAATAAATAAGGCATAGATTAGTAAAACGGTAATATTTGATATTGGGTCATATTTGCGTCCCGTTGATGACTATAGGATCGCTCGCTATTGTTGCAGTTTCATATCTCGAAACTAAGACTTTTATGTCATTGACATAAGGTTTATACTGCAAAGATTGGCGCTCGCTCATAATCAGCCTATAATGTTCCCACTGTTGGGACATAGGCCTCATCTCAGTGAGAAGGAGTGGGCGTAATCCAGTATTCGTAAGTCACGGCCTTTACCACTGCTCTCAAAATGCGTGAAATGCAACAACTATTCATACGTTTCAAGTTCCTTCATGACACACAATAGATTTCAGAGGTCATCAGAAAACCTGAGACTGTCATAGAAACTTTTACAATGCATCGGCATCTCTATGCCGATGCATTCTACCATTTCTAACAGTTTCTATGACGAATCTTTAAATGTTCAAGCAGTATGGTTATGGAATGACTTGCCAGTGTATTGGTAAGACGTGATCAATCTTTGTTCACTTTTAAAATTATGGTGAGAAAGCACTTCCCTTCTCCTTAAACATCATCATTTTATTTTCTTTGCTCCTGTTTCATGTTTATTATTATATATATTTAGATTAGTATACATACGTTAAGTATGTATTTATCGTATAATGTAAATGGTACACCACAGGCTACTTACAGTATTTGTCTCTCCTTCCCCTTTTTAATCCATCCAAAGGTTGACTTTAAAAGATCGCTCTTAGCGATAAGACCACCCATTGTGTCACCCTTTTGCAAAATTTCTATATTTATGTCTGTACTTATTAAAGAGTATTCTATTACACACGATAACTTTTTTGTTTTTTGATATGCTCGTTTTTGTTTTTTATTTTATTTGAAATGGGTTTTTACTGTTTTTGTTTTATCTTTCTGTGCAATCCCAATAAATTCTTTTTTTTATTTCCTTCTTTATAACACACCTGTTTACCCCTTAGTGGAATATGTCTTTACAAAACTCTTGTACTTTATTATAATACTTACTTAACGGAATTGGACTTGATAAGCTCTTTGGCCCACACTCCTTTTCTTGCGTACGGACTTTTTATTTTGTCATGCATGGTCTGGTTCGCCTCCACGAAGACCACCTGAAATTAATTGCAAAAATTAGTATCGCATTGAAATTTGGCTATCTAATAAAAATGCTCACATTTCGAAGATTGAAAAATATAGTATATACTTTACTGTAAGTACACCAAAATAACACTTGTAACACGTTAGCGGCTACAGCGCTCTGGATTAACATATTTTTTTATTACATTATCTACACAAAAAACAATGTTCTTTTGTGGTACATTTTATCATACTCCTTGAATCATACAGATAGAAACAGAATCATACTTTCATGAACTTCATGCAAAAAAAAAAGGAATATTATAGGGGGTTGAATTGAACCAACATAATGATATAAGTGATTTTGGCGATGGAAATCGAATAATTATAATTTGAACTTTATGTCAGAGTTATAAGATTCATACGACCACGTATGACGCGTGATCGGAATCCGACGACAAAACGGGTTATTTTCACAGATAAAACGTGCCGCCAGCCACACGTACGGCATATGAAATTGGTTTAAACTCTATAAACATACATAAGCAATATCTTCACATCCCGAATAACAAGAAATACCGAATATTATAATACCCATTGTTTAAAATTTACCATTTTTCATACGTATTCAGTTTTTATAAGTGTAATTTTATGATGTACCTATCATTATGAATGATACTCTCAAGATCGAGGGAAGCCCCATTTTTTTTTTAAATCGTTTTTAACCTTGACTCGGACAGGAAATTAAAACCAGTATTATGAGTAAAACCTACTATAATTGCAGGTTGCCAATTCATTGCTATTTAGCGATAAAGTCGAGATCATTTCGGAATTTTTATTATTTAATCAATATCGGTTTAAAGAAATTTATTTCTCATAAAAACTTAAATCAAAAGTCATATATTCAAACTAGGCTGAGAAACAGCACTTTTCGAACATCAAAATTACAAAAGACAGTCCCCCAGAACGCCCGCCCTTCACCACTTCCTAGTGCTAGTATTTACAGTCTGCTTATAATGAGATAAAATACTTTTTATCTCATTATAAGCAGACTGATTACATTGATTGATTGATTGATATTGACATATATATATTACTAGCGTAAAAATCATTGTTGATAATACAGTACAATAGGAGTACAATTCCCTCCAGAGTATTAAAAGTTATAATGTACATACTTACATGTTTCTTAAGCTTATTTTTAAATGTATATACACGTTTTCGCACTCTTTTAGATCGTTCGGAAATTCGTTGAACAGCCGTACTCCTTAAAATAATATGGTCTTTCTACCGTAATTAGTGCCTAATATAATATAATATAATAACCTAATAATATATGTATAGAGAAATACATGGGTTATTTCAATCTCAAACACTGTAGTTATGGATAGTATAATATTCAGATCTGGTAGTGGGTTATTATAATTATTAACCGTTACAAAATATACCTGAGAAGGTTCGTAAAGTTCCGATCTAAATCTATTCTCTGTGTTTGTATCTGACTTGTGGAATATAAGTTTGTGTTTAATTATTTAACGTTTTTATTATAAAAGTAACAACAATATTAAAGTATTTTGATGAATAATAAAAGTCTTACCTACCACAAAAAAAAAAGAAGTATTCTTCTAACGAAGTCAAAATCGATAATGAATGAACACTAACAGGTGAAGTCCCGTGAAGATTTCAAACTAAGCGTGAGGGGAATCCCATAATTGTTAGCTTTAGGGGAATACCTTATGTTAACGTAAGCAAGACAACATGAATATAGGGTTTGAATTTCATTGAACAGCTAACCGTACTTGCACGTTATTTGGTGAATCCCCGAAACTTGTGATTAGATTGCCACTTCGGGAAAGGTTATCCAATATGTAGTTAAGTGTTGCTAGAGTAAGCTTTGAATCTGGTCTTGGTTTTGTTTTTTTTTTTTTTTTTGTTTTTTTTTTCTAGTTTTGACAATAAATATCAATTGATATAATTATATCATGATATACAACGTTTTGTTGTATATGCCAGAACTCTAGGGTATATTCTATAAGTAAAAATAATACAAAAAGTCACAGAATATGTGGTCCAAGAATGCATAGTTTCGAAGAAATCATAAACCTAAGTTTCATTGATAAATACGAGTAATTCATTTTCGTTCAAACCAATCGTTCATATTTATTGCTAAGAAAATACGACGTTGTCATATTTCATATTAACAATAATAATCGTGACTGTGGAATTATTTTGTATGAAAAATGAAAAAAAAAAAAAAAAAAAAAACTTACTTAATTGAAAAATAATTCAATAAATATTTAACCAAAACCCGTGCATAATTATTTGGTTAGGTTTCTGAATATCAGGGTGAATAAATTGTCATTAATTCATGATTCATGGTAGGTCAGATACGTCGAGAGTACGACCACTTTGTGAACTCGAATTCATCCAAGCAGTATATGAAAATTATTTTTATTTAGAGTTTGGTCTAGTTACAATATCGAACTAAAATGCACTTCGCGTCCTTAGGAACCTTCAAGCTATCGACCGTTAAAAGTGTTGGTTATTTTTGAGACTACGTTCAGTATGATCTGAAATCAATACTCATTATTTATTTAACTGCTGAGTGCATGAGGCATTGAAAACTATTAAAGCGAAGTTCGAACAAACAATTATTTTGATCGGACTTGTATTAGCATTGTATTATGTATAGGCTATCGTAATCACTTTTACAAGTCAGACAACCAGTCTTACCAAGGGGTGTCTTATTAGCCAGTAACTGGGTAGTAGAGGTCAGATAGGCAGTCGCTTCATGTAAAACACTGGTATTCAGCTGCGCCCAGAGACTGGAAGCCGACCCCAGCATAGTTGGGAAAAGTGTAGTAGGCAGATGATGATGGAGACCAAAAAATAAGCTAGATGGAGTCGACATTTCCTATCTGAATAGCCTTGAGAAGACATGGCGAGACAAAGTCAGGGGTGCCAGTCTTCTTTTAAAGTCCAGACTTAATCTTAGTCAAATGATGACTCATCTAGTCAGTATTAACGGAAGTGGTAACCGTAATGGACGTGGTATCTAATTATCTAATGAAGAATTTCTAAACAATATTGTCGAGGTTACATAAACATTGATAACAGCGCGCGGCGGTCAATTACAAGAAGCCGGTTCGGCTCAAACTAATCTTGCTTTCGTCTTCTATGTACTAACGAAAGTTATTTATAATAATAAAATAATGAAACTTTTATACTACAACACAGGCTACAACAGACATAGTTAAATTATAGCTTACAAACTAACATATATTAAGTAGTAGCTTTTGCCAGCGACTTCTTGTTCCTCCGACTCACCCCGTCGCATCGCATCGCATCACCTGCCTGCGCTATTATGTACTTTGTTTTCGCTTAGCGTTATTTTTGCACGGCTGCTAATGGTCATAGTGGGATGGTAAATAGCCTACAGCCTTCCTCAAGAATTGGGGTATCAAAGCAAAAATATTTTTTCAAATCCGACTAGTCATTTCTGGTATTAAGCTTCGGAGCCATTCCAGAGATTAACGCCTTCAAACAACAAATCTGCCTAGCTTTATCCCAACTATGTTGGGGTCGGCTTCCAGTCTAACCGGGTGCAGCTGAATATAAGTATTTTTTTACATGGAGCGACTGCCTATCTGACCTCCACAACCCAGTTACTGGGTAACACGATACCTCTTGGTAAGACTGGTTGTCACTTTCCGGCTTCTGACTTCCCGTAACGACTGTCAAAGATCCACGAATGACAGCCGGGACCAATCTCTTAACGTGCTTTCCGAGACACGGAAGGGTCTCGGTATGTAAAGACCCATCGACAGATCATCTGCGGCAAGCGTAGCTTAACCTGATGGATCGACCTGTGCGGCTGTTATTCAAACAAAACTCTTTATTAGTATAGATAACACAAAACATAATTTTACGCTATATTTATTAACTTATGTTAGAAGCACTTCACTAGCCAGACTTAGCTTTTTAGGGTTCCGTACCAAAATGGTAAAAAGAAACCCTTACGATGCGACTCAGTCTCTCTGTCTGTCACAACTGGATATCTCAAGAACTACTAATGCTATCAACTTGAAATTCAGAATAGTTTTAAATGACGTTTGCCCAACTATTTTGCAAATAAGAGATTTTTTTTTGTAACGGACTTACAGGGGTTCTGAAAAATTCGAAGTGGGGCTAGCTACTAACGCATGTGGGGTATCATATGAAAGAGCGCAGTTTGCACATTCTCTATGTCTTTTTTTTAGACCGTTGTTGTTTGCTCGGTTGCTACCGAGAATTTAGTAATAGGTTTTTCATTCAGTTGTTGGTTTCAGTCCTTCGGGTGCTTCCAAAGGACTGAACCATATGGACGAACTGTAGTTGAATAAAAATACATTTCTATTTGCGACAGCTTCCGGGAAACGATATAAAACTTGTGGGAAGGCTCATTCCTTTATGGTCGTTGGCTCATCTATACTGAGAAGTTAATTAAGTACTTAATTAATTACCTTTACCCATGGTTATTGTTCTAGGAATGTATTAAAAGGGCCACGTGTGCATCCTGCTGGGAATAGAGCAGTTTTTGTGTCAAAAAGGTCTAGAGGAGTTAATGTTGCTACAGGATTTACAACTTATTGTATGTTGCAATTGCAATTCATCTATACATAAGTACATATAATCCTAACTAAAACGGTGAAGGGAAACATTTTGCTTGAGGAAACCGGCATGTCCTAGAACCAAAAATTCGAAGACATGTGACATCTACTAACCCGCACTGGGCCCGCGTGGAGTACAGCCCAGTCCCTCTCACTAAGAGGAGTCCAGTGACCCAGCAGTGGGAACATTTAAAGGATGATTATGTATGATTGTATGTTATGTATAATCCTAGCTAATATTATAAATGCGAAAGTGAGTTTGATTGTTATTCCACGCTAAAACGACTGAACGGATTTGGATAAAATTTGGCACAAGAGTAGACTATGATCTGGAGACGACATAGGCTACTTTTAACTTTTCATCCTGGATCGGTGACAAAGTCGCGGGCAACAGCTAATAAAATAAAAATGTGAACGTTTGTTACTCAATCATGCATGGACGGCTGAACAAATTTGGCACACAGACAGTTTATAACCTGGATTAACATATAGGATACTTTTTACGCCGGTAGTACGTTCCCGTGGGATAAATTCAACCTCCAGGCAAAAGCTACAAATCAATATTGTAGTGCACTATAGAGCGATATTTCATCATTCCATTTAGAACGTAACATTGATAAATGTTAAATTAATCAAAACAGCGAAATATAAGACAGCTATTTGCGACGTGTCAACTTTTAGAACTTGTAAGCTTTTTTTCGCAATAATGCCCACTATTACAGTGGGTGTATTCTAGGTACACCTCTGCCTAAACCTTCGGGGGAAGCAGGCGTTCAGTTATGTTTTTAACCGACTTCAAAAAAGGAGGTTCTGTATTCGACCCTTATACCCCGCGATTTTCTCAAAAACTAATGAACCAATTTTGATGTTTCTTTTTGAGTTATTGAATGGCAAATAAGATGGCGCGCGGGGCGGGGAGAATAAACTGAAATTTCTTGTGTGCCTGTTACAGACGGGCGTTTATATCGCGGAGATTTTGTTTGGCGCACTGGATTAAGGAGTTGAAAATCCAACAGTGTGTTTTTTGACACGCTGTGGTGCGCTCTGTTGGACTCTCACTCAATGCTCGCTCGACTCAACACAAAGAGTTGAAAATCCAGTGCGCAATATTTTTACGTCCGTGCTTACGTGGGCTAATAACAGCGTCAGTCTACACTCTACAGTCTACAATTCTACATAGTTCAGACCGGAACACGCAACACGGCTTGGCGGCGGAAATAGATATGGTGGTATTATTTCCTTCGCAAAGAGCTCGCTCAACTTTAACTGAAAAACTTCTAATCATGTCCTTGTGTAACAATTTAGATTGCTGTAAAGACCTTAATAAAAACTGTGTCTGGAATCAATACTTGTTATTTTATTCAACACTTCGGTGCACGTGACATTGACTGACTATTAAATTAACTAACTGCATAGGTCTGAGTAGCATCGGCATCGTCGTGGCGGGTGGATGTTTCATAATTATGGCGGCCCTACCTATACTTCGCCAAAGTTAAGACTTTTTGAAAAGGCATAAAATTAAATACATCATTTTGTATCAACACAAATAAGTTCAGATAATGACCTTCTCACAAAAGCACGATATACATGATACCGTTTTAATACTAGGGCCGTAAGTCCGCATTGAAATTGTCGAGTAAGGATTAAATTGATTGCATAATTATTTTGAGTTTTAAAGTGTTGTTGATAAAAGCCATATTACTTTGGCCCAGAACAAAGAACTGTATCATGGTAACACAACTCTTATGTGATGAATGTGATGTTTTGAATGGGCAAAATAATACTCGAAAATGCATTGAAAGCAGTCATTACATTAAAAGTGCACGCGCAATTTTGTATTAATGCCTAAACCTGTTTGATCAAGAGTATAAAATACTGACTCAAATATGGGAGTCCAATGATTTTTGTACAATACAATAGGTACAATCAGTACAATTATTTGAATGTTGAATACGTCTTCACAAAAGAATCATTGGCCAGGAACAGAAGCCACAGCTGTCTCGTCGATTACCGAAAATTATTAGGTACTTATGCAAGAGGAAAAAACCTTTATCAAACTTGTTTTTATTTTAGTCAGTGACTAGCTGCGCCCCACGGTTTCACCGGCGTAAGTTTCGATCCCGTGGGAATATCGGGATAAAAAGTATCCATATGTGTTAATCTTGGTTATAGACCATCTGTGTGCCAAATTTCACCAAATCCGTTCAGTAGTTTTTGCGTGAAGAAAACAAACATATAAACACACACTCACTAACTTTCGCCTTTAATTATTAGTGTGATTAGATTATCTGTTTGGTCATCAATTGAACATCGAAACAAGCACACATCTATGTTATTCGGTCATGAAATGACCTCTTCAAGATTAACATATTAAATAATGAAGTCACATTGAGGGAACATGTATTAACAGTTTCGTTTCAACCAATAAAGAAACATTTTATTATGAAGCATTTTTTGTGTAGCTAATGTTTTGCAAATCAATTCTGACTATTTTGGATGTGAGCATTTCCATCAGCCTTATCCGTAATTAGTATTCAGAATTATTATATGCGATAATATTATTATAATGCTTGGTTGTTTATAAATGCTACTAATATAGAGGACTATTGTAGTCCGTTTTTAGCAGAATTGATAATTGAACTAAACACTAGGTGCTATTACGGTTACGGGGATTATTTGGTGTTCTGAATACAAATCAATTGTTTTCTTTTTCAAAGGCTTAATGGCTGAGCAAATACTTTTTTGAATGAAAAATAAATTCAAATTACAGGCCAAATGTTTGGACTTTTTTACATAATTGCACCATTACGCTGAGATAGGAGCCTTTTTGACCTAGTTCAGGTCTTGTTTCTTCTTTATTTTTAGGGTTCAGTACCAAAATGGTAAAACGGAACCCTTATGGTGAGACTCAGTCTGTCTGTCTATCACAGCTGGATATCTCAAGAACTACTAATGCTATCAACTTGAAATTTGAATCGTTTTAGATGACGTTTGCCCAACTATTTTGCAAACAAGAAAGAAATAAAAATATATGTATATTTTTTGCAACAGGGACTGAATGGGGGTCTGAAAAATTCGAAGTGGGGTTACTAGGGCATGTGGGGTATCACATGAAAGAGCGCAGTTTCCACATTTTCAAACATTTTTTCTTTTTTAGGCCACATAGTTTTCGACTATTGATGAAAAATGTCAAAAAAATACCGTTCCCGCCCCTTATCTCCGAAGTTTGCAAAGAAAAAAATCTGAAATTATTCTATGTTATAGAAATTTATGTAAAGATTACAGGAAAAATAAAACGAAGTCTCTAAATAGCACACTTTTCCAGAAATCATCAACAAAAGTTACATTAGTTCCACTATCGGTCAAGAGATGGCGCTGACGTAAAACTGCAATATCTTACATAGCGGTGCATAGTGTTAAAATTCTCTAACGAATATAGGCCTCGCTGATGAAAAATTAAAAACATGATGGCACGGAACCCTCGGTGCGCGAGTCCGACTCGCTCATGACCTTTATTTTTTATTGTTCTTTATGTTAATTTAAAATGCTGTTTTTCTTTTTCGGGTTCCGTACCCAAAAGGTTAAAAACGGGGCCCTATTACTAAGACTCCATTGTCCGTCTGTCTGACTGTCACCAGGCTGTATCTAATGAACCGTGATAGCTAGACAGTTGAAATTTTCACAGAATGTGTATTTCTGTTGCCGGTATAACAACAAATACTACGAACAATAAAATAAATATTTAAGGCTCCCATACAACAAACGTGATTTTTTTGACGTTATTTTATATGTAATGGTAAATATTGTATGGTGGTATGGACCCCTTCGACTGGGTTGTGGAGGTCAGATAGGCATCGCTCCATGTAAAATACTGGTATTCAGCTGCATCCGGTTTGACTGTAAACCGACACCAACATAGTTGGGAAAAGGCAAGGCAGATGATGATGGTAAGGACCCCTTCGTGCGCGAGTCCAACTCGCACTTGGCCGGTTTTTTACTGTTTGTACATCACTCAATTTTTTTTTTCTTTCTTTACTTAAATGGCGTGGCTGGCGTCCTAATGGGCCCAACTTTTGTAACCTAGGTATTATATTTTTATCTTTGCCATTGCCTCGAAATTATGAGGATGTTCATAAATAAGTACCTACTTAAAAAATATCTTGGTTAGCGTGCAATACGTGACCCAGCTCGTACAAAGATGTTCTCAACAGACCAGGAGACTTAACCAGCTTCTGGAGGGAGGTCAGAAGTGGGCTGGTTGGAATAACCACCGACCGACGGCCGCCATG
This sequence comes from Gortyna flavago, assembly GCA_963669345.1. Taxonomy (NCBI): domain Eukaryota; kingdom Metazoa; phylum Arthropoda; class Insecta; order Lepidoptera; family Noctuidae; genus Gortyna; species Gortyna flavago. The sequence continues at coordinate 7,182,614 of OY770142.1, forward strand.
GCCCACGCACAATGGTCCATCGAAGGACTAAGTGCGGAAACCAAACCCATAACATAGAACATAGCCTGCAATATTATGTTTCAAAGAACTTACAAGCTCAAAATTAGTAAAAAAAGAAAATGCATAATGTCACTTACCATTTCTTTCATGATTATAATACTTTCATTTGTTTCTTTCTTTTGAAAGTAGAATATTATAGGAGTTTCATACTGCCCGATGTTCGGTGAACTAAACGAAATCACGATATCTTCCAAAATTTTGTTCCCTAAAACATAAAAGTCAATGAATAACAGATAAAATCATAACAGTAGAACATTTTTTTTTTAATTTTTAATACTTTTTAATAAAATTAATCTGAATAGAATAGTGACCTATTTAATTGCTTATTTAATTATTGAAGCTAATTATAAACCACGTATAATACGTACAACAGTCATTAGAAAAAGATAGGAAATATTTTTATTTATAAAATAACGTTAGCCCTAGAAGGGCTTGAGGCAAAGTGATGTGAACTCGTGAATTAGAGCAGGCAGTAAAGTTAACTCATATAGACTATAGGTCTAGTTCCTGTTAAACATGACAACATTGTATTTTTATACATTGTTGCCATACATTATACTAGTTGATAAAACAATCCCAAAAAATCACACTAATTACACGACTGCCCAAAAAGGAGTGTAATGTATTCAGGGTTGATGTTGGTTTGCATGTACGTGAGTTTCTTTATCCCACCATAACTTTTAAATTCCTGCACAGATTTGGATGTATGGGATATCGTTAGAATCCTTACATCATCCCGAGTGAATCTGGGTTTTTTTTTTTTTTAAACATTCATAATGGCGGCAGTAGGGAACCATTATTTATTTATTTATTATTATTTAAAAATAAAAAAAAATAAAAATTAATTTTTTTATTATTTATGAAAAGTAGAAAAAAAATTTTCTTCATTAATTACAATATGGGTATCAAATTGAAGGCCTTGATGAGCACATTCCAAATATATAATTATAATTTACTTAGGTACGGTGTACGTGCAAAACAACTATTTCTTCTTTGGCTGTGCAAACGATTCAATCAGACTTTAGTAAGACTGAGAATGTCTAAATTGTCCTAAAATGTATAAAATAAATTTAAAAATCAAAAAAAAAATTAAAACACCGAATGTCCTGCTAAAAAACGAACTAAAAGTAAAAAACAAGTTGTATTCCCTGACTAAAAACATAAATAAAATTGTCAAAGCAGTCGGGGGACCATTCTGTGGAACACTTTTTAATCCAAGAGGTCCCCCAACTGCAATGTCAATTTTGTTTATCTGTTTAGTCAGGGAATACAACTTCTTTTTTTACTTTTTAGATCGTTTTTTTAGCAGGACAGTCGTGTTTTTTTTTTTTGTATTTTATGTGAGACATAATAATTTTTATTTTTATTATTTTAATAATCAACTGGGTTTTTTCTGCCTGATATAGCCACACATTAAATATACCAACACCCATAGCTTGTTATTTACAATGGACATTTTAAAATGAATTATAAATATGTGAAAAAACAAGTCATAAATAGGAAACAAATAGGTAAGTAATGAATTAATGCAATGCCATAACCATACCCTGTGTTAGTAATGTTCCTGGTCCTTAAGCCAATGGTTAGTTTAAAAGTTTTTAAGGAATGTAATACTTTACCAAACTTACGTGGTGCCAAACGGAGTGCCTTACATTCGGCACTAAAAGGATTAGTTTCCAACACAAAATTTAAACGTGAGTGCACCAGCTGTATGTACGTGACGTGGATATCATCAGTTTGGCTCTCATTGGACAATGAGAATTTAAATTCCACTTTCTCATTAGGTTTTGCCTGCCAAAGATATTGGTTTTGTTAGTATCATAATATTACAGAGCTTTTCATCTCCTATCATTTTCTCAATCTCAATGTATAATAACCAGTGATCGGAGTAGGTAGATTGAATTGGGGTTATTGATCCGAAACATTTATATATTCCTCCAGAATTTCGAAATAGGTTTTTAATAGAAAATATAGAGACACTCATAGTTATTTATTTTCACTATTTTTATTTATTCTACCCTTAATGTCAATGACCATGACCACTATGAAAATATTGAAATTTAAGTGCAACAATTTATAAAAAGTTGTGGCCCTAGTTAAAGGCTAATAATTAAAATATTAAAAATGTATTAATTCTTCGATCAGAATTCATTTGTTTTTAATATTCAACAGATAATTAATAAATTAATTTGGTTTGGTACCTTCCTTTAAAATTTGAACTGAGTAGTAATAATATCACTACCAACATTAACAATATTTAATTGGATCCGGAAATACCAGAATTACTTTCTGGGAAAATGGCTTATCCATGTTTACTTTCTGTGGGCATTTGTGATACAAGTTACAAAAATCAATCTACCTACGGCGATCACTGATAATAACTACTCGAAAGTTTGATTAGGTAAAAGGCTTCTTTCGCAGGATAAATTTCAAACTAAATTAATTTAAGTGCTTAATTGATTAATATTGTGCGGTAACCACTAAAGAGGTCATCAGACTAGTTTTAATGTGAATATTAAAATAGCTTTATCTATTACATTGGTGAGTCAATGGCAAGCATAGTATACAATAACTATTACGAATGAGCTTCATTTCTAAAAGTGGCAGTTACTTACAGATATCTTAATTTTTCCATTCTTGTTCTCAACTTCTGATCCAAGACTTGTCTTAACAGAGCAGGACACCGCTGCGATTCCTTTCCGATTTGTAACAAATTGTTTTCTGGTATTTCAAAATGGGTAAATTTATATTTAATTTTTAAGAAACTAGATAGCAGAGTACGAATTTAATTAAGAAGTTCCTGAGTGATATATGCTTAAGTATTATACATTTTAATAGAAATCAGTCAGGATGATCCTCTGAACAGGAAAAACTATGTTCAGTAAAAAGGACGCGCAGCAAACAAAAAAAAACCATAATTTTAGGCAAACAATACAAACAAAGACTTACATATTCGATGCAAATTGTTTTAAAGAAACGTTTTTCTTATGATTTTCTGTAGCAAAATGCTCCGGCTGTACGTCCCGGGCCGAACACACAGTACAATCAGTCATTTTTCAAATGATTAATAATTGGTGAGTAATTAAGTATCGCTTATCGGCATTCAGCACTTGAATGATGCAAAGAGAAACTTGCTATCTTTCCAGATTTACCTATTTTCCAGATTTTGTTTCAAACTGCTAAAATAATTAAAGGTCACTTTTAACACAAATTAATTAAGAGACAAAAGCCAAGCGCTAAAATAAGGTGCACTCATAGTTAGAACCAAAAGCGAAAAAACAAAATAATGGAGAAACGAACGAAAGTTTGATTTTAAGCCGATTACGAAAGGGCGACTGCCTGGGTTACCAGATTAAAATTGTTTTTTTTTTTAAGTGATTACTTCTATCTTCAAATTAAAAAGGAATTATAAGTATTATTTTTTGTTTTTCGTAGTGTAAATCTATGAGACATGAATTTGCTATTCATGTTAAAAATATGTTGTTATAAGTTACTCAAACTTGGTGAAACTATCATATTTTTTATTGCAAAAGAAAATTCTACTTTCTGTTTTTACGGAACTGAGTGCTAAAAGCCTTGAATTCAAGTTAGGTACGAAATATTATTTGGGCTGGTAAAGATATAGATTTTGAGCCGGGGATTTTCAAGTATTTTTTATTAATCCGCTGCAAAGAGTACTTTGATCCGCTGTATTGGTCGAGTAAACATCATCGCTCATCGTTTGTCTAATAAAAATTGAATTGAAAATAGTGGCCATTCACTATTATCCGTTTTAAGGATTCTATTAAAACTAAACAATGTAAAACTACCGTTTCTAATAATATTAACGTATAATCTTGTGGAACACAACTTAACATGCTTATCTTCTGCATTTTCATCCTAAAATAAAAGAAATAACCAAACAAACGATGAGGGCGCCACTAGATGGTCCGCGCCATGTCCGCACCCCCAAACGAAAATCATACAATACAAACTAGAGAGAAAACACTTACTTGTATTATTAATATCATAATTATGTATGGTTGGTAGAAGACGTTTCTCCTAGTCTTTTTACTTTCATGTAAAAACAGAAACGGCATATGTCAGGTAATTCAGGCAAAACAAATTGCTACGTCTATGAAAGTTGCTTCAATAAATACACGAGCCCCTATTACACCAGCCTGCCGTCTATTTAAGACGGCAGGCTGGTGTAATAGGGGCTCGTGGCTAAACAATAAAAGCCGCACGGGTCGACCGAAGGTTAAGCTACGCTTGCCGCGGTCGGTACGTGGATGGGTGATCATCCATTACATATCGAGACCCTTCCGTACCTCGGAAAGCAGGTTAAGCCGTTGGTCCCAGCTATTATGCGTAGATCTTTGACAGTTGTTACGGGTAGACCAAAAAGTCGGACAACCCGTCTTACAGGGGTGTCGTGTTACCCTCATACCCTGTAACTTTTTTGTGGAGGCCAGATAGGCAGTCGCTCCATGTAAAATACTGATAATAAGCTGCAACCGGTTAGACTGAAAGCCGACCCCAACATAGTTAGGAAAAGGCTGCGCAGATTGAGGTGTAATAAAACGTTATCGATGCTTTTACATAAATTATAATATCAGATGATTTCATACAAAAATGTCATAATAATAAATTCGAGATCACTGTCAGGAATGTTTAATAAAATATAAGCGTAATAATGACTAGAAAATGAGATCATAATAATTCAAATACATATCCGGGAAACAATCGAGGTGGGTTTTTCGAATTTAGTTGCGGATTCCTTCGAAGGAGAATTTGGCGTCTTCGGGCTGTACTTTGAGTTCGCTTCGGCGGCCGGTGAATGGGATGAGCGGCCATGGCCAATTGTTGCTCAGGCGGAAGTCGGGGCCTGTGCACACGCCAGCCCATTTGTTGCAGTAGTACCCAGGGGCGCACTTTTGGCCGTACAAGTCGAATTCGCGTTTCTCGGTGCACTGCTCTCGAGGGCCCTGGGAAAACGTATGATAAGGATTTAAAAAAACTTATAGACATTAGGCCTATGTGTAGAGTCTAGCTGTGGATGTCTTTTGTTTTATATGATGATGATCGATATTTCCCATAGTCAAGAAGAAAAAATTGCTGTTTCAATGCTTCAAAACATCATCAGCCTATAACAGTTCACTAACTGGACAATTGACATACTGTACAGTACAGGTTACTCTTTCTTTGTGCTATGAAGTACACTCATGATTTAGTATCTAAGACATGATTAGACATCTACGGAGATCCTATTTCTTTGACAAAGCGAGGACGTACCCTGTAGCAGTCAAGGCGTTTACCGCAAACTTCGTTGATGTAGGTGCCTAATTTGCAGATCTTGAAGGTTTTGTTCCCTTGCCTGATGGGACATTCCTCGTTGCTCGCCGTCCAGTGTTCGGAAGAAGGTTCTTCGCATACCGGACATTCAACGAGTACTCTAGAGTTGAGAAAACATGGTTATACTTAATTTGTATTGTGGTTCATTTAAGTATTTGACGCTCATAAGAATGGAAAAAAAAAATACGAATTTTTACTATCAATATTGATTGGAAAAATCCGGAAACATTTCGGATATTGACATCAAGTTACATATACACGTGGCATATCGTGTTAACGACGATCTCATAATTATTTTTAAAGTCTGGCAAGACATCTTAATCTTACTAGGGAATTTCTATAATTGAATTCTTGAAGTTATCTGCTAGTGCCTTATTATGATGTAGGTATTGTTATCTGTAGAGACTCGGATCACGTGTTAGAGAATTTTTAAGTTTTATCACAGTATTACAATATTTCCTATGTAATACTGTGATTTTATGTTGGTATATGGGGAGTAGGTTCTTCCCCTTATACATAGGTAATCAGAATGCGGTAAAAGTCAACAGGTAATGACGAACTACTGCCTACTTTTCTCGTTGCTCGCCATCACCCCTATCAATAGGTACTGTAGGGCTTATACTATATTAAGTATACACATAAGAGAGCCTTGGTACCAGAATAAATACCGCTATACAAGAAGCTATGGAAGCTATAGGTACTAAATAAACAAAAAAAATAAAACAATTCTGTCTTATCTAAACGTTTTTTTTTTTAAACCTGATTCAAAATGGGAATTGGACACAACCAGAATCATTTTTTACCAGCCTGCATGATACGTAAGGTTCCCTTTTGCATACAACCTTTACAGTACCTTCTAACTGAAATAGCAATAGACATGGCAATAGAGAGACACAATGGCTGATATGATAATAATAATTATTATAACATCACGCCTATAATTCTCCGAAAGCTTAGCCAGAGGTGTACTAGTACTCCTACATTTCGCCAACTTATGTTTTTAAGTCCCATGTTATAGGAGGCGACAGGGCGTGTCTATTGACATCAACCGGGCACAAATCTAGACCCCGGGTTGCTACTGAGAAATTCAAGATGGTAAAACCCAATAACACTTTCGAACCCAGGACCTCATGCTTAGCAGTAGCGTTTGCGATCACCGCCAACGCAGTTAATAATAATATTTATTAATGTGATGAAAAATAGCCCTTACCCTTCAATCGGAGCAGGTTCGTCTCTGGTGATGAAGTTCCGGGATTCGTAGGAGCCTCTATAGTGTGCCAAGCAGGAACTGAAGGCGAAGAGCATTAGGTACATCAGGGAATGCATAGTGAAGAGTTCTGAAAAATAATGAGGTCGAGTAAAACGTCGGTCCTGATCACAAACTTTATAGTAGGAGTTATAGGAGGATATAATTCTCCCCCAAATTTCGTAAGTAGGAATCGAGTCAGGTTCACAGCCCTTATCATGAGTTTAAAATGACTGTCTGTTTAAATAACACGAATTAAATGACTCCAAGAATTAACTTAATTATCTAATAGCATAAGCTCCCAATATAAACTTAAGGCAATTAATTAATTTGAAAGCCATAAATTTTTTTTAAAGGTTTTTTTTGTTGATACATATAAAAATAAAATAATAAGTATGACTCTTGAATAGCGTTTAGTTTCTGAATCTAAGTACATGCCGATAATTTGCGATCGCGGTTTAGCTCGTTATGAGCTCGTTATACTACATGCATTTGCATATAATTGCCAAAAGACTCCGAAAGGGTGTGGTACTTGTATAGGCGCCTTCGGTATGTTGTAGGTTCCATTCATACCTACAGTTAAAATCAATTTGTTTGTAATAATTTAAATCTTATAATACGTGCGCAAATGGAAACTGTGATTCTTCGTCAGCCATTCCTTAGATATCAGGCCTGTAGTAAATTAAATTCCGTGAGAAAAATTCCAAAAATAAAAAAAATTGAGAAACGACGGGCACATGATTCGTAAACATTTAATAATAACTTGCAAATAAATTAATCGTGGCCTATTTTAAGAGTTGTAACACAATTTCTTGTTTTTGTAAAACTCAACGAGGTGGCATGAATGAATAATGACGCAGCCACTGTAGTAGGAATGTAGTAGATACAAGTATATCTTGGTAATATTTGTAGATCAAATAACACAGTAGTAGGCGGGAGCCGATTATTTACTCATGCCCATTTTCACTGGCACTAGTTGACACCTAAATAAAAGCACACTGACTCATTGAGGTTTCAACGCTCGGGTCAGCGCTGTGGGTTGAGAATCCAACAGTGAGCCGTTGAGCAACAGAAATTTCAACGAAACTTATGCTTAAATATATCAAATAAAAAAAGCCGTCTGGGGTTGTTGGTAAAACCTTCTCACATTCTCATCTTATCTCTTTCTAACTGAAAGCACAACAAACGCCCATAAAAATATACTTCAAATTTTTTATTATATCTGTGTTTTTATTTGCAAAAAAATGTATCTGCCTACGTAAAGCCCACGTCTTTTTGTTCCGGCCTAAAATAATGTAGAGTCATAATACCTATGTGTTTCCGTTAGATGTAAACATCGTGGCAACCGGCACGTACTCAGAGGATCTATTTTAATCCTAAAAGGCAACTCTTATCACACGGTCTAGCATCACTAATTGTTAGAGATATGTGATAATTTTCACAGCTGATCTGTGTAACTAAATGAATGAGATACCAGACTTCAGACAGGCTTGAAATTCAATAATCGCGATTCCTGGGAAATATTTCGTCTAAGACAAAACCAAACTGCATTTAGTAGCATGCTTGCAAGTTTTTAAACACAAAACAGTTTTTAAAAGGAAGCCTATTGAAGGTGGGTGTTATATTATCGTTGGCAGATCAGACATTTCATGTTTAGGCTTGAAAGGTCGAAGCTAAGTAAATGTCTCAGTAGGCAGATAAGGCATTCTCCTTGGTACAATAGCCTTCTTGGAGCAAGGACGTAGATTTTGTGAACACTTGAGGGGTCAAAACTCCATACCCAAATGTGCGTTGTGCTCACATTTCCCCATAAAATATGGCAGTAAGAAATCAAAACATAATAATTTTCACAAGTCAGTGACATAGAATTAAATTTAAAATTAAACGTCATTGCAGTGTGACGTGGGCGCTGGCTGAAGATGCGAAATCGTGGCGAATGTGTATTTTTATATCATTGCTGGTTTTGTTCTGCGGTAAATTTTATTTGAGCGAATGAAAACAGCAACATAGATATGTTTAGCAGAATTTTCTTGTTTTAGAGTCGGCTTATGTCAGAGTAGAGATACGTATGTGCGAGAGCCGCCCGCCCAAACGTCGTCGGCGTCTAAATGCGCATTCATGTGACACACTTCGAAGAATACAGAGGGAAGAAGGCCAAATACAAATTATTTTCACGTTTAAAATAAACGGTAAAAGACTTTATTCCTAAAACATTTGTGGTGTTTTACAAAACAAAGTGTTTGTTTGAATATTTATTTCGATATTTTAGTTCAAAATGGGAATGATTTCGCGTGTGCGCGGACGCATTCGTAGTGATTCTTTCTCGAAGATTCATACGATCAAATCAAAGGAAAAACTTGCCAATATCGGTAAGTAGATAATTTGTTTTCTTTTTTTTAGAGAAGGGAATGATTCTGTTAATGATATTCCGGAAATACTGTTGCTTTAAGAATTCATAATGTGGGAATAGGTAGCCATGTCTATCAGCCTCGGAATCGTTAATGGTTCGATAAATATTTGTGCTAATGCAGTCATTAATGTGATAAGATGACAAATGTTAGTAAAATTAATGCTTTCATTTAGGTAGCTAGTTACATATTTGATCGATATCATTATCTCTAATCGATGATCATAATTATTTCTAGCTGACCGATTAGCAATGTTTGCAAAATTAAATGAAATTGAAATTGAAAATATTTATTTCAGACCAAGCACACAGAAGATACAAGTCCATATTTTGTTAGTATAGATACTTATAGCTATGTTATTAAAATTTAAAATAATTATTATTTTGGACATGCATGAGCGACCAATGCCTCAGGATTTGGCTGTCCACTCTGTCCGACACCACGCTCAGAAGCATGTTGGTGCTACCCCTAACCCGCGACCACAGGGAGGCCGACCTTTTACGCAGCACCGCCTGGAAGCCGTCCGTGCTGTGGTCGGCGAACATGCCGGAGGCACTGCACCGCCATGGGAGCCCCAACAAACCCCTGAACGCGTTGTTATACTGGACGCGCAGAGCATTGCAGGCTTTTTTAGTGTAATTGCTCCACAGGCTGCACGTGTATAAAGTTTGGCTTTTAAAAAGTGTGACTTTAACGTCACGTGAGCATCGCGCAAACCTGCGAGAAAGCATATTACCCCTTACCGACAATGCTCTGCGCTCCCTATCCATGTCCATATCATCATTTAATTTCTCATTGACCCAGTGACCCAAGTACTTAAATTTGGACACTTGCTGTAGGACGGTTCCATTTACTGTGATCGGAGGAACATTGTAGGTTTTGGTCCTAGCCTTAAAAACTAACAGCTCGCTCTTCTGAACATTGTACTTGAGCCCATGGGCCATTGCACACCGTTCAAGATCTAAGCCTTAATAAATTCAAATCATTCATTAAACGTAAGTTGTGCCAGAAAGCTTTTTATACCGTTAAAGATTATATTGAGGACAAAAAGGCTTGGGATTGAGCTGCTTCCAATTTTTTTTTACATTTTGAATGTTTTAATTTTTTTTTTTCTATGTACACATTGACATTAATGAATTTTATTTAAACAATGACATTTGCTTACTTTGTAAAGTATTATATTATTTTAATTATTGTGCATGTGAAGACAATGTGGGTCACTTTTTTTTTAATTTTTATTATTCTCACTGTTGTGTTAGTTTTTGTCTAGGTCTGGCAGTTTGAGTAATTTATGTGGCCTACCCAAATGTCCTTTCTTTGGTATTGTTCGTCGAATCGTTGAGCTCCTTAAGTTTTGAGTTGAGCTACACGATTTCTGACAAATGCGTGCACTGACTGGACAGGTCCTCTCAATCTGTGTGGTTCTTTCCTCAAAAGACCATCTCAGACATCGATCTACATGGTCTTCATATAACCTGACCAAGATTATGATGTCTGGACTTTAAAAGAGACTGTGACCTCTGAGTTTGTTTCGGCCTTTCTTCTCAGAGTAGTCAGATAGGAAACGCCGACCTCATCTAGTTTTATAAACAATATGATTGACGTGTAAAAGTGTTTGTACAAACCTACTTACAAAATAAAATCATTTATCATTTATCATTTACCGTTCACAAATGGTCAATAGTGACCTCACAGAACTGATTGAGGGGCCCAGCAGCACCATGTCATCAGCATAACTAATATTATTCGTAAAAACACCATCCACTGAACAACCGACACCAGCACTGCTGAGCTCCTCAATGGACTGACATTCACATATAAATTAAAAAGAGTAGGTAATGAGCATACGATGAAAATTTTTATTGTTATCTCTAACTGCGGCAAAAGCTTAGTAATTTAAAATTAGCGGAATTAGAGGCCTTTAATAAGTAATTAAGAATACCTAAGTGCATGTGTAAGGAGCGTTTTTTTTTAAATGATGTTTTTTTTAAACCAGTGTCTAGATTTTTGCAAGACTATTTTTGCTGAATAGCTGTTTTGGCCCAGTGCAGAGCAGTGGTGGCTGGTGGCCCAAGGTAAAGGCCCCACTTAACCCCCATACCCCCACACATACCCGCGTTCGAACCCAGACAGGCGCTTTTACTTTGTTTAACACGTTGGCTGCCAGGCAACAGACACAATAGAAAATCTATTGTTCGCGGTCACCGGTGACCGCGTTGGCAGTCAATGCCTTAAATAATATCATCAGCACTGCTCTCAAAACGGTGAAGGAAAACATCGTGAGGAAACCGGCATGTCCTAGAACCAAAAAAATCGACGACATACATGTGACGTCTACCAACCAGCACTGGGCCCGCGTGGTGGATTATCGATGGAGAGGAGGCCTGTGTCTCAGCAGGGGGAACATTATAGGCTGATTATGTTGTGTTAATGCGAGCCCCCGTTTACATGGGACTTAACTGTCGAAAAACTAAAAAGTATGTACACTCTGAAATGTGGGCCATCCACAGTATTTGATTGCCAGTATTTCGGGGAAAATAAAAATTTGCGACTGTATCGGCCTGTCATTATCCCAGCATGGTGCGAAGGCCTCGTCTCATTCATGCCCGAATGAAAGTTGAAAAATATATTTCGTATCAAATGACGTGTTATTGTTTATTATAATTATTTTTCTTACTTTGTTGACTCATTGTCCGTTGTCACTTCCACGTGTCTAGAACATGTGGCACAAATGCACGAGGTTTGGTCTGGCATAACTTGCTCTGTCATTACTGCTTCTAAGAATGTTGAAAGCTACTTCAATGCCTCACATAATCTGACCAAGATTATGTCTGGAGTCTGGACTTTAAAAGAGATTCTCTTAATACTTAGTGGAAGTGCTCAGATGCGGTTTGTCCAAGTGCGGTTAAAATCAGTGCTCTGAGTGGAATAGTTACATCGGTGTTTCTTCTCAAAGTAGTCGGATAGAAAACACCGACCTCATCTGGTTGTTAAAATGTGCTTGGCGTGTAAAAGTGTTTGTACAAACCAACTTACAGAAATAAAAGCAGTAATAATTTAACGCCACAATTCGTGTAGCTAAGTACTATAAGTTACAGTTTCAGCGCGTTGTCACTTCATATCTGAGTACCTACAATAAAAATGGTCACTGTTATAGAGATGTTGCTTGAGTTATCTGCGCGGTGCGGGAGGGGTGATAGTTGTCACAAGTTGACGAATCAGTGAGCTCTCGCATCACGTCACCACTCCCTCCGGCCCACAGCGGTCGGCCTATAGTCATGAAAGCATCAAGGCGGATGGAGTCATGACCAGGATATAACTGACTGTTCGTGTGTTTAATTGTCAATCACAATAACGATGTTCAATTGCAGTCTATCAGAACTTTATAGAAGCGTCGCGTAAGTTATGAAATATGATAAACCAAACTCATTTGGCTAATAATAATAAACTCATTTGCTATTACGTATAATCTATGCAATAAATATTAATTTCTCACTATGTAATGAAATAACCTAAACAAAATGTTTGACTACTAAAAGTAGACAAAATGCAATGTTTACATTCTGTACGTAAAGTGCGGGCGGGTATACCGCGAAATAAACATTACAAAATAAACTGAAACTTAAAGATAAATTATCTACATGCATTATATAATTATATTAACTAAAATCTCGTGTAGGTGAATATTAGGCCACATCGTAAAATCATTATCCTGAACGCTACGAATTTGCTACGTCCCACGAGCTACGAGTGAAAAACTAGGCCTACGACGTAGCAGGATCTTTTGAAACGTAGCGCTACGATTCAACTACGCCTACGACGTAGTGGCAGGACCTTTGCGGGCGCGTAGCTCTACGATACGAAGCGTAGCGGCTTTAAGGAAGCCCTTGTCTTGCCTTGCCTTGGTATTAATACTTGGACTGTGGTCAGTTTTGTAACAAGAGAATAATTTCACGTATAGAGCTTTTTTTAGATTTATTTTCTTTACTCATACTTAAGTACTTATACACTAAGTAATACGGTCGCTGACTTATACGTTTAGAATCTAGTTTTAAAACGAATCTTTTCGCGTGTCAGTAGTAGATAGTCTTAAAGCTTAACAAATTTTGTGGCTATAATTTTATATTTTAATAACTCTATCAATACTTTATTATACAATAAAGAAGTCGGTTAATGCTAAATATTTGAGTTATGCTACTTTGATATCACTGAAAGTATAACGAGAAATGGAACGAGGTGACTGGATGACGAACACGGTCTAATAAATAATATTCAATGAATACATTTTATTTGAATTGTTTGTCTGTATCATGTCTGAATAAAATCGGGTGTTCTAAGTCTGAATTTTCGTCATACTCATGTCGTACGAAACAAAAGGTATAAGGATCGGAGGAGCAGTGGTGGCCCAGTGGTAAGGTTACATCATTAATGTGGAAATTAAACACGTGAGAACGATGTAGAAGAACTACGAGAAAAACACTAGAAAATCGAAATTCATAGATGTTTTTGTCAGTCATTCGTAAACAACTTAGTAAACTATTGAACGACCTTCGATATCCCAGAATATTTGAAGTAAACAGTTCGATGAACAATTCTCACTAACAGAGAAAATATTTTGTTAATCATTAATGGAAGCTTTTAGAACGTGTTGCTGACGCAAAACCATAAAAATGTGCTTAACTTCAGAAGGGAAAGACTCCGAGAAAAACATTTGGAATAGCCTTATTTTTCAGTGGCGTCAATGATTTATTTTTAGAGTGTTATTAATAATTGTTTACAGTGCACTGACTCTGGCGCGTTATATTTCTTCTTTACGTGTTTTTTACGAGAAAATGGCAGTTTTAGAGTATCTTTAGGAATTGGAGAAAAACAGTCGTGTCTTGTTGGGGCATTATTTTTTATTCCGGACTGAAAAAGTCGTAAAAAAATCTAGGAACTAGTTATAAATTCATCCAAATCTTTACTAATTAACTTGAAGGCCAATGAACCACCAGTACATTCATACTGGCAAATTGGCAATATCAACTACCAGCCCTCGAAAGAAATGTCGACTGAAAAATAACAACTCTACTTTTAACATTTCAGTATGGCTCCTGTCACTGGTCCTGCTATTACCTTACTGGGCACCTCGGGGGCTGCTGGTGGCCCTTGGCGGTGCATGGTTGATGGCCGCATACACATGCCTGGTGGTCCCAGTGCTCATCTCCGCCAACTACAAGTATCCAGCGAGGTGGTACCCTGCCGTGGTCAAACTCGCTCAAGGTAGGATGTTTGAAAAGAGGTATTTGATAGGAAGGAAGACTACTTCCATGTTTTGTGCTTTATTTGGAAGGCAGACTGAGTTGATTGACTGATAAGGAATTTAAAACTCTTCCAAGATATTTTAAATGCTCATTTTACCACTAATCAAAGATAAAAGGACTCGGATACAGTGTCCAGCCGGATATTCAATTTGGCAGTATTTCAAAACCCGAAAAGGAACGACAAATATGTTCATTACGTATCGAAAACAACATACGCCCACAAAAATATAGTTTCGTCTTATGCGTCTAGAGCGAGAAAAAACAAACACAATAACACAACGTTTGTGTCGCAAATGCCTGGCAAAACACTGGGGTGTGCCAATCTCCCGACCTATGCGTCTCACGCTTCCAAGTCTTTCTTCACTCGTCATTGACTGAAAAGGCGGTTCCAGATCCCGCGATCGAATGACGTAGGCAATGCATAGCGTGGTGTAACATTGTGAGATGTATGCTAATGTTTTTATTAGCTCTGTAGTTGAGCAGGTTGAACTACTCTACTGAAAATGTTCTAGATAATTATTTAAAACTATCGGTCCTTTCGAATGAAGACAATTTTTGGTCACGGTCGAATGGCCCGCGGTCTTTTCGCTTTTCGCCGTTCAGACTAAATACCCTATATCTCGGACAGAATAATTTATTTGAAGGAATGTTTTTAAATTTTAGGACGATATCACAGATTATTCTAACGATTAATTAATTACCAGTTGTACTTACTAATGAAGCCATGTTAAGCTCTGCTGTAGATCCACTTGTAAAATACTAACTAATATTATAAATGCGAAAGTAAGTTTATTTGTTACCTGTTCACGCCTAATCCACTGAACTGATCATCATGAAAATTTTCATGAAATTTTAACAAAAGAGATGAAGGATGCAGGATCGTCGGATATATATAATATATACAAGTTAGTTGAAGTATAGTAAGAAACCGATGGATGTCTTTGACTGAAATTTAATTTGATAAATGAGCTGTTTGTTTTCTATTATTAAAATGAAATTTTATTCGAGAACATCCATTGGTTTCTTACTAAACTTCAACTATATCCGACGATCCTGCATACTTATCTCTTTTGTTGACTGTACGTTGTCAGGGGTATAGAAAAGGACAAAGTACAATTGTTTTAGAACGCCAGATGGCGCTACGTGTCTTTCTAATCATGATTGAAATATGAGCCGACTTTCTGAGCAATACCTATTCTAACAAATAGTACTAGGCTTGCATGACTTCACGATAGTATTTCAATCATTAGTATTGTGCTTTTAATGACGACACGGTTGGCGCAGTGGTTGAGCGATTGACTACTGCGCAGCATGTCGCGGGTTCGATTCCCGCACGGAACAAATATTTGTACGACCTACAAGTATTTGTTTCGGGTCTGGGTGTTTTATCTATAATATGTATGTATTTACAAAAAAAAAAAAATGTATATAAGTAAAGTAGTTTATCAGCCATCTCGTTACCATAACACAAGCATTAAGTTGCTTAGCTTGGGACTATATGGCGTTGTGTGAAATGTCCAATATTATATTATATATATATTATTATTATATTATATATTATTATATTATATTAATAGAATTTGGATGAAAGGCACACAGATATGTTTATTATAACCTGGACTAACACATAGCATACTTTTTATCCCGGTACCTGTTCGTATTTTTGGGATAATTTCCGACCTCCACCCGGGCGAAACCACGGGCAAAAGCTAGTACTTATATTAACCAGCTAACAAGTCTACTTCCGGCAAGGGTTCCTTATTTATTCCAAAGATTACTGCTATGAAAGCATTAGCTTTGCAATATTATTGCTGTACTCTTGAGTTTATATTTATGTGGAAAAGTCAGGTCATTGTCGAGTAGAAGCTGAATGGGGCGACGGAAGCTGGCGACAGGCCAGGGCCCGTGCGTCATCCCCGTTTACTTGTGTTTTCTGCGTCTAAACAAGAACACATGTTTTGTGTACTCCCCAATCATTTGAAACGAACCAAAGAGAGTCTGGGCTTGAGCCGAACTTTTACGTCTCGACTGTTGATGTTGATATTATATTATTGTCTTAATAAATCATCTGCCGTTTGTACTTGCTACATTGTATGCACTTTGCTGCACGTTCAGAAAAGTAATGATGTGTAAAAGAAGAAGAAAAGTAATGTAGTATCTACTTAACTAATGGAAGTAATATTTTATTCTTTCACCAATGGTGGCAGGAGATATCATTTCAAAGCTGCGAACTATAATATTTTCAACTAAATGCACCATTCCGACGAATGTCAACATCAACATCGTCGTATATTATTTACAAATTCAAAATACCATACCATTTTGTTTTGATACAAGGACATGCCAGATGGTGCGCAGATTTGAGACAAACTATTATAAGTACCTAATGTACGTGTTATTATTTTTGTTTTTGTGAATCTAAACGTAAAACGTATTGTCTGTGATAAACACGAAGATATGCCAAATAAATTTCAATTCTATTGTAGTGGCATGACATCGTACGATGCAAGGATTTAAATTATTTGCAGACACAGATTACCCAATGGTTACTTTTTTCGTAAATAGAGCACATTTTTATTTATTAATTTAAAATTAGTACGTGATCTTATGATATGACGTGATCTTCAGCACGACTCAATGCATGCAGTTTTTAGAAAAATCTGATTTTATCGACCTTATAATTATCTAACAATGGTATAAGTCTAGTAGTTTACACGGTATGATTTGAAGAGTTTAGTTAAAGGTAACTAAATTAAAATATCGTGCACGTTTTCAGATTGTACTGTTATTTCATTTAGTTTGTTACAGTGCACTTAGAGACTAATGGTGGGTGGTTAATATGGTGGTGGGTTAATATGATGTCTTTCAATAAAAAAAAAAAATATATATAGGTAAATAATTGTGATGGACTTAGTAGTAAGATCTAAATGTGTCCGACGTGGGAGCACGTTGATTGCAAAAATTGTAACGAAAACCTGTATAAGTACAACAAAATAACATAAAAAAGGCGCGGACGACCATGTACGCGGTAGTAGACACATTTAAAAAAAAATATGATGTCTTTCAATGATTTAGATATTTCCTATAAGATCCTTCCTGTATCCTATCACACATTTTGAATAATGTGTGATAAGTAATTATTATAAGATCTAAAGTGCACTCACGGATGCAACCCACAATGGGTTAAAGAAGTACGTAATAAGAAAAAAGTACCCATATGATACAATTATTGAGCTAAAGAATAATTATGTGGTACTTAGTAAACTTACCAGATTCTTGTCGATGGTGGATGTTGCTGGTGAAGCGTTGTTCTGAACTGACCATCCCTGTTTCTTGGGGGTACTTTTATACTCGATATTTTGCTGGAAAGCCTCTGTTACTGCAGCTGAGAACAGTTTCAACGTTAAGAAACCACGAGTTAATATAAATAATGAAGTATTTAAATACTTAATTAGTTTTTGTTGAACGCTAACATCAGTATTTCCATCAGTTCTGAAGCTCATCCTCCCTCGCCTCTGAATCGCCTTTTAAACCTGAAATGAGTGATGATGATCGAAACATAAAACGTTGAGTTTTCTCTGTTAATCAACTCAGTCTATAGGCCGGGTCCTATCTATCGTAACATCGAAAATTTTGCACTCCGCGGAGTGCTATACTTTCGATATTACGATAGATAGGCCACAAAATACTCGTATAATTATTACTTGTTGAGAAAGAGCCACAAATCACATGTTTCTTGCACGCTTTTCGCACATAACAGAGGATATTTTTAAACAAATTCGGACCAGTTTTCGATTCTCTACTCAAAAATAATAATATTAATATCGTGCCATGAAACTAACTCATGTTATACATATAGTTTCATGGCACGATCTCGAATACTCGGTCCATATTTTTTACCTCTTTCTATAGAAATAAGACCCTTAAAGAAAAAATATGCAAATGAGGGAAAATTTCTTGAAACAGTCAAGAGTTAACTTGTTGTGGACAACTCGAAGTGACAGGCTGTGGACACCCTCCCACGCACATTTTATTAAAAGCTTGTTGCTATACTGATTTTATTTAATTACTTGATAAAAATGATTCGGTCGGTACCTACAGTTCGCTATATAGTTCGTCAGTAGTTCATCTATAGTTTGTCTGCACACTTGAAGAATAAACAGAACCAAGTGTATTATTTGAATATTGAAACCAACATGGCCCACACCACTACAGTCTAGTATAGATACCTACCTAAGAATCTGAAGTTTTCATAAGTGTTCATGGGCCTGGTCAAAAGTTGCTTTGCTAGTACCTAAAGATAAAAAAATAATTGAAGCATGAAATGCACAAGAGTACCTTACTTTTTCGAAAATTCATGTTAGTTATAAATAAATGAAAGTTTTTATCGATGGAAAATCACATCGCGCGGGCGCTCGGCTGCACCCAGAGCTATTTCTATTATTTTTGATTAGTGCTTTTACTATGAATGAATGTGATAAAAGGAGGTTTGGTGGATAAGATTGTTAAAATAGTAATAATTATGTATCGAAACCATTTTACAGTCCACCGCAAGCCACTGACTTTGACAGAATTTCAATAGAATTCTTAAGAGGCCAGCTATAAGTACTAGGTTTGCTATAAAACTAAATTTCCATTTCCAGAATGTGCGAAGAAGCTGCGAGCACCTGTGTCGCGCGTGCTGGGCGTGATGAAGGCTGCTTACGCGCCGGTAGAACGCGCTGAGAAACTCTTTCTGCAGATGAACAATCTTTCAACTATGATTGGACAGGTAAAGATCTAGCCCTTGTCATTATTGTTTTAGGGTAAAAATGCTGGCAGTTTTGCACTTTATTAAAAGCATCTCCAACTCCTGTTTATAAGGTAAATTCCCTGATAACTCATCAAAAGTTACATGGTTCTACAGTCAATAAAGTAGCGCATACATATGTACCAGTGCTATGGCTCTGTCTCGCATAGAGGGTCAAAGCATTATCCTGAACGTTGGCCGTTTTGTGTGGATGTGACGCGTAATTTCCCCAACTTATTATTTTTGTGCTTTTTCTTTTGCGTCATCTTTTTAACGCAAATAAACGCATTTTCGTTTTTCTTCTTTCATACATACTTACATACCTTTCAACCTCTTCCCATTCAGTCATCTTGCTGTCTCATACATTAGTCTAAAATAATATCCTTCTTTCTTCTAGTTGCTGATGTTCACAGCCTGCGACCGACTGCTAGTCTCCCAAGGCAGATTAACCTGCCTGTACTCCTTGATGTTCTACAACGTGGTCACCTATTCCGTTAGCTATGTCCGCGAAATCTGTACCAAGGAAGACTGGTCACCCTACGTCAACGTCAACCGCCATTCCCGCGTCAAGCACCTCGCCATGTCAGCCACAAAGATTGTCCTAGAATGGACGAAGGCAGTCACTTTTATCGTCACTATAACATTCGTCCTCCTTGCTTTAGGATTGGAACAAGGATTGGAACATTACAAACCTACAGCGTTATACACAGCCATAACTGGCACATATTACCTCTTAACAGAGAGAACCTTTTTGGAACTCTGGCCAATAGGCATCTCCGCTTTAAAATTTGAGATATTAGAAGGCATGGAGTTATTGTACTTCGGTGCTTTGGCGAGAGGCATCACTACAGCGCTAGCCTTGCCCTTAGTGCCAGCCTTAGTATGGTACGAACGGTGGAGGCTAGCTGCTCTACTGTTGTACGTGTGTGTCTTCGTTCATGGAAGGCACAGGCTGGGTGAAGTTCTAATGAAGCTGCAAGAAGCTAGAGGTTCCCTGGCGAGGTTCAGGCGGGCGACACCAGATGAACTGGCGACCCTTGAAGACGTCTGTGCTGTGTGCTTAGGGACAATGAAGTCAGCACGTGTCACGCCCTGCGCCCACTTCTTCCATGCAGACTGTTTGAGAAAATGCCTTGCTACTTCGGACAGATGTCCTATTTGTGTCAGGCCATACGTGTTTTGTTGACCATCGGCTTATTACATTCGGACAAGACTGCTTGAAACGAAATTTTTAACATCGCCTTTTCCAAATCGTGGATTTGGAAATGTACTTGATTGAGGTGATAATTATGAAAGTAATCTAAGATTATTAGTACCTAAGTAGACGATCGGCCATGGGCCCGACCGTTGTTGTGATCGATTTTATATGTTGTAATATTTACAAGTAATGTGGCTTTAGGCTAATATTCATTGTTGTGTCAATAATTTTGTTGCATTGTTTAAAAAAAAAAACAAGAAAAATACTGAAGTAAGTAGGTACCTACTTTCACCTCATACCGATTGAGGTTTTTCACAGATTTGATTATGTAAAAATCGTACCCATATTTTATAGCATAACGAGGCTTCGAAGAAATTTTTTTTTTCATGTCGTTGCTTCGACTCTGAGATTTCGAATACCTACTTTTGAAAATGTCCTTCTCTGTTAATGTTGTTTTATCCATTATTGTCGTTGTCGCTTATTGCTACAGGTTCCAAGAGTTAACACTGCTAGCTAATTAAGTAAAGTATAAGGAGCAAATATTTGGAGATGTTGAACCGTCGTTGTTTAGAGTTGATCAATGTTGAAGGCTCACGGAACGCGCGTCATATGATGGATATGTGCTTTGGGGGCCTAAAGAGGCCACTTTGGCAGAATCATAAAACAATTCATATTACGCAATTCATCTGACCCTGAAGGATCCTGATCCCTGAAGGATTAGGCAGAGGTGTACCTAATACCTATAGCATTTTACGAATCTCCATACAAAACTGTCATACAGATGAAATTGCGTGATATGAATTGTTTTATGATTCTACCAAAGTGGCCTTTTTAGGCCCCCAGGTGTTAGGTAGAGCTACCCACGCATTCTTTGGGTCCAAGTCTGTATTAAATGTTTTATACAATAAATTAAAGTCCTACGACTGTCTTTTTTTTTCTTTACGCCTCATCATCATCATTTCAGCCGACAGACGTCAACGGTTGGACATAGGCCTCCCCTAAGCACTGCCACTTCGACCAGTGCTTCTCGTATCCAGCGTATTCCTAGGACCTTTTCCATGGAAAAAGAGAGCTTGTTATTACTTCGTTGTCGCGTTGAGTTCTTTCTGACTTTTTTCTTTTTGCTCGAGTCCTAATAGTTGTTGCATAGAACCGTCCTCAAGCATTATGGGCTATCAAATACAAAAACATTTTTCTTAGCGCGTTCAAACAAACAAAGAAACTTTTCAGCAGCTTTATTATTAGTAAATATATAAATAAATATAGATTATTATAGTATACCTAACACTTTTATATTGCTAAGTTTAAAGGAAATGATGCCTATACCCTTAAGGTTAGGACGAGAGATGTAGAGTAAAAAAGTACCTAATCTATACATACACCGACACTCAGGTTTCCTTGCAGTAGCGAGGAAACCTGTGTGTCGGCTCGTAGTAACGAGCTATGCCAATATTCTTTGAGCATTGCTACTGTAAAATTAGCCGTTTGGAAGTAGTGCTCGCCTCGCTTAAATTCGCTCTTTCGGCTCGCACGCGGTTGATCACGTTCTAACCTAACCCATTTGGTCGGGGTGCCCTGGCTTAGTTACTGCAACGAAATTCGGACAGCGCGTGATTGGTTCCAACCTAAACTACATATATAATTGAATATCATTCAGGCTGTTAGTTGAATGGCCGCCGTTTAGTTAAAAGGCTAGGCGGTTAACTAAACGGCTAATTTAACCAGTTGGCTGCGACATCTACACCGTATCCTTCACTCTTTTAAGAAAGAGAGGCATGTCACATTATACTTAAGGTATGGTCAAGGTAATCTATAGGTATGGGTCATCTCCGCTGAAATTTATAATACCTACTTGGTATCAACAATAATGAGCGTAGTCCATAGAGTAAAGTAATAAGTATATGGTGTAGTCTTAGTGTGATGTCAAAGACAAATCATTTATTTCAAGCAGGCAGGCCATTAAAAGGCACTTATCGTCAAAATGTACAAGAAAATGTAAATTGATACTAAGCTCCCCTATTTTCCAAAAAAGTTGTAGGTAAGTAGTAGGTAGATACCTACTCTAGTTTTTCCTATCAGTAATAATTCACTTTGCAATCTTTTTAGGGTTCTGTAGTCAACAAGGAACCCTTATAGTTTCGCTATGTCCGTCCGTCCGCAGCTTAGCTCAGACTCTTAGTAAGTACTAGAAAGCTATAATTTGGCATGGATATACATATCATTTAATCACGCCGACAAAGTGGTAAAATAAAATCATGAAAAAAAATTTTTTTATGGTACCTACCGAGCTACCTCCTGTAGTTATTTACACGTAAAGTGGGGATGTTTTTTTCTCTTTTACCCTATGTGGTGGGGTATTGTTGGATAGGTCTTTCAAAAATATTGCGGGTTTTTGAAAGTCATTTTTCAATTCAGTGATCCGTTTATGAAATATTAAGCTTTATAGTGATAATTTTTGTTAGTCAAGGTGTGTCCCTGGCAGTGCCAGCTAAGAGGTTGCTTTGGATATGTGAAAAAATCACGGCAGTAGTATTTATATAACGAAATTAAAAGGAAAACTATCACAGCTAAGTTATAGAGGCTTTAGTAGTTTACAAGTAATAGTCGACCAACTTAAATTTGCATGATGACAACTACAATGTTAAGGTGATAATTATGTTGAAAAAATGTGTTTTTTCTGGAATAGGGATTTAACATTTTGGTATACTTTTTTGACTCTTTGGTTTAGTAAGTATCAAGTAAAAGAAATACACGATTCAATGAATTTTTCTCGATACTTAGGTACAAAAGAATTGCAAAGTTATTTCTATTTTTCTACTTTTTTCGACATCACGGCGTAACGCTTAAGAGTTATTCAACATGGAATTTACTTTAAAACATAGAGAATTATCATATCAAAGTTTACTCAAAGTAGTTTTAGATTTATTTATTTTGTTAAAAAAGGAGTAAATTCGTTTTGGCACATACGTCGTTTTATTCCGAGCGCACGCACATTATAGCCAACACTCTTCTTTTGCGTTTCAAAAGTAATTGATCACTTTCTCTCGCTTAATAGGTTTTCGAAGATTTTCGAGGTTAGTTTCATTCCAACTACGGAACCCTTCATTGTGCGTGGTCCGACACGCACTTGGCCGGTTTTTGTACTCCATATTTAGTGCAGTCATAAAATGAAAGTGAAAAACAGGAATGTCATAATCGTAACACTGTAGCTAAACGTCCCAAATTCGTAAACTGCATGCTATTTCAGACAATGTATATAAAACAAAACACCCGCCAAAACCAAGAAAATAGCAAATGGCGGTGTTGCCATGACATCATGTGGTTACGTCATGTAAACAAAACTGTCAAAACGAGTGCGTTCCGAGTTGTGCTGTAATCGATTTGATCGTGCTTATCCCCATTCCAAATTAGCGTGAGAGCAATAACGATGTCTCTTGAATCGTCATAGATGACGTCATGACATGCGCCATCTTGCGATAACACCATACCATTGTAACACCTCTACAACATTATGGAATGCAAATAAATATGAATATTAATATATGAATAGCGTTATATTCATATATTCCATGCCATAAAATAATATCACCGTGAGCTGTTAGTTGTGCTGTTTAGTTTTGAGTTGCATCATATCTTTCAACTAACGTCGCATTTTCGAAATTGTGCTTCTTCTGGCAACAGTCAACATCTAACCAGAAGAAGAAATGTGGTGTATACACAAAGAAATACTGTAATACAACCATGAGTTTTCAAGTGAATATAGTTTTGACATTGAGCGAGCACTGTGAGAGTGTTCAAAATTGTTGACAGCTGTCATAATCGTGGTATTTAAATCGAACCTAAATTGATGTGAGCGCGAGCGCTGTGACTGTGAGCGATTATGGCATAATTCGGAATGTAGCCAAAGTCGGAAGTTCAATGGGAGTCGATAGCTATACCGCTATCTCTTTCAGATGTAGGCTTCATTCGCTATGTTTTCCTGTTGTCTCTTTTCTGACCGCGCAGTTGCCACAGCCGCAACCTCCAAATCTAAAACGGCTTATCTCATAGAATAATTATTTCTATTGAAGTCAAGTCAGGCAGTCAACGCGGCATGCGTAGTAGAATAACTGTGTGTTTGTCGGATTGAAACGAATATTCATAGGAAGTTATACTACAAAATTTATTTTTATCAATGAAAATGTGAATTGTTCGTGAAGTACTTATCGGTGTTTATCGTTCCCGTTCGGATACTATTTCTGCTAAGGTAGGGTTTTGCTATAATCGTATTTTGCCGAATAAACAAGGAATACAAAAAAACATGATAACGTTAAACAAAACGGAAACAATGAGATATGTACCTACATCATTTAAATAGGTACAAGAGATTTAACACAAACGAAAAAAAAAAAATGAAATAGCGACGATGGAAACTGGGTATCGATCTCATTGTAAAGATTACTCTTCTCTAACTGAGAATGTACCTATCCTCCTCGAAGTTCCCAAGTAATTTGCTGAAAGAAGCTTAATAACCTACTTAAATTAGCCATCGTTTAACATTGTGTAGGTATTAGCTGCCTGTATTTTGTAGAACCTTCCTCTCTGTTCTGAATGGACCATTGATTTTATAATAAACTAGCTGCGCCCCGCGGTTTCACCCGCGTAAGTTTCGCTTTAGGGGGATGAAAAATAGATGTTGGCCGATTCTCATAGATACCGGATAAGCACAAATTTTTTTATCAAAATCGGTCAAGCCATTTCGGAGGAGTATGGCAACGAAAACTGTGACACGAGAATTTTATATATTAGATTAGAAGATTTAATTTAGGGTCTTTACTCATCGTTTTTTTTG
Source organism: Gortyna flavago (assembly GCA_963669345.1). NCBI lineage: Eukaryota > Metazoa > Arthropoda > Insecta > Lepidoptera > Noctuidae > Gortyna > Gortyna flavago. The sequence continues at coordinate 7,207,783 of OY770142.1, forward strand.
CTACTGCTGCAGTCCACAATACTCGGTGACTCATAATTCATAATTAAGTTTTGGCAAAATCTGAAGTTGGTCCTGATTAAAAATCCATTCTTACGATAGGTACACACTTCATTATCCTGGCCTTGTAAAGGTATCTTGATAATTTCATAGATATCCGAATTGGGACTTCGAATTCGTCCTTCTTCAAATCCTTGACCTCGCTTTACCTTGAGGCCCCTGCGAAGGCGACGCGAAGTCGAGACGGTGGGCAGATCCTGACGTAATAAAAATGAAGCTTTGCGATTGTGAACTTTATTTATTGAATAGTATTGAAAAGGTTTTGACAATTTCATCATAAGCTGCATCCACTGCTGGATATACTAAAATGTTGGTAAATGGTGCACCACAGTAGCGTCTGTTTATTTATACAGGGATGTGAGGTTTTTTTCCCTAGTTTCGACGGCATTTCAGTCACATTTTCCTGTAAATCCTGCAACACTTGTAGGTTATTTATAATGTTTGCACGTATTCATAACAAAAGATAATGCACTTGAGTTAACAAATATAGTACTGTTTAGTAAAACTAGCAGCGCCCTGCGGTTTTACCCGCATAAGTTTCCCTTGTTAATATCGGGTTAAAAGCTATCCTATGTCCTTTCCCGGGACTCAAACTATATCCATACCAAATTTCATCTAAATCAGATCAGCGGTTTAAGCGTGAAGAGGTAACAGACAGACAGACAGCTTAGACACACTTTCGCATTTATAATATTAGTACCTATGGACTACAATCGCAATGCTCGACACATATTTTTTTTTATCTTATCATTCACATTGAAGCCACAACCGTGGCCATTTGGTTGAAAGTTTCCATATAAACTGCTATAAAAAATAGAAACAGTAACAATGACTACCACAAATTATAAATCGTGCTCCTGCGCCGAGGCGTGGTTATAAAAACAGAATATTAAATGAGGGTATTACGTCATGCCCGTAAAAGAGGTTATTGGACGACAACATAATTATACAATGTCGTAGGTAATCTCCACTGTATTCTAAATTCCACTTTGTAACCAAATAACATACTTTCTTTCAATTTCTCTTCTCGATAAACTACTTCCAAATTATATACGATGCATTGACCAGAGACTACAAGCTATTTGTGTACTATTGACCTAGGTAAATAATCAGCATGCCAAACTTTCTTGGAAGAAGGAATAGAAACAGTACTTGTAAATGACATATGGGGTTTATAGCTTTTTCTGTGAGTTTAGTAGTAGTTAAATTTTTACACAGAAAAGCGTGGCTTTAGAGCGGGTTTAATTTCACGCCGAAGAATAAATCTACATCGTAATGTACTATTTCCGTGCTAACATGGAAAATAGTATCTAAATTACACATAGGATAGAGGTAAACTTTTGTCCAGGCAACGATCTCTGATAGTGCAAGACTACAAACATCGAAAGTACATCAATATTCATGGGATCATATTTGAGCAAGCAATAAAAATATATTTAACATTTTTTTAATATTAAAAACATTTATAAGTGACTAGCACAGCGTCCCGCGGTTTCACCCGCATATGTGTCGATCCGTGGGAATATCGGGATAAAAACTATCCTATGTCCTTTCCCGGGACTCAAAATATCTCGATACCAAATTTCATCTACATTGGTTCAGCGGTTTAAGCGTGAAGAGGTAACAGACAGACAGACAGACAGAAACTTTCGCATTTATAATAATAGAATGGATTATAAGAAAAAAAATACCTTAAGGATAACAGCGTACTTAATTTTTTTTTAGTTCTTTGAAAAAGAGTTTAGCATAGACATTTTGCACAAACAGAGAGTTACCAAGCGGTTCCTCCAGAGTTGAGGAAAATTCCAACTGAGCCAATGACACACTTCAAAAATCCTCCCCATTTGTATGCTGCCGTCAAACGTCAATCTCGACCGGGTAATGTATCGCCTGCAAATTGCAATTTATGTACGATCTGCTGACAGCCTGTGCATCTGTTGTTGGCGTGATGGTAATAGATTGTATTTCTGGTCTTCGTTTGAGGTCGTACACCTGTTTAGATTGACGTCAGCAATCCGTTTTGATGGATCTGAAATAATTTTTATTGCTTGGCTCTGCTGTCAGTTTGATCATGCCCATTTCTAAAGACAGATCCTGTTTGATCCAGTTAACTGGGAGGCAATGTGATACGAAGAGCTCCAAATTCTAATTGAAAAGGGTATCGAAATTTATACGAAAAAAAGAAGAACGAATTCCAAATCCCAATAATCGTAGTTTAAACGTAGATGATTCTGGTTTATAGGATCAATAAATCGATTTGGAACTGGCTACTGAACCAGTTCCAAATCTGGACGCTGGTCCACCGTTTTTGTTGTCATTTGGATGTCTTTCAATTTCCATACGCGCTCCAATTATCCGATGTCTTCCTGTTTTTGAAAAAACTGCAGCGTAAATGAGCATAGTTAGTTCTCCATATATGTTTGCCATGTTAGTCATGTCATGTGAACTAAATCTTCACTACTTAACCACTCTGCTCGACTGGATTTTGACTTGACTATCAGCTGACTCGGCGAGTTGTTGCGAATTGGTTTAATTAAAATTTTTATTCAACTTTCAGCATGCGAATTTAGTAAGAAAAATATGTTACCGCAGCTATTTTATACAATAAGTTTATGGCAAATATCTTTAATTATTTATGTTGAAGTCGGCCAAATCGCGTCAGTCTACTGCGAAAGTTGCATAAAATAGGTAGGTATTACTACACCTACCCAAAAGGCAGGCAACTTAATTAGAGAAAGGATCTCATTTGTTTATTACCCTTGTTTGAATAAATGAACAAGTCATAAATTCAAATTAATTACCCGTTGAGTCGTTAATGTCTTCATGTTCACTATTCATATACATTCATACTGTGTCGATAATTAAAATTAACTATACGAGTGATGTCATGATTCACACATCGAGGTAGACTGGGCTATGAATAGGATCATGAATATTTAGCATGACTTGAAGGTGTCTCATAACCGTTTTTAACGTGGTTTTGCAACTGTGTAAAAGAATAATAATGCTGAAGTCACTGCAGATAAAGAAGTGAAGAAAAAGTCATTTATGTTTAATATTTGCTAGTTATGTTATGTTCAAAAAATGTAATCGCCCACTCTTCTGTGCTTTCTAAGGTGTTACTAAAAACAGGCCATTCAAAGACTCAAAATGTCCCCGGAAACACCTCCGTTCCCAACTAATCATTGATTGTATTTACACAAAACCTTTATGAATTGTACACCTAAACCTGCCTCATGAATCACTCAGTCCATTGGTGAAGACAAGTAACTAAGGCACATGTCTTTTCTTCATCTCTAATTAGTAATTGATTAATTAACAACACACAAAATAAAGATGGCCTTGTATTACATAATACTTATTTATTCTCACCAGTTATGAACTGGAGTGTAAACCTCGAGGGAAATCATTCAATATTTACAGTATGGCGTCCAAGTAGCCTGTAATGTGTTGATCATAACTGACTTCTAAATTCGTCACGAATATGAATATTAGCACTGGTGTAGACGTACTCCCTGAAGGTATAGACAGCGTGAGCTAATTTGGCCTTTTGAGATTATTTTATGGATCCCGATCGATGGATGTTTTGGGACAGCACTGGGCCCTTACAAATGTATCTATCCAGTTCCGGTTGGTATTAATATACATATTTAGCAGAAAGCACTGACAGTAGGTTCAATTCTCACCGGCGGATATACGATAGTACTAGGTTGGTGCCAGCTTGTTCAATTTCATAGCTATAAAAAAAGAGCAAATCATGAATGTATAATGTCACGCTCAGTGATCAGTCTTGCCAAATAGCAATTGCACCCCAAAATGACCAATGATCAGGGTTTCTGACTTCAGTAACCAATCCTCTTCTGGATCAAGTTCATAGAGATTATTTAATTAACAATTTGAATTGTCAAGGAGTCCGGTCAGTTAGTAAGAAACTTAAAGCTAGTTTAGCTTCTTTGACAAGTCTTCAATCAATGATCTTAGTCTTGCATCTGAAAAACGAAAGTAGGCATGATCTAATTGAGCATAAGCTGCCAGAGGTACCGACTAATAAGTCGACGTAACGCTTAAATATAGATGCCCAATAAACTTGAACAGTGACCATAGTAACGAAATACACCACATCCGAAGTGGGTGACCTCGCGCGAGTATTGAACCAAGACTCCAATATTTTGTTAAAAAACTTTAAACATTTACATGTGCAATACAATGAATAGTAAATAAGAATGGCGTGTATTTATTTATTGATCTTATTGTGCTAGGTATGGAAATTTGAGGACAAACGAAATTGATTTATTAGCTCCTAAACATGTTCATCAACTCTGAAACATAATACATCGGTGTAGCGGTCGTGACTTATGCAAATTATATCGGTTTACCTCGTGTTTTGATGCGATGAACAATCGTTCTAAGTTTATTTTAGTGCTGGTGACATTTACAAATAAACATGATAGATTCTCAATCGCTCTCATCAACATTGAGAAAATGACATCTTACCGCAATGGCTCTCGTTGAAGCCATTTTTGGTTTGATCCTATATTATCTTGGACTTCTACTCATTATTCGTTGCTATTTACTCAGCCCTTTGTAGTCTACTGTCAGAATGATGTCGGCTTCTTTCAGGTTCCGAACGAAAAACTATACTTGCTTTCTCCGTTTTCTGCAAACAATCATAATCTAATTGCTTTGTCAGTTTTCTTGCACAGCTCTAAAGATCTGCAAGAAAACTGGCAAAGCAATTTCGGCACCCCTCCTTACAAACATTTTTGTGGTCCTACTGGAATCCAGAATCATAATGTTCTCTATTTTTCGAATTACATTTAACCTGCCGTGCTTCGGATCCTAGTTTTTCCATGATACAAAAACTATTTCTCTATTTAAATGTCGATTAAAAGAGCATTACCTTTCCTCTATACTGTGAGTATATAATATGTGTATATATATTTTAGCATTATACATATATTTACTTAAGTATACTTAGGTATGTTAATTTTTGTTCATTATAATATGTGTAGGTTTATTTAATATTTTAGTTTTAGACTTCACACATTCATATTTTTCTCGAATTTATTGTCAAATTTTTTTTTACTTCTCCGTTCGCAGGACTGCTGAAAGAAATTTCTTAAGAATTAAGCAGTACCTTTGTACTAAAATTATAATTATGTCATATCCCTATGTATTTTACTGTGTGTACATAAATAATAAAAAAACTTACTTAAAAAAATCCTAAACACTTTGTTACGTGGTTCTGTTCCGTAAAACCAAAATACATTTTATAACATTATTTCAGTCCAATAACTTATAAACGTTTGGCATGCCATAGGTATTTCCTGTTGCTATTTCTAGACCTGATACATTATTTGCCACATGACTACACTGAACACAGTCCCTGTGCCCTTGGACCTTCACCATTAAATTATATTTCTGAAACCCGACTATATGTATATGTCGCAGCCAACTGGTTTAATTTTTCAACTAAACGACGGCCGTTCAACTAACCTTTCAATATTATAGTTTAGGTTGGAACTGGTCGCAGTAACTAAGCGGGCACCCCGACCAAATGGGTTATGGGTTAGGTATCAACCTCGTTTGAGGAAAGAAAAAAAAAAGGGATCAACCGCGTGCGAGCAAAGAGAGCGAAGCGAGGCGAGCACTACTTCCAAAGGCCAGGCGGTTAACTAAACGGCTAATTTAACTATGTAGTTGGCTGCGACATTTAGATAATTATATGCTTTATACGATGTCTAATGTAAAGCTGTTCGATTTTGTTCATCGAGGATGTAGATATTGTACATGCAAGTGTAAAAGTAAATTGCAGGAAAAGTTAGCGATTATTAACACAGTTTTTATATTTGTTTAATTTTTTGAAAGTCTGTCTCTAACTCGAGATGTATTTTTTATAATTGTTTTTTTACTAGCCATTTTGATGTCCCGCTTATGGGCAATAGGCCTCCCTAGCCCTACTCCTTTGACCTCTCTCTGTCCAGAGCTGGCACATTTTTATACATACATAGTTACACATAGTTATCTGTATGTTATTTTATATTGGGGTTTCTTAATCCCTAATCAAAATAAAACGTACACACGGTGCACATTATTTAAATATAACAAAATATTCGGGTGAATGGATATGTACCTAATTATGGGTGCTGTGCGTAAATCGTAAAGAGATGATCTCCAGGTTCGTCTTGCGTTGATCTTGATCTCAATATGGTTTGCTATTTATAAGCTCTCGTGCGGTAATTGTAGACTGAACCTACAAACATCAAATTATTTGGCATTCGATTTGGCATAGTACACCCATAGTTACTCTTTACTCAGTGACGTGACACTTCATTTGTTACGGTAATAAATAAAAATTAATAAATAAATAAAATTTATTCAATAATACAAGGAAGTAAGTCCTTAAATATTTTTAATTACACAGTTAATTATACAGTTTTTCTTAAATCTATGTCAAGTTCACCCATGATTGGCCTGAAACACAGGATTACATAGTTCAGACACACCTGAACTAGGTAATCCTGTGTTTCAGGCGATTGTAGGCAACATTAATTGATTAAATAATCACATACCTACATAACATATTTATCTTATTGGTACATAATATGTAAAAATGTGTATAAAATTATATAATACGAACAATATTTACTTCAGCACAAGGAATAACTGCTTTGTATCTCATAGGACATAGTTTGAAGAGCCTACATTAGGAATTTCCTGCAGTTACTATGATTTAAGGAGTAGATGTTTCCTTTATCATTTAGCCTATTATAGAGTAGCGGTCCGAGGTACATATATAAAATTTATCTTTCCGTCTCCTTTTTGAAAATTCAGTGCTGTTTGCGTAGACACTGATTAGACTTACGTACTTGAGCACTGCATTTGCGTTAACGCCACTGCTTTTTCAGCTCAACACTAAACATTGCTTGTAAGCATACAACAATAAAATAGATGGTCTTATTAAGTGTATTTTGGTTACGAATATTTTATTCCGGTTGAAATAAAATATCTATCGGGAACACCATCGGGACGGGATACTAGGTATTAATAAACTTTCCAGTGCGATAATAAGCGGGAAAATCGTTGTCCCCATCGATATAACTACCAATAACTAAACAAAATGGCCTGAAATGGTATTTTGCTGTTGACCTTTTATAACTGCAATTCAACTAAATGAATCCAATATAACTTACCTTGGAAACTATCATAGTTTAGGTTAGGTTAGCAAAATTGACTCTATTTAAAATATTCCTTATAATAACGGCAAGTAGACCCATTTAGGTATTCATGTCGGTACTAGAACTAATCGTTTAAAATATCATCACCGATGAAGAGAATTAATCATTCGAAAATTTAGGATTTTATTTCAATTAACCTTAAGAAATTGCTTGTAGTACGAGAATACGCCACTTCCACGTTGCATTGTCCAACAATATACAATAGGTGTAGACAATAAACATTCTAGTTGTGCCTTTGAAGAAGGCCACATAAACCCACCACAGGAAACCACATAACCTTGAGGTACCTAGAATATAGTACAGTACTACTAACACACGACGATAAAAATAACCCATTGTACGAGAGTCAATTTAAAACCACCATTGGTGCCAATTGTATTAGACGTTATTCGACGTATTTGTCCTACTTTCCGTATTAAAACACGAACTTTCATGGCCTTATGGAATACTCACATAAATTCTGATCGTAAATTATTTACTCCAGAGACACGGTGATGTCCCAATTCAATACGCTAATTGACCTACAAAAGTTGAAACAAATGGCTAATCTACTTCTACTTAACTAATAAATTAACAAAATTAGCGCGTCAAGCGCCTGAAATGGATATCCTTATTTATTTATCCATATCAAAATTATTAGGTATGGGTGGGTGGTGTGTGTATGTAGGTGATGTAGGATATTTCATTGTTAGGAGAGGTAGATAGGATATTATAGAAAGTCTTATAGAAAATCCTATAGAAAATCTTACCAAGTAACAAGTTCATCGTCCAAAAGAGGTTTTTGTAGAGTTAAATCATATACTACAGTAGGTATTGTTTTTGGCATTCCGAGTACCTACTACACTCTGTCCACTAGGCTAACCGTTTTTTGACAGATGGAACTTGTGATTGCAGCAACGTTTTTTAACACATTTCGATAATTTCACTTTAATTTATAATTATGTAGTATAGCAGTCGAACACAAAATGGTGCGGTTTCTATGCCGCATTGTTTACTTTTGCAGATTTTGTAGCGGAAATTAGTGTTATAAAAATAGAGTATGCACTGGTTTGCCGTATCAATTGTGTTGTATAAATATGGGGTTTACTACACATTAAAACACCTTTTTTTACTCATAACATTTTATGAAAGTTTTAAAATTGAAATTCTTGTTTACGGTGGCAAATCCGTATCCTAGCAAATAATTTTTAAATTTTATTGATATTTGAGTGGATGCAAGGTTTTTCTATACCGATTTACCTATAATATAAAATGATTATTTACGATTTATTAATTTGAAGCGAATTCATCCGATCCCATCACTTAGCACGATATAGTTAATGTAATTTAATACGCATAACAATACTATTTTTGTTGTCAAAACTGATACTCGTACGATATTAGGTATAAATGTATAATGTCTGTGAGAAGTCATAAATAAAATAATTCAATAAGATAAGGCAGTTTATACCTACATTTATTTTAGTACGCATTTTAAAGTTAACTTTCACGTAATCTTGAATAGTTACGTTCTAAGGCAGTTGTCAAAAAACGATTAACCTAGTGGATAGAGCATATATAAGTAAAGAAATGTAAAAATGGGACAGAGTGTAATATGCAAGGACTTATAATACTAACGTAATATGTCTATGTTTCTCATTGAACTAAACGACTCCTAACTAGCGATGTTTCTATAATAAGATATTATTTTACTTTATGTTTCTATAGTCTATGATTTTATGCTAAATACCATCGTATATTTGGTGATTTTTTTTACGTGTTATGAAAACCACCGAATTCATCAATACTGTTACTAAGGTCCTGTGGCCCTGTGCCTTAGGTGATTTGTCAACCTATACTTAGTTAATCACTGACGACTAACTAAATCCTCAAACTCAACAGTTCTCTTTCTGAAATCATATATCTACCTTTCAAGCTTCAACATCGTCGTCAAATTTAATAATTACAAAGTGCCTCTCGATATTTTCAGATCCGCCATGACCATGGAGTGAAGCGAACATGACTATACTTCTGTACGACTATTTCGAGCTGGAGGAGAGGTCCTCCAGCACACTGAATGTGTGGAAAGGTAATAAATATATATGAGTAAAGGCAGCTTACACCAGCCGGTCAGTGGCTCGTCTTAGGATTATGTTCGAAAAATTTGTCTGCTCAACAACGTAAATAAGGCAATGAATGTTGTTGAAGTTGAACTGTCAAAATTAAAACCGTTGCTACTGTCAGTGTGGTCCGCAATTACCCCGCAGGGATGGATGGATACCTTTAACTCCTACTGACTGGTATTACAAACGAATATGAGTGGAACACGGAGAGGGACTAGGGAGGTATTTGCTCTGCAGTGGGACGTACTTCGGGTAAATCGATAATAGAACAATAGGAACATATACCCTTTTTTAGGATTTCGTACCTCAAAAGGAAAAAACGGAGCCCTTATAGGATCACTCGTGTATCTGTCCGTCCGTCTGTCACAGACCATTTGATCCAAATGTAATGGACCGATTAAGTTGAAATTTGGTACACATATGAATCTCTGTGACACAAACACAGACGTCTAACGTAAATAAACACATTTTGAATATGGGGTCATTTTTGGGGGGCAAATAGAAAATAAAAAATAAAAAAAACTGCCGCAATCTGTACCGTGTGACATATCAAATTAAAGGGCTTACTGTGAGGATCTCAAATATATTTTTATCATAATTTTTAAGTTATTTGTGAAAATAGACGAAAATTGAGCCTATAAATTTTGAAAAAAATACAGTAAATAGTTCTATACCTATAGATTACAGGAAAACCTTCAAGAAGTCTATGGTCTTAAAACAACATGGTAAATCTCTCAATATTGTGCGTACAAACTTAAATTACATTTTCAGTTGGAATGTATGGGAGAACATGTTTTTCAACTACAATGTTAAGTTTGTTCTTGGGATAAATTCATTCCAACTACGGAAAACCCTTCATTGTGCGTGGTCCGATACCTACGTACTAGGCTTGTTTTTGAGGGTATATCGAATCGGATCACCCACAGCTGTTGGAGGTTGTTACTTGAAGGTTGGATTGATGTTTGCCAAAAATATAAAGTTCCAATAAGCACCTACATGAAGAGTTGAAGACTAATGCAGTCACTGAACCTCCGATGCCGGCGATCCCTAAGTAAGTCACTAATGTTATTGACTGTTTAGCCCCGTTGCGCTTGCGCATAACTTTATCTACACAAAAATGTCTACATTTTAAATATATTTTAACGTTATCTTTTAACGTAGGTAAACATTCACGATTAAAAGTGACTCAAAGTGCATCGGTGAACTATATTTCAAAAGATATAAGTATAAGTATCAGACTCCTGAAGTCCTGATAAGGCTCTTACTGGCATTTTAAAATTATTATGTGTTCTCACGAATATACAGTGTTTATAAAATATTGTTCAGTTATGAACAATATTTTATCAATAAACAGACCGATGAAATAAACAGATTTTTCGGAAACTACAACACGTTTCAATGTTATTTATAGCATGCTTATTGACTTATGAATTGTTTTAGGTAGTTATCTGCGGGGTAATTGCGTAACAGAGTTGGTACAGAGGCCAGCACATCAACCTACCCCAATCTGTCAAATTTTCCCAATTGAATATGAACCTTATTTGTTTGTGGTAAAGTTGAAAATCTATCAAAGAAATTTGACAGATTGGTGTAGGTTGATGTGCTGGCCTCTATACACCAACAGTAGGAATGGCTTTCATTTTGACAGTTCAACAACATTCATTGCGTTATTTACGTTGTTGAGAAGACAAATTTTCGACATGCAATGCGCAATGGATGGTATTAGAGAATGGATTAATAGTGTCACGCAATTAGGATGCTGATCTGTTGTCTTGACTACAAAAAGTACTTTTTTTTGGACAAAAATAATAATTTTGGTTGAATGAGTAGGTACCTATTCATGTACCAAAATTATTATTTTTGGCCACAAAGGTTTTAGGCGGGCACTATTAGGTTGGACGTTACATGAACGGTGAACGAATCCTACTCCAGTTTATTATCACCATATTGAGCAGAACATAGATTAATCGTTAAGTCAATCAACCGGATAACAAGAACATTCAAGTATGTACCTACTCATCGTTTATCGGTCTTATGTCACTATGAGCTCACGTTTGCCAGCACCACACCTTTTTTAGGCCAGTTGAATTTTAAACACTGTTTAAAGTATTTGGTAATTTGCAGCACACCATGAATTATCAAGCATAAACGAATTAGCGTTTTGGTGTTAAAAATGATGCGAACAACTTAGGATTCTGTCGACAAATTAATCAGAAAGTAAATGCAAGGTGTGCCTTCAGATAGTACTAGCGTGGTAATCACTCACAAGGTGAACCGTCAGCGTCGAGCGAATACGCTAGATGCGGTCAGTGCAAAAACGATTGCTGTGGGGTTTCTGGGGGAGGACTGTGTCAATTAGTCGAGGACTTTCCAGCTAATGAATAGGTAATTTGAAAGAATAGTAAAAGAAGTTCGAGGAACGGAACAATACATTTATACCTAATCTACATTATGCAAATACGTTATGAGTTATTGAACGGTTCCCGGATTGTTTGACCCAACACCTAATGAGGTTAGCTGTAATTTTTTTATTACACTGGTTTTATCCGAATCACAAAAGTAACTTTCTATTTTCAGGATGCCATCTAATACTATACGTCTGTGCTGCCGCTTTCGGCATCACCAATTACGTATTCTTCCAAAATACGATGGAATTGGTTGGTGGAAACTGTCCGTTGTATCCGCGCAAACTCGAGTTCCATACCGTTGAGGTGCCTGAGACTCCTGAAACTCAAAATTATAATGAAATACACGAATTTACTAAGAATGTAACTGATGATGCTCAAGCTAATGCAACCGTCCCTAATACAGATGAGAATGGAAAAGTTAAGAGAGAGACCAACGACACTGAAACTGTTCTGACTGAAGCAACGGTAGATGGCGAGGCATTCTTTACCGGTAAGTTTTCTACCGGTTTAATGAGGAATTTTGCCTCAATATCAATAATAGTTAGTGCTACTTATCGTAGTTATTATTAAACCATAAAAATAAGTTTTACGAGGCGTTACTTCATGTCGAGGCTGTGAATAAATCGTAAAACTAGTAATCATCATGAAACAAAAGAATTGAAAAAAAGTTACGTATTTTATACGTCTGACTGAATGTATTATTGTTGTGCAAAATAGCAAAAACATAATATTTTCCCAGTAAGGAAAATCAGGGAGTCCAGCTCTTTTTTTCCGTCCCATTGCTGGGCAAAGGCCTCCGCCATATTCTTCCACCTTTCCTTATGCTCTTTTTAACGTACATATTGTATCAGAAATCTGTGAAGAATAATCAACTGTCCCATACATTTCAGTCGAGTAAGAATTGAATTTTTGTATTGGACATCTGATTATTTTTTCCAGTTAGAGATTTGGTCCTATGAAGAAAGTTTTTCAGTTTGATGGTTTGAACCCACACATTTCTGAAGCACACTGTATAGTTTCAAGTCTGTAGGTACCTACTCTGTCTTACCCGGAGCCTCCGGGCCGGAGGGTTAGGCAGAGGGTGTAAAGTGTAGATAGGTACGTACCTATACACCTACATTTCGCCAGGGCGAGAGTCCTATTTTAAGGGTCTATAGAGCAATGAGGAACAGGGTGTAAAATTCACTCATACTTCATAGAAAAGGGAGGATCCTCCGACCAGACGGGTATTGTGTCTGGCGGGCAACTGCCTGATGAAGATAATTCATGTCGGGCCGTTGTATAATTATAATTATGCTAGTTGCGCGGTAAACTCTGCTTGCGAGATGCAGGATTTTGACGCGTAGTTCGCATGTGGCGTTTGTAGATACCGCTACAGGTCTCTGGTATTCTGCCTATACCTAAAACCCACCATCTTATATTTGAATTGTTTGTCAAGGGCCTGAAGCACGTCCCGCCCGCGCCAGGAAACCATGGATTAGTTATCTCTCTGTAACTCTCCTCGTGAAAAGGAAACCTAAAAGTAACGGGAATTCGTTTTTTTTTCCCTTGCGTGTGGATTTATTTATTTTCGTTTGAATTACTAACTGTGAGGCAAAATTGACTAACTATTTTTGGTTTGCGTTAGTTTAAATTAGTCTCATTTTATTGTGAAATCCATCACTTAACTTTCGGGTACCGAATACCTGAGCGGCATAGTTGCATGTGATTGTTTCTAGAAAATAGTAGAACTCGTACTCATGAAAATGTCTTGAATAGCTCCAATTACCTACTACCAAAGACTTATGTACCTAGTGCATTTGTACCTACTTAATTAAGTTACATAAAATATTCTAATTTTCTTGATAAAGTCAGTTCTGAAAACTTATTTTCCTTCTCTAACTGATTTCAGAGAACAAGACGCACCGCTTAGCATTGGACACATCAAGGACGTTGTTCGAGACGAACACCGACTGTGATTTTGCCGAGTACATGCCCATTATGTCCATGATCTTCGCTGGCGTGTGGATCACGCTGTTCACGATGTGTCCACGGGGAGGACGTGCCAGATCCGGGTTAGTAACTAACCATGGTATAGGGAATAAAGGGGAACAGTGGCGCATACAAGGAAAATTAATCCAATATTTACGTCAGTGGGGTCTCCGTTAGTTTTGATGATTAATTAGCAACTTAATCCGTTTTGAAACACAATGAATTGATGTCGCCTAGACCTACACCCTTTGAATCTGTGTTTCCTTCTTATCTTGGAAAATTACTTAATTACCTACCTTGGTATTAGGTTCAATCTGAAGAGGACAGGCCATAATCCAACCAACACTTTTTTTATCTGGAGACTACAACAAATTACAAACAAGACAACATTTGTAATTGGAACAGCACTGGTTGGCTGAATTCCAACGAAGTCACAATGCGTAAGATTTGAAAAGTCTCGTTAAGTCTCGTTAGGTCAGATAATTAAAAAATAAACTTGTTTAAATACCTACTTGGATAAAATACCAATTCTTGATTTATATTATTCACTGACCTGTATTATACTGTTTAATAGAGGTCATTAGTATTAGGTCTTTATCTATGAAATTGCCGTTTTACATAGAAAAAGTGAAATAGAGATATCTTATTTTTTTAAAGAAAATTTTGTTTCGTTAATCGAAGTATTGGCATGTATTGGTCATTAGTGTAGAATGTAGATGTAAATTTTCCATTTTATTATTGGAAGTTGTTGATGGCTCTGCTATAAAAATCCTGGCGACGGGAATCGATGAACTCTTTAGAGGCGTTTTTCACCGCCTTGTTGGATTTGAAATTTTTCCTCTGTAAAAACTTATTCAAATTCTGAATAAAAATGGGGATAAGTTGGACTAAGGTCTGGTGAGTATGGTCACAGATAATATAATACTCTAGTGGGTGACGGAGAGTTTCCAGTTGTAACTCCTGTAGTTTTGAGACGGCCGATTGAGCGGTGCTTTGACGCGATTTTGTTGTTTTTGTTCAGCTAGTTCAGGTATACGGCAGTGCGGTACCTACCTACCTAATTTCCGAGCTTTTTTATCTTTCCAATTTGAAGTAAATGAATCAATATCGATTTATCACTTACGTTGAAGGCTGCTGCAAGTTCCAACATGATATACATCCACTATGGCTTTCAATTCATCGTTGTTCCGGTCACCGGTCGGCCACGCGGGGCTCATTGTTGAGATCAAAATTTCCAGAACGGAAGCGATCAACTTAAAACGGATCGTGCGTTCACATGCGGTACCATGTCCATACACGTCGTGATGTCTGTGCTGCGTTGGTGCCCCGACGGAACTCGTATTCGAAAAATATCGCGCAACTCCGATTTCTCCATGGTTACAGAAACAGCGATACCTACTTATAGCGATAAAAAAAATCGAACGGCGGGAAAACAAATGGACAACTGATTTTGTAAAACAACATGTCATGCTATATTATAAAACTAATTTGAATTTGTAATAGGTAACTATCACTGACCTGTATTATACACTTACCACTTAGATGAAGTGAGCTGTCATTCAACCAGCCGGTCTTATTGTATATATTATCAATTTCAGGCTGCAGGAGCCATGGCGTATCCTGCCTCCAGCGCTTTTGTTCGCACTGGTGATGGTTGGGGTCACTGGCCGCAGCTTCACGTTAACCAACGGAGGCCTGCACGATTTTTGTGCAGCCTTCCATAACGTCACTAATTCTACCACGTAAGTCTAGAACTACCAACAGTCTTACCGACTACCTTCGCTTAAATATGGAAACGTAACGTAGTCGTTCATACTTTCGAGGAAATTGTAAGTAGCTTAACAAGTAGAAAAAAAGAAAGAAACGTCAAAAAGTCGCTAATCACTTAACTTACAACACTTAACTTTAAGCAATGTTTATGAATAAAGGAGTGTATGTTTTGTGGTGTTGAATGTAGGTATTTTTTTGTAATATATTTTCTGGTGTACAATTAATTTTCAAGTAAATTAATAAATAAACCATGGTATTTACCATAGGTACAGTCGGGAAACGCGCGCTGAGCTAATAGGATAGGACGGACGTCTTACAATGATTTGCAATTATTATTATCACGAATATTGTATTTTAGGTGTTCTTCAGTTAACGCGTTCCTGGAACCGAATTGGAATGCAACGTGGGACTTCAGCGGGCGGGTGGCAGCTACGCGCGCCGCCTGCGCCGGAGTCCTGGCCAGCTGGGCGTGCGCCGCCGCCTTACTGCTGGCGCGCTGCCTCGTGGCACCGGACTTCGTGCTCAGGCGCACGGATGTCTACCTTGCTAAGGACCCTCAACAGGTAAGAGTTCTTTTTTAAATTGGATGGCAAACAAAATAATGACTTTCCTATTGACTCTTAAGAGCGTTTACGCCGTACGGCATTTCATACAAACTTTCAAGCCATTGTTTTTCGAAATGAATGAACCGATTTAAATGAAACTTCACACACATACCTAAGCAGGATACAAAGGTCAAATTAGCAGAGAACATTTTCGAAAAATTGTGTTACAGCCAAATTAGACCGATTTTAAAGTTTCCATAGAAACAGAGATTTCCAGTTATCTTTTTTTAAATAAGACGAAAATATTCTCTGCTAACTTTTTAGACCTTTGTATCCTGCTTATGCATATGAAGTTTCATTAAAATCGGTTCATTCATTTCGAAAAACAACGGCTTGAAAGTTTGTATGAAATGCCGTACGGCGTAAACGCTCTTAACGGTATCCACTACACTACTCAATGATTTTACCTCAGTAGCTTCGTCCCTGTTCGTACGCTAGATAACTCTCGGTACTACGTGTGTCGCGAGCTATCTAGTTAATGAGGTAAGTTCTTTTTAATTGGCATCAATTTACTTTACAGAAAGTCATCCCACACCTGTTGAAGACGCAAAAATATCATAAACGGTCCAACCAGAGCTCGCCGAGCAAACGTGACAACACGTCGATGCGGTCAGAGACTACGATCACCACTGAACTAGTGACAGCGTCTGTGGAGCAAGAACAGGACTCCGCCTCCACCTCCCACACTGTGACACCGGTCAACTCGCCGCACAAAACTGACGACATTGAAATGACCTACACGTCGCAAGAACGCATTAACAAATCACAATAATTAATAGCGTTATTTCTTTTGACTTTGCTTATGAAACTTTAAACCAGCATAGCTGTTCACAACCACTAAGCTCGATACGCTTCCGTACCGGATCGAACATCATCAAAGTTATCGTAGAGTCCTCTAAACGCTATTCACAAGTACAAAACCTGAAAATATTTTCCAATGCCTGAATAGAATAGAATAAGGAATAAGTACACTTTATAAAAAAATATATAATTATATACAGGAAGAATTTTTAATCCCAAATTTTTACAGTGTGTTCCACCCATGAATACAAACAACTTTCACTATGGGACCAACACTGAAATCACGAAAAAAAATCTGCTGTTTCATACATTTTGGTCAAGTAGGTAATGAACTTTTGTATGAAACAGCAGATTTTTTTAAAAATCTACCTGTATATACAGATTGAAATTTAAAAAAAAAATCAGCTGTTCCCTACATTTTGACGAGTTATGCGAACATAAATGTAGGGAACAGCTGATTTTTTTTTCGCGATTTCAGAAGGCCAATTCTCGTAATTTATAACGTTCAAAATCTAGTCGCAGTCTCATCTCAGCGACAAACAAATGTCAAAAACTTGTCAAAATGTAGGGAAATTAGACGTATTTTTGACAGATTGAGACTGAGATCAGACTGTGAACGTTCTTAAAATTACGAGAATTACCCCTCAGGTTTGGTCCCATAGTAAAAGTTGTTCATAATGATGAGTACAATCTTTTTTTTTTAGTATGGGAAATCATCAAATGACCCCTCCCGCTCTGGGTGGAGCGGAAGGGAGTGTCAGACTCTTACTGATTAAAACCCATTCGTGTTCCTTCCTTAGCCCTTTATGTTCCGGGGTAGCGGTAACCGTTTCGGACAATTTCGCTGCCCCGGCAGGCTTTGGCCCTGACGGGCCCCTCCTTCAATGCTGACATCTCTTTGAGGCGCGCGTGGAACACATACACTTGTCCGGCACGGGCCTGGTCCTGATCGGACGGCGAGCTACCCATTACTCGCCGTCCGCAGGCCCGCGCCTACGGTGGCCGGGAGTCGTCACGCGGCTCCCGACGCCCGGGGCGTCTCCCGATGAGTACAATCTCCCATTTCGATTTGTCGCATGTTTTCAATTTCACCCTTTATATATCTATATATAATTTTTCCATCGCCAGATAACTTTTATTCGAGGAATATACGACGTTTGACGTTTTTGTATGAAATAACTGTAAAAATTTCAAAATTATTCCTCGATAGTTATCAGATAATGGAAAAATCAGCCCTAAATCAAATAGACGACTGCTGTTCTTTCGACAGCTGGTTGCTGTCGGGGGCAAGGCAAATCAGGTTATCGAAATGTGTCATTTTCGACACGATGTCGGATGGTTGTGAATAGCTATGCAGATATGTTTTATAAGGCAATTGAGCCGACAGTTAAGTCTTTTTTGTGACAACTCCTTGAAGGTTTCGCAAAACTAGCAAATTTACAATATAACTCCTGGCACCTAAGTCAGGGCCCATACTCGAGCGCAAAACCAGAACGCATCATTCTGGTTTTGCGCTCGAGTTCACATGACCCAAATAATGCCTAACTTGGCATACTTGATGGATTTTTCGCTACGCTCAGCGGCAGTGATTATCCCCTAATCTAAGTTTATATAGTTTATGTAAGTACCTCATTAGGTACCTTTAATAATGATTCATATAAATAGGTAGGTATTATTATTTTTGTATTGTAAATGGAAATATATCGTCCATCAAGACTTTTTTTTTTTTTTTTTTATTCTTTAAGTTTTAGGGACTTTTATAACGCACAGCGTATGTCAGTCCCATCGTAACCTAATACAAGTACCTACACATCAAACTAATGAGATTAATATGTCAGGGCCATAAAGTCGAACAATCCATCAAGACTTATTTGCACTGCTACTGTTTACAATTTTATGGTATTACTAGCTGCGCCCCGCGGTTTCACCCGTATAAGTGTCGATCCCGTGGGAAGATCGGGATAAAAAGTAGCCTATTTGTTAATCCAGGGTGTCAGCTACCTCCATACTAAATGTTATCAAAATTGGTCCAGCCGTTTGAGCGTGAAGAAGTAACAAACATTTAAACACACACAAACTTTAGCCTTTATAATATTAATGTGATTTGCCTTATGTTAAAAATAAATACAAATCATAAAACGCATCAGCTATTTTATTTCGATTCTAAAGTAATAAATGGCCCAGAATAGGGTGAGTGGGTGACCTCGCATTGTAGGTATTGTATTGGCTTTCCGTTCAATGAGAAGTCCACATAAACTGGAAATGTCGACTTATTGATAATAAGTCGTCGAATCGTCGTGCGATTCGCACATGTTTGGTTGGTTGATTATTGGCCAATAGCAACATGGCGTAGCATTTATTAGGAGGACGGCGAGTTAGGTTTTGGACAGGTTGTCATTAGCTTGCACAGAGTACTTTTGTATAGTATGTTAGCTTGCTACATATTAGTAATCTGTGGTTGTCATTATCAGTGGTGTGGACCAACATTTTATATTTAGTTTATGGGACCAACCAAACCAAACCATGGACGTTAATAATTTTTTTTTATGTTTTGGCAACTGAGCCGATGCGCGATGTCGACTATTCTGCCAATGTCATGTGATGACGGCAGTAGAGCGAGGTGAGCCGTCGAACTTTGCACTCCGTGGTAGTTTACGACGTTAGTATTATAAATCCATGCTATGGACTTATAACCAAACATGGAGATTTTGAAATCCAGCGAGTCCTGACGATCTCGATTAAATAAATTATAAGTCAGTTGTGGAAAATGGCACAAAAGCATGGAGTTAGTAAGTACTATGAAGTGTACACAAACAAATATAAACATCCGAATTGAGAACCTCCTCCTTTTTTGAAGTCGGTTAAAAATGTCGAGTAAATTTTAAAATTATATTGTCTTGTCGCGGTTAAAGTTCTATGGAGTCTAAATCTCCCTAGAGTAATTATGTTCCTTGGTATAAATAATCTGGGATTGTCATGCCATCAGCCACCGTCTCGTGCTCATCTTAAGGGACTTTTTGTCAAACCGCACCTTTCGGTATAAAGTTGAAGGAGCAATCTCCTCCCCACACCCCATCCGAGCGGGAGTCCCCCAGGACTCGGTGCTGGCCCCACTAATTTTCACGCTGTTCACCAGCGATATCCCCAAAAATAAAAAGGCTCAGTTGGCTCTATTCGCCGACGATACAGCCATATTCTACACCGGCCGCAGCCTAGTCCAGATATCCCTCACTCTCCAAACAGCAGTTAACAAACTCGCTGCTTGGTTCAGGAAGTGGAGAATTGAAGTCAATCCTGACAAAAGTCAAGCGGTCCTTTACTCTAGACCGCGTCACAACCCCATCCCCCCCCCCCGACCAATCACCATGTTTGGCAAGCCGATCCCTTGAGAAGAGCAAGCCAAATACCTAGGTGTCATACTCGACAGACACCTCTCCTTCACAGAGCACATAAAGGAGGTTCGTTCGCGCGCCGCTTTCGCTCTTGGCAGACTCCACTCCGTTCTCAATGCACGCAGCAAACTGTCACTCAAGTGCAAGTTGCGCATTTATACAGCGTGCATTAGACCAATTATGACCTATGCCTGCCCAGTCTTTGCACACGCAAAACCCCACAACATTCATAGGATGCAGACCCTCCAAAACCGGTTCCTTCGAAAGGCTACGGGTTCCCCTTGGTTCGTCCGAAATGAGATCCTCCATGTTGACCTCAGAATCCCCACTATTAAGCAGTTCATGAAACGCCTCTCAAAGCGTTTCTTCGATTCCGCTGCCAAACACCGCAACCCTCTGGTTGTCCAGGCCGCCAGTTACTCTCCCTCAAACATTAGTAAGGCTGGCCGTCCAAAGCATGCCCTATTCGACTCTGACGACCCTATAACTCTCCTCCAGGAGAGCAACAAGTCAACTAGTACAGTGCACAAAAACAAAAGACCGACATTCCGACCTCGCCGACGAGGTCCCTCGCGACGTCCCCAAGTAAACTCACCCCCCCGACCCTTGCCCGATGCAGTACCAGCCCGCGCCGCAGCTGAGCCAGTAGCTTTAAACTCCCGACTGTAACCTCTGAGTTTGTTTCGGCATTTCTTCTCAGAGTAGTCAAATAGGAAATGCCGGCTCCATCAAGCTTAAATAATATAATTGTGATCCAGCCTGTCCCTTCTTGATGCCCTCTCCAGCGACGCCCTAAGCCGAGGTTCGTACCCCACAGGGGGTGCCCTTAGTGCGTAGTCGCTTAGCATAATGTAGTTACTTTTATGCCCCTGGCTGGAGGCTTTGAGTTTCACTTAAGGCAGCCACAGGATAGTCCGGTTAAGTAGTCACGACCTCTAAAGGTCAACTACGAGATGACAATAGGAAAAAAAAAATGCCATCAGCCATTGCAGCCATTGTCAGTGTCACTGTCAGTGTAAGTCTCCCTAGAGTATATATGTTCTGTGGTGTAAGTACTGTCAGTCTCACAGAGTACTTTTGTATAGTATGGTCTGTCACCCGTCTCATTCTCAGCAAGAAAAAAAATTATCGATGGAGCCAGAAAAATAGAAAAAAAAAACATTTGCAAATTGAGTTTTTTATCAGACATTATAAAATAAAATATTTTGTGTTTAAGCGGTTAAATAAAAATTACAACAATGATTCCCTTTGCGAGTCAGGTAAACAGATTTACAATCTTAAATAAATGGTCTAGTTTCTTTAGGTCACATGAAGATCCATTAAAAGTGGCATATCCTCTAAAAAACCGGAGCCTTGTTAAAGTTAGTGGTCCTGAAGCACGACAATTTCTTCAGGGTCTTATTACGAACGACATGAACCATTTTGGAGAAGGCGCAAAATCCATGTATGCCATGTTTTTGAATAACAAGGGCAGAGTTTTATATGATACTTTGGTATATAAATGGGGTACTGAAAATGAAAATACATTCATGCTTGAATGCGACAAAGCTATCAAACATTTAATACAACAACATCTAAAGATTTACAAGTTGAAAAGGAAAATAAAAGTTGAAGATGTAAGTAAGCTGTTCAAAATATGGGCATTGATAGCACCTCCAGACGTTGAGAAAGATTTGTACGGAATAGATATGAAATATCATATAAGTATATACAAGGATCCACGGCTGGCAGATCTTGGTCATAGACTGATAACTACACCAGACTTTGGACAGGTTGATATTCGACAAGCTGTTGGAAATGATACTGTTGTTAAAAGTGACCAAGCTGAGTATCAAGCACTGAGGTATAGTTTAGGTGTGAGCGAGGGGGCTGAAGATTTGTACCCCGGTACTTGTTTTCCTCTAGAAGTTAATTGTGACTACCTCCATGGAGTCAGTTTTCATAAAGGCTGTTATATTGGTCAAGAATTAACTGCTCGTGTTCACCACACAGGTGTAGTAAGGAAAAGAATAATGCCTATTGAACTCTTTAATATAAAAACGGAGGATGATCTTCAAAGAGATGCCACAATCTGGGGTCATTTTGAAAATGGAAGAAAAACTAATTTGGGGAAGTTAAAAATTCATGCAGGTAGTCGTGGTTTAGGGTTAGTTAGAATAAAAGAGGCACTAGAAGCAGAAACTATAAGTATTGGGTTGAACCCAGTTGAAATTACTAAGCCACATTGGTGGCCTATAGAAGCTCCTAAAGAAGCTCCTAAAGAAAAGTTGACTATAAAACCTGAAAATGCTACAACACCCGCCTAAGCCAAATGATGTCATCTCTTATACAGTATAAAACTTTAGGTAAAACATTTCATACAGTATTAATTAACTTGTTCAGTATTAAAATAATATAGAATAGTAGGCCTTTTAACCAAACATCAAAATATTCAGGAATTTTTCCATTTGCCACTGTGAGAAATTCAAACTGTTAGGCAAGATTCATAGACTGCACTTTAACTTGTTTTTGCATAAATTGTTTGGCTAATTAATTAGTTAAAACCAACTGTTTTAACCTATGGCCAGTGTGTTCTATCTCTGTTTCAAATAATTTCACGGAAAATTGTCTATGTGTAATGAGAGAGGAGTACGCACTTGTTCGGTCGGTATGATTTTGCACAGACTGATGTCTAATCAACTGTTGAAACATTAAAATTTGATTTATAACAATAGAAATTCAATTGTGTCTCATTAGCCACAGTTGAGCTACGGATAAAAGCTGCTCGGCATGAGCCGAATATTTTTAGTAATTACTTCGGGTCGGCTTTGTTTTTCAATAAATACTACCGAATCGAATATCCCGAACGGCGACAACTGATGTGGTTCAGTTTGCGTAACAGAACATTAAAGTGCCACTAGTCGATATTTCTTCCATACTTTCGTAATAAAATTATTCCACTGTTTGACTTTGTGCATCCAAAGTTAAACATGATATCATTTTGACTTATTATTAATTTTGTCTGTACAGAAACAGAATAGTAAAATAAAAAGTTATGAGCCAACAAAGATTCGTTGATTTGCTTGCTATTTTTAACGTAACTTAGGGTGTAAATAAGTAATAAAGGAACTGTAAAATCTTCAAAACCATATCCGTACTGACAAAGCTCAGTTATCGAAGAGTTCAGAAAACTTTATTCAAAATTGATTTATGCAGTGGTTTTTTCATAAAACTCGATTTTCCAAAGCACTTTTCGAATTTTTTTACGCGCCTTTCAGTTCGGAACGGTGTTTCTGTGCATGAGAACTAGACGTAGTGCGTGTAGACTAGCGTCTGCTCATCATTGATACTAGCTCTGTCAGACACGAAGCCAGGTGAGACAGCGTGCTCTTTGGCCATGACTTTCAGTATATTGTAGTGTACAGTACACTGGTGGCCATAACCACCATTACATGCTCTGTGATGACCAGTATGACCACCAGTGAGACATATTACATTTGATTATTCATTGTTTTCTTATGAGTTTTTTTTTTTACAGTAACACTATGGAAGGTTCATCGACAAAGGAAGAGCCAGTGCACATAATCTATGATTTTAAGTGCACTTCATGTGGTTTAGATGAGAAACCTCACTACAAAGGAACAAATCCGCCATTTTCACGCAATATAGTGCTTAAGTCCCCAAGCTATGTGATGAAGGACCCTTTTAGTCCACCAGGGAAAGGAGAAATTCTGGTCCTGGGATCTGATTGTACTGTTTGTGGACAAACAGTGTGTATCAACAAAGAGTGCAGTTTATTCTACAAAAAAATATATTGTTTAGATTGTGCTAATAAATTAATAGAAGAATTTCCTGTTGAAATAAAAAGTAAATTAGTTCAAATAAAAAAAAAGTAATATTTAAAAATGTTGGTTGTTTCATTTACCTGTACTGCGAGGACTACCTATAACTACGTATAGTTGCTGGTATTTCGGCGATGGGAAGGACCTGGCGAAGTGCAGTGGAAATCGCGGTTTTCACTGACAAAAGAAGCGATGGGAGGTAAAACGCAGCTGCCACGTGATTCATCATTTCAGCCGAAAGAAGTCCAATGCTGGACATAGGCCTCCCCAGCACCATCACTTCGACCGGTTCTGTGCTTCCCGCATCCAGCGAATTCCTGCGGCCTTCACAAGGTCGTCGGTCCACCTTTTGGGAGGCCTTCCAAGTTCCAACGCTACGTCTCGCGTCTTCCGGTACGCGGTCGCCAATCCAGAACCTTTCGGCCCCATCGGCCATTAATTCACTTTATTTATTACTGTAATAATAAGATAAAGACAACCAAGCTGGAAGAAGACAACGAAATCGTCAATTTTGTGATGTACAGACGCCAGCACATCAACCTACCAAAAACTGTCAAATTTTCCCAATCAACTTTGAACCTTACTCTTTAGCGATAAAGTTGAAAATCTATCAAAGAAATTTGACAGATTGTAGTAGCTTGATGTGCTGGCGTTTGTACCTAAAGTCAAACTGGATGGATTCGCGATATCGATATCGTGAGAAATTGGACGAAGGGGAAGACTTTTGCCTAAGACGAGAATATTATCCTAACTATATCCTAACTTCCTAACTAATATTATAAATGCGAAAGTAAGTTTGTTTGTTATATACAGGTTGAAATTGAATACATGCGTAATTTCGATTTGTCGCATGTTTTCAATGTCACCCTGTATATTGTACCACTGAACCGACCATCCTGTTTTGCATATCGACGGCGAAGTGCCCACAGAGCATGTAACCTTTTAGAAGTGCCAGTACAGTCCTGACATTTTTCGAGAAACTTTTTTATCGTTTTGAATTGAAACTTTAAAGGCGTTAATCGCATGTTTTAGTGAAATCTCCTAACTGTATTTTTAGTTGCATCAGCATTAAATTAATATGTGGAAATACCTCCCAACTAAACCAACGCGTCTATTTTTGAACTTTTTTTTTCAGTTTGTGTATTCCGCAGCAGTAAATGCTTTTGATGTCGACCTCCAGCCAACGGACTTTTTTAATATGCGTCTGATACTGCTGATAGTCTTCAGATTAGTCTCAAACATTAGTTCTACTTGTGTGCTTCTCGTTTTACAATTTTTTTTATTACGCTTCATTTCTTAAATATTGGCTTGGAGGCCATGTGCAGGCCGTAGGCGTAGGGACACCAAATAATTCTCAAATACCTTGAGTACTTTTGGAATATTTAAAGTTCTTTCAATTACTAATATTTTTCATAATGTTTCGTCGAGTGGGTTGGAGAAGACTGATGAAATAAAATACTCTTTTATAAAATACTGTTTACTTTGGCTTTCCAGTCCGATTTACAGTATTTTCATTAATTTTCACAAATTGTATTCAATAACACAGTTATATTCGACCGAAACTCTAGTTCCAGTAACACATTTTAATATAATACACAAATTCAAAGCCATAAAACGAAATGGGGTACATGTGACCACAATAAGTACCACAAAACGTTTGCGATCATCTTTTGCCACATCTCATTACAAACAAATTATAACCTTAAAATTAATAAAGATAATTACAGCATAGTTATATTAAGTTGTATATATTAATAAGCTCTAAAAACAGGACAAACTTAAATACACGTTTTGTCTTATGTTCCAGTCACTCCAGATAGATAGCACCACATTACTTTCATACCCCCTCAACTGTCCAGTGACTGTCCACCGCATGCTTTACCGATACGATAACCGTAATTATTATAGGTACACGAATAAAATAAAATAATTAACATGAAAAAGAAATGACACATTATTCTTTTGTTAATTCGTATTAAGTCGAATTTATTGCTTTCTTTCGATAGCGAAGTCCACATGTAACTATTTGTAGCTACAAGGGTGGTACGCGTGTATAAATATGATATTCGAGAGATTACCATTAAATACAATACATGGTGAATTACGTACAACATTTATTTTCACGTTTAAATATTCTAAACGACAAGTAAATTTGTGATGGACTATAGCGCAAAAAGATCATGCTAGTGTTCACTATAAAGATATAAAATGGACAGGATCCTCCGCAACATCATCAGGTAAATTGCCGTTATGTACAATTAATATGAACCGTACTTTCTACGTGAGATTATATGATTTACAATGACTAATTTATTTAAAATCTTATCGAACTGGGCAGTGTATGTGATTCTGTGTTGCCACCTATGCGAATATTATCCAAGTTAATATTAAAAGAACACCTATGATAGCAGTTAAAATTGAATATGTTGAGAAGATTTTTAAATATTAGATAAATATATACTTTAAGTTAACATTTTTTTACAGATTATATGATATTAGAAAGAGTTTGTAGATCCCACTATCACAACATACTTGCCTAATGTTCAAAGATATGATAATCAAATAAAAGTACGCGCCTGGACGGGTTAGTGTTTTGTTCAATATGTCGTTTAGCATTTCCATATAAAGACACTATAAGCAGGGTGGGGTATTTTTTGACTAATTAGATTACAATATTTTAAGATAAATTAACAAAATGCTCACAGCCTAAATGTACATAATAATTTTGACATACAATATCCATTTTGCGACAGCCATACATACACAAATACCATTTAATTACAGACACTAAGTAAGAAATGCACATCAGTTGAAAGCTATAGCTATTTAAAGGAAGTCTACGAGTTTCATAACAGAAGACATTAACGTACAATGATGAAAATACATTTACTTCACACTATAATTATGAGCATTTACAGGGGGCAGGGACTTCGAGGCGTAAACTGAAACTATGAATTCAGCACATGATTTTGAACCCATAGAGTAGCATTTGTTGAAGGTAACCAAAAAAAAAAAATCTGCTGTATCATAAAAAAGTGCAACACTTACGCGGTCAAAATGTATGGAACAGCAATTTAATTTGCGTCCTCAGCGTTGAACGTTCAGTATCATGTACTGAATCCACGGTACTAACAGATTGCGCATCGATGTCCCCAACAGCCTGTATTTTGTAACATGAAAGATTATTATGAAAACTGAATGAAATAAAATTAAAATACACGACCTACTCCTATCAAAGTACTTAATAAACTGTATAAAGCAGCAATTTCAAAAATACCACCTAACGACTTTATTCGACTTTCTCCAACACAGGTCGAATAAGAGACCGCAACTTTACAAAATACATAAAAAACGTTGACCGTAAGATTCCTAATTTAGTTTCACGTGCAAAGAAACATTATCTAATTTAGATAATTAAAAAAATAGGAACACTACAGTCCTTTTCCTAATAGCCGCCAGCTCCAGCTAGTATAAGCTTACAAATTAAATAAATAAAAGCACATCAGGGGCAATTCTCGTAATTTTAAGATCTCAGTCTCAATCTGATAAAAATATCTTATTTCCCTACATTTTTGACAAGTTCTTGACATTTGTTTGTCGCCGAGGTGAGACTGCATTTTAAATTACGAGAATTGGCCTTGAGAATTAGTAGTTCTATAAAACATTATTATGTTTCAAAGGAGTACTAATAAGTATTTAATCTAAAGAGATGATGCAGTCATGTTTAGTTACAATTCAAATTCAATTCTTATACACATCCTCCAGATTACATAAACGTTACAAGTGATATTTTTCATCAACAACCTTCATCTATAGGGGTGTCTAAATATTTCCAAGATTATTGAACGAAAAGGGTTATTTTCGTAAATGATGAATATGTTTATAATAAATTTAGGCGCCTTTAGTGATGTAGCGGCACCTTATGTTTGGACTGCATTGTGGAAAATGCTGCACTCGCAGAAAAGATAGATAATTGTATTTAATAAGTTAGGACATTAAAAAAATATAATTTACTTACTTAAAATTTTAAGCGGGCACACCATGGACTGAGACAAACTGGTCCAACGTGGAACGTCTGCGACGTATTATGAAATCAAGACCTTGGAAAAAACACTTAAGTATCGTATGAAACGCAATATAAGTGTGTTCCCAATGCATAGTTTGTGGAGCATTAGGAGGAGTACCTTAGGAGGTAGAGATTAAAGGTTTGAAACCTTTAAAGACTTGCTGTTTTGCCGTCGCATCCTTTTCGCGAATATAGTCAATGATGTGAGCGCTTCGTCAAAATAATATTGTTCTGTCAATGTGGCATGCATACGACTTTAATTTTTTTCTTATAAAGTAAAATAAAATACTACTATGAAATGATATGAAATTTGATTACAGTAATGTCGTTTTAGCGAGTGCAGATAATCTAGTCTAATCTATTTCAGCCCGTATTTAGAGACCGATATAGAACAGACATCGTCGTGTTATACCTCATATAATAAAAGTACGAGTCCCACCAGGCTTAAACGCGCAGGCATGACAAAATTTTGTCATCACAATATCTCACACCGCAACGAGAAATGTCAAGGTAAACAGTCATTATCGCGTTTTAAAATAGAGTTTTGTCACGCTGCGAATGTTAGCCCGGCTTTTGTGATTATACGTCTGGAATGTATTCTAAACATCGATGTTTTATACATACTCTTCTCCTACTTTCTACGCGAACCAAATATTAGTAGACAAAGTCACTGTATTGTTTCCAATTCATAACTAAATAATAATTATTTCATATACTTACTGAAACGCAACGATCACAAATCTATGTATATACATTTAACTTACACATAATATTAGAAACAACCAAAAATATTAAATTTTTCTCACATCATTTGAACTTTCAAATGAGATGTTAATTTTAAATTAATCTTTATATAATTATAGGACAGTCTATGCAACGTATTCAAGGAAATACATACACGCAATGACAGTGCACAATAATTTTCAGCCATATTACTAAGGGAATAAGGGTGAAAAGTGGCCAATCGCCTTTGTACAGTGTACATTGTTTTATAATTTGATATCCCATGTCTGGTAAACAGATCTAAAGTATAAGAGGGACTTATTTTCTTGAAAATAATGTCGAGATCTTACATTTTTCGCGAGCACAGAGTATAAAGGTACAGAAATGTGAAACGTAACATAAAATGTAACACGTTGAAACAAATTCGCCTAGTTGTTGCGTTGCGTTTCATGTTGCATGTTTCATATATTTGGATGGCATGTTCGTTTCAACGTATGTTACATTTTATGCTACAAACATAATTACGTTTACCTACCATTAGGGTACAATCTGGGGATCTACTCCCTTAGCACGAAATCCGTAGTTCCATCCGAATGTATGGGCGTTTTCTGATTAGTATCATCAGTTCGGGGCCCGAACTAAAAATGAATGATAACGCGATTTGACAGTTGTCCCTAATCCCGACGTGTGATTGCCCGTCCGAAAAATTTAATTTTTCACTTTGATGTATCACCTACTTTCGTACGGGCCCGTATCTTCATTGACGGACTTAGAGCAGACCCCTGACTGCTCGTTAAAATGTATGTCACTTTATACATTATAAATGTCTGAAAATATGTCAGGATGTACGCAGTCGACGGCAGTCTGGTTTCACCCTTAGGCTAATGGAGAGCCATCTTTCACTAAACAAACAATTTCTCTTAGCGTATCGATGGTAAAAAGTTGGGCAATATATTTCAGATTCCAGAAGTTTGTTGCTGTTGTAAATTCATTCCTAGTATTTTGCACAGATATATATTAAAATGGTCGCTATCAAGCTTATACCATTACTCCATTTCCGCATTCACTGTGCTCACGATATTTTATTAACACAATAATACATCGTTAAGTAACCAATTCTCTCAAACAAAACTCTCAACACTCCGCGATTCATCTGGCAGTTCATCAAACAAAATTCCATACCATCATCCAGCCGAAAGTTAGGATATCGAACGCGAAGCCGACTTTACTAGCGGAGTGCCGCCACCCGGGGCGGCTGCAGACGGCTAGGGCTCCGGCGGCGGCTGCGGCGCGCCGGCCGCGCCCGCCAGCGCGTCCAGTGCGTCCAGCGCGTGCGCTAAGTGCGTTAGTGCGGCGCCGCGCGGCGTGGCCTCGTCCGGTTCGGAGTCGGGTTCCGCTGCTTCGGACGCGGCGTCGTCGCCCGAGCTGCCGGAACCGGATCCGCCTCGTGTTGCCGTGTTGCTGGGCCCGCCTGCGCATCCGCTCTCTGGCTCGGAACTTTCTTCTTCTGTAATAACGTAATATAAAGAATATGCTTTACTGAACACCAAAAATAAACCACCCTTATTTACATAAACATTAAGAATAACTAATCATGAAGGGTGGGTGTTTCTTATGTAATTAAAAATAAAATACAGCCTAATTAGAACACATAACTTTTGATTTGATTTGATTAATATTCAGAATAAAACATCGGTCTTATCGCTAACAGCCAACCTTTGGATGTACAAGCGTATAGTATCTGTATCTTACGAAGCGACGCGCGCTTTACTTGTGGTTACTAAGTGTGCAAACACGCTGTGAATGTATTTGTAAGCGCAGGAGCTCTAGGTACCGTCCGGGACAATGGCGAAGTCGGAAGTGTGTGAGTGCGTGTGTGCTATTTAGGCACACATCTACAGCGTGTTTGTACACTTAGTTACCGTAAGTAAAGCGCGATTCGATTCATGAGATAAAAATACTGTAAGCCATTGAGTTAAAATTAACGTAAAAAAAATCTATTGAAGTCCTTGTGTCCAATTTACGTTATTTTCACTTGAACAAATCGCATGCTTAATGGAATACTGACTTAACTCAAAACAGACGTTCTAAGAAGATCTCACTATGAGGACTTATCCTACTTGTTTACTCATAAAATTAAAACTGATTGGATTTGATTAGATTAATGAATCATGAATGCTTGAATTTTGAATATAATTAATTAACTATTGATGAGATCTGAGTAAAAAAAAATCAGGAAATAATTCTGACCTGGAAATAAATCTGATATGGGTCAATGTTCCATTAAGCATGCGAAATATCAACTTTACTAAAAAGTAAAAAGTTTAGTTACAAAATGACTGGTACTATTGAAAATGTCATAAAAATATAGAAGATGTAGCGATAACTAAACTTTATATGTAGGCATTAAAGTTATTTTTCTGAAATCACAGAGATTGGCAACTAAATTGTGAATGCGTTTAGCGATCATTATTTATAGTTACTTCAATATTAAATCGTCTCGACACAGTAGAGATCATTCCTATAATGATGTAGGTAAGTAAATACAAGAGTTATACCTGTAGCTTGCTGCAACCTAGCCCGCAAGGCGCGCGTGACCCGCTGCAGCTCGCGCGCCCGGGCCGGCTCCAGCGGCGCACGCGCATGCAGCAAGGCCAGCGCTCGCGCGGGCGCTAGCAGCGCACGTAGTGGCGCGCGTGCGGCGGCTGACATGAGTTCTTCGAGTAATGCTTCAGCTGCGCCTGAGCCGGCGCCTGAGCCGCTGTCTGTGCCGTCTGCGTTGTCTGAACCGTTTGATCCGCCGCTGCCGCCCAACTATTATAATAAACGTATACGCATTACGAATGTCGTTTTACTGAGTGTATGTACATTATGCCGCCGCGTAAAGGCATTCGCTGCGCATTTTTAGAAACTTAAAGTTATTCTAAAGCAATTGAAGCGAAGTTTCAGGCCATTTGTGCTATTTACGTGAAGTTAACATACATAAAAGACAGAGGAAGTACCCATTTGACAAGTTACGAAGAAGTATGGCATACCTTAGGATAATAATGCTGCATAAACTGGTAAATAACGGGGTCCTCCAATGACTCGCGTTCGTCTAACAACACTGCGTCAACGTACTCGGTGGCGACACTGCACTCTAGTAACATCTCCTCCAACTTTGAATCAGCCTGGAAATTTAACACAATTTTATACAACGTTACTTTTATTCAAACCTTAGGTCAATAACATTAAAACCATTGACACTTTTGACTATCGTAGTCAAATAGGTCAGCCCCTGGGTGTCTATATAAGACAACTTTCTCATCTCAATGGTGACCACTATGTCTGGGGCTTGTAAAAATCAAAAGGCGAAAGGCGTGCTTTGATTAAAAATAAGGGATCACTCCATTGAAATTTTATCATTTCGATTTATAGTTTAGGTGTTAGAGCTGTGACCTGCTGCTTCCATTAATTACGCGAAATACAGTTTTTAAGGCACGTCAGCAACTGTTTCACAGACTGTAACACGTGTAGTTTGATTCGTATCCATAATCGTGTGAGCCGGACTCGCTCTTCACCGGTTTTATTAAAGTAACAATCAAAATAAAACTCACCGGCGAAGTAGCCACGTCTCTCCAAAATGCCGCAAAGTAGTTGAAGCGTAGTGGCACGGCCTCAAGTGCACATAAAGCTGACAGTAGGACGAGTTGTTCTGACATACAGCGCTGACTGCGAGCCACACGGCAGCACGTATCTGAAATATAATAAGAGTTATGATCAGATTTTTGCTCCTATTCCAATTTAAGATATTTAAAAGGTAATATAATTTGAAGGTGTATGTTTAGGGGCTACACTCTATCCACTAGGTTAACTGTTTTTTGACAGATGGAACTAGTGATTGCAGCAAAGTAACATTTCGATTATTTTCCTTTTAATTTGTAAGTAGTATCGATTTTTTGTTGTCGAATAAAAAATGGTGCGGTTTCTATGCATGTGCTTATTATTATTAAATCCAATATTTATTTAGTTGTTTAATTTTCGATGTACAAATTTAAAAAACCACCAACATAAATTCATTGCATTCTTTTCAAAATATAGAGGTTTTAAGATTGATTAATATATATTATTTTATTGATATTTAAGTAGATGCAATTTTTTTCTATACCGATTTAACTATAATTTATAACGATTATTTTTGATTTATTCATTTGAAGCGAATACATTCGATCCCATCACCTAGTACGATAGAATGTAACTACATATATACATTTTTTTTTAAACTGATAAAAGTATGGTAATGCCTGTAAAAAGGTATATAAAGGTCATAATTAAGGTAATGCAATAAGATAAGGCAGTTTATTTATTTCATTACGCATTTGTTAACTTTTACGTAATTTGGAATAGTTACGTTCTAGGAGAGCTGTAAAAAAACTAATAACCTAGTAGACAGAGAGAGTAAATCACATGTCTTGAAATGGGGGTAAGTCAAAGAATCTATTAGGTATACCTATAAACTTATGGTAAGGCCTGTACGAGGTGGCGAGCCGGTGCGCGTTGTGCTTGTCGTGCGGCAGCGGCGCGCGCGCAGCGCACGCGTGCGGGTGGCGCGGCCGCGCGGCGCACTGCGCGCCCGCCGCCAGCGGCACCAGCGCGCCCAGCGCCGCGCCGCCGCCTAGCATTACTACTTCACGGAGCACACCTACAAAAAACATCATTTACTGCAAATAAGCCAAATTACAAGCACTATTGAATTGCTGAGGGGTCGGTGAGTCAGAAAGATGAAGCTAGTTGCCCATTCCAAAGCGTAGTAGTTTTCTGAAGAAAAGAACGAGCAAGAAACTATAAACATGTCTTCTTAAGAAAACTAATGTAAGAATGTGAATATTATTATCTATAAGTACAATTTAATTTAGTGTACAGTCACAATAATTATGCTTTGATAACGTCCGTCTCATTCTCGTGGCGTATACACTGTATTAATTTTATTGATCAACAAAAGGCAAAAATACGTACCTAACGCAGCGTCCCTCAGATGATTATGCCTGTGGTGTAAGTTGAGCATGGTGAGCAGTCGTCTTGCGCACTCGGGCCAGTCCTTGCAGGCCAGCAGTAACGCCCTGGCCTCCTTGCTGTCCCGGCGGGTGCGCAGCGTGCGGCACAGGGCGCGCGCCCAGCGCAAGGCGGCCGTGAGCTCGGCGCGCACGGCACCCGCGGACCCGCCCGCGCCGCCGCCCTCCACATACACGGCGTGCAGACTGTGGAGGGCCTGGGGAAGGAGGGACTATTTTAGACAACTTTTTTCTTCCTCACAGAATGACATTTAATTAGCTTAAATGGACAGAAGAAGTTCTGTTAAGTTTCAACAGTTAGTTTGGTTTAACCTTGTAATGTGATCGTGGACGATTTTATGTTTAAATATCTTTTGGTTTTGATATTTTGGTTAGCAATAACTTAAATGAAAATAGTGCGTTTATGAATTAGAAAATGTGGTAAAATCTTACATTACTATACTAATTTGACCTCTAGTATGAACGGCGGCCAATCAGTGCTCAGACTAATTAAATAATAATTTGGTAGAAATTAAGTTACACGCGCCTGTCTATGATCTAAACCTTTTTTTTTGTCGCTGAGTAATGCTTTATGCATCTCCGCTCGTCGGGGGACGAGACGGAGTATGTGAGACTCCCTGCCAGTGGCAGTATACCCACTAAAACTCAGCGGTGTTCCCTCGTCGCCGTGATGGGAGGGTCATGGGAAACCGGCTCAGCCTTTACTTCCACGACCCTCCCGGCGCATGCCCGCCCAGCTGGCGGGCCCCGCGTGCCCCTCGAGCGGGAGCTGGGGGGCGACGGGAATGGCCGGGAACACCTGGCCATTCCCGTCCGACACTGGTGGAGGCGCGTGCGATGCAGGCGAGGGTGCCCCCGCACCCGTCGCCTGCTGGCCTCCACCTGGGAGGAGTCGGAGATGACCGTCATACTGACGTCTTCTTCGACCCCTCCTCCGCCTTCGGAGCCGCCTCCTTCTGGGACATGACGTGTTCGCAGAAGGAGGCGACTGCCGCCCAGGACCCCTCGTCCCTCAGCATGGCGTTGACCACGCCGGGGAGAGGTCCCTATGATCTAAACCTAACCTAACCTTTCTGTGAAAAACCTTATTACCGATGAATAATGTCTACTCATTACCTCTAGCGTAGAAATGTTTCTAGAATCCTGTGCTGAATTCATGGTAACAGTTAGCGGGTCGATGTCCTGCCTCTACAGTCTACTTACTTCGAACGTCATCTGCAGTCCTCCATTATACACAACGTACAGCCTATCGTCCTCATTCTCGACCAGCGTGCAGAACGCAGATATTAGCGTCGACCAACACGTCCGGCCGTTTAGACCTGCAAGAAATATGAATGTAGAACAACTGTGTTTAGGGCATAAGGCTCCACTATGTACGAGCAATTATGTAAGACTGAAATTGTTGAAAAACGTGGGCATTAAACCGATCTTTAAATAAAACAGTCCCACTGTTTTAAAGATCGGTTTAATGCCCACGTTACCCAAAAACACGTTTATGAAAATTGGTGGACACAACCAGCTTTGATTCTATAATAAATAAAGTTTTATTTATGCTTCACTTTACAAAAAGGGTTTAGTTTTTGGAGATTCCTTTTAATCGAATAATGCCTGTGTTAGGAGATTCTATACCCCTGATATTTTATGTATTCAACTTTCTTTCACATTTTTTTCCTATTTCGTGTCATATTGCACATTCACAAAACACACCACAATTTGTAGACCATCATACCCGTTACGTGCGGGAATTGAATTTACTCGACTACTGTGCCAACCCGCAGATATATTAATCTTATTTAAAAAAATGCAGAATTGATAGCTTCGTCTTTGACTGATATGTTAGTGCTCATATACAAGAGTTGATGTTGCCAACGGTAAAAGCTACTGCAGCCGTTAACGCGTCTACGGCAGCCAACGGCTGCTGGCAGTTGTTGTTGGCGACGTGCCGCTCGTATATATGAGCACTTATAGTAAAACATGGCACTAGATATAATGAAACATTGAAAGCTAAGATTTACAGTAGCAGTAAATTGGGAATAGGGATTAGAAAATGTTCGAACAAATAATGTAATTTCAAAGAAGGCATAGTAAACTGAAAAAATCTGTAAAATCGATGGAAATATGGAGAAGCTGTACGTTTTAAAAGTTTCTGGAGGGGATAGTCCCCGTCCTTGTTACGCGGTACGGACCATGTCTGGCGCTAGTATGAAGTTATATAGTGGTGACGTCAGTTTTTGTTATAGTGCCGTCTTTGTCTAGCAGTTAAAATTTTTATAACTTGGCAAAGCATTTTTAGGCAGACTTTGTATAGTATTGTTTGCACTATTTACATATTGGACCTTATTTGTTGTCTGAAATAAAGAAATAATTATTATTATTATTTACAAACAAATATTTTTTTGAGTTTAAAATAAATAATTGACATCATCCTATTATAAAAAAAGGAAACTTGCAACAACATTGCTAGTTACATATGAATATAAAATAAAAACATGCTCACAACTGCGATAAGCACAGTTGCTACTAACTACGTCACACATAAACAAGCTACATTAGTACATTCTATTAGTGTTTGAAGTGTATGATACCTATGTGCTCACCCTGTAAGTAGGCGGAGAGCGTGCTTCGCCTGAAGGCGGCGGCTTCCCTGCCGTCGGCGGACTCGCTGCCGCTGCTGGCGCCGTTGCCGCTGCCGTTGCCGCTGCTTGTGCTGCCGTTGTTGCCGTTGCCGTTGCCGCCGCGAGCTGCTAGAATGCGAGCGAGCCTGGATGGGGAGAAATGTTTGTTTAGTGTAAGTACGATTTTTTTAAATTTTTGCTTTACACGGTACTATTATTTATGATTAAAATTCATTAATTTTATTATACATTGTACGGCACCATATCAAGCTGTACATTTCCAGCGTGTACAGTACAGCGTGACTTTTTATTGTACGAAAAGGCTATATAATGAGAGGTCAGCTAAAACTGGAGATGTATAGCTTGATATGTCCTCGTATGTACTCCTATTCTAAGTTATGTTAATCATAAACCAATTTATTCTTCAACCCTGCCAACCATTGCTCAAATGGATTGTTTACAAAATCTCACTTCAATCACTGTTTGACTTGTCCTCAGACCAAATAAAAAACCAAGACAGAGGGCTGTCAACAGTAAAGTGAAGCCGGTTTCGTAAACACGTGTGCACTTAGTGATAAATGATAAATTATTTTATTTTGTAAGTAGGTTTGTACAAACACTTTTACACGTCAATCATATTTTTAATAAAACTAGATGAGGTCGGCGTTTCCTATCTGACTACTCTGAGAAGAAAGGCCGAAACAAACTCAGAGATCACAGTCTCTTTTAAAGACCAGACATCATAATCTTGGTCAGGTTATATGAAGACCATGTAGATCGATGTCTGAGATGGTCTTTTGAGAAAAGAACCACACAGATTGAGAGGACCTGTCCAGTCAGTGCACGCAGTGAGGTATAGTTTGATTGTAAATGTGTGCGTTTGAGCGTGTATGCACAGAGCGGAGGTGTAGTTTTGGCATGCTTCACTTGTATTGTTCGCAGCGCTATGTCTTGACTTTTTATTTGGTCTGAGGACTTGTCTTTAATTCAGTAATATTGATGTTTCGAGAAAATTGCTTATAATGAAAGAAAGAAAGAAAAATTGTTTATTCTACACAAACATAAGGCACATTACAAAAAAAAGTCATACAATATACACATACAATGTAGTCAAAAGCCTCGTTTTCAGAGGTGATGAGGTCTCAATCTACCTAATCAACATACATTAACACTTTTAGATAAAAAGCAAAATAACTCGATCTACTGACCTCAACAGCTCGTCAGCCGCGCCGGGGTACAGATGAGCGTGTGGCGCGATGTTCCTGAACGCCCAGTGTATGTTCTGATGCTGAGCGAGCGAGCGCGCGAACGAACTGGACCGTCGGCAGCACAGGCGAAGTAGTGCGTAGTACGGAGGTAGCATAGCGCGGTTATACGCTACTACTTCGCCGTCTTCGTGGTCCGCGCTGTGTTATGATATAGATATATTACTTGGAGTAACTAAGATACAAAATATACCCTTAAAAAAACAAAATTCCTACAAAATTGTGGGTGTACCTACGATAGGTGCACTTCTGCGTAACCCTTCAGGAAATACAGGCGTGAACTTATGTAATTAACTATTACATGGCGGGTGACATTAATACTAGTTATGTCTATTCAGTACTTTTTTGACATATTATATAAAGTGAAAGTGACTAGAAAGTTAGGGCACAGAGCGATCCGACCATTTAATTATTTTGTAAAATAAATAAAACCTATTTTAACCAACAAAAAATAAAGTCATTTGACCAAAAACCTCGTGAAAAATGTATATAAACCTAAAGAAAAATGTTACAGATTGCTAATAGAAAATACAAAAAGAGAATTTCTCAGGGGACACCCGGGTTTGAACCGGGGACCTCTCGATCTGCAGTCGAATGCTCTACCACTGAGCTATATCCCCGTTGATATAGACATCGAAATAACGCATGAGCTCACAAAGATATTTGCTGTTTAATGCACACGTTATCAGTTTTTATGTGGAAATCAGTGATTTATCCATTTCCGATAGTGAATTGATGAAAAAAGCATGTCCGTATTATCTGGGTCAGTTAATATGTCATTCACGCTGTTTCCCCAACACCTACGCAATTTTTGCTGTGTTGAATGATTAGAATAAAAATATCAATAGTCAGAGAATTAAAATATGATCAAAATAATACGGGACTATTTCTTAAACGAGCTCTGATGTGAGGTTATTATATCATTGGTGTATCAGTGAATATACGTATTCCAACACGCACGGCGCAGTTTATATGTCATATATTGAAAAAAAATGTGGTTATTATATTTCGTGTAACTTGTTAAGTACGTGGAATAGGGATTTAACATTTTGGTATATGATTTTTAACTCTTTTGTACTATCATGTGTAAGGAATACACGATTCAATGAATTCTTCTCGATACAAAAAAATGCAGTCTGTTACATCTATTTTTTTTTTCTTTTTTTGACATCACGGCGTACAGCGTAAGAGTTATTCAATGGAATTTACTAATTAACCTACTAACATCTAGCATCACAGGTTTTGTTGTTTTTAACCCAAGACGCAAGTGCCTATCCTAACTTTATCGATACTAACATGTATAATTACTAATTATAAATAATGCATTCCTTGTGAATTAACCCAGAGAACAACAGAATAAATCCGTCTCATTAGTTAGTTAAATATAATGGTACTCACAGTATATAATTAAAAGCGATATGTTTCGTCAGCCGCTGGTTGGCGACTGCAAGCTGTACGTTCTCGGGACAGTCCACAGACACGGCGTGCCAGAACGTAAGTAATGCTTGCTTGTTAGGGTGGACTGCGACGGAAGGCTCCGAGATCGCCGGGTGGTACAGCTCCCAGAGGTCGTTGAAGTATTGACCGAACTAGTGAATGGGAATAGTTCAAAATTAGACTTGTAAACCTTGTGCTAAAAATATGCTTCATTCTTGCATTTAAATATCATAAGAGCTTATTGTTTTGTTTTTTATTTTATTTTACAATTTGGTTTAACAAAATGGTTTTTAGCTCTAATCTTGTCTAAGTTTAGCCCGGTAATGGCGCTAAAACTATTACGATAAAATCTTTTCTATGCATATACAATTCCAAGTCCTGACTGACTGATATATCAACGCACAGCCTAAAGCGCTAGTCCATACAGACATGAAATTTGGAGAGTGTGTTCTTTGTAAAGAGTAAGTATCCACTAAGAAAGGGTTTTTCGAAATTCCGCCCCTAGGAGGGTGAATGGGGGAGAGTGAAATTGCATGCGGACGAAGTCGCGGGCAGAAGCTAGTAACTCTTAATGACAAATTGAACACCATGCAAACGAAACAAAACACAATCTTTTAATACCTTTTCTTTTAGAGAATGACATGACAGAGTTTGTTGAGGATCTTTTTTTATTTATCATGAAGTTATTTTTTAATTACTTTCGTGTTTTTTTTTTTGTTATTTAAATTGGAGTAAAGGTTATCCTACTCACCATAAGTTTCTCGACCCTGCTAACGACACAGTAGGACATAACTCCGAAGTAGGCCGTCAACTTCATGGTGCCGTGCACCGCTACGTCGGTGTACTTGCGCGCCGCCTTCAACTTGCCCAGTAGCATCGTGTATACCTGAGAGTGTAAAAGGAGTTTCGTTAGCCAATACTGTTTCTGAAAAGAAAAAAAATGTGCTATCGGGGAACCTCAGTTTAACTAACACGTACACATACACAGTCGTATATAATAGAAAGACACAGAGAGAGAGAGAGAGAGAAAGTTGCATGGAGGGAGGGACTAATGAAGATACAGTAGTAGGCTATTGCTAAACAATGAGACGATTTTCACCACAGCAGTATACAGCAGTATCATGATGATAAAAGATCATCATCTGCCTAGCCTTTTCGCAATTATGTTGGGGTCGGCTTCCAGTCTGACCGGATGCAGTAGAATACCAGTATTTTACATGGAGCGACTGTCTATCTAACCTCCACAACCCAGTTAATGGGATGATAAAAGATCATTTTAAAATAACGATATTGTAGAAAATCTGGCTTTTGGTGGAATAAAGAATGATTATCATTTAACACATCTGACCGAAGTCCTGGTGAAGAAGGAAGCGAGAAGCAAAGGACTTATGTCCAGCAGGGGATATGTTTCTGCTGAACGTCATACCTGGTGCAGAGTATGATGCGCAGTGTCCGGCAGCTTGGCGTGGTTGGCGTGCGGCGTGTGCGGCGCGTGCGGCGGCGCGGGCGGGCGCGCGCGCGCGTAGCCGGCGCGGAAGTGCTGCGACGGCACCAGCGCCACCAGCAGCAGCGCCGCCGCCGCCCGCACGCGCGCGCCGCCCGCGCCCAGCAGCTGGCCCTCCACCCAGCGCTCCGCCGTGCGCAGCGCCCACGCGTGCGCGGCTTTGTTGCGCGGGACCTGGCCACGACAATTGGCATAAAATTGTAGACGGAACACTATTATAATCATGCAAAAATAATAAAGCCTCCTATTTGTTATTTTATTTTATGTTGGTTTACCGTGCGTGTTTAAACCGTTGCTTTATACGACAATTTCTGGTAAAATTTGGATTTTGAATGCCGCTGTCACCTAAACAGTGAGCCTAAGCCCTGACTATATTTTGTTTTTATATTGAGATAGTGGAATGAACCCGTATTCGTTTTTTTCGTAGATGCAATTTAAAATCCGAGATCAACTATTTCAATCTCGAAGTGTTGCACTTACAACATTTACTTGTTCAATCCATACCTGTACTAAAATTAAAAACGCGAAAGTAACTCTGTCTGTTGCCTTTCCACTGAACCGATAGTTATGAAATTTGACAAAATAAAGGTAGCCTGGGACCTGGAAAACTACATAAGCTAATTTTTTTTTCTCAGTAATACATAATACGCGGAAACGTAACTAGTGCCTAATATAATACAGTAGATACATACCTGTAGCGCCAGCCACTCAAGCGCGGCGTGCGGGCACACGTCGGCCACGTCCCACAGACGCGCCAGCACTAACTGTGTGAAGCACGGTAGGCCTCCGGTCGCGCCCGCACCGCCCCCGCTACCTTCCACTAACAATGTTAGTAGCTTAAAAAAGGGACCGCAGCTCTGGAAAATGAAGTAAAGAATATTAATTCAATTTGCCAACTTTATCCTATGATTGGAAGAAAATATGATATGAACATAAATGTAGAGTGATTCTACAGCGATATGAGGAATAGGGTGTAAAGTTCACTCATCCTCCATAGAAAAGGTTCGATCCTCCAACCAGAGGTGTCGTGTCTGGTGGGCTATTGCCTGACGATGTCCGGACGTTGTATATATGCTAGTTGTGCGGTAAACTCTGCATGCGCGATGCAAGATTTTGCATGACGTCAGTGTGCGTAGTTCGCATGTGACGAAGTAGATGCCGCCACAATTCCAACTCTCTCCAATTTTTATTTAGTGCGAAAAATACGTGGCTAGGCCTACAAACTATCAATCATGTGCATGTGCCAGGTCGAGGTCGATTCTGACTGATAAGAACAGTAAAGTTCACTTGTATTTCGACCGAAACAATATTGTTTCACTGAATACCACTAAGCAAAGATGGCATACAGTTGGTTACATTAGGAGGTCTCCCATATCAGCCTATAATGTTCTCACTGCTGGGACACAAGGCACCTCCCTCTGAGAGGGAGTGGGCTGTAATCTACCACGCGGGCCCAATACAGGTTGGTAGATCACATACATAGATAAGAATTTTTGTTTCTAGGACATGTCGGTTTCTTTTTCTTCACCGTTTTGAGAGCAATAATGGAAATTATTTACACAAAATAAAGCGTCTGTCTGGGTTCAAAACCACGACTTACAACTCGCAAGTCGGGACCGTTACCACTTGGAGCCTACCACTGCTCCTACAATAAATAGCCCGATATTCTTAAAATCCAAGTCAAACCATAAAGCGCATACCTCAGAATGTTTGGCGATGGCCTGAAAGATCATGTTAACTATCTTCTGAGCGAGCGGTTCGTTCCAGCGACAGAGCGCGAAGATGAGTGATCGCGTCTGCTGTAAGTTTAAGCAGTCGCGCGTCTGCTGGTAGATGAAAGGAAACCCCTGTGGATAGAAAATTATAGCTTTGTCATAAGTTCTTCTTCTGTTTTGCATTCATTTCTCAATAATGCTTTGGCGAAAAACCAACAAAGGAAATCTGACTTTCCATAATATTTTTGGCGATCGAAAGAGAACGTGTGTTTAACCCAGAAATAATTTACTTGATTTAGATGAAAAGGGTTACTAGTATTGCTAAAGGCCTATTCAGATATCGCTGTCGCGCTTGGTAGCGATACTCGATAGTCACTTTGGACCAGTATCGCTACCGAGTACGACATCGCTTATATCTGAATAGGCTTTTAATCTTGAAAAATAAAACTCTATATGCTACATAGAATTTAGTGGCGTAGCCTTTAGCAATTAATACAATAAACGAATTGTTAAATGTTCAAGTTCTGTTTACCTTAGCATGCAGTAACGCTCTGGCATCAGGTTCCAACAATGCGAGATGTCCCGCAGCATCTCGCGACCGCTCTACGAGCCCAGCCACGAGGGCGACCATCTTATCGAGAGCTCCAGGTCGCAGCTTGTCGCCGCCACTTTCAGCGTTAGTGCTCCCGCTACCGCTGCCCCCAGCTTCTTCGGTTGGCGACTCCGTCTGTCAATAAACAGATTAAAGTTAGATCTTTCCTGAGGTTCGACTACAGAACAGTTGGTTAAACAAGTGGTCTGACACTCGTAGGATTGCACGTCAAAAACGAAAAAGGTATCTTTTTGCTTGCACACAACATAATCTGCGAATAGGCATGATGGATGAATAATATTAAAATAAAAAACGTTTTAAAGGATGTCTAATGCTCGCCATTGTTCAACAGTTACCGGCGACAACTTTAGCTGTATAAATTATACTACATACATACCATAATATGTAACGTACATATACTTACGCCTTCTTCAGAACGCCTTATAACTTATATTACATCATTACGATTATTACATAGCACACAAGACATTCTAAAGAAAATATTTGACTTACCACATTAGCATTCTGTCCGAGATAAAAGTTGACCATGCTGGATATGGCGTTGATGCGCAACATGAACTTTCCCTCCTCCTCACCCATCTTGCTGAACTCGTACAATAAACTGAAGTACTCCGTCAGATGGCGCAGGTGAGATCTTGCTCCGTTCTCCATCTAGAAATAGTAAATGGTAACGTTGTGAAGTTTGTCCTCGTAGCAATGTGCTATAATGGGTATACGTAGTGCTACGCATGTACGCTACACAACTTATAGCTCACTTCAATTTTGTGATGCAACTTCGCAAAAAAATTATTTTGCAAAGTTGCAAGATGCGCTCATACAGACACTTAATATGTAATACAGGCTGGTGTCCGCAACTCCACGCAATGAGCGTATTTTGCGTATGGACATACAGACACGTGCTATTGGATGACAGCAATGACTGTGCTTTTATCTGATCCTAATAGTATGTCAATATACATGTCAAAACTGTAGTTAGTTTTGACATGTATATTGACATCGTGTGGCCTCAATATAAGAGCTGTTCAATTATAAAACAGGATGGTTGACATTGCATGGATGAAACATTATTG
Organism: Gortyna flavago; assembly: GCA_963669345.1. NCBI lineage: Eukaryota > Metazoa > Arthropoda > Insecta > Lepidoptera > Noctuidae > Gortyna > Gortyna flavago. The sequence goes on from OY770142.1 coordinate 7,252,007, forward strand.
TATTGCAATCTGTGCCATAAATAAAGTACTCACCAATGATAACAACATTCTTATAAACCTAGTAACACAACTCGCTTCGCCTAACTTGCTATTATCCTCGCCTTCCTCCATACCTTGCAGGTACAAGGCACAATGACTAGATCTGAAACAAAACACCACCGTATTACAAAAGTTTTCGACAAGCCCTGGCTTTATTTCCTGGGATGATTTCAAACATCTTAAATGATGCTGTACTAGTGTTCATAATAAGCATCTAACTTCATCAATATTGTATATACTAATCTTGTAAACTAAAAGTAAAATCTTATTTACCTGAGCCTTTGTATAACATGCATACAAAGTCTTTGAAACATTTGCCGGACCATCTGATTCGGACATTTTATTAAAACCTGTAACAAAACAAACCATTGTTTACTATAATGTTACCACCAAACAAAAGTAGTGAAACTATACAATGTGGCGACGAAAATACGACACTAAATTAAACTGCGTATTTCTAATGACGTTCTCAGTCTGCATACGAGAATTGAATTAAATATATCCAACAGTTTAGTTAATATAGGTAGCTAGTCAAAGATTGGCAAAACCCATAGTCGGCCCATCACTACTGTTTAGTTTGTTTGATAAAATGGCTTTTTCATTTCGATGCTAAGATTGATTGATAAAAAAGAAAATATGCTTTAATATCATCAGCGTTTCCATTTATTGTCGTATTGTTGTCTCCACAATGTACACATTTTAGTTTATCACGAGCGCGCGACTATCATTGCAATTTAAACCTTATATCAAAGACATAACGTTACTCGTACGCTTGTAATTTGCAACGACTATAGCATAATATAAATAGTGAATGTAAAGTGTACTCACTTGCATCGGCCACCAGGTGTCGTCGGCCATATGGCCTAGGAACCATTCTGAAGCTGCAGCGGATGCATTGAACTGCTTTGTAACCAACTCTACCCATGACACCATCGTTGGCTATGAAAAGGGAATAAAAACATAATTTAATAACTATCATGTCTGTGAAGCTTACTCAAAACTGATTTTCTAAACTCTTACGTTTCAAGTAACTACACAGCCTGCGCCCGCTGACCCCAAAAAACAGCATCAAATCGTTTTTCTTAGCTTCGTCAAGTTTAGATATCGACAACCAATACGTTTGTGGAGTTTTGCTAATTTAATTTTACCATGTTTAATGATAGTTAATACAAAATAAATTAAGCTAAGCTAAGTAAACAATAGTCACTCTTACCTTTTCCTTAGCGTGGATGAAAGTCTCGATGAAGAATGAAGTCGATAGCCGCGCTGCGACTTCTGTGACCTCTGGCTTTAGAGTCATTAGCGACTGGGGCACTGAGCTGCACATCTGACCCATGAACCTGCACAAACAATATGACGTCTAACCTACTGTAAATATACAGAATATTGAGCTATTCAATTAGATGCACCTAACCCGAAAGAACGGTAAAAAGGCGACACGGTTGGCGCAGTGGTTGAGCGATTGACTGCTGCGCAGCATGTCGCGGGTTCGATTCCCGCACGGAACAAATATTTGTACGACCTACAAGTATTTGTTCCGGGTCTGGGTGTTTTATCTATAATATGTATGTATTAACAAAAAAAAAAAAAATAATGTATATAAGTAGTTTATCAGCCATCTCGTTACCATAACACAAGCATTAGGTTGCTTAGCTTGGGACTAAATGGCGTTGTGTGAAAAGTCCAAGGATATTATTATTATATTATTATTAAATAAATTGTATGGCAGTCATAAATATTAAATAGAGACTTGTTCGCACAAGAGCGCACGGTTTTTTACACTCGTTAATTCTCGTAATTTTAAGAACGTTCAAAGTCTGATCTCAGTCTCAATCTGTCAAAAATACCTCAAATTTCCCTACATTTTGACAACTTTTTGACATTTTTTTGTCGCCAAGATGACACTGCGACTAGATTTTGAACGTTTTAAATTAAGAGAATTGGCCTTCTGGTATTTGAAATAGATAGAAACTTTGCACAAGTTTACGTTTACAGTGCGACGACGCTTTAAATCTCAAAACACCGAAGACAAAAAACAACGTGTCACTGACAGTAAAACAGTTTGTTCTATCGGAGATTACCGTATCCTCGACGCGATTTAGCGATTTTTCAAATAGTTGGAGAAACATTGCAAGGTTGTTTGTCAATAAGAAAGAGCACTGAATAAGAAAACGCCTTTTTCTACAGGGGAGAAGTATCTTGAGGATGTATCATATCCATCATATTTGGGGTCAAAAGCTTCCATTATTTATGACTAGCAGCGCCCCGCGGTTTCGCCCGCGCTAGTTTCGATCCCGTGGGAATATCGGGGTAAAAAGTATCCTATGTGTTAATCCTGGTTATAAACTATCTGTGTACCTTTCATCCAAATCCGTTCAGCAGTTTTTGCGTGATTGAGTAACAAACTTTCACATTTATAATATTAGTAGGATAGTTTTATACTCACGTGAAGTAGGCATGCTGAAATATATTCTTGTCGTGTAAAAACTGCATGTTGTCGTCCCATATCCACTTGAGTAGGTCGGGAGGTAGCTTGACGCCCGGTGACGCATCGCTGCTGCGTCGCTCTATTGATGAACTTGGACTGGCACCTTCGGCTGTTGATGGCTATAAAACAAGGAGTTTAGGTTAGGTACTTGGTGGTATATGAGCTAAGACGTAGATGCCCGTTTACAAAAACCGCGCTTTACTTATGGTAACCAAGCGTACAAACACGCTGTGAATGTGTGCGTGAAGGCGAGTAGCGTCAGCACACAACACACATACAGACTTTCGACTTCGCCTGTGTCTCGGACGGTGCCGAGGGCTCCTGCGCTTACACATAAATTCACAGTGAGTTTGTATACTCGGTAACCACAAGAAAAGCGCTCATCGCCTCGTGAGATAAAAATTATGTACAAACGCTCTTTTTATTACGAAAACTGCAGACTTCGCGATACTAAGTTTATTCGTAAAAGTTGCACGAAAGTTAAGTTGACGCTAATCCGACGTTTTGTCGCTAAGGCAGCTATTGATCAACCAACAATTTTATTAATGAGTAAATATAAAACCAATCGCGAAAACAAAGTCTCGGCGTTAGCAAATTATTGCCTGTACGTGAACCGAACAAAGTTCCTGATCCTTTTAATGTCTAAAAGGTATTTTTTGAAAAATGAATTCAAGTCATTTTGCGGTATTGCGTTGAGGATTCGATGCTACTTTGGCCCGTACGTGCTCACACCACAATACCTCAATTGGTTTTCACAACAGTTAGTTTTGAAGTAGTTCTTACCTGCGGGTCCTCCTGTTGTCCACATTCAGACCCGCGCTGACTGCGCGGCGGGCTCCACTCGTAGAACAACATGTACGCGCTGTTCGTCTTCTCGAACGAAAAGTCCATGAACTTGTCAGTCACTGAGTCGTAGGTTTTGCTCTAGAAGAAAAATAAAGAAAGGAAAATTATTTTTGAAAGATCGTTAGACCAATGTTCATAATACTTTGAAAGTTATGCAGTTTCTGCCCACACAAGTCAACAATATATAAAAAAACACACCAATAAACTTCGGTTTGCGCTACAACTTTAAATATTCAGTCATTCTGAATTCAACTTAATTTACACTAGCATAAAGTTGACATAATCTTCATACCTTTGGCAATAACCAATAACCACCGAAACACCCGGCCGCAAGATGCGCAGGATCGAACGCTTTCACTTCAGCATCATTGAACAGTAGCCATCGGTCATGATGTTCAAGTTCTCGGTCGCGAATAAACGAATGAACTATAACTGTATACTAACCGTCATCTCTCCACCGAAGCACTCAGACGCAAGATGCGCAGGATCGAACGCTTTCACTTCAGCATCATTGAACAGTAGCCATCGGTCGTGATGTTCATGTTCTCGGTCGCGAATGAACGAATAGTAGTGACCGCCGTCCGCTGTGCCCGTGTGGACTGTCACGCCTATTAGCTCGTATCTGTTGGACGGAGACATTTGAGATGGGCTTTAGGCCTGAATTCCTGTTACGCTGGCGTCGGTCGCGCGTGTGAATATACATACAGCACCATACTGCGACGCTGGCGTCAGCGGCGCGTATGTTGGTACTGACTGTTCGCGACTGACGTCAGCGTAACAGGAATTCAGGCCTTAGAATACACACACTACAAGAAATGGTTTGTGTCCACTGAAGGCGACGCCAATCTTTTCAGAAGCTGTTAACTTAGCATTCATGTTTTGTGCAGTTTTTTGAAGCTTGCACAGATTCATATAGTGAGCAGGTTTTACTAATATTTAAAAAGCAAACAGAACATTAAACAACTTACTCATAATGTTCCTCAAATTCGGAATTATCTTCAACTTCAGCTGCAGTTGGACTAGCTTCGCCATCCTTCTTTTCTGCTAATAATTTATTTTTTTCCTCTGAAAAAATAAACATTACAATTAGACTGTTTATAAAGACATGTATCGAACTATAAAAGTCATTATCTGCTCATAATCGATTTAATTAATTATATAGGTTATATTTTAAATCAATTATACATCCAGTCATTGGCATATTTCAGAGTACCAATGGGAAAAAAAAGACTAATACATGATTCTAGACCATCAGCATAGTTTTTTTTTTATATCTGACAAAAATATCAACGCAGCACGTCAGAACCATGTACTGAAGCCATGTATGATAACAGGCTGCGAGTCGATTTCTCTGCCACCAGTGCCACCCTATTCTTTTTTTTGTTTTAGTGCACTTTTGTGGTCACAATACCTTGATACTGCGCCGGCATGAGATGTTTCTCCACATATCCGGACATGTCCAGCCTCATTGGGAACGAGAAGTGTGTGTTGACTTTCTCTTTGAGCATCGTCAACATGTTGAAGGTATACCGCATCGTATTGAAGCAAAGAATGCGCGGGAGTTTCTTGAAGCATGCCCTGAAAAGATAAGGAAATGACGCGATTGTTTTGTCACAGACACGATATTTTCCGAAGTTATTTTGACCCATTGTTAGATAGACAAAATAGCTAATTACCGTTTCTCCGCGCGCACTTTGGCGGCACACTGCGAGCAGGTGTAGCAGTTGTCTCCCTCTAACGTATCCTTCACTGTTACTTCATCTAGACTCTGATGCAAGTTCCGCATGTCTGCTACTTGACATCGGACTGTGTAGAACTCTTCGAGAGTTCGGGATACGTGGGGGCAGTCCTGTTAGACAAAATAAGTAAAGTTATTGGTTTGTGCAGCAATGCAAAGCTAAAAATCTTACGCAGCGTTAAACACAGAAGTTTTGTGAAAAAATTGCTGAGACCGCTAAAATCACTCAATCCTAATCAAACTTACCGTGATCTTAAGAATGCTATGAAAGTCGATATTCTTACCTTTATTTACCTACCAACTTAGTACCATATCATTAGAATAAATATCTTTGTCTTTTGAAATTCTACAGATTGTTTCATCATCATTTAGTAAGAAATTAAAAACTACATCAACCAGATGTATAGCTACAATAACTCACCAGTGACACCACATTGTTACTCAGCACTCCACAGAATAGCGTCTTCACCAGTTTCTTCAACTCGGGAGTCATCTCCTCAAGTTTTGAGACCAGGTCTATGAAGAACTCGGCCATGTCCTTCTGTTCCCCAGTGTTCAGGGGCTGGTGATCCATCTGGTACACCTTGCAGAAGCTGCGAGGGTTGTAGGCTTTGCGTTCGCTTTCCTGAGGAAATGATGGGGTATTATTTAGCAATGGAAGACAAAAGAAATGTAGGATGTAAAACGCTGGTCCCACTTTTTGATATTTGGTTGTTAGACTGTTTATTCGCTTTTAGCGCAAAAGCGGAAATGAAAAGGAGGAGAAAAAATAAATGTGTCTTTTACTAAACCATACAATATGGTGATTTTAAAGAATATAGTGAAGCACGTCGCTTACTTCCTTCCTGCATCGGGCCATATCTACCAGACACAAGCATTACAACAAATATCAAACTTAGGAAGTTAATGAAAACCCCAGACATTGCTGGATTTTCAGCATTACAATTAATATTTTTCTAAACACATTCATCATTTGAAAATCAAACTCACCATAAGATAAGCAAACATCCTCTGCATTTCATGCAGGGTGGCTGAATGCCTGCTAGCAGCTGGATCAGCTTGCAGCAATGCAGCCCTGGCCTGGGGCATCATATACAGGTGCTGCATGCAAGAAGCCATGTAGCACGTGGCTCCGAGGTTCGTCAGGCCCACGTAACCACATTCAGACCTGGACTCTTCGGCTGGCCAGTAATCCCAAGGGTAGGTGGACTGCGGACCTGGTTCGAAACAGTAGCCTTAGAAAAGGAGAATATTAATTGTAACATTTATTTTTAGTTGATTTACACAGGATTCAGTCATTTGAGGGTCACAAAGGCGAAGTCTTTAAAATCTGCCAAATAAATATGCTTTTTATGGAATAGATGTATAACAGAGCGACCGCAGTATGGATAACGCAACCGAAATATTGAAGAGTACGCTTATTTACTATTACATAGGCTAAGTTTACGGCTGAAAGACTGTCATCGCCGGTTATCTTAGGACTAGTTTCTGCCCGCGACTTCATCAGCGTGAAATTTTGGCCCCGACCCACCCAGTCGCATCCCATTGCTCACTAGAGCTATACCTTCGTTTTCGCTTAAAGTTCTTTCTGACATTTTTTCTCTTGGCTCCTAAGGGTTGTAGCGTGATATTAAATAGTCTAACCTTCCTCAAGAATTGGGCTATCCAATCAAAAAATACTTTTTCAAATGCGACTGTTTGTTTCAGAGATTAAACTCTAATAGATAACAAGTACCGATAGTTTACACCACACACTGAGGGGTATTGAGTGACCACACTCCCTAAATAACACAAGCATAATGTCGCAGATCGAGTCGGATCTACGTAGTAGCCCTTTAGCAATTAACTTGAGCCGATCTTACGTATGTTTTTCGTGAAATTATGTATATCTAGTCATATCTACAAAAAAATCTTATAAGCACCACGAAACTCACCAGGCTTATGATGCTCCATGAGCTTATTGTGCAGGACCATGTAGTTGTCAGGCGCGCCCCGCACCAGCTCCACCAGTAAATCGTAGGCCGCCGCGCGAGACTTCTGCGATTTACACTTAGGTAGGTTACGGTTTTCTGGGTTCGGTACGTCGAAGAGGAAGCCGAAGACCTGTCGAAAGAAATATTATAATATAATAATAATAATATCCTTGGACATTTCACACAACGCCATAATATAGTCCCAAGCTAAGCAACTTAATGCTTGTGTTATGGTAACGAGATGGCTGATAAACTACTTATATAATATGTGTCATATTAACCACCTACATGTTTATGAATTTTTCTACTTCTTCTAAAGTCTAAATAAGGCTTTAAATTCTATGAAAAACACGTCGCTTCACTTTATCAGGGGGCGTTGGGTCTCATCAGCTCAAACTGACGAAGCTAAAACTGACGACTGATGAAAGTGCATCACTTTGAAACGACTGGATGGGTATGGTTATTTTTTCGTTAAAGTAAAAATGTTCGTAATAGTCCGGATAAGGATTTTAAGGAAAGAAAAATTGAAAAAGTATCCCAAATAATTGGAAAAAATGAATAAGTGAAAGTCCTTTTTTCTATGGAATTTTTGTATGAACTATGGTTTGGACAGGACAATGTCTGTCGGTTCAGCTAATAGTGAATAAAAACCAGAGTGCTCGCACTTCTAAAATCCTCTACAAGCGTAGAGTTTCTAAAGTTTAACGAGAATTCATTTCAGCCTAAAAAAGACTTCCCAAGAAAGATTATATATCTTATCTAGCCAAACTCACCATTTCCAGAGTCCTAGTTCCCTGATCCGACATCTTAAACCGTAGTGGGTGTTTTAGCAGATGTGTGAGCAAGCTCAGCTGACCATAGAGTCCGTCGTCCGGTGAACACGGCTCCGTTCTTCGCTCTATGATCTCACGTTTTTCTAACGCAGTGCGGATTTGTTCGCAAAGTTCGTTTAGGTCGGGGGCGCCGCTGTCTTCTGATGTTGCGCCTTCTGAGGAATTTAGAAAGACTTGAGTACTTTTTAAGCTTTGGACAAGCCCAAAGAAGCACTTGAAAAACAAGGTTTATATGTTAGCTTTGTTGCTAGTGTAAGAAAAAAATGTGAAACCGCTTTAACAAATGTTTTTAATTTTTGCCTTATTTAACTTTTTATAATTTTTTGTTATAGCGGCAATAGGGAAACACTCTGTGATTTCAACTGTTTGCCTATTACGGTTCATGAGATACAGCCCGCTGACACACAGACGGACGGACGGAACAAGGTCCCGTAGGCGGGTGGGTACGGAACCCCAAAAACTACTTTTTTGTGTACATCCTAATTTGAGATATGACATTGAAACGAGGCGAATATTCGTTTTTTTATATATATATAACAGATAACTTACCTTTGAAAAAGTCTTCAGGGAGCCCGTCTATGAGCCTACAAACAAGCCAGAAGTAATCTCTACAAGCTGGCCCATAAGGCTCCTTGCCTTCCTCCACATGATGGTGGACAACCTATGAGAGAGATACAGTAAATTACGAGGTCTTAGGCCCACTTCACTACAAATCGCTAAATACGACTACTTAACATATTAAAACATCATTCTTTTTTTTTTAGCTTCATTTTTATTTTAGCTTGAGTACGTATAGATTTTTATGGTATTTGTTGGTATATTGGCGTGGCTAGCTAACATATGGCAAATAATTTTATCGAATGTTCTGTGTCCTGTAATGTTAATTAGATACTTTGCAGATCTAGTTTTGTATACAGTCGAGTATTTTATAACTGAACAGACAGCTGTGCTGCTGGGGAGTTTGTTGCGCCACTTCTTCTCCCCAGCGAAAGCACTAGGAAGTGGTGAAGGGCGGGCCAGAAATAAGTATTGTCTGAAACACCAGACTAAGAATACGTACATACTCTCGAAAAACATTACCCTCCTTTTGGGGCAGTTGGGTAACAGGCGTGTGCTTGTATTACCCAAAATAAAAAAAATATAAAATTAATGCAATACTAACGTCATGGTGATGATGGTGATGGTGGTGATGATGAGGCCGCATGTCTGCAGCCCTGGGCAGGTGCTCCAACAACAGCTGCAACAGCGGCGCCAGGACCGCCACCTCGCCGCCTGCGCATAGGCGGTATAGCGCGCTGCCGGCTTCGCGACGCACCTGCATGCAAACAGATTAATGATTAGTTTCTTGTACTAAGATTTTTATTTTAAAACCGTGGCGATATTTAAAAAAAAAAACAATTAAAATTTACTATTACAATATTAAAACTCAAATAATTTATAAAAAAAAATGGTTTAATATTTATTATGATATTTTTATAGTCTAAGTGTAAGCATGCAGCATGCTAGAAATGTCTTTTAAAAATGGTACAATAAATAGATTTTTAAATTATTTGTTAAAATTTTTATATAAAAGAGTGTCCATGGAGTTTCTAGCCCGCTCTTCTCCATAGGAACCTAGCCACTACGCTTTGGAATGGGTTTCATCTTCTGACTGGTCGACCCCTTTGAGTTTAATTTTCAAATGATGTCGAGCATATCTTATAATTACGATTACGAAGTGTTCTTGTTTTTTTTTTAGGATTTAGATTGCATGCGTTACGTGCGGATAACAGGGCTACAATCAAATGACGAAAGCCGAGTAGCATTACAAGAATTTGCATCGCGAGTAACACTATCTAATGGTTATATCACTACATAAGTATGTGAACTCACGGCAGGGTCAGCATCGTCCAGCAGCAGGCGCGGCGCGGCGCGGCGCAGCGACCACGCCAGCGCCACCGCGTCGCCGCCGCCGCGCGCCCACCACACGCACATGCGCATTGCGTGTTGTACCACCTGGCAACATACCACTTGATATAATACACGTTTAAGGCATTGCCGTTACGTTAAATTGCAATGACGCTCGGGAAACTCAGCAACTTACTGTTACATCATTATCTGCCTAACCTTTTCCCAATTATTTTTAGGGTTGGCTTCCAGTCTAACCGGATGCAGCTGAATACCAATATTTTACTGGAGCGACTGCATATCTGACCTCCACAAGACCACAACCCAGTTATTGGGTAACACGATACCCCTTGATAAGACTGGATGTCAAACTTTCAGGCTTCTGACGACCCGTAACGACTGCCAAAGAACCACGAATCACAGCCGCGACCAATAGTTTAACACGTTGGCTGCCAGGCGACAGACACAATAGAAAATCTATTGTTCGCGGTCACCGGTGACCGCGTTGGCAGTCAATGCCTTAAGGTGCTTTCCGTGGCACGGAGGGGTCTCACTATGTAAAATGGTCATCCATCCACGGACCGATCGCGGCAAGCGTAGCTTAACCTGATCGATAGACCCGCGCGGCTGTTATTACTTAGCCACGAGCCCCTCATCATCATGTTATAATGTTGGCACGGATTATTATTGAAAGTAATAATTAAGTATTCATTGTATTCAAAATCAGAAGATAATCTCATATCCCAATCTACAGTACGGCAACTAGGGACATAAGTTAAAACGTACGATTGCATTGATTGAAAATTAAATACTATTAGGTTAGTACCCCCTTCCTAGCTTATTCCCATGTATGACAAGGTCAAACATTTCAAGCTGTAGCTCATGATGATAAGCACAATCAATTAACTTCAAGGTTACATACCTGTGCTCTTCCCCAGAATCCAGTCTTATAAGTTGTAGGTTCCTTTAAAGTAGCCGCCTCACACAGTATCGATATCAATCGCTCTGTGGTTTCCTCCACACTCATCAACGATAACAATGACTGCAAACAAAAAAAGTTATGTCATAATCATAAGTTTTTAATGGGACAAGTAAAAAAATGCCCACTAATCAAATTTACTTTTTGAATAACCAAATAGTAGGACCTTTTCAACGTCGTCGACAAAAATAGAGAGATGATAATGCAGAAAGCAGTATTTCAATGCGAGAGTTAGATGAACTTATACACCATGTCTTTTTTAGGGTTCCGTACCTCAAAAGGAAAAAACGGAACCCTTATAGGATCACTCGTGTGTCTGTGTCTGTCTGTCTGTCTGTCTGTCTGTCCGTCTGTCACAGCCAATTTGCTCCGAATCTTATGGACCGATTAAGTTGAAATTTGGTACACATATGAATCTCTGTGACCCAAACACAGACGTGTAACGTAAATAAATGAGTTTTGAAAATGGGAGTCATTTTTGAGGGGTAAATAGACAATTTAAAAAAAAAGTTTCGCAATCTGTACCGTGTGACATATCAAATGAAAGGGCTTACCGTGAGGATCTCAAATATATTTTTTTCATAATTTTAAAGTAAATTGTATTAAAGTTATTTAAGACAATAGACGGAAATTTACCATTCCCTTATCTCCGAAACTACTGAGCCTGAAATTTTGAAAAAAATACTGAAAATAGTTCTATACCTATAGATTACAGGAAAATTAATAAGAAGTCTATGATCTTGAAACAACATGGTTAATCTCTCAATATTGTGCGTACAAACTTACATTTTCAGTTGGAATGTATGGGAGAACATGTTTTTCAACTACAATGTTAAGTTTGTTCTTGGGATAAATTCCTTCCAACTACGGAACCCTTCATTGTGCGTGGTCCGACACGTACTTGGCCGGTTTTGCAACATAACAATGATGGCTATTTAAAATCCCACCGCCCCATTTCAACATGCTTGAGGTAACAAGATTCTCTACGTAAAGTAATATTATAAAGAGAATAGATTTGATTTTTTGTATGTTTGTTTCTTCCGCTTTCACGCTAAAACGGCTGAACGAATTTGGATAAAATTTGGCACATGGGTGGAACATGAACTGGATTAGGACAAAGGATAGTTTTTATCGCGATATTCCCATGGGATCGAGTCTTATGAGGGTGAATCCTCGGGGCGCAGCTAGTAGTAAACTTACCGGATGTAGTTTCGGCGTCTGCGCCGGGTCAGTTAAGGGTAGCGTGCCGATTCTACATAATAGTTGTAATAATAGCGCGAGGCAGTCCTGTCGCCATTCACTGTCGTCATTCCTTTGTAAAACACCTGCAACAGAAGATTATAATATTATGTTTATTATCACACATCCTATAGTTAAAAGTAGTCCAGTTAGCTAGCGGGCTCAGGAAAATTTGGTCTCAAGTCATTTGCAAACTCGCGGGATAAGTGCGGCGAATGTTTGACAAAAATAACACTGTTGGGAATCGAACCCAAAACAACTGCGCGTGGTCTGCACGCGCAGGCGGCGTGATCAACGCGTCATCCTGTACGCTGAGGCGTGGTGCCACGGTTACATGGCTCGGCCCGGCGACCACTCGCTTCTTCAGACTCCGCCGCGACGCACGATACTTACTCCTAACTTAATTAATTAATTAATTGTGTGCGGAATAGTTTATATTTGTTAATAAGACCGGCAATAAACCATTGCCCCTAAAATACAGTCCACTCTTTCATTGCTCCCCGAGGTAACAGACGAGACGCCTAGACAAAGTTAAGTGTAATTCAAACTAGAAATAAATGCGTGTTTTAGCATCTAATGATCACAGCTGATTAACGATTGGTTATCAATGTTAGGAAAGCAACCACCGTTTTACATCAACGTGAGTTGAGCTGCACGGTTCTGACAAATGCGTGCACTGACTGGACAGGTCCTCTCAATCTGTGTGGTTATTTCCTCAAAATACCATTTCAGACACCAATCTACATGGCCCTCAAAGATTATGCCCGAATTTTTATATACACTTTGACATTGATGATTTTTATATATACAATGACATGAATATTTACTTTGTAAAGTATTTTTTATTTTTTTATTTAATTGTTGTGAATGTGAGGACTATGTGGGTCATTTCTTTTTTTACTGTTTTCCTTCTTAGTTAGTTTTAATCATGATCTGGCAGTTTGAGTACATTACGCGGCCTACCCAAATGTCCTTTCTTTGGTATTGTTCGTCGAATCGTTGAGCTCCTCAACTTCTGAGTTGAGCTGCACGATTTTGACAAATGCGTGCACTGACTGGACAGGTCCGCTCAATCTGTGTGGTTCTTTCCTCAAAAGACCATTTCAGACACCAATCTACATGGTCTTCACATGATCTGACCAAGATTATGTCTGGACTTTAAAAGAGACTGTGACCTCTGAGTTTGTTTCGGCCTTTCTTCTCAGAATAGTCAGATAGGAAACGCCGACCTCATCTAGTTTAAAAAAATATGATTGACGTGTAAAAGTGTTTGTACAAACCTACTTACAGAAAATAAATCATTTATCATTTAACGCTGCATGTTTTTATTTATGGTCCTATTTAATAACATGTTAGTAAACAACTCACCCGACATCATAATATCATACAGCAGTCTTAGACCTCCCTTCCTAATGAACAGCTCATTCCAGCGCTGCACCGCAGCTTTGTCTTCCTCGCTTTTTTCATGAGAGATCAACGGACTGAGCGTACTGACCGTATTCTCTCTAATAATTGACGCACCCGTGTGACTTGAGCTCAGCTTGTCAATGATATGTAGGTAATACATGAGCTTCTGTGGACTGGTCGGGTCTAGCAATTCTGGTAGGTTGCTTTCTATTGGGTTTTGAAACGCTTCTAGTAGGGTTGGGTTCAATGGCACGGCTTGAAGGATGTCCCATACGCGACGGGATAGGAGTTGAGCTTTTGTGTGGGTTATGAGTTCCTGTTGGAAAATGCATTAGTCAGTATTTTTTTAAATTACTCTTCCTTGCAGTATATATTACTTTGATACAGATATTAATTTATATTAACATAGGAGAAATCGTGCGAAAACTCTCAAGATTTTACCGGGCACTTTATTAAATGAATCATAATCATTGACGTAGGGTAAATTACAGTCCTTTCAGTTATTTTACCTCTGATTTTGCATCACTGTCCAAATCACAGTGATATTTATTTTCATTCTAATAAGGTGGCTGTTGGGTTGCTACCACTGACGAGTCTATCAAAATCATTGTGATCTTTATTCTTGTAACAATAAGGTTGCTGTTAGGTTGCTGCTGTCAGAGGTAAAATAACTGTGAACGGACTGTAGTAGGAACGTTTATGTTAGTCATATATAGTGTATGTCGCTGGCTCTCATTTCAGAACCAAAGACAAGGACCGGTGATTGTTATATAATCAATAAACAAACCATAGTTGACGCAAATCACGTGCGCGAGTCAGCTATTGAATTTCAACCTTATATCAATGCCATAAAGGTCAAGTCGCGTGTGGCACGTGCGTGGTTTCCAACGCCTATACTCGCAGTTAAAATGAACTCACCCCATTAGCACCAGGCTCCTTCATCTGCCCCAACGCTTGCATCAGCGTGAACAGATGATGAAAGTACGTCGGGTCGAGTAGCAATAATGTAGGTAGCCGCGTACGTGCAGGGGCGGGTTGTGCAGACGGCCACTCTGCCCACGCGCCCCGCCCGCCCACACCCACTGATACGAAAACGAGCTGCCAAGGAAGAAGTTAATTTTAAAATTGTCTAATTGAAATCAATCAATCCACAATGATCGCACAAAATGTTAATATTAATTAACTAATGTTATAAAGAGAAAATGTTTGGTTTTTATCTATGTTTGTTACGCTTTCACGCAAAAACGGCTGAACGGATTTGGATGCGGGTTAACCCGCGGTGCGCATCTAGTGTTACATAAGGGGATCAGATTTGGGATCTAAGAATTCACAAAAAAAAAATTTTGTCCATGATGGTTGTTTGAATAAATATATTTCATTACATTCAAAATATGTGTCTAGAAGAAATGCACAGATAGGACACTCAATAACAATAGCAAGTAAACAATACCTGATTATCCTTGAACCCCATATCATACAGTGTCCTCTCATCATAATCTATAGTTAGCTCTTGGCCCTGGGTGATCATGCGCAGTGGTCCATCTGTCGAAAGCGCGGTCACGTTGTCTTCGCCTTGAATCTGTGAACGATGTTAGTAATTATAATAATCGTTTGTCACGCGTCATTGTACTGACATCGATCTATCATCACTGACACGAATAATGTAGCCAATAAGCTTGATATTGTGGTGCTGGTGACAGATCGACGAGAGCGTCGTGCAATGATTGTTTATATCGCTGTCCCTCATGACGAGAATCTCGTGAAAGCTAAGAACGATAAAAAAATCAAGTATCTTGACTTAGTACACGAGCCGACACGATTGTACCGGTAATCTTCACGGTTAATGGTCTAACAGCAGAGGAAAGCCGGTTGGCTCTGTCGGTTCCCCTTGCACACGTACCTGCGTCTCCCACCACACGTGCACGTGCGCGCGCAGGTGCGCCACCAGGTCGGCGTGGTGCATGGCCAGCGCCGCGCGCGGGCCCGCGCCGGCCGGCTGCAGCGTCACGCGCACGGAGCTGCCGCCGCCGCACGTGCCCTCCCACGCGCCCGAGTCGGCCAGCGCCCAGCGCCGGAGGTGGTACGCGTATCTACACCCAATATTCACCAATCAGATCTCGAAACTATATTATATATATTTTTTTTAATTCTTAAGTTCTGAAGACTAATGTATCTTCAAAACGTAAAGTTTACAAAGCTTCCTCTATCCTACTATTTTGCTGTGCCCGACAGGGTCCACAATGATCGCACAAAATTTTAATTTACCACCTAAATACATATTGTGGAATTCAATACACGATTGAGTATTGAATACAGCGTCGCCAACAGTGCTTGTCTCATAAACAGCCGGGTTTAGACCGATCACACGAGCATTTGCCAAGTGTCGCGGTCCTGCGCGACATGCCTTGCGTTTCAACAGTCCTTATGCGTTCGAGCGTTTGACTCGCGAGGATGCTTAGCGAGGGAACAAGGCCGACCTGGAACCGGCTAATCGGAAAACCACGCGGTTAAGTTTGCCATTACGAACTAAATTTAAAAATTATGTAGTCACATCAAACAAATATTTCACTATTCTTCACGAAACTCTATAAAGTGCACGCTTGAAATTACAATGCGACCAATGACTACAAAACACTCTCAAGCCAGAATACTTTCATCTTAGGATCAACTGTTCCGGCTTAAGAGTCTGTAGAAAATGATGGACATATTTTTTCCATTTTAAAATTGGATCTACATAATTTCAATCTGTTAAACAGTAGCCAAATAAATAACACAGACCTCCTCTTAAAAGTATCAAGATGAGTCTTCAACAGCAACAGCGCCCTCTGTATGCACTGCAGCGCAGCATCTTCAGTCATATGCTCATAGATATTCAGTTTATCATGAATCTTCTCTTCTTTAACGTCTTGTTCATTCATTTGCGACGTCGATGGGACTTCGCTGTCCGCCGTGTTGTGTTTCTTAGTGATCAGTCGTTCGGCGGCCGAGGAGAGGTGGAACATGCATTTGGCTACGAAGTCATCTTCTTGCTGGAGTTGTTGGCCCATGTAGTAGCTGTTTAGGTATTGGATGGCACCCATTGATACATCTGAAATAGATGTATGGTTATTTTAAACAACATCACAACGTCATATTAAATCGATAACAAAACAGGTGAGTTTTTCATATGACACTGCGAGGCAAAAACCGAAAATATGAAAAGAGAATAAAAACGTTTAAAGTTGAAATCGACTTTGAGGAATAATAAACAGAATTATCTTATTGAAATACGGTTGTTTTATCTGACTTTGAGATATAACAGAGTATTATGAAGAAGAAAAATCAGGATGAAAATTATACATGGTGTTTATTTTTACATTGATTGATAATGTTGATCCTCCAACCAGACGGGGTTCGTGTCTAGTGGGGTGCTGCCCGACGATTGACGTCGGGACGTTTATATGCTAGTTGCGCGGTAAACTCTGCTTGCGCGATGCAGGATTTTGCGTGACGTCAGTGTGACGCGTAGTTCGCATGAGGCAATGTAGATGCCGCCACATTATTAAATTATACACCGATCGACAAAGTTACTGAAAATAATCATATCTCGTTAATACTGAAACAACTTACCAGTACTATTAGCCCTTAATGCGATCTTCCACAGATGGTCCATAGCTAACGTGTGAGGATGGGCGGCATCTCGCGAGTCACCCGTGCCCAGAGCCATGCGTGCTAAGTTGCACAGTTGCTGATATAGACTTAGGCCCATTATGCTGATTGTCTGTGAATGAGAGTTGGAGGAGGTCCATGTTGATATAAACAAGGAATTTGGCACAGATACACATAATTTGCAACAGTAAAAAACATGGCCTTGAGATGCAAGACACGTTGTAACACACTTTCAATCACAATCCGAGAGTTTGAAAGATATTGCTAATCCATTCCTTCATAGATTTGAAAAATTTCTCTGCTCAACAACGAAAAAAAAAACGATGAAAGTGGGTGAACTGTGAACGATGAAAGTGTGTCTGTGGGTGAAATCCATTGCGATAAATTATCATTTTAGGCGTGTTACGCTGGTTACGCAATTATCCTGTAGGTTAGGGCCTAATTACCCGACAGATTTATAAGATATGCCTTTGTTAGTATGATAGTTTATCTTTCTTTCATGCAGCAGTGGAGCAATGGATAGTCGTAATTTTTTTTCGGTGTGACCCAGAGAGCGACACAGGTTATTTATTAAAAAAAAAACGTGTGCGGGACAGACACCCTGTCAGGAACAAAGTTCCTTACGCAATGCTCGCACGCACACACACACTCGTATGTACTAAAAAGAGATAGGGAGAGAGAGAGAGAGAAAGTCGCATAGAAAGTCGCGGCTTAATTTTTTTTCCTAACGTGACAATTTCTACCAGTCAATTACTACCGCAAACCGAATTACGGAACTTCGTTCCATAAAAACTTCTGCACCGGAGAGACCGCGAGAAAAACTTACTCAAACATAATTATGTTAAACTGGCATGGGCAGGACTTACCTCAGGGTCCAACGTAGGCATCTTTTCAACGTACAGAAAGCGTAACGCGTCTAGTCCCAAAGCGTGTTGATCCGGCGACTTTGTATGGGAGAGTAGCCACGAATAAAGGCAGTCTGCGCATTCACTGCTACCGCGTACTACTAGGCACTGCCAGAGCTCTTCAACTTGTTCCACTGTTAGTCTGGTAGAGAAAAGTTATGGTTTGACTATAGTCTATTTGTAAGTACATTTTGTGGGTCTATCAAAAGATACACATCAGTTGCTCTGCATATGAGTGCTACTAAAAAGGGCTTCAACTTTGAAATCAAGACCTGATTGATGAAGCGCGGTTTTAACCAACTAAACCGCATGCACTTAAGTTAATTGATTTTCGACTTTATGTTAACGTTGGCATAGCTGGTTTTTGTATTTCCCTATTATTGTTACATTATTTAAATATGACACTCGATCCTGTACTAACACGCTGTCGCAGGATCCCGTCTCTTTCGACAGGCATTGCATCAGAAAAATGGTGTTTGTTTTTTGGCAGTGAAAATCTGTTTTTTTTTAATATTGTTGTTTTGCCGTGTGCTGATGTGTGGTGTGGTGTTTGCTTGTTTTGATTGTCTTAGATACTGATGCCTTTGAGTTCGGTGTTACACCAGCTATTCACAACCATTCAACCGGTTGTGGAATCGATAATGACACATTTTCAATGACTAATTATTCGCCTTGCTTTGTTCGTTTTGTATTTGTGAATAGCCATTAGAGGACTCTTTTGATAACATTGATTGGTGTTCGATTCCGCATGGAAGCGTATCGAACGGTTGTGAATAGCTATGCTGATGTATTACCTGAAGTGCTGCGGGGAGCCGACCGGAGAGAAGATGGCGGTGAGGAAGTGCAGGCGCACGGTGAGCTCGGTGATGTGCGCGTAGTGCGGCGCGTCGCACACGGGCCGGGGCTGGGCCATGTAGTGCCGTAGGTCCTCTAGGAATAGACGCATCATACCGCGCTCACGTTCTGCCCACATTACCACCTATAAAGCACACCGAGGTAAAATATCGGCAAATAGAAACAAGACAGGCATCGCTGATGTTGGCGATAAGTCTGCGAGGCTGAAATGGAACCGGGTTATACGTATAGGATGCATCAAAACAGATGGGTCAGGATCGAGTGCCTGAAGACGGGCGTCGTCTCTGAGGCATTTTGAACGTGTGACGAATTTTGAACTCGTTCCTGAGCGATCCTACACGGATGTTTTTTATGATTCGTGATGTGTGAGTGAAACGAGCACGCTGGTTTGAGAAAAGGCATAACATAAGTCTGTTCTCGCATTCATGTCAGGTTATAGTAACTAAGATTTTTGTGACCCTAGGTGGACGCGGAAACCGATACATTCACATGAGATGTTTTCGATAACATCTAAATCTGATTTCTTAGTTAGATACATTAATCACCATCTAAGTTGCAAGAACGTTCTGACACAAAACAATACCTAAGAAATCTACGAACTAACCTGATGCATATCCATGCCTCGTAACTGTTGAAATGAGGAGAATAACTTCGGTAAGAGCCGCAGCGAGACCGCAACAGATCTGGGACAAAACACATTACATTAAAACATTTACTATAGTAATTATTTACGTTTTTAAGAACAAAAATCTGGATTAGTGTTTACCTGTGGTTGGCAAGATTGTCGAGACATCCTTCAATGAACTTTATCCTTATAAACTTGTCGGTACTGAAGCATAGTAAAGCGCAGAGAGCCTTCTCCGCTTCGAGCGCTAAACCCTCGCCCAATTGTTCCTAAAAAAAAAACAAAGTTTAAATTGTTTTTATGACAGTACATAGTTCTTATTGACAGTTCGCATGTATGTATGTATATCTGAATACGATGTAGCAGAATATGTAACAGTCCAATCGCAATATTGATGCCACTCTACTATACGGCATAAATCTGTACAAGATGCAAAATTCAATGTTTTCAAATTCAAACTCGAAATTCAAATAATTTGATTTTCTATTCATAAACAATGGCATCATATTAATTTAGACAAGTTTAAAAACGATGTGAATTTGAATGTATTTGTTTGTGTTAATGGTTTTTTTTTTCTTTCAGTCGGACGGACGTCCGATGGAGCTCAAAAGCTCTTGAGTGGTGCGTACCGGAAGGCGCAGGGATGAGGACGATTGATGCCCGTTTTCACTAACACTTTTCGACACTCAAATTAATGTCTAAATAAATGCTGTCTATTGGATATTCAACTTTCAGCACTTTTATTTAGGCATTCATTTGGGTGTCGATTTCGTGTTAGTGAAAACGATCATTAGACCTCTTTCAGTAGGTATGATGCTGATAATTAAAAGGATAAACGTTGACGTTCCCGATAGTGCAGCAGGTCGTACAACTCACAATGGCACCGTCCTGCAGCAGGTCCCACAGCAGCGTGTTGCCGGGCCGGCACACGTCGCCCACGTCGCACGCCGGCGCGGGCGGCGAGCCGCGCACGCGCTTGCTGCTGCCGGCGCCCGTGCTCTGGTACTCTGTGAGGCACTGCGCCTGGGTAAACACATGGAAAATAAAGCATCATTATAAGCTACGGAATAACTAATAAACTAGTTAGTACTTAATGTCTCACATCTTCACATATTGGCGCGTGATAACAAAAGACTTGTGGGGTAATTGCGTAACACACTATCAGTAGGAATAGCTTTCATTTTGACAATTCAACAAGGTCAACAACATTCATTACATTATTTACGTTATGGAACGGATACATATTTCAACCACATGAAGCAATAGATTAGTAAAATCCTTCAAAATTATTCAGATTTAGATTTTAGTGTTACGCAATTAGAGTGCTGTTTTGTACGAGCGAGCCCACGCCTCTTCAAACTGTAACGTTTTCACGTGATATTACGCGCTGTGGAAACCCAGCCTGACTCGTTCACTACACCAATTCTCTTTAGTGGAAATGGCACTACACTCTCTTACCATTCCACTAACTATAGGCATCAATGGTGAATTTATTTATGCATTTTTAACTTCTTTACGCATTTTATTTTTTATTATTATTAGTTTCTGTTTATCATCATTATTTTCATAATTAATTGCTATTTGTGTGAAATATTGGGCTACCAAGATGTGGCTTTCGTGGCTAAGTAATCATTGCCGCACGGGTCGATCGATCAGGCTAAGCTACGCATGCCGCGGTCGGTCCGTGGATAGGATCTTTACATAGCGAAACCCCTCCGTGTCTCGGAAAGCACGTTAAGCTGTTGATCCCGGCTGTCATTCGTGAAATTCAGAAGCCCGAAAGCCTTGACAACCAGTCTTATTAAGAGATATCATGTTACCGAGTAACAGGGTGCTAACTCTCGAATATAATTCCGATAGATCGAAATTGGAATTGTCAGTCAAACGTCTGGGATTGGCTGGACTCACTGAGTCTAGTAGTGCCTATTTTGGGTCCATGGCTACTTCTACTGGTGTAGTTTCTATGTAAGTATGTAATTAGGTACCTAACTTGTGTGTCGTTTCAGTTTTGATCTCTGTCATCTTTTTCACAAGGCACTTGTCAAAAGCCAGTCAACGATGCAGATTTAGCCTATAATGTTCCCACTGCTGGGATGCAGGCCTCCTTTCTGAGAGAGGGAGTGGGCCCCAATCCACGACGCGGGCCCAGTGCGGGTTTGTGACAACGATGACGAGTTTGTTTTATGTTTGACATGCCATATTAAAGTCAAGACATGGTTTAAAATCTTTCAGTAATTTTACTCCGGAGAACATAATCGGTCTATTATCGATACCTGCGCAGCAAGCCTGGCCAGCTCCTCCTCGCATGCCGAATCATCCTCATCCAAATCAGCAAGGTGAGGATGTGAGTGAGGAGATAGCGCTGAGGAGGCACTGCCTTCCTCTTCTTCGCCGGCCGCGCCACGACGTTTGTAGCTCTCCATTAGACGGAGCTCCATAAGACGCCTGACGGAGGAAAGGAAAGGGGATAAATGATTTTATTTATATAAGTAGGTTTGTACAAACACTTTTACATGTCAATCATATTTCAAAAACTAGATAAGATCGCCGATGTACAGACACCAGCACATCATGTTAACCGAAACTGTAAAATTTTCCCAATTTTGAACCTTATGTTTTAGCGATAAAGTTGAAAATCTATTAAAGAAATTTTCAAAATATTAGTAGCTTGATGTGCTGGCGTCTGTACGTCTGACAAGAAAGGTCGAAACAAACTCGGACGTCTCAGCTAAAGCCCAGACATAATCTTGGCCAGATCATGTGAAGACAATGTAGATTGGTGTCTGAAATGGTCTTTTGAGGAAAGAACCACATGGATTAAGTTGACCGGTCCAGTCAGTGCACGCGTTTGTAACTAATCATGCAGCTTAACTCAGAACTTATAAAAGTCTGATAAAAGATCATTGTAGTTGCTAGTTGAGTACTGAAGGCCAATTCTCGTAATTTAAAACGTTCAAAATCTAGTCGCAGTCTCATCTCAGCGACAAACAAATGTCAAAAACTTGTCAAAATGTACTGAAATTTGAGGTATTTTTGACAGATTGAGACTGAGATCAGACTGCGAACATTCTTAAAATTACCAGA
The DNA here is from genome assembly GCA_963669345.1 of Gortyna flavago. Classification (NCBI taxonomy): domain Eukaryota; kingdom Metazoa; phylum Arthropoda; class Insecta; order Lepidoptera; family Noctuidae; genus Gortyna; species Gortyna flavago. Next base: position 7,274,553 of record OY770142.1, read on the forward strand.
ATTGCCCCTCTGATCGTGAAATTCATGCATAGTAGTAATCGTTGGGCCCACCCATGAAGCTCACACTGGGTATTTTTGTGTGCGCAAGCCACACATAACCACCCCGCATTTGTGCTTAAAAATGTGAAACTATTTTGGTAAAATAACTACGCTATGGATGATTAAATTTGAATTAGAAAATCCTAACGAGTTTAGCCTAGGCAAAAGCGGTTGGCGGCGATACATGCTATGCATGAAGCAGGTAGACCAGCAACATATTTTATCTTGTGCAAGCAAAAATAACACTAACAGTCTAGACAATAAGGCTCACCTTGCATCAACGTTGTCGCAAATCAGCTGGCAATGCGCGGTATCACTGCCCGACGATTCTTCCTCCACTTCAGACACAGATTCAGCTAGATCTGCTGTTTTCAGTTGAGTTGCTGCTGAATAATGTTACTCTTAGATTTGTAGTCAACACTATTACAAGATGGATTAGATACTGTAGAAATGGAAACAAGCTCTAAAGTTTATTTCCTCATAGCATGCAATAAACCTTTTTTTTAAAACATCACTTTGTCACTCATAATCTAGAACTCTAAAGGAGTATTACTAGTTGTATCTGGCAAGAAAGGTGCGTTTTCCAATATTTTATCAACTAATTTGACTAATTTCTTAAATACAGGATGGCGGGGACATCTTTAAAACTTTAAATTCAGAACATGATTCTAGCGTCGAAAAATTTAGTAGGATATAAAAAAAAAACAGCTGTTTCATATAACATTGCAATACCTACGCGGTCAAAATGTTTGGCGGCGCATTTCTTTTCTTTAATAACCGACAATAAATTTCAAAACAGGGGTCAGAATCATGTACTGAATCTATAGGTAACAGGTTTTGTGTCGATGACCATGCCAGCCTCTCTAAGTGAGCACAGGCCTTAACCCTTTCTAAACCTGTGAAACATAGTTTCAAAGCTGTTTGAGCTTCGCTCTGAAAGTTTTCACAACATCCATATTCCACTCCAATTTCATATTTGGCTTCAACAAAACTCATATGAAAAACAAAAGAAATACCTACTCAAATAAAAGAGGTTTTATAATAAAAGGACACATATAAAAGTGATAGTATGTGATGTATGGACCATGCACTCACGGAAATGCTTGGGTTTGCCTGGCTTGTGGCGCTTCTTGTAGAACTTCTTCTTGCGCGGCCGCAGCATTTCTTCAGCGCCGCTGCTAGCGCTGCCGCTGCTGCCGGCGCGTTTGTTACGTCTGTGCAGAGGTGGAGTTATATTTAGTTTGGTATGTCATAAGACTCATAAGTATTGTAAAGAGAAAAGATTTGATTTATGTGCTTTCTTTGTTAGGCTTTCCGGGTAAATATAAATACATTCTCACTTGTATTGACAAAATTCCGTCATAATCAGCCTATAATAACGTTCTCACTGCTGGGACACAGGCCTCCTCTCTATACGTGGGAGAGGGCCGTTATCCACCACGCGGGCCCAGTGCTGGTTGTTAGATATCAAATGTCTTCGAATTTTTGGTTCTAAGACATGCTGGTTTCCTAACAATGAAATATTGAATTTAAATATTCATAGTAAAAACAATACTTACTTCTGGCAAGACTTAAGCGTCGGACATTCCTTCTTGGTCAGCTCCTCCCCTTCCCTCAGCCACTCCTGTTCGGCTGTAAGACAAGAGTGAGAGTGTATACAGCAGCTAGTATGGCCACGGCATTATATTATAGGTATATGTTTACCAGTCAGGTCACGTTGATGTTTACTTTGTTTGCGCGGCGTCGGTCCTGCCTCCTCGCCCGATGTGCTCAGCTCCTCACACTGGGGACAAGAGAACATAGGAATTGAAAAAACTTTTTTTATATTTGTCCTTTGATTAGGTTGATTTTTATCATGAACTAGTTTTTTTTTTGTCGAATAATGACTTTGTTTAATCATTAATTGCAATAGCTAATGTGATTGAGAAGGAATTGGGGAGGCTTTTGGTCAGTAGTGGGACAAAGTAGGCTAATATAAATGGTGTAAAAAAATATAAGCGCATGCAAATCTTTTATTTTAACTTCAATTAAAGATTAGGAAAGTTTCGTTTCTAAGGCCTACTTGCACGTTTAGACAGGTTAATTAAATAAATTTTGAATTTCCAAACTAGAAGTTACGTAATTAGCATTTTAACTACATACACACACACATTTTTTTACATATAATAAGTACTTTATATGTATTGTTATATTAATTATTTAGACTTTTAGATTAGTAACTTAAAAGTACATTAATTGTTAATACTTTTCTGTACAACTTTATTGTGCTTGCGCAGTTCACCTTTAAGAGATTGTTGCACTGTGCACATTCATGTTCACTTTAACATAAAACCAGTATAAACTATTGTTGGTGAAACAAAATAAAACTCTTTTTACGCTTTGAGCCACTAAAAAGTAACACCAGAACTCAAAACCGCGTAAAATACTATCAATCACAATACGAGGGTTTTTGAAGGATATTCCTAATCCATTGCTTCATAAGTTTGAAAATTTCGTCTGCTCAACCACGTAAAAAACGTTGAAAATGAAAGTCATTGCGATCAATTGCCAATTTACATGTGTTACCTGACATTTGTTTTTTCAGTTGGGAACATTGCAGTCCAATCGACGGTGTAGATTGTAGAATAAAATTGATGTCAGGGCCCAGCCTTGATAGGTAATTCGACCAAAAATTTATGAATGAAACTTGTATGCCTATATCTCTTTTGCACAACTTTACGATACATAATACTCTGCTTGTATTTGAATTTTATAGCATGAAGTTTCATTTTAACCGAACAACAAGCAATTTCCTTTATTAATAAAAAAAGTTTTTTTTTTAAGTCTAAAAGCCCGTCTGTATAAAAAGTAAATTTTAAAAAAGTAGAAACAAGATGAGCAATTTCTGTCTCCAATCCTACACCCCTAACCCGTACAATCTCATGCAGTTGGAGGCAACTTATTATTTTTTACAATAAAGAAATATTTGCCCATTCGTTTGGTCATTCGAGCGCCACAAAGGAACATGCTTACATAGGCTGATAAACATACCCTCCTTTACGTCACGCTGTCGGGTAAAAAGAATACACTTTCTTTTTCGAGTCGAAATCTTCTATGAAACTCTTTCGTCTCTTTGTGACTTTTAACAATCAGATAGTTCTGCAACCCTTTGATAGAAGTTTGAACGAATAAATTCAATGGTTCCTACATCTTCATCAGAAAACAATTCATTAATTTTTGCTATATTATAAACAAACAACACTAAACACAAAATTACGCTATACAAAATAAGTTATCAACTGTACCTCATAACTCATAACGTCAAGCCAAAGTTTAGCGCCTTAACCCTCCCACATTGGTGGGTTAAATATTTAAGAGTTAGGGCTAACTCTTGGTGGCTCAAGATTAATTATTCTATTAACCCAAACTTAGTTGTTAACTCCGAGTTATTTAGGATAACCCATGAACGTGCAAGTGAGCGTAAGTTGCGCTTTCCAACTAATCACGATTGAAATTCCAAAATCAAAATAAACTTTGTTTTATTATTTCACGAGGTCACATCGATCATTGTACCTACTTAATTTGAAGTTATGAATCAGCACAAAAGCTCTGATTTGTAAAAACTATTTATAAAACTTTCAATGTTTTGTAAACTCACAGGATCATCATCGGAGTTAGTCTGATCCATGCTCACGCTGGCTTCGGAGGAAGAGTTGTGGTGCGGCTTGCAGGACGGCTGCGGGGGGCGCAGGGGGGGGTCGTCGGCCAGCGCGCTCGGCGACCCGCCCAGCGTGCCCGACGCGCCGCGCGACCACATCGCGCGCATTAGTGCAGACGCTAGATAGAGGCTCTGTGGACGAAATATATTTTTTTTTACATTTACAACAGTGTGAGGTATAGACATAGAAAAAGTTAGAACATGACACCACGCCTGTATTCCCCTAAGGGTAGGGTTAGACAGAGGTGTACTTACAGCCACATGTCACCAGAACCAAAAAGTAAAAATTCTTCGTATAGTTGCAAAACTGGCCGTTGTTAACGCTCTTAATGTGTGGCTCGTAGCGAATTTTGAACGCGGTGTGTAAAATATATAACACAATTTTAACTGGTTCAAAAGCATATACGCCCCGAAACAATAGACAGGGTAATAAATAGCGCGATTTTAAACGAAATCAAATTGGTAGTTCAATGTGAAGATGGTTGTTAGATGTCACATTGCTTCGAATTTTTGGTTCTATGACATGCCGGTTTCCTCACGATATTTTCCTTCGCCGTTTTGAGAGCAGTGGTGATGAAATAATTTACACAAAGTAAAGCGCCTATATGGGTTCGAACCTACGACTTACAACTCGTAAGTTGTGGCCGTTTCCACTGGGCCACTCTGTTTTCTAGGCTCTGATGGAAATGTTATAATTAAAGAGACTGTCTTTTTAGAGTGCTATGTTTAAAAAGTAAGTCAAAGTGATTCTTTATTGAAAAATGTAAATTCAGATTCTATCGCCCTGTAAACTCCGTTCATCTGTATTTTGTGCCCAAAATTATGAAGGAAAAATACAAGGTGGCAAAGACATCGACGCACAACCTATTAATAAGGATTTTCAGTTCATGATTCCCCCTGTGTTCAACTGTTATCTGTTATTTTTTAAAAGATCTGCTGTTTTCTACAAAAGTGGAAAACATGTACCGTCAAAATGTATGGAACAGCATTTGTTTTTTTAATAACCAACGAAAAATTTCAAGGCATGGGGGTTATGAATTATGTACTTAATCCATGGTAACAGGTTGCTCCTCGATATCCCTGGCATCTTGGATTTGTGTGGTGGTACAAGGCTCTAATGCCAGAGTTACCAATTAACATAAAATTAATCACCTGTTCCGTATGCTCCTTAGGCGGCAACGCGCACAGCAGACTATACAGATGAGCGCAAGGCTTCGGCGCTAACGCCCTGATGAACCCAGGCAGCAGGTCATACACCTGCCGACCGCAATGCTTTAACTGAGCGGCCGCCCACACCAGCTCCACATGCTCGGGAGTCACGCGACCTTCCACCGCCAGGAACTTCAGGATCATATGAGATTGCTTTATCACCTGAGGAGAAAACAAGTAGGAAGACTCTAAATACAAGCTGACATTATTGAAATTGAAAATAAAGTGTAAAATATCATATCCACTAGTTTAATCAAAACAAACAAGTGTGTATAACTGACCAGTTAGGTGATTTACCTTCATTAAAAATAAAAATATTGAAAGCTTACTCTTGAGGTTAGTCTGACAACCAGTCTTACCAAGGGATATCGCATTACCCAGTAACTGGGTTGTGGAGGTCAGATAGGCAGTCGCTCCATGTAAAATACTGGTTTTCAGCTGCATCCGGTTAGACTGGAAGCCGACCCCAACATAGTTGGGAAAAGGCTAGGCTCTTGAGGTTAAATACTTTGTAACACCTTACTTCCTACTGTAAAACTTGGAAGAAGGTGTAGAATCAAGCTGAATACATAATAAGTCTCTATAAAGAGAAGAGAGGCTTTTGCCTTGCACGGACTGTAACAGGCCATCCAGTACAGCTACATTCTATGTTACATACTAACCTCCACATGCAAATTAGGCCCAAACAGATGCTCAATGATGTTATTATACGTGAGCCACGTGGCCAGCTGTTGACCAGCAACTTCGGCGTCTGTCGCCGACTCTCCAGCACAGAGCTCGTTGTGCGACGCGATGTGCGCGTTGATCTGCGCTACGCCCGCCAGGCGCATCGTCAGTGTACTGCTGTTGAAGTACTTGAAAGCTAATGCTAGTCCATCCCCGTCGAATGTTAGGGGTACGTCCAAAGGCTCCTTTGCTGCACCCCACATGAAATCTGTTAGAGGAAGAAGGGTTATTATATTTTACAGAATTAGTTTATAATAAATCAGTATCATCTATCCTTTACAAGGCTCAGACCTAAAATATCACCAAGCCTTTCGAAACTCAAGGTGTATACAAGATGAAACAGAATAAACGCAAGTCCTGAAAGTAGTTTGTTCATAATTGCCTACTGAATCGATTTCAGTAACTTTTAATAAAGGTTTTTTAACGCTACGTCTTCCGGTACGCGGTCGCCACTCTAGAACCTTTCGGCCCCATCGAACATCTGTTCTGCGAGCAATGTGCCCTGCCCACTGCCACTTAAGTTTGGCAATTCTTCGGGCTATGTCGGTTACCTTGGTTCTCCTGCGAATCTCCTCATTTCTGATTCGATCACGCAGGGAAACTCCAAGCATAGCCCTCTCCATTGCCCTTTGGGTGACTTTTAGCCTTCTAATAAGGCCCATTGTGAGCAACCACGTTTCAGTGCCATATGTCATCACTGGCAAGACGCACTGGACTTTCGTCTTGAGACACTGCGGTATGTGGGACGAGAAGATATTGCGTAGCTTCCCGAACGCTGCCCAGCCGATTCGGATTCGACGATTGACCTCTTTCTCGAAGTTGGACCTACCTAACTGGACAGTTTGTCCTAGGTTATACTCGTCCACGACTTCCGAGTGTAGCGTCTCCGATCTTTATGAGAGTGGGTGTTACATGGGCATTTGCCATGACCTTCGTTTTGTCCATGTTCATTTTAAGACCCACTTTCTCGGAGCTCTACTGAAGTCATCTAACATTGTACTGAGGTCCTAAATAGTCATGACTACGACATCGTCGGCAAACCGAAGGTGAGTTTTGTACTCGCCGTTAATGTTAATGCCAGCCCCTTTCCAGCCCAGAACCTTGAAGACATCCTCCAGTGCAGCGGTGAACAGTTTCGGAGAGATAACGTCTTCCTGTCTAACACCTCGCTGCAGAAGGATAGGTTTCGAGGTCTGATCCTGGAGTCGGACTGACATAGTGGCGTTTTCGTACAGACACTTCAGTACCTCGATGTACCGATAGTCGATCTGGCGCGTTGAAGAGACTGCAGTACAGCACATGTCTCGATCGAATCATAGGCTTTCTCGTAGTCCACAAACGCTAAGCAGAGAGCCAGGTTATACTCTTCGGTCTTCTGTATAATCTGTCGCAGTGTATGTATGTGGTCTACGGTGCTAAAGCATTTACGGAATCCGGCTTGTTCGGGAGGCTGGAAATCGTCAAACCTGCGCGCGAGACGGTTCGTGATGACTCTCGAAGACAACTTGTAGACATGGCTCAGAAGTGAGATGGGCCTATAATTCCTAAAACGGGCATTGTCGCCTTTCTTAAAGAAAAGTATCACCACACCACTGTTCCATGCCTGTGGTGTTTTACCCTCGAGTATGACGAACAAAACAGCTCCTTCATCTACAAACATTCACAACACGCAAATTTAAACTTGCAGCCTAGTCACTCGAAGAGACACGATTCATCTAAAAAGTAGAAGTTGCACCATAGTGCACTCAAACATAATGAATTACCCTCTTGAACTAAGAGTAAACATTTTTTTGAACTACCCTCATAAGAAACAATCATCATTGAAAACACTTAAAGTTTTTGTTATTGCGAGTATTTGTCAGATAAATGCTTGGCCAAAATTCCGTGCCGCTGATTGTTTGTCTGAATATTGAAACCAGCCCTGAATCATATACCTTCTATACTGTTAGACATGAATTAAAACTTAACAATTTACTAATATTAATTCTTAACTTACCAGCCATTGATTTCACTGCAGGCACCCTAAGATCCTTGTCTTCTAAAGTGCACATATACTTCAATATCTTGGCTCTCAATGGCATAAAGAGTTGGGACACAGCTCTGAAGTTCAGCCATAGCTTGAGGTTCCCTACTGCTGCCACAATGGCATGTGCCATTGATAAAGGGAGTGTGCTCTGTGTAGCATGTTCAAAGACAGATGTCATTGCACAAACTCCACCCAGCTTACAGAAGAAGCTCACATTTCTCAACAAGTAAGCAGGTATCTCCGTATCATGTAGGTCACAATATAAACTTAGATTAGATATTTCTTGAGCAGAGAGGTCATCCAAGCGGCATAGTGCTGAGTGCTTGCAGGCTAGGTATAAAGGGAAGTTGAGGAGGAACACTTTAGACACAATGTGCATGAGCTTCTCTTTTTGCTGCATAGACCATAGTTCAGTGTCCTCAGTTGAAGAAGGAGGTGTCTCAGCATTCTTGGGTTCTTCTTGAGTGTCAGCTGTAGAGGCAGGCTCATCTGGCTCTTCTGGAGATTCCTTCTCTTCATTATTCTTCTCCTCAACAGGGGGTGAACTATCCTCCTCAGGTTTTTGTTTGTCTTCTGCATTTTCAGGTGGTTGCGGTGGTGCAGGCGCTGGGGCGGTTTTGGCTGCTTCTACTAGTTCATCTTTGAGCTGCTTCAGTTGACATACAGACAAGCACAGTATACTCTGCACTACAAGGTAGAATCTTTCAAAATTCTTCACATCCCGATAGCAACACATACATTGCCTAAAACAAAGTTACAGAATGTATTATACTCCCATATTTACCAATACAATGACTTTGTCTATTGAGATAGAAAGGTTATTTTTGTGTTTTCACTTTGTCACAATAGAATTACTTTTTGCTGTATTAAAATACACTTTATACCAGTAACTCCATACCATAGGCAATTTTATAAACTTATCATGACTGCAAAAGAGTATCAAAGGGCTATAACAAAGCACAGCAGTCACCTACATTGGTTGTCACATTCAAGCAGCTGTAGGAGTTAAAATCTGGTTGTGTTTCGAAGTATAGTAAATATCTTACCTTTGTGGCCATGAGAGAATATAGTTTAGCACTATCTCCAGCTCAGATTGGGTTATTGTTGGATACTGGGACACATCGTCGGTAAGTCTGGATTCACCTAAAACCACAATCGGACATTATCATAGCAGCTCACAATAACTAAGATTTTATTTATCTACACTAGACGCCAGCGTATTAAAAACATTTTTGATTAAAATGGTTAAATAGAACGGACAAATGGACTGCTAAATTTCGAAACAATGTAACTTACAATTTACTAAAAGCTGTGAAAACTCCGAACAAACATCACACATTCTTAATGTTTTATGTCAAGATTAAGCGAAATATTATTGCAATATAATCGCAAAGGTTATTTCAAGTGAATTATTGATCATTATTGATATTTTTCGTATCAGAAAACGAATACTGCCATAAAATGTCACGGTATCCGTTCCACCATTGTTGACGATTGTTGTCAAAACTACGTTTTGTTGTCAACTCGTTAATAAATATTAATGAAAATTTATTCTTAATTTATTCCGCTGTAGATATTTCAGGCGTAAAAATTTGCATCCAAATAATGATTCTTTAGGTATAAATATGTTAAACAAAAACAATAGCAGCATGTTTTATGAATACAATAATAGTTATTAAAATTACATAAATTATTATAATCGACTAAGTAGTTTTGTTTTTTTTTTGTTTTCGGTGATCTGTCCTGTCTGACATTCAATCTGGATTTGACAAATGACAATTGTTTTGACATTTTTCAGTTGAAAACGAGCTATGGGTTGATTGGTTGTTGTTGTTGATTTTATCATTAAAATGGTTCAATTACTTTATATTGTCGCCAGCTTACATGTATTGTTATGTCCATTTACAAAAGTAGAAGAAAGTTTCAACATTCAAGCCACACACGACATTTTATATCATCGGCATAACCTCTCACAGGTGTCTAGTAAATCTAATTTTGGATTCTTATGTCGCTTCCTATAGACATACAGTGATAACTATTTTCTTCCAGTACGATCATAATGAGTTCCCGGGAGTTGTGCCGCGCACTTTCGTTGGCCCGCTGGCAATATCAGCTCTTTCAGCACCAGTGGTGTCACTCTTTTATCTTATTGGAATCAACAAATTTTGGATGCAATATGTAGGTTAGTGGGAAATATTAAATTTAGATCCGATACAAATAATGTGTTTGTTTTATCTTACTGCTTTTACGTCCTCTATGAGTGCTTTATTGCAGATAGCTGTATACTTGTTTACTACTTTTGTATAATTCAATTAATCTATTTTTGTATAATTCAAGTATGTTTGTGGTATCTATCTATTTGCAGTGCGGCTGGTGCTGGCGATGTCTGTGATAGGAGCATGGAGTCGATTGAGGAGCACTCTGCTGAAGCAGTTTGGCAGCACATTTGTGTGGTGGTACACCCTCATCACCGTTACTCAATACCACTTCATGTTTTATATGAGCCGGCCATTACCTAATATCATGGTGTTACCCCTTGGTAAGATAGGACTCTTTATTGCTAATAATAATAAAATCAGATAGGGTAGATGAGAATCTGATAACTGATAGCCAATTCTCGTAATTTAAAACGTTCATAATGTAGTCGCAATCTCATCTCGGCGACAAACCAATGTCAAAAACTTATCAAAATGTAGGGAAATTAAAGGTATTTTTGACAGATTGAGACTGAGATCAGAAGGCCAATTCTCGTAATTTAAAATGTTCAAAATCTAGTCGCAGTCTCATCTCAGCGACAAACAAATGTCAAACACTTGTCAAAATGTATGGAAATTAGAGGTATTTTTGACAGGTTGAGACTGTGAACGTTCTTAAAATTACGAGAATTGCCCTCAGACTGTGAACATTCTTAAAATTACGAGAATTGCCCCTCAGATAGCAATGATTTTAAGAACTTGTTTAAAATTAAACCAATTGTTTTATTTAACACCTAACATAATGATTTGAAATATCAATTAAGATAGTGTTTCCAAATAAAATCTGTTAATTAATATCTTATTGTAATATTAACATTATTATTCATTATAATTTATAATTTTCTTTAGAAATATATAAAAACATCCAGTTTAACTACCATTTTAAATTCAATTCAACATAAATTTATTTGAAGGAATTCATGTGCCAAAATGGTGTTATTTATTTATTTTATTTATATATACTTTATTGTACACCAGAAAATAAATAACAAAAAATACGATTATTAATACAAAACATACAATGGGCGGCCTTATCGCTTTCTGCGATCTCTTCCAGGCAACCTTGGAATGGACAGTGATTGCGTGGATATAAAAAATGGGGTTGACAGTGGCGCAAAATAATATAGGCACAAAAATTGATACATAGCTATATATATAATATATATATATATATATATAATGCTGTATAATAGATACATAAATAAATACATATTAAATATACATATAAACAAAGAAAAGTAATGATGACTACAGATTATTGCAGCTACGAAAACAAGATCACAACAACAAGTAATGCTCCTTCACGAGTCTCTTAAAAACAGCTAACGATTGCGCGCGTTTAATTTGAATTGGCAATGCATTCCATAAACGAGCGGCCTGAACAGAAAAGGATTTGTCGAAAAATGTTGTGGAATGCATTGGCATTTTTAGCTTTAAATTATCCGATGATCTCAAAAACTTCGTGTGGGAGTCGCAAAGATACTGAAAACGTGTTATTTGGCTGTCCAGCAGTGTAAATTCAGCTAATTGACGATGTTGATGTGCAAAAACTTAAAATAATAAAATTCAAAATATTTTTTCAGTACTCTTAGCATTTGAAGGCTGGTTGTCTGGCAAACACAAGCAATTCCTGGTAAGCGCTGGAGCTTCCATCGTCATATTCAGGGCAGAGCTAGCCATGCTGTTTGGACTGTTCCTGATCATTGACTTGTATTTCAAGAAGATTGACTTTACATAGTAAGTTAACTTTTATATATAATCTAAACTGATACTTTCTTACCATGGGGGTAGGTAGAAAGTACAGAACAATACCTGCTACAATCCCTACATACTCCTCCTCCAATAGTTTCATATAATACAACAATCTAAAATAATAAAACATAATAACTATACAACAATCTAACAAAAACAAATAAAAATTCTAGGCAGTACTCAAAAAGTTATTAGTTTTGTAATGTTTAACTGTATAAGAAAAATCATTTTTTCTTTATCAGCTGAATAAACATCATATACTTCAAATTACGCCTTAGGACACAGAGAAAACCATTAGACCATTTTATCAGCAAAATGGTAAGCTTTTGCAAAACCTTTTGTAATCTTGAAGTGTTATAATGTTACAACTGTCTTTCCAGTCTATTCAAGATAGTGGTACCTGCAGGATTAGGGCTCGTAGCCCTGACTGTGACAGTGGACTCAATATTCTGGGGCCGGCTGCTGTGGCCGGAAGCTGAGGTCTTCTGGTACAATACCATCATGAACAAGAGCGCTAATTGGGGTGTATCCTTTCCATAAATTGTTATTTTTATTTGAATACTAATTTTTGCTTGAGGCTTTGCCCGCGTGGAGGCCTGAAATTATCCCACGGGAACATACTGCCAGATTAAAAAGTATACTATGTCCCATAATCCAGATTGTGGTTTACACATCTGCCAAATTTCCCGCATATGCTCCCGCAACTCAGATGGGCCTGTATCTTGGTTGTCGGACTTAGAGAGTAGACCCCTGATAGATTTTGATCAGTAAATTCTCTGCTCAACAGAGAACTTAAGCAGAGAAATATTTCCTAAAAACCCAAGTTCTTAAAAGACCACAAATAAACTTAACTTCACAAACAATTTTCATAAGATCCTTAACTTCAACCGCAGACATCACCATTCCTCTGGTACTTCTACTCGGCTCTCCCGCGCGGGTTGGGCCCCAGTATGGTACTTATACCGGTAGGGCTGTACCTAGACCGGCGACTGATACAGTATGCCGCGCCAGCCATCGTGTACATACTGCTGTACTCCTTCCTGCCACACAAAGAACTGCGGTTCATTATTTATGTGTTCCCTTTGCTCAATATGGCGTCTGCGGCCGCTTGTTCCTTTATGTAAGTATTTACACATTTTTTCATGAAGGAAATGCCGTGTTTAGCGCTTGGATAACATTTAAACTCTGACCAAACTGAATCGTCCGTGCGGGATGTGGATGGGTTCGCTCGCCCAGATTGTGTCATATAATAGGGGATTTACACTAAGTCAATTTTTGTCGTGCGGCTGGTCGTTTACCAAATCACCCCACGACACAAGCCGAATCGCCACATAACTTACACAGGTCGTTAAAAATCGCAGGTGACTAGTTCATTTTACATCAAAATTGACCTTTGTAAAGCGAGCGATCGCCTGCGACTAAGTAGTAGTTTAGTCACCCGCCGCATGCGACCTGCCGCCGCACGACAAAAGACAAAACCTAATCTACTGTCGAGTCGAACTTGCGATTTTAGTCACCTGCGGCCTAGGTAAGGTATATCGTCGCCTGAGTTCCTAAATTATTAAAACAATTGACGCCCACAGACGCATCCTATGCGGGATTCGCTTCTTTTTAGCCAGAGTTTTATTTTATCGTTGTTGCTAGCCAAGTTTTAAACTTAACCAGATCTCTTAGCTGTTCACATATTGTGGTAACAATCCATGCATGTTCTGTGATTTTTTTTAGTAAATTAAAACAATGATTTATTTTTCCATAAAATAAGCAGCTATGGTACAAATCATTATCAGTTTTACAAAATTTTTTTTCAGATATGTAAGACGATCGAAGGCACCTATTTTTGAATTGCTCTTCTGGGGAACAGTTTTTGTTATACTGGGCAATATTATCATATCATTAGCATTCGTTTTGGTGGCCATGAATAACTATCCAGGTGGAATCGCAATCACTAGGTTTGTATAATATAAATATGTATTTAAACAAGTCATTTATGTGCTCATGCAATTATAGTTACTAATGAACCTCAATAAATTTTCCAGGTTCCACAAACTGCTAAGGAATGAACCATTCGTACATGTACATATCTGTAACTTAGCTGCTCAAACTGGCGTTACAAGATACACGCAAATTAATGACCGTTGGACGTATAGCAAAAACGAATCCTTGCCATTCGAACTATTACAAGACTACACCCATCTTGTAATCGAAGCTAAAAGCAAGTATTCACCCAATCTTAAGACTTTTACACAAACGCACAGTATCTTAGATAGTATAGAATCATTTTCTCAAGTATCCGTGCATTATAAAATAATACCTCCTGTGAAAATCAAGACTAAACCCGCGCTTTTTATACTGGAGCGGAAAGATTTCAGAGAATTTCCTCTCGGACATAATATTAGGTCCTTTGATACATCACCTATATTCACAGATAAAGCAATGTCAAGTGATGAAAATGTTGTTGATGTCGTAAATTACGATACCATTGATGAAACTGGGTCGACAGAATCTGACGCCGAAATAAATGTGGACGAACCAGCTATTAAAATTGTCACAGCACCAGAAAATGAAAGTTTTGTAGACAGTACTGCACAAATTTTAGACGATGATTTAGTGAATAATTTCGAGTCTGACAGTGAAATTTTTGAAAAAATTAAAGAGCCTATAGTTGAGGAAGTTATTGAAATGGAAGAAGAGAAAAGTTCAAAATTACAAAAAGCAAAGAAATCTTTAGACGAATTAAAGATATTAAGACAAGAAAGAAAGAAGAAAGCAATTGAGAAAATTAAATCAGAAACTAGGAGAGAGGTTGTGGCATCAGCTAAAGAGAAACTTAAAGAAATTATGAAACGCCATAAACATATCGCTGTAGAGCTTTCTGAAAGCATCATATCAGATATAACTGTTGAATTAGAAGCGAAAGATGGCAGAGGAGATATACCTGAAGAGGAGATGATGCCTGAAGTCCCAGAAAAAGAATTTGTAGATGAAACCGAAACTATAGAAAAGGGAGATGCAGAAAAGAGTGAAGAGACAATAGACAAAGCTGTTAGCCCAAATAAGACGAATGAAAATATAGATACTATTGTGGAAGAGGTGATAGTTAGATTAATAGATAGAAAAATTTACGACGATAAGACGAAGCCCGAAGACATGAAACCTGAAGATAGGCTCATGATACAGAAAATCGTTGAAGAAGTTTTAGCTGAGAAATTAAATTATTCAAGTTCTGATAGTAATAAGTGAGTGTGTGGAAATGTATTTTTAATTATTGGCCCTGTTTTGTTTGAATTTGATCTCGATATAGTTTTGAATAGACACCATAGTCGTAAATCTGACTCTATACAATTGGTTAAGGCAAGCAAGTTCGTAAAGTAGCCTGCAAAGAGAATTTGTGTTAAGTTTGTTTGAAAAGTTGCATACAGATCTAGGCATAAAATACACGTCTCGAATAATCGAGACGTGTATTTCGCCAATGTCCCTGACACCTGTATAAACAGGTGTCAGGGACATTGGCGCGCAAACCGTTACCATGAATATGATATTTAATAGAATTTAAGCTGACACCTTGTATAACGTATATGTCGCAGCCAACTGGTTAAATTAGCCGTTTAGTTAACCGCCTAGCCTTTCAACTAAACGGCGGCCGTTTAACTAACGGCCTGAATGATATTCAGTTACAGTTTAGGTTGGAAGTCTGTAACCAATCACGGGCGAGCCGAGTTTGTTGCAGTAATTAGGGCATTGCACCCCGACCAAGTGGGTTAGGTTAGGTTAGAACTGTGATCAACCGCGTGCGAGCCGAGGGAGGAAGCGAGACGAGCACTTCTTCTAAAGGCCAGGCAGTTAACTGAACGGCTAATTTAACCAGTTGGCTGCGACATATATAATACATATAATACTGGGGGCCAAAAAAGGCCACTTTGGCAGAATCATAAAGCAATTCATATCACGCAATTCATCTGTTTCACAGATTCACACCTATATATCCCTGAAAGGTTAGGCAGAGGTGTACCTATAGCATTTTACGAATCCATACAAAACTGTCATACAGATGAAATTGCGTGATATGAATTGTTTTATGATTCTGCCTAAGTGGCCTTTTTAGGCCCCCTGGTATTCAGCTGCATCCGGTTAGACTGGAAGCCGACCCCAACTTACTTGGGAAAAGGCTAGGCAGATGATGATGATGACCTTGTATAACGTATATTTTCAGTGTCGTATGTACCATTGTATGGAGTAGATAGTTAGTCTGGGCGTTAACATAACACATCCGAGGTTAAGAAAGAGACTGTCATTCTATTATGATTGACAGAGAGGACGCTCTATAACTTAGCCAACTTTTTTTAAACTCATTGTGTTACAGTATTTTTATCTCACGAAGCGATGCGCGCTTTACTTGTCCTTAACAAGTGTATATATACAAACACGCTGTGAATGTGTGCGTGAAGTCGAGTAGCGTGAGCACATAATACACACACATTTTTCGACTTCGCCATTGTCTCGGACGGTACCGAAAGCTCCCGCGCTTACACACATTCAATGCGTATTTACAGTTACACTTGTTAACCACAAGTAAAGCGCGCGTTGCTTCGTGACATAAAAATACTATATCTTTACAGTCAGTTACTGTACACTGTTGTATAACAAGGAGTGTCAATTACCAAGTATATATTCGGTGCTAAAAAAAGTTGTGCCTTGAAATCATACTTTATTGTTATAAGTGGGTGATGAAAAGCATTTTGTTTTGGCTTAAGTAATATTATGTTTCGCATTTCTTTTTTATCACGGTTGTTGCCCCAATTTTTTCTAGTCATATAAGTGTTTATTGCAATATTATGAATGACATATCGAATCATTTATGCGAATTTATTTTGTATGGAGACAGTAGGTGTATTGAGTGTCGTGGGCGCCATACAAAATAAGCAAAGCCAATGATTTCTTAATTCAATTATGCTCTTCTACAAAAAAACTCTTACAATACAGACATACATTTTGTGAATATTTATTTATAAATAAGTTCATGCGATCTTTCATATCGTGTTAGACCATGAATGAAACGTGTTAATAAAAAATAAAAATACCCTCACGATTTTATAAAGACGTTTTATTTACCTATTTTGACGTAGGTACATATAATCAACATTAATACAAAGAAGTGTAATGAACATATATCTAATCAGTCTAATAAGGCATACAAAGTAAACAGTTCACTAAAATACACAGGTACCGACGAAGTACATAAGTAGTAAGTACACAGAATATAAAATATAGGGTTGTAACGGATATCCACAACTGCGAAGCTAGGTATCAGAAGAAAAATAATTATAATTACTATCGGCCGTTAGTGTCCCAATGCCAGGCACAGGTGGCCTACCATGATCTATTTAAAAACGATTCAAAAGCAAGACATTTCAGTTTAGGTTCTTAAACTGCATCGTTCACAGTCGTACCATGACGTCCAATACGCTCAGCGGCATTTGGATCGTTGAAGGTGAATGAGCGTTAAGAGCTCGTGGTAGGTATCCAGATGGCACGGCCTAAATTGAATCGTTAAACTGACGTCATGGTACGAATTAGCAGAACAGTTCAGTTTAGGTCCTAAAGTGGATCGCGTTAAGAGCTCGTGGTAGGTACCCTGGCCCCCCTTTCCTCCTTCCACTTTTCATTTTTGGGAAGGGGTTTAGACAAATTAAACTCACCACACTTTTCTAATGTTGGTTGTTGGAGGGTTGCGCAGTAGACTTTAAATAAAATTCTCACCCGGATCATTTCTATACAGATGTGTCAGTTGTTTCATGTTTTTTTTTTACTAGCGGGTATTCCGTTAGTAGAAAAAAAACATGTTAAAATGATTTTTTGTGTCATTTATATCCACATTCACAACCTCAAAATGTTCCATTCTCATCCGCTAAAGGAAATCCGTTACAACCCTAAAATGTCTGTACAATAAGCTAGCACAGGCTACGGTATAAACACGAATACCCGTATTCTCACTAGATATGCCTTTTGCTCATAATTTGATTAGGTGCAGGAAGCTTGATCTGCCAGGATCAATTGCGATGGGTGTAGGATTAAAAAAAAACAAAATTAGCAAAAAACTATAACTGTCATTTTTGTTGGCTTTAGATCTAGTTTTTTTTTTTTTGTGACGACTTAACACGATCACTACGGAAAATTAATTTTTTTTTACTCTGGAAAAACTGTAGCGATTCCTGAGCAGGATGCAGGACGAAATTCGCTCGCGCTGATGTGTCAACTAACTTATAAGGAGGTGTTCAAAGCGCGAATCGTCACCTGACTTCCTGATCATTAATCCAATCGACGCGCGCAGTTGCGTCCTGCGCAGGATTCACTTCGATGTAGCGAGCGTCACTGAACTTTATGTTTCTGTGCTTGCACCCCAAAAACTTCTTTTGCTTAGACTAATTTGGCAGGCATTTTTTTTGCAGTCAACATGTTAAGAATACTGCACTTTCACAACCCTCGGAAATATTAAACAAATAAAGCCGTGTTTTTAAACATTTATTTATCTACGAATTATAATTGATAACTACTTTCCCAAAAATATACTAATTCACTGTTTTATATGTTCAACAAATTTGTCTGCTCAACAACCTAAGTAACGCAATGAATGTTGTTGAACTGTCAAAATTAAAGCCATTGCTTACTACTGTTAGTGTGATACACAATTGCCCCGCAGAGTAACAGCATCAAATGATTTACAATACAGTTACTAGGTACGATATAGACACAAAAAATAAACACATCCCATTGACCCATTGATTCAAGTATGTAAGTATGTCAATATTTATATAATTATAATAAGAGGAATCACGTTCACTTAAGATTATTATCTTAAACCTACACTTTTAATATAATGTAGGTGATATTTAGTAATCAGGAATGATAAAAGTAAATCCAGCCTAAAAAGACAGTAAGTGGCAAGGACATCGACGCGCAACCTGCTATCATGATTCTGAACGCCCTTGCGCAAAAATTTTTCGTCAACTACATATTTAAAAACAAATTGCTTTTCTATACATTTTTACCGCGTAGGCAATGCAATTTTCTATGAAGCACCTGATTTTGTTTTTGATAACCGACGAAAAAATTCTGCCCCTAGCGCAGAATTTTTTCGTCTAGAATCATGTGCTGAATTCATGGTTTACAGTTTGCGTATCGATGTCCACTGGGTTGTGTAGGTCAAATAGGCAAGCGCTCCATGTAAAATACTGGTACTCAGCTGCATCCGGTTAGACTGGAAGCCGACCCCAACTTAGTTGGGAAGGCTAGGCAGATGATGTACTAAATTACCATAAGAAAAAACATACAACCGAATTGAGAACCTCCTCCTTTTTTTGAAGTCGGTTAAAAAGCGTGAAGTACGAAATCTAGAGCGATACCGTATTTAATGAAAACATTGTCCTAAAGCTTAGCTATAGCTTAAAATGATGTTGAATCCGAGCGTGGTTCCAAAAGTTCAATTTAACAAACTAAAACACAGCCTGATACAGCTTCCAATGGAGATCCCTGAAATAAACTGAAAGATCTCACCAGATTGGCCCGCAAAGGGCCATCAGAGTCTCGACGTCACCAGGATCCTCGGCCGGAAAGCCTAGGCCTCGGGCTGTAGATCAGGAACGCAGGTATGCCGCTTTATCACCGTTTTATGGTGTTTTAATTTGCACACACAAAAACAAGACGCGAAACACCGTTCGAATTTCAAACTCCACGTGGCATCAATTGAAAACAAAGACAGGACACGTCTGTCCCATACGACGGTCAGTATCCGAATCAACAAACATGATTCAAAACGCAAAGAAAAATAATATGAAAATCTTGCTTATTTCTAGAACAAATCTAAAAAATACAAGGAATTGAAAATATACCTAAGGGCGACTCGATGTTTTTTAAAACAGGCTATTAACGTCGATATAAGTAAATCTGTACTCAACTTGCTTTAAGGCGACGCCGGCCGCCTCGTGGCGCCCTCATAGTTTGTTTGGTTATTTCTTTTATTTTAGAATTTGCAATCATTAAAACGGATAATAGTGGCCACTATTTTCCGTTTTAATGATTATAATAAATCTAAACAATGTAAAACTACCGTTTATAATAATATTAACGTATAATCTTGTGGAGCACAACGCGCTTATTTTAAGCATGTTCATAAAAAAAAAAACTAAACAAACGACGAGGGCGCCACTGCGCAGTCGGCGCCGTCTTAACATATTATTTTTAATGTAATTTGCACGTTGGTCCTCGAACCAACCAGACTCGAGACTACTTTACAAAACTAGGCTTAGTTTAGTTTATTTTCATGCGATTGTTTTGCGACAGATCTATACAGACAGCGTCCCTTGCAGTACAAACCGCATGCGGTTAACCGCAAAGAACATACATATGTAAAGGCTAGCACAAATTTGGGCGGGCCGCGCCGGAACGCAGCTCATTGCAAAAATCCTCCTCTTCCGCATTTCGAATGAACCATCGCCCAGTACAGGCGGGCTGTATCGGGCTTTGTTTTGCAATGCGATGCGCTGCCTGATGCGACTGTTATATAATCTAGCTTTAAAATAATTTACATCAAAAACATGCCACAACCAACGTGCTGACAGATAATGACCAAAAATGCAATTCCTAAACACACTAACATTGATTAATTGTATATCACAAATATTTAGGCAGGATTAAATTCCTATGCATCTTGTAGCATCTTCCAGTCGAATCTGCCCGAACTGGAGTTGATGGAGGGCGGGCAGGGGGGGCACACGATCTGCCACGGGTTGTCCCGAGCTGCCCCGAGCGCACAGTACGGTACCCTGAGGAGATTGTGGTGTATCTGGTATGGTGGGTACTCTTCCTTGGTCTCGCCAAGACGCTTGAGAGCGATCGCCATTATGTCTAGTGTTCCGGCGTGCCCGATGAATATTATGTTGCCGCCTGCGGAAGAAATGACAATCAAAATTAGTTGGCCGAGAGGTTTGTGGCTAAATGATGCCGCACACAAAACAGCCACACGGGCCGATCGAAGATTAAGCTACGCTTGCCGCGGTCGGTTCGTGGATGGGTGACCATTCATTACATATCGAGACCCTTTGCCTCGAAAAGCACGTGCCGTTTGCTCCGGCTGTCATTCGTAGATCCGACAGTCCAGACAGTCGTTACGGGTAGTCAGAAGCCCAAAAGCCTGACAACCAGTCTTACCAAGGAGACTTCGTGTTCCCAGTCACTGGGTTGTGGTCAGATAGGCAGTCGCTCCATGTAAAATACTGGTATTCAGCTGAATCCGGTTAGCCAGGAAACTGACCCCAAAATAGTTAGGAAAAGGCTAGGCAGATTGATTGGCGCAACTGCCGAGCAGTTGACTTTTTCGCGAGTGTTGATTAGATTCACGCGCGAAATAGTTTCTTTTTTTTTATTTCAGTTAATGTTTTCCCCATAATGACAATGTGACTGCGGAATTCGTCAGCCTGAAAAGCTGTGATTGCAAGCTTAGGTCATTAGTTCCATCTGATTTTGTCCTGGAGCCCCGCACAGTTCATAATAATAAGTTTATTTATTTCACAATCAACAGATTTTAAGAAAAATATTTTAGAGACCTTTTAATTATAGCTATACCTGTAACAGAAGACCTCCCTCTTCCATGTCTATACATACAAAGCCTGTTAATGACAGAAACAATTCACAATTTCCGTTTATATAACGACAACAAACCAATGTCGTGTTGTTCCACATGTTCATTGTTCAACTTACCATCCATTTCCGTATCCTTGACAGCGGAATGCATGACCTTCTCTCCTCGCTTGTAATAGTCTTCTAAGGTCTCAGGCGTGTTGACCTCAACTTCAACATAGGGCTTGTAGCTGTAAATAAAAATATTTATGAAGTGAAATTCTCCGTGGTATCGATTGTTGTTACTGCGCCAGACGAACGTTATCATGAGCTACTTTACATAATCACATCAATTATAATTTTGGTCGACAAACAATTAATAATAGCCCTCCAGACCGTATTTCGGCCATTGCTGTCAATCTCAACGGAGATATTAAAAGGTGTGTGTGCACACAGGCGTAAATACAGGTGCACTCTCTCTTCCCTCACTCTCATGGTCCCATGAGACGGCAATCCGATACGACCGGAGAGAGATCTGAAGGCTAATTCTCGTAATTTAATGCGTTCAAAATATAGTCGCAGTCTCATCTCGGCGACAAAAAAATTTCAAAAACTTGTCAAAATGTAGGGAAATTAGAAGTATTTTTGACAGATTGAGACTGAGAACGTTCTTAAAATTACGAGAATTGCCCCTCAGGTGCAGGACCAACGGCGACATTTGCGCACCGAGGCATGGAGGTATCATACCGCCAACTTCTAAACTCCGGGCTGTTACTGAGAAATTCCCAATGGAAAAACCCAATAACACTTTTCCAGACCTGGGAATCGAACCCAGGACCCCCTCAGCAGTCGCGCTTGCGACCATGAGACCAACGCGGCAGTTATGCTAGTTGAGTTAGTTAATGGGGCCGGGTCGACAATAAAGTGGGCATCAAAACCCAGCACCTTCAAAATACAGCTCTACAAAAACTACCAGTTTTTAGAAAGAGGCTGCAGAATGAGTGGTTCTGCAGCAAGATCAGATCAGCAGAGCCAAAATCGTGTCAATAACACACCTCTCAAGCGCCTCTATTATTATTATGATAACTAAATCTTCTGCCCGCGGTTTCGCCCGCGTGGTATTTTAGTAATAGGTTATGCCTTTGTCCTTCCCCAAGGTTCAAAGTATCCCTATACCAAATTTCATCAAAATCTGTCGCGCCGTTTCGGAGCTGGAAGCTGTTATTTTGACTTCACAAAGAGACCCTTCAATTTAACTTATATGTAAGTAGGTATAGATAAACCAGTTTCCTACTTTACATACAACAAGTGATAAAGCAAAACAAGTCATCATAATCATTTCAGCCGAAAGACGTCCACTCCTAGACATAGGCCTCCCCCAAGCACCTGTACTTCGACCGGTTCTGTGCTTCCGGCGGCCTTCACAAGGTCGTCGGTCCACCTTGTGGGAGGCCTTCCAACGCTACGCCTTCCGGTACGCGGAACTTCTTCGGGCTATGTTGTATGTGTGTTGTAAATAAGTAATAATAATAATAAATGGTGATAATAGTGTTTACTTTTATTAGGGGCCCGTGGCTAAATAATAACAGCCGCGCTGGTCGATCGATCTGGTTAAGCTACGCTTGCCGCGGTTGGTCTGTGGATGGGTGATCATCTTTACATTCCGAGACCCCTCCGTGCCCCAGTCGTTCGGGTAGACAGAAGCCCGAAAGTCTGAAAACCAGACTTATCAAGGGGTATCGTATTACCCAGTAACTGGGTTGTGGAGGTTAGATAGGCAGTCGCTCCATGTAAAAAATACTTATATTTAGCTGCATCCGATTAGATTGGAAGCCAACCCCAACTTAGTTGGGAAAGGGCTAGGCAGATGATGAGTGTTTACTTTTATTAAGTACTTACTTCAGATCAACATTTAATCCCGCCTTGTAAAGTTCTACGGGTGTCATGAAAGGCGCCATTCCCTTAGACAAATGCCACATCTTGTACTCAAATAGACCTGGATCTACTTTTATTTTCACTGATGGGTCTGCTTGTAGCCCTGTAATCATTCAAACAGTACGATTATTAGACAAAAACACACATACACAACACATTACACTAAATAAACAAATAAATGAATAGCGATAGTAAATAACAATAATTATAAGCATTGATCAAAGTAAAATGTTGGAGCATTGATAAAATGACGTGACAGTATTTAGACTAATTTAATGTTAAACTGATAACATTAACTATTTGTAAGTAATTCACGATTATGCAGTTTGGATCTTTGGAATAGAGTTTATTATGTTTTGATAATTATTGAATAATGGGCTACTGCCCTCCAGATAAAGTATAGGTTATAGTCTAGACAGATTTGGCCTAGTTTAAATTTAGGTAATGGCATCCAGAATAATGTGTATTCAAATAACTATTCACCCAAAGATGTTTCTGTCAAATATTACAATACCATCGATGCACAGTCGCGTGACTTAACAATTTGAACATTATCTCACTGTAATAAAACACAAAACAAAATCGTCTGCTTACCCTCAAGGAATGCATGCGCAGTTTCAACGCATCGCAGTGCGGCGGACGCGTACACGTGCGTTACATTAACTCCAGCCAATCGCAGCCCTTCTCCAACCAACTGCGCCTGCAGACGACCCACTCGAGTAAGAGGCGTGTCCTTTATGTAAGAATCCTTACCACCAGCCCTGGAATTGATGGATGAATATTATTTATACTAGGAGCAAGTTGTGCAGAATGTAAATCTTAACTAATGTTATTCTTAACGTAGGTACTTAACGTTTTCTTCGACCGTAAATGGCAACTAAGCTACTTATTAAGTGGCCAGTAACAACCTTTCCTTATATGGTAAAAGAGCATCGCCCTAATCATTGAATGAAGTCATGAATAAAATAAAGCCCAACTTTGGAATGCAAATGGACATTATTTTCAAGGCAACTTTTATTGAGTCTATAAAAGTTTTACTTGCATAGCATAATCAGCCTATATTGTTCCCACTGCTGGGACACAGGCCTCCTTTTTGTGAGAGAGTGGGCCCTAATCCAACACGCGGGCCCAGTGCGGGTTGGTAGACGTCACATGTCTACGAATTTTTGGTTCTAGGACATGCTGGTTTCCTCACGATGTTTTCCTTCACCGTTCTTAGAGCAGTGGTGATTGTGGTGATGAAATAATTTACGCAAAGTAAAGCGCCTGGTTGAAACCTACGACCTACAACTTGTAAGTCGCGGCCGTTACTACAAAAGCATAATCTACAGAGTACAGACGCATATCATTTTTAAATAAGTATTATTATTTTATGACTCGGATTTCCTGTCTCGTGACTCATAAACATGAGCAATTAGAAACCTGAGATATTATTATTGATTGAACATATTTATAAACGTAAGAAAAGATAGTAAAACGACGAGGCATGATGATAGTTCCATTATTTTTATCAATATCACGACTATGAATCAATCGAATTGCAATCTTCAAACACGATACAACCTGTTGCTCTATTGACGCGAATGTGTTCACGATCTAACATGTAGACATCAATCAAGATTTCTGTCAGACAATTCCTGGTTAAAACTACAGGATGTCCTTTTAACTCCTAACCTCTGGCCAGATATTCGAACCGTTGGCAAATGTAAACCTACCCTACCCCAGCCATTTTTAATTTTTCACCTTTTATCCGTGAAATATGTACGACGTTTGACAATTCTGTATGGAAAACTCTTCAATACGAAGACCGTCAAACTAGAAAGAACATAATTAGGTATAAAATTTGAAAAAAGTTTTGAGTATGAATGTCGATGGCTATAAGAACAGGGGAAGGCCAAAAAAACGATGGATGGACTGTGTGAATGATGATATGGTTAGAAAGGGGGTGACTACCGAGATGACCACTAATAGAAAAGTACCTATGGAAGAAAGAGACATGTTGCACCTACCCCAAATAAATTGGGATAAGGGCTGGATAATGTTGATAAGGTATAAAAGTTTGGAAGTATTCGCCCTAAGTAACATGGAATATACGAGGTGCATTCAATAAGTACCTAGCCTCATCGCCAGAGGGCGCTGTAGTTTCAAAAGAGTTTTACCACAGTGTAGCACATTCTTTATTAGTTCTTTTTTCAAATTTTCATTCCAATCCCTTCATTTGTTTTAATTTTACAACTTATGGAAGCGAACGTGTCGATCGGTTTTACAAAAATGGAAAAAGAGCAATATCGTTCGGTGATTCGATTCCTATTTTTGGAAGGGAAAACGCGCATCGAAATAAAAGAGCGCTTGGATGCTGTGTACGGTGACTCTTCGCCATCGATGGCCACCGTCAAGAATTGGTTCAACGAGTTTGCACGTGGCCGTACGTCGGTTTTTGATGAACCACGTCCAGGTGCACCGAAAACAGCTGCTACGGAGGAAAACATTAAAAAAATCCATGATCTCGTATTGGCAGATCGCCGATTGAAGGTTCGCGAGCTAGCTGAGACTGTAGGCATTTCAGAAGGAACAGTGCATCATATTCTTCACGAGGAACTCGGCATGAGAAAGCTGTCGCCGCGATGGGTGCCGCGTTTACTCACACCAGAAAACAAGCGCAACCGTGAGACCACATCGGAGACGTGTTTGGCGCTGTTTAAGCGGAATCCAGCGGAGTTTTTGCGTCGTTTTGTGACCGTCGATGAAACCTGGATCCACTGGTACACACCAGAGACCAAGGAGCAATCAAAACAATGGATCCAGACCGGGGAACGTGCTCCAAAGAAGGCGAAAACTGTAAAATCGGCCGGAAAAGTTATGGCTACCGTTTTCTGGGATTCACAAGGTGTGATCTACATCGATTACCTCGAGAAGGGTAAAACAATTACAGGGCTTTACTATGCCGTTTTATTGGGCCGATTCGACGCCGAATTAAAGAAAAAACGACCCCATCTGGCGAAGAAAAAAGTGCTGTTTCACCACGACAACGCATCGGTTCACACGTCTGCCGTTGCCATGGCCAAATTGGTCGAATTACGCTACGAATTGCTGCCCCATCCACCGTATTCTCCAGATTTGGCCCCTTGTGACTTCTTTCTGTTTCCTAATCTGAAAAAATCACTCGCCGGGAATAGATATGGATCAAATGAGGAGTTCATCGCCGCCACGGAGCCTATTTTGCAGAGTTTGACAAAAACTATTTTTCGGATGGGTTAAAAAAGTTGGAGCATCGCTGGGCTAAGTGTATCGAACTAAAAGGAGACTATATTGAAAAATAAATTGCCACTTTTCCAAAATTTTCGTTTACTTTTTGTAGGCTAAGTATTTATTGAATGACCCTCGTAAGTATAAATAAATTTCTTTTAAAATCTTTCGATTTTCTCATCGAAAATGCATACTTCTTTTAAATACGCACCTCTCACCCAACTTCAAAGGCAAGTTCAGATCCTTCCTGACGTAGGTGCCATTTTCGTCGAAACAAAATGGAACCCACTGTCCATAAGTGAGGTCTACCCTCTCACCATGCCGCATCGCGAATATCCAGCGACGATGCTTGCCGCTTACCGACTTAGTCTGAAATAAATATTTATACAATCATAAATGATAGTTCATGGTGTGGACGGTTTGTATATTTCGTAAACTTTGACTTAGGCAAATCGCCAAATTATTTTAGTTATTTTTGTGGAGCTGCATATAATAAATAACCTATTTATTGATTGTTTACGTTTGCTACTAGGTTGCTAGTTTACGTTTATAAATAGGATTTTAATAGATAATGCAGGGATGATAATGGAGGGAATAAAATTTAGCCATTTAATTTGAAATAGATTCACAAAACTAATTCAAGACCCCATCACATGATCTATAACTTGGCAAGAACGTACAGTCAGCCTCAAAAAGATGTACACATCGACAAGAATCCATTTCATTGTATTTTTTTTTTCCATAGCCGTAAATGTTCTCAGACCATTGCTTATATACATTAGAGCAAAATTTTCCCAGCGAGTATAATTTTTTAAATGATGACTTGAATCGTTACTTTGACGATATGCTAGGTAGGTTTTCTGTGATATTATTTGTAGGTTCGTTTCTCACAAGCATAAGCATGATCAGCCTATAATGTTCCCACTGCTGGGACACAGGCCTTCTCTCTGTGAGAGTGACTGGGCCACCTGTGACCCAGCGTCACAGATGGTGAAACTCTTGGTGTGAGAGAGAGAATGTGCCGTAATCCACACCACCACGCGGGCCCAGTGCGAGTTGGTAAATGTCACATCTACGATTTTTTGGTTCTATGGACATGCCGGTTTCCTCACGATGTTTTCCTTAACGTTTTGAGAGCAGTGTTGATGAAATAATTTACATAAAGTAAAGCGCCTGCCTGGGTTCGAACCTACGACCTAAAACTCGTTAGTCGCAGCCGTTACCAATGGGCCACCACTGCTTTCTCAAGGAACAATATAAAATTATATATTAATTTTGCGTGTACGCAGGCATTCTTCCTTATTTTTTTGGATTTGTAAATTAAAAAAAGAATCACATATCGACTGTTTAATAAAACAATTATTATACTACGAAGTCAACCGTCTACCAACCACCATCTCATCAATAATGAAATAATGGTCAAATCATGTTAAATGCGATAAACACAGTCTTGTCACGACGCATCCACGAAGCGATTGGTCATAATCCAATTGTGATCACCAGGACACTTGGTAGGTGTCACAGATCTGTTCGTGATTTTTTTGATGAGTTTGCATGATTGCGTTCAAAAATAATCAGTTAAGTTACGCCTTTTTCGGCGTTCCGTAGCAAAATTGGTAAACGGAACAGTTATTTTACTTTGAACAATAAATCGATATAAATAACAATTCTATTCATACAAATCATAATTAAATTTACAGAGAATCAAGAACTATATTCATACTACTTAGCTGTTGCACACAACTTCCGTCTGCGATACAGGATGAAAAGTAGCCTATGTCCTTACCCAGGTCATGGTCTACCCTTGTGTTATTTCATCCAAATCCGTTCAGCCGATTTAGCGTGAAAGCGTACAAAGAAACAAACTCAATATATCTGTCTAATCATACTGTGAAGAAGAGAAAAAGGGAAGAAAAATAAAGTATTGGTTACTCACATCTGCTTCACTCTCAGGTTTGTTCCCATTAGCTTTCCAGTCGATAGAAATACCTGAAAAATGTCAACGTCGATCAAAATACCATAATTGGGCGTCTCTGTTCCCTTCCACATGTAACCCGTCAACCTTCAAAGCAAGAGTGAACAGGCATCTTCTGGGCACGCTCGTTCCATCATTGACCTCATCTATCGCTTTCCACCAGGCGAGATCGAGGTCCAGAACTGGCCCATTTCGCAATAAAATGATGCGAAACAACTGCAGTTTTAAATAGATCATTCACACGCGAAGAGCTCTTAGCGATGAAAGGATATATTATAAAAAGTTGACTCGTGTAAGCAGCACCACTGATAATATTGTGCGTAAAACATTTTCATGTTGAAAAGGAACAGTTGTGATCATAGAGAATATAACCACTAGCGAGCGTATAGTCCGATTTCTTCGAAGCACACGACTCACTACCGCGGGTCGGGCGACGACGAAGAACGCGCGGCTGCAATTGGTCAGTTCATGTAGGTATGCCTATCGTTAGGGCTGCTCTACTTCATTAAGGGAAAATAGTCGATATCGATAAAATGGATTTTTAACCGACTTCTAAAAAGAAGGAGGTTCACAATCGGATTCGGATGTTTTTTTTTTATGTATGTTCGGGCATAACTCCGTCGTATACATATAGACAGATTTGCAATTTTTTCATGGGGTGGTCATGGATTCATTTTATGAACTTTGCTTGGGTAGTTTTTGAATTAGCTTCAATAATACGATTTTCTTCCACTTAGTTTATATCGATGATGTTTTAATAGCTTCCTGTCACTGATAATCACATACTTATACGTTAAACCGTTGGTCCTGCGAATGATCTCTCTCCGGTCGTGTCGGATTGCCGTCCCATCGGAGTTCATCGGACTATGAGAGTGAGGGAACACAGAGTACACCTGTGTCTGCGCGCACACTTGTGCACTATAACATCTTTCGCGCCGAAGGCTAGTCTCCGTTGAGATTGGCCGCAGTGGCCGAAATACGGTCTAGAGAACTTATTTTTTCTGTTATATTATCAGTGGTAGTTTACACGAATCGTGACCTACGTTCTCGTCCCTAGATAGTTGAGATTTTCATTGTGTAAATGAGCCTTAGGCCCTGTTTATTAGCATTATCTACGTCTAGTAGTCCACTTCCAGCAGTGGACTACCTCATCCCTTACACGCTATTCTTCTCAATTTTGTGCCAATCTTATGGTTACTGTTAGCCTGCATCATCCCACTGCTGGGCAAAGGCCTCTCCCCATGACTTCCAGCTTTTCGATCCAGACCTAAAGTGGATCACTGGCCGTTTGTTTTCGCCAGCTCGTCCCTCCTCGTCTTCTACGGGGTCTGCCGTGACTATACACCTGCCATTTAGAGGATCTGAGGAGTGAGGACTATCTACAGCCGACGCGACGTCTCGATAGCGATTTACATGCCTTCCGTGACAAAAGTCGCACAAATAAAAAAAAATACTTAAGAAGTAGTCTTACCCTGGGTTACGTTTAGGATGCTATCACTCTTATCCAACTGCACTGCTGTCCAGTACTTGTTCCATTCTTGATATGTCTCCTCAGATTTCTCATGAGCGAGCTGCGCTGCATCTTCGTGGGGGAAATTCGAAGCCATTTCTCCGTCGGTATTAGAATCCGATTCAGATTTAGTGTCTATACCTGTAATATAGAAATAAAATAAGAAAATCGAGAAAACAGAACACTGAAAATAAGACCCTCCTCCCATTGTGCCGCGTTCTTACTGATCTTATAGCGACGAGAAATGTTGTAAATACAATACATGTTATCGTTTAAGAGCAGGTATCAACCAAAATAGCCTAACTTCAATATGATTTTTCATGAAATTGATGAGACTTAGGTATAAAATAAAAATAACACGAATAACTACATGATATTTCCAAACTTATTGTGGCAACAAATCACAAAATAGTAAAATTTTCTGTAATAAAAAACATCACGAAGTTACCTCCAATTTTCACGACTTTTCGATTTGTACTTAATATGCTAATGACTACTAGAATGAAAATTTGATGATTAATTTATTAATATAAAGCGACTTAGATTGTGGAAGGATTTTATTTTATTACTTTTATTTGTGGTTTTATTACGACGATAAGCTTATAGCACTTACGACGTTCTTAGTTCGTGGAAGAAATCATCTTCCGTCGCACGTTGCGGGAACTTCAAACATATATATGTTTCACAAATCAGTCGCCCCCGCTCTGTTGAGACGAGAGGACTGCGCTCAAATTTTCGGCTGCGCTGTTATTATTTAATTTACGTAAACAATATTTTCGTAATTTATCACTTTGTAGGAAAGACACTGTGAAACAGAAAACATGGAAAAATAACTAAAACCACTCCCGAAACGATTATTAAAAACAATAAGACTTGATAAACTAAACAAATACCGAGGCAAAACTATAAAATAAAAATATTGAAATAATTCAATGTTGATATTTGAAAAGTCAAGATGACATACATTTTATTTGACAGATTTTGACTGGTATAGTACCACTAGCGCCATTGTTCTGCATTTCGGTTCATTTTCTTGCGGAGAAAATTTGCAACATAGCCAACTAGCGTTCATTTGAAAGTTCGTGCTGGAGATTTTAGACCTTACGGTGATTAACTCAAAATCCAAATTCGTTTTCTTCCACTTTTCTTGACAAACTCCGTATAAGGTTTTAGTAAGTACTATTCCCTAAATCAAGTTGAAACTCGAAATTCAGCGTAAAGGGTAAATTATTATTGGAGCATACAAAAGAAATATCGGAAATTAAATACGTAATGAGTTTATTGTGGACAAAAGTACGAAACGGCACATGAAATATTTCATACAGATAGTGTTCTCATGACTAGCCTTCTTTTTATGGTGAGGATGAGTAAAGGTTGTGACGGATCAACATGTTTGGGATTGTCGGCTTCGCCGATAAAAGAGTTAAGCTCTGAATGGGTGCTAAGTTCTATAGAGTTGAGAGAAAGTCTAAAGTTCATATTATAACTTGGCAAGTTGGAAACTTGGAAAGTTTCAACAGTTACAAAAGAGGAACCTAATGAACTTTAGACTTTGGAACCCATTTACATAGATGCCATATTGGTAAATCCGACAAACATGTACTTCTTTTGTTCCGAACTTAGCCTCGTTTTCCACAAATGTTTTCGGTGGGGATTTTTTCCTACTCGCACTTCGCGCAGGAAAGGCTTTTATGACACATGCCGTTTGACGTTGCATAATACAGTGCAAAATCCACCATACGAATATCATTTTTTATTTGGGTATCACTGTTGCTAATTTATTGAGTTTGCACGATCCTGCAAAGAAAAATCCACGATATACAAATATAATTTTTTTCTTGGTCAACACTGTTTTTCATCAAGATGTGGTGACGTCCAACTTGTAGGTCCTAAACAAAATTTGGTTACATTGGAATTTGAACTTTGTCACATCAACATTGAGTTTCTAGTTCCAAAAAAATACTAAGACATGATTCTTAGATTCTGAATTCAAACTTAGCGTATAGTAAGTATATGCAAAATAAACGGATGTTTTTACTTACTAAAGAATTGCATTGAAAATAAAGGGAATGAACAATGATCATATTTCGATATTGTAATTTGAGAAACCAATACGAGAAAATTAAATAGGGTTGCTCATCACTGCGGTGCGACAAGTTTTCTAAGATTTTTGATAGATATTTTCAATCATCTTTGTCCTTAATATGACCATTACAACGTCGTCATTCTAAAAAGGCTTGATTATATAACTCAAAATAAAAAATCATAAGATAAGCGATGTGATTACATTGGCCTTTATATTGTTAAAAAAACAAATTAGTTGAGTTTGTTTTCATCATGATTTATGATTAGGAGTATGTAATATAATACTTTGATGGAAGTGCTTTTGCTTTTTAGGGTTCCGTACCTCAAAAGGAAAAATCGAAAACCTTAGATACAGGATAACTTCGTTGTCCATCCGTCTGTCCCTTTTTCTCAGGAATACGTATCAAGTTGAAATTGATATCAAATACTTAGATCTACGGTTTCTTGGAGCTGTAGAAATATCAAGCCTCAAAGACGCTGACTTAGAAGCTAGCATAAATTGCCATTCATGTCGCGTGTTTTGAAATTTAAATCCTTGGGTGTACCTTATACGTTTTAATTATTCCCGTTGACCTAGAATAATGAAAATTGGCAAGAAGCAAGGTCTCACAGCATAAATAGGTACAGGAAAATATCCAAAAATCGTTCATTTGTAATTTCATTCGGAATCGAAAATGTATAGGCATTCAACTCGGTTTGCTCTCTAATATAAGTTTTTTTTTTTACTGTATAGTAAAGTTAGTCCTTCAATCCAGAATTGGAAATTCATAGATAGGCTGTATTACATGTATGTCCGTGAATCTGTTACCAGCATCGGAACAGATTCAGGGACATACAATAATATTGCCTTATCAAGATATCTACTTGCACAGCCTGCTATAATACTTAGGTACATTGAATAGAGCCGTTTCATCTGATTATTTTGCATATACTTATTACAGAAGATGGAAATTCAAACACAAATATATATGATTTATACCGATCTGTTCCCATGAGAACCCCCCCCCCCCCCTCCCCCCTCGATCCCCTGCTAGTTATTCTTCTGTTTTAATCTCTGGCTTACTTGGCCGGGCGAAAAGTTTCTGCTGGCGGGAAGGGATTGTGTTTTGTTTTTGTCGTGTTTGATGAGAGGGGTAGGCAAGGAAGCGCGGGTGAAATTTGATTTTTTTCTGGCTTTATGCCCCCCCTTAATTAATTATGACCGTATTATCAGAAATTGGAGACAATGAACTAATATTTAATCTTGGGAGTACAGTCAATACCAATGCTTGATAAGTTGAGTTAGAGTGCGATGTGTCAAATTTCATCCAAATCCGTTAAACCATTTTTGCGTGATTACAAACATCCAAACTTTCACATTTATAATATCAGTTGTATTAAAATTGTGTGAAATCAATAGTAGTGTAGTATAAGTATAAGAAGTAGGATTATGCGGGTCAGATCTGTCAGAAGCATCAGCACAGATGGACCAACCAGTATCGTCGCACAGTGGCTGCTGAGAGCCTATAAGTCCGTCAGCGTAGACACGGGCCAATCCGAAACTACATTGAAACTTTAGATTAGACCCTACAAGGGCTAAACCCATCCATGTTCCTTACATGGATGGGTTTTAGTCAGTAAGAGTCTGACACTCCCTTCCGCTCCACCCACAGCGGGAAGGGTCATTTGACGATTTTCCATCCTAAAAAAAAAAACCCTACACCCTATTAATAAACATTTTAGGACGGGTAAAAGCACATCGGACCAGACCAGACCAACAATAGATTAGCTAGAAAAGGCTACAGGGCCAGGTGTCTTTACTCTTTGGTCAGGTCTGTAGAGAGATTAATAAGGAAATTTGAGTGTTATACGTGTAGTGTGACAAAAAAAAAGAAATAACATGGAGCTCCTATTCCCGAAAGGTTAGGCAGTGGTGATTTTTTTCACCAACATTTCGACAGTTTATTTTCAATTCTCATGTAGTAGGGGCGACCCTCTATTGTCATCACAAGCAGGATAAAAACGAGTATTAATATTGCCACAGATGTATTATGCACAAAACTAATAATAGAGCAATAATATTGGAAACATACATTTATTACCTACTATACGATAATTATTGTATGACTCAATTTCCTTCGTGCAGCTCGTCGCTTTGATAAGTGAACAAATGCATCATATAATAATTTTAATACAATAATTTTAGATAAATAAATAATGTTTGCATTATAAAACGTTTTGAAACAAACGCACATTTTTGGGTTATATTAATTCATTATATTTTACTTGTTAGGAAATGCACTAAAACCTTAAAAAATTTAATATTAAATACCAAAAGAGATTACAAAGCTACAATTTTAACAAAGAACCAGCAAAACAAGGTCACAAAAAATCCTAGACACAAAAACAGGGTGCATTAAACCTGACGCCGGATTAGGTAGTTTTAGTAAATATAAACTCTATTTTGTACAGGAAAGAGTCCAAATTTTGTAACAGGCATCAATCACTGGATCGATTTATTACATAAACATTATCACATACATGTAAACACTCACTTTCACGACGTAAATATAATCACGTGGCACTTAATAAATAATATATCTAATGTCGCACCATTGAAAATATTTTTGTTAAAAATAACACACGCGTGTGTGAAGGAATCGGGCTTCGAATAATAACATGGTGCTGCCAGATTTTCATTGAATTCTTATTTTTCAGATGCACTAGCTACCTGCCCGGCTTCGCTAGCCGAGTAAGTAAGTACCTAACTAATTATCAATGTTTTATCCTCTAGTTCTAATTATTATTCAATAAATCGTCGAAATAATAGAGGAAAAGAAAACCATCATCAAAATTCACCAAGCACTTTAGAAGTAATAATATGCAGACAAACGCTGAGAAACGGCTTTGTTTTATACAATTTAAAATATATAAATAGACAATACGTCACTATTATTACTTGCAATTTATTATGTATAAGTAGTTATAACAAATGTATATCTAAGAAGATGATATTATGTAGATTTTTACTTACTGTTATTGTTCCCAAGTGAAACAGCGCGGTGCAGTGTCCAAGCGTCCGACTCAGCGGTGCGTCGTGTGAACACAGCCGGCAAATACCCACTGACGCCTATAAATTAATTTTTTATTTTTATAAAATACGGCATCTCGCAGTTCAACCTATGAGTTTTTCGTCTGCTTAACCGAGCTTGCCTGTGGATGCCATAATAAATTAAGGCCTCCAGCCAGGGCTTAAAATAGGTACCTACTTAAAAACTAAACGACTACACGCTAAGGGCACCTCCTGTGGGGTACGGACCTCGGCTTAGGGCGTTGCTGGGGGAGGGCAGCAAGGGACAGGCTGGATCGGAATTATCGCCTATAAAAAAGTCATGCAAAACATTTGAAGAGAGCATCGCGAGTTAGGATGTGAAGTCACGCCTACGCCACGTTCAGATATTGTTTACATTGAGCATGTGATACGAAAAAGGCCGGTAATGTTCGAACCTTTTTCTTCAACTTTATGTAGATAAATTAACTAAATAAAATAACTTACCATGTAATTGTATTATATGATTGCTTTTATTATGTGGAAAACAACACATTTAATAGTTCCTTTATTAAAGTATGTGTGAGTGATAAATTACTTGTAATATTGAAATGAAAGGTGCTAATAACTTTTAAAAACAAACATAAATAAGTACTTACAGCAATTTGTTTATTTTATTGCTAAAAACAACAACCGACCTGTTGTGTGACTAGAGTGTATCGATTTTAGATAGCAGTTGGTCCTTTTAACGTTATACATATTAGATTCATAATGTTATTATCTATCATAAAAGATAATATATTATAGGTAGGTACATATTACATAGATAGCAATATTTGAATATAACGCAAACATCATATTAATATCGAAAGTAAAGAAAACGACGATATCAGAGACCTATCACAAATACAGATAATCTTGAATACCTACTCTACTTGCCTACAAGAGTGTCAACTTAAACGAATCTAAGTAAGGCCTCAGTAACAGCACAATGCAAAATAAACTTTCACTGATGACACACAAGGTTTATTTTTAACAGTTCAACATTACACAACACAGCACTAACCTCCAATTTTCAAGTTCAACAATCCTAAAGTCTTGATTATCTTCGTCATCGTTAACGTCACGTTATTAACGATACTGCAAGTCACTGAGTCAAGCTTGACAGCCGATAGGAATCAACGAATCACAAGAGTTAAAGTCCAATTTATCACAGAAAGAGCACGAAATAATCGCAACCGGTGTATAAAAACAGCAGACAGCAGATATACTACTAAGCCCCGATTGGCTACCGCTATCAAGCCAACTCTATTTCAGCATATTTGAAGGCGAGTATACAAAGAACCAACTGTAAGGCGTCTTCGAGATAAAAAACGTTTAATATATAACTTAAATTTGATATAACTTCGTCAGCGCATTATTTCGAGCGTTACCAATTAGAGTGCTATTTGTGTGATGTAATGCGTCAGTACGGAGTACTATTATGTACCTATTCTGTGGCGTCAGCTTTCGATAACCGAACCGAATGCGTACATTCAGAACCTTGCCGCTATGTGTAGATATATAACAAAGCGACACAGTTACAACAAGCAAATATTTGCTAGAATTTGCAGGCAGCAAAATAGAATCGTATCTAGAGTTCAAATCTTATCGCGAATACAAATAAAGGTCAATACTGTTTAAATATCTAAGGTAATATAAAGAAGGTTGTTTGTGTTGAACAATGGGATGTTTAACAGTTACAGACAACATTGTTACACACATAACAATTACAACATACAGAAGTAGTGTCTTAAACATATCCCCTGCCCCAAACTAGGATTATTTAAGTGACTTGGGAGTCAGTGTTCCTCCATAATAAAAGTCACGTATTCGTTGGTTATAAAACAAGAAAATGTGAAAAAATATCAAAAGTCACATTTTTTTAAAGATTATGTAAATAAAAAAAGACATACCCGTGAGCCAGGAAGTCCCGTGTACCCATCCATCGGGCGAGCTAGCAAATTCCTTCTCCTCGATATAAATATAGTCCCCGAGCACCAGTTCAAGTTCGTCACTAGCTTTCGGCGCGTAACCTTGAGTCACTTTATGTACCTGACAACAATAATTATAAGTATTACATTTTCGCACTTATGTATTAAACAAGCTTTATCTATACATACAATAATAACATATTAAAAGTGTGTATCATTGCATAACAGTAGTTAATGGTATAAAAATGTTACTTGACTCCTTACAATAAAGTCAGAGCAATTACGTTCTAGGGTGACATTGTCCCCACGTTTTTTATCAGGTACTTACAGCCAACAATAAAAGTCGGCTAATTGTAATTCAATCACTTCGGCTTTTAGATCACGAATGAAGACTATTATCTTACTATACAATGTATTACTTAGGTATACTTACATTATTTTAAGAACTTAGTTATTAAGGTTAAATAAAATAAAAAAGGTTTATTATTTCTTGCTTTTCAGTTTTTTCGGCGCTTTAATTTTGTTGTTAAAAAGTTATTATTTAATAATTTTTTGTGGCTATAATTTACTAATTAACACATTCATCGTGAGTTTTTTTTAATTTAATTGTAATGCACAACTCAGCATTAAAATCAGTGAGTGAACAATAAATAATCCCTATTTTTAGGATTTCTGAAATGAAATGTAAGGGAAAAGTTTTCTGCAATTTGTGACTTTTTGAGTACTCCAACGATGGTTAGTCCCATAGGAGTTTTTGATCAGTATTAGAAACAGGATCGATTGGCATCAAAAAATGTTTTTGTGTAAAATGGCTATTTTCTTGTATTTTTTTTTAAATCTGTGTATGGGTATCAAAATTCCATAAAAAGTTATGGATAGTCTCCTAGAGACCATTTTCGCGTAGCTGCAACGGATAAGGTACTTCCCCTTACTGCCCCGCTGAAAGTTTCCACCCTGTATACAGGATGTGTCGTAATTAATGGATAACCTCTTAAGGGGTCATTCTACTTATCATTATGAACAACTTTTAGTACGGGACCAAACATCAAATCGCGAAAAAAAAAACAGCTGTTCTCTACATTTTGACGAGTTATGCGAACATGAATGGGAACAGCTGATTTTTTTTCGCGATTTCATGTTTGGTCCCGCAGTAAAAGTTGTTCATAATGATAAGTACAATGACCCCATAAAAGGTTATCCATTAATTACGACACACGCTATATATATTATACTAGCTTCCGCCCGCGAGGTATGTTGATAAAAACTATCCTATGTCCTTCTATGCAATCTGTCTCTCTGCCAAATTTCATCGAAATCCGTTCAGTGGTTTAGGCGTGAAAAGGTAACATACAGACAGACAGAGTTACTTTCGAATTTATAATATTAGTATGGATACACGTCGACTTGAGAACCTCTTCCGTTTTTTCGTCGGTTAAAAAAGACAGGAATATTAGACTAAACAAGAAAGAATCTTATCTCTCGACTCTCATCAATCTCAAATAATCTTAATCCAAAATAAAACCATATTCACCTGATGGTTAGCAAACCGTGGATCCCTGGAATAAAGCCTCAGTTCCCAGCTGGAGTGGTCCGAGGGCTGCATATCATCCACCAACGTTTTCAGCTCATCGTAAGCGGCCACATCGAAGTGGTACGCCAGGGTTATATGAAGCGACTTCACGTGGGCTTCCAAGTTTATCGCTGGAGGGACAGAGTTACTTGTTAAGGATGCCCTCAGCTATTTGTTCTATTATGCTCCCGCAAACAGGCTCGACGCGATTCAGTAGCCGTAGGATAATTTCCATAAAGTTTTCATAGAAATTGTTCTACTACAGTCGCGTCGCGGTCGCGTCGCGCTATATAGCGTCGCGTCGCGCAGACAAGTTGCGGGAGCCTTTATGCTACCTTGACAATGAAAGGTCTAAATAGACGACTAATGCTTGCATAGTCTATCAAAGCCTATCCATATATCTAATTCTAGTCTATAGTATTTTAGAGCTATGTGGACACATATTTATTTTTCCTTTCATTCAGACAGGACTCTTATTTTATAATACTATCTATAGTCATCGCTAAACACGTGAACACCGAGGTAATAAAAATAATCTCGTGCAAGCGATACTTACACAACCATGCAACCTTATACAAAGTGCATTATCGTCATGGAACTTAGAAGAAAGTTTGGCCGCACAAACAGCCGTCCGACCATTTGCGGCCAAACTTTTATCATGGTCAGAGCTTCTGCGGCCAAGATAACTGCCGGTTCTGATCATGCTTCAAGTATCATTACGAGTAGATATTTATGAATATTATGCCATTCGAAGACTAAGCACTTAAAAATATATGCTGATTCATGACTCAACAAATTTTGGCTAAATTGGAAGGTGAGCGCCGTGAATGGTCGAAAAGAAACATGACGCGAGAGTAAAATGACAGATCGTAATCCATATGACTTAAATAACACCACTCACGCCTATATTTACCGAAGGGTTAGGCAGAATTGTAGAGACACCTTCATTTCGCCCGTTAATTTAAGTCCTATTTAATTTATGTCTTTCAAGTAACGGCAGAAGCCCAAAAGTCTGACCACTAGTCTTAACAAGGGGTATCGTATTACCCAGTAACTGATTGTAGATGTCCGATAGGCAGTCGCTCCATGTAAAATACTGGTATCCAGCTGCATCCGGTTAGACTGGAAGACGACCCTAACATAGTTTTGAAAAGGCTAGACAGATTGATTATAACTTTAAAGTAACTAATGGTAAAAATGCCATCATTATTAATTAATTTCAGTTTTCATGTAGTATGGTTACGAGTTACAATGATGACTTTATTTACTACGCAAACACGTTTAAATCCCCCTATATTAATGGAACCCTTATAAAGTGCAGATAAGTCTCTAGCTAGATTACCTTGTATAAACCCACATAAGTTTTCTGACGCAGCCACGGCACTTCACCGCGGCTTTACTCTGCGTATACGATGTCAGTGATTTGTTTTTAGAAAAAGACTGACTCACAGACTGATCTGAAGCGTTGATAGTACATACATCTGATAAAACGTTCAGTCAGCACATTCTGTCACACCTTGTGTGATATCAGCTATCTCAAAAATACAACTTATATATATTATCATTCTATTAGTTTATTTATTTAGTTTTCTTATTTTATTACTTACATTTTAAAATATTTCTTAAAATATTAAAATGTGGTACAAAAACATTTAAAATATAAGTACTCATATAAAAAATAGTGATGCAGGTGCAGGGTCCAAGCTACCGGTGGTTAGGGCTCCAGAGACTGGAACCCCCTCACAATGCGAGCCGTATCGAGGAGCACTAACATCTGAATCAGGCCCTTGATCCAACCGCCTAGCGAGATCCTCGATAGATGTTGATCGAGGCTCTCGGCCATCAGGCCATCCGATACGACAATCGGCACAATGACAGTCGAGCTCACATTCCACATGTCAACACCCTCGTGCGCTAAGTCAAGATATTTGATTTGTTTTTCTTTCTCAGCTTTCACGAGGTTCCCGTCATGTAGAATGGTAACAACAACAACCTATATATTATCATTATATTATTATTATCTTTAACTTCAGAGGGACAATTCCCGTATTTTTGAATGTTCGCATTTTATTCTGTTTCAACCTATCAAAAATACCTCTAATTTCCCTACATTGTTGAAAAGTTTTAAACATTGGTTATTGCTGAGATGAGATTGCGATTATCTCAAAAATTACGCTGTAAGTCTAAGAATAGATTGATGAAATAAAATCCGGTCAAGAGCGAGTCGGACTCGCGCACCGAGGGATCCGTATTGTGAAGCGTGAAATGTTTTTAAATTTTCATCGGCAAGGCCTATATTCGTCAGAGAATTTTAACAGTGCGGTGTAGAATATTGGAAATTAGGTCAGCGCCGTCTCTTGACCGATAGTGGAACTAATGTAATTTTTGTTAATGATTTCTGAAAGTGTGGTATTTAGAGACTTCGTTTTATTTTTCCTGTAATCTTTACATAAACTTCTATTACATAGAACAATTTCAGATTTTTTCTATGAAAACTTCGGAGATAAGAGGGCGGAAACGGTATTTTTTTTACATTTTTCATCTAGTCGAAAACTACGCGGTCTAAAAAAAATAAAAATTCTTTCATATGATACATAATCATGTCCTAGTAGCCCCACTTCGAATTTTTAAGACCCCCTGTCAGTAACTGTTGCAAAAAAAAATCTTTCTTATTTGCTAAATAGTTGAGCAAACGTCATCTAAAACTATTCCAAATCTCAAATTGATAGCATTAGTAGTTCTTGAAATATCCAGCAGTGACAGACGGACAGACAGACTGAGTCGCACCATAAGGGTTCCTTTTTACCATTGTGGTACGGAACCCTAAAAACATACCAACATGTGACATACTGCACACAACTCAATGGTACCACCCCAATTAAGAGAGTCCTGCTCTATCCCCTCTGAGTTGTTGTGTACTTACAGATAATTCGGTGGTTTTACTCTAAACCACAAGTGATCTAAGTGAATACCACACTACACATTAAATTAAGCACATTCTTCCTTGAGATTTTTATTAAGTTGTTTATAAATAAATAAATAAATACACACAAACCTTCTATTTTAATTTTACCAGTAACTATACACCTTGGGGTTTATTCATAAACATTTACTTAAAGTTAAGAGA
Organism: Gortyna flavago; assembly: GCA_963669345.1. Taxonomy (NCBI): domain Eukaryota; kingdom Metazoa; phylum Arthropoda; class Insecta; order Lepidoptera; family Noctuidae; genus Gortyna; species Gortyna flavago. The sequence continues at coordinate 7,316,318 of OY770142.1, forward strand.
AGTCAAAAACGTATGGTTAAACAGTCATTAATCATTACTTAACTTTAAGTAATATTTATATAAACTCCCTTATATTTAACAAAATATAAACATGCATCAATAATAATAATTTTGTAATTGTTAAAAAAAATGCTTTAGTATGTATGGGCCTCAGACCAAATAAAAACCAAGACAGAATGCTGAGAATGATACAGTGAAGCATGCCAAAACTACACCTCCACTCTGTGCATACACACTCACACTCACACAGTTACAACCATTTACAATCAAACTACACCTCACTAAGTGCACACATGTTTACGAAACCGGCTTCACTTTACTGTTGACAGCCCTCTGCCTTGGTTTTTTATTTGGTCTGAGGTATGGGCAAAGTGATGGCAAAACATACTAAAAAATATTTACCTGAAAAGCTTGTTGCGCATGCTCAAGGAGTCTTCTACTTCTCTAGCCTATGAAATAGCTGATAAATAAAATAATAAATTAAAATATGGTTAAATGAAGGAAAATAATAAGGTACTACAGAAGCACAAGCTGTGGAAGAACCGAAGAATGAATAAATAATTCCAAGAAAAATAATTACTTCCTTACAAAAACAATGTAATGCTTTTGTTTTTGGAATGAAGTTCCTTGAATGACCCCCCTCTATGCGACTTTCTCTCTCTCTTTCTATTATACAGGGTGGCAGGGACATCGACGCGCAACCGCTTACCATGGATTCAGTACATGATTCTGGACCCCCCTGCGTTGAAATTGTTCGTCGGCTTTTTCTTAATTTTTACGTTTTTTTCTGCAATTTTTTTTATTGTAAACCGTATAAAATCATTATTTCTATCTAACCCAATGAGATTTTTTATTAAAAAATAGCAAATTCATTTATTTCACTTAAAACAGCAATGTAAATAAAACTCGAAAGGGCTACCTGATCAGCTGTTTGCAAAAGTTCATTTGCGAGGTCAACACTGGCTTAGTACCTTGACGCTATTCGTTTTCAAATGCCGACAAAGGGACCGCGGCGGCGGCGGCGCCGGCGCGGCGGCGGCGAGCGGTTTCGTAAGAAGCTATGCGACGTATCCCAATGAATCTAACAGACGCGTCACATGAGGCATTTTAATCATCTACATAAATGAATGACCCATTTACTACTTTTGTTTTAGATTCATTAAGGGGATAATTATTTTTCTAAAGCTTCATGTTTAAGTAAAGAAGATTTAAAAAAAAACGTGTAGAAGTGTATTGATAGTCACGTAATTTTTATTTTTTTTTTTATTTTCAACATTAATTTTAGTTTTGAATGCAATTCAACAATGTAATTTACTGTTTCATTAAAAAATAATACATCCATTTTCGCAATTAATTTCGTGAGTACCTAGGTACAACTAAATGTGTTTGTACACTCTATCATTTTGTTGATCTGTGTTCGGTGTAGGCACTGTATTCACAGAATAAATGCAAGTACTAACTGTCGGCAGCAAGTGCGGCAAATTGAAAGAAAGATCAGCTAAGTACATTTCTTTTGATTTCGCCGATTTTATCGGATTTTTGCCAGTTCCTAGATTTCGTTGATCGCAAACGGGCGTGCTGTTTGTCGCGAATTTGTGATCTTAGCGTAGTTTTAAAATCAAAAGTAATTTTCTTTCTCTGTGTGTGTGTGTGTTTGAGAGTGACGTTCAAAATGCCTTCCAGACCTGAACAATTCTTCAGGCACCAAACTCGATGGTCGGTAAATGTGTGGGCCGGTATTTATAAAGACCGCGTGATTGGACCCATTTTTCTCCCTGAACGACTAAACGGGCCACGATATCACGAGTTCCTAAAAACAACTCTCAAGGAAATAATCGAGGAGGTGCCTGTGCTCCAGTTCCGCGAGACATGGTTCCAACACGACGGCGCGGCGCTCCCCCACACGTGACCCTTCCTGTCCGAAGCTGCCTCACCGTATCTTTTAGAGACCGGTGCATTGGAAGATTCGGTCCACAACCATGGCCAGCCCGCTCACCGGACTTGACTCCATTAGATTTTTTTCATTGGGGTTACGTCAAGGATAAGGTGTTTATGACCGAGTGCGATACCGCAGCAGAAATGAGAGATCGCATTGTGAATGTGTTTGCGACGCTGTGTGAGGAGTGTGTCCAGGATCCCACTTTTTTGCCCCGTGTCCACGCTGAAACTCTGCGCCGCGCTCAGATCTGCGAGCGGGTTGGTGGCGGCCACTTCGAACCCTACCTACCCCCTATCTCATTAGGAATGAGCGAGATTAAGGTAAGTTCATCAATTAAACATTACTGGATCGTTAAGTTCTTATCAAGCATCTTTTTTGTTATCAATCCTCATCGGTATCGCTATTTTATGGGAATAAGCTTATTGTTATCGGTTATCAAGACTAATTAAACATGATTTTATGTGGTAGGTACTATCAATGTTGTCGTTAGGCGATATTTCGTAGGTACTGTTACGAGCTTGGGGTTCGTGACAATTAAAAACTGCCGATTTAATAACCAAAAATAAACACTTTTATTTAAATACACAAATTACAACTTTAACGCTAATTATGAAACACATATGCACTACTGATCACTTCTAAGTCGCACTTGAAGATCGCTTTCCTTTCGATGTTTTCGCTTGTATCGCTTATCCAAGACTGTCGGCTCGCGGAGCATTCCCGCCTTATATAGGCCTCACATTGTTCTAGAACCTTCTATTGTAGAAACATCTAGAATGTTCGAGTACATTCCGGCCCCAACTGACCAGATGTCGATAGTTCTAGAAAGTTCTATCATCGAAACTTCTAGAAGGTTCTTGACACTAGTTCTTCTACTCGATACTAGATGGCGCTAGTGGTAACGAATATCAATTGTGGCGCGCAACACTGCCCCCTCCTAAGACATGCTCGTCCCGAGCATTATCGGCCCCATAATAACGCGCCAGTCGATCCACATGGACGATCTTAGGAGTACCTCTTGCACCTTTCTGTATCCGGTAGGTTACGTCATTGATTTTTGTCACAATCCGGTACGGTCCGTCCCATTTAGCTTGAAGCTTAGGAGATTTCCCTTTGCTGCGGACTGGATTGTGCAACCACACTAGTGAGCCTTCGTCGAACCCTTTATTGTTCATTTTGCGGTCATAACGGGTTTTCATCTTTTCAGACATTTGCTGGCCCGATTGTCTGACATGCTCATAAATGTCATTCATTTTGTTCCGCAAGTCATTCGCATAATCGGTTATACTGCGTGGGGCATCAGGTGGTATTCCGGTGATCAGGTCTGCAGGCAGCCGTAATTCTCTTCCAAAGTTTGCGAAAGCTGGTGTCACCGATGTACTTTCGTGAACAGCGCTTCGATATGACAACAAAAACGGTTGTATGTGCTTGTCCCAATCTCGTTGCCGATTTTCCACAACTTTTGCCAGGTATCTCTCCAATGTCTGATTAAATCTTTCCACCATTCCATCCGATTGTGGGTGGTAAGAAGTTGTTCTAGTTTTATGAGTACCCATAACTCGACAAGTTTCCTGGAATATTTGGGACTCAAAATTCCTTCCTTGATCACTGTGAATCTCCAAGGGTACTCCAAAACGGCAGAAGACTTCATGCACCAGTTTATCTGCAACTGTTGAAGCTTCTTGGTTTGGAATGGCGAAGACTTCCGGCCACTTAGTGAAGTAATCCATCACAACCATGAAATACTTGTTACCACTTTCACTTTCCGGAAAAGGTCCAGCAACATCTAAGGCTATTCTCTCCCATGGTGCACCAACATTGTACAATTTCAATGCACCTCTACTACGTGTCTGAGGTCCCTTTACAGCTGCACAACTTGTACATTTACGACACCAGTCCTCGACATCGTCCCGACAGTGGACCCAGTAAAACCGTTCTCGTATCTTCATTAGAGTCCGTTTTACTCCCAGATGACCTCCTGAACAATCATTATGGTACAGCTGTAGAACATCCGGCACTCGAGCTTTAGGGACAACCATTTGCAGATGACAGCTGTCTCCCCGAGCATTTTCCCATTTACGGCACAAGACTTCATCCTGAATCACCAAGCTGTCCCATTGGGCCCAATAGCTTTTTGTGATCGAACTCATCGCTGAGACGTCACTCCACTTGGGCTTAGGAGCTCTGGTTTTCATCCACTCCAGAATCGGCTTAATGTCCGAATCTTCCTGCTGTGCACGTTGTAGGCTTTCCTTCCACTCGTTGCTGAGGTCGGTCCTGAGCATCATCACAGGTACCACCTCCTTACCCTCTTGCCTTGTACAATGCTTGCAATCTTCAGGACAAGGTCTTCTTGACAATGCATCGGCGTTGCCATGAGATTTCCCGCTGCGACGTTCGACCACAAAGTCGTATTCCTGCAGTAGTTCAATCCATCTGGCAACTTGTCCTTCTGGATTTTTGAACTGCAATAGCCATTTCAGTGCAGCATGGTCAGTTCGTAAGTGGAATTTCCGCCCCAGAAGATATTTGCTAAAATGCTGCAACGACTTTACCACAGCAAGCAATTCCCGTCTCGTGACGCAATAGTTCCTTTCCGGCTTTGACAACGACTTGCTGAAGTACGCTATCACAACCTCTTGATCACCATTCCGTTGAGACAACACACCGCCAAGTCCTATGTCACTTGCGTCTGTGTCAACTATAAATTCCTTGCCTGCATCAGGGTACCCTAAAATAGGTGTTCTGCACAGTCGGTCCTTTAACTCCTGGAATGCGATGTCGCAACTTTCATCCCAGCAGAAATGTCGCTTCTCCTCGGTTAGCTTATGCAGGGGTTTGGCTATATCCGCAAAGTTCTTAACAAATCGCCGATAATAAGAGCACAAACCAAAAAATGCTCTGACCTGCGTCTTGTCTTTTGGAACTGGCCCATCTTTGACAGCGGCGATTTTCTCCGGATCCGTGCGGATACCTTCCTCCGAAACTACATACCCCAAAAAGCTAACTTGTCGTTTGAATAGTGAACACTTCTTCGGGCTTAACTTGAGGTTGGCACCCTGGATCTTCATGAGCACGCGTTCCAGGTTTTGAAGATGTTCTTCAAACGTACGGCCTACGATAATGATGTCATCCAAGTAGACCAGGCAAGCATCGCCAATTAGCCCGGTAAGTACAAGTTCCATCAACCTTTCAAACGTTGCCGGAGCATTGCACAATCCAAACGGCATAACTTTAAATTGCCACAGACCTTTTCCTGTCGAGAATGCAGTTTTCTCCTTGTCCTTAGGATCTATTTCAACTTGCCAGTAGCCACTTTTCAGGTCCAGCGTGCTAAACCACTTTACTCCAGTAAGCATGTCCAGCGTGTCATCAATTCTTGGCAAAGGATAGCTGTCCTTCTTTGTAACGTCGTTCAGACGACGATAGTCAACACAAAACCGCATGCTGCCGTCTTTCTTTCTTACCAGCACTACAGGTGAACACCATGGACTAGATGAAGGTTCAATAACACCATCCTTCACCATCCCCTCAATCATGGTTTCCACTTCCTTTTCACGTGCTACCGGCAATCTCCTTGGCCGCTGACGGATAGGCAATTCTTCGCCTGTGTGTATTTTGTGTTGAACTAAGCCAGTCTTCCCGATGTCAGCATCGTTTGACGAGAAAACATCAGCGTACTTGAGTAACATCTTCCTCGCCTTGACCATTTCATTTTGAGACAGAGCGCTGCGGCAATCTTCTAAAAGTGTGGCCACTCTCGTTTGCGCATCCTTGCTGAGGGTCCCAGTCGATAGATTTTGGCATCGACGCAACCAATCCACTTCCTCGCAAGTACCAACTAGTGTGCCTCTTTCTATGACCTGTTCCTGGTCACAAATGTTCAGCACCCGTACCCCTGAGATGTCGGTGGCTCTGACCAAAGTTCGTGCCACTTTCCATGGAAGGTCATTGTCTACCCTTTCCACGAGTACACAACGATGGGTTTGCCCAGGATTCCGAGGAAGACTAACCGGCACAATCGTTTCCGATCTCGGCGGAAGAACAATCTTCTTAAGGCTGTACACATTCCCTGGTAACGCTCCTTCCACGAAAAGTTCCTCTTGTCCACATTTCAAAACACCTTGCTTGACGTCAATCTCGCAACAATTCTTCCTCATAAAGTCAAGGCCCAGGATGCAATCGTCCATTATATCAGCCACGATGACATTATGCAGGTAGATTCTGTTGCCTAACTTCAACTCCATCTTCTTCTCTCCATGGACGGGTATGCGCTGACCGGTGGCTGTTACCAAATTAATGCGTTCTCGGTTGTATGCGGAGTCCCCAAGGAACCGACTTATAAGTTGGGAACTAACGACCGTACGAGAGGCTCCAGTATCTAAGGTCAGCTTACACGGCGTTCCGTTGACCTCGCCCTTGATGATTAAGCTGTTCCCGTCCTGGGTTTGTGTGATCGAAATCCTTGGGGCTCTTTGAACATCAGCCAGCACCCGCCCCGCAGTCCTGGCTATTACTCGTTTCCCTGCTGCTGCTGGGTGGTGCTGTTAGCCGCACTACCCTCTGGAGACCGGTCCTCTTCCCTTTCTGCAGTTCGCTTAGGGCAACTGGATCGAAGGTGGCCCCTTTCCCCACAGCCGTAGCACCTAGGGCTGTATCCTTTATTACGATCGCGAACTGTAGCCGCTGCAACCTCCCTGATGCGGTGGGAACGATGATCCTGCCGCACAGCTTCCACCTCCAGCGCATGGGCCAAGGCGTCCTTAAGCGTTCCGTGGTGACCGAGCCTCACAGCAGCTCTAACCTCAAGGTCGCGGATGCCGTCAATGAATGCCTGCACCAGGTTCCCATCAATAAGCGCAGGTACGGACTGGTAAGCTTTGCGAACCAGCTTTTCCACTTCAAGGGCCCACTGCTGCAGGTTTTCGCTGCTGCGTTGCACGCGATCCTTGAGCTGCGCACGAAACACGTGTTCCAGGTGAGCGTCACCATACCGAGCCTCCAATGCCTCAAGGAGCTGCTCGTAAGTCACTTCCTTACCGATAGCTTCCAGAACAGTTAAGGCCTGGTCGCGCAGGCCTAGGGTGAGGGCAGTCATGGCCTGATTTTTATCCCACCCGTTCGCCTTCATGACAGCCTCGAACTGGATTTTGTAGGCCGACCAGGAAGAAGTTCCGTCGAATGGTGGCACTTTGAATCCACGTAGCGAAGGCGTTGTAGCTACGTTAGCTGCGATTCCATCCCCAAGTTTAATGTAATCCAACGTTTTCTTCACGTCAGCCATCACGGTTTTCTTCACGTCAGCCATCACGTTGTCAACCCGATTATTCACTTGATCGATTCGGGTTTCAGCTTCCGACAGGCGGTTGTCATGTTGAGCAACCTTATCCTTCACCTCCTTCATGTCTTTCCTGAAGGTAGCATGAAGGTCCTTCATAAGGAGCATTTGCTCTTCCTGTCGGCGAGCCTGTTCCTCCTTATCACGTTGGAGCTGTTCTTCCAGCCGACGAGCCTGTTCCTCCTGACGACGAGCCTGTTCCTCCCTGTCACGCAGAAGCTGTTCTTCCAACCGACGGGCCTGTTCCTCCTTATCACGCTGGAGCTGTTCTTCCAGCCGACGAGCCTGTTCCTCCTGTCGGCGAGCCTGCTTCTCCTGTCGGCGAGCCTGCTCCTCCTGTCGGCGAGCCTGCTCCTGCAGCATCATCATCAGAGCAGCAAAATCTGGTGCTGATGATGCTGGAGCAGCTGTGGACGGGCCGGCCTCCGTGGTCGGTATCTGGCCCTCCGACCTCTGTGGCGGAGCTCCACCAAAACGTCTCTGGTCCGTCTCCTGTTGGCGTTGACTCCGGGTACGGATACCCTCAGTGTCATCCTTGGGTAAAATCGGCATGATTTTAATCCCTGCTTCTGACACCAATTGTTACGAGCTTGGGGTTCGTGACAATTAAAAACTGCCGATTTAATAACCAAAAATAAACACTTTTATTTAAATACACAAATTACAACTTTAACGCTAATTATGAAACACAATTGCACTACTGATCACTTCTAAGTCGCACTTGAAGATCGCTTTCCTTTCGATGTTTTCGCTTGTATCGCTTATCCAAGACTGTCGGCTCGCGGAGCATTCCCGCCTTATATAGGCCTCACATTGTTCTAGAACCTTCTATTGTAGAAACATCTAGAATGTTCGAGTACATTCCGGCCCCAACTGACCAGATGTCGATAGTTCTAGAAAGTTCTATCATCGAAACTTCTAGAAGGTTCTTGACACTAGTTCTTCTACTCGATACTAGATGGCGCTAGTGGTAACGAATATCAATTGTGGCGCGCAACAGTACGTTCACGTTCGTCCGGTGGCGGCGGGCGGAGCGGCGGTGGCGGCGCGGTGGCTGCGGGGCGGGCGGCCGCGCCACAGATTTGTATGTGTGTGTAGGTTCGGCAGAGCGCGCGCGCTCGCTCGCCATCCGCGGAGCGTTTTAATCGCGTTGTTTGCAATACATTGCGCGCTCAAAAATGTAATTTTTTTAAACCGGTCATTTCCGAGATGAATGACTTTCGTAATTTAATTTATGGCATCAGGTGTAACCTTTTGACAACGTTTGCGCGTCGATGTCCCTGCCACCCTGTATACGAGTGTGTGAATGCGTGCGACAATTGCGTAAGGAACTTTGTCCCTGACGGGGGTCCCTCAAACGCACACCTTTTTTTTATAAATTATAAAAGATAAAAATATTGTTTTCGTATATTAGATAAAATAATAAGAAAAAGAAAGAGCAATGGGACACAAACAATGTAGGTACTCATATTTCGTGCCATTCTATAGATATTCATCATAATTTCTGAACATAAAAAAGGTGCAACAAGAAACCGTTTCAATAACAATGGATGAAGAAGCATAGACAACAACATGAGATATGCTAGACATTGTTGCAGAAGCAAGTCGCTAAAGGAAACTCTTACATTTGATAGGTTTCTCTTGAGGCACAGTACACCATGGAAAACATGTTCCCAAAGCATCCAAATGTTCATAAGTATCCACCATAACACCCACTATAAAATAATATTAGAGGTTGGTATATGGGAAATACTGTTTACACACAAGGCTAAAAGAGTAGTATTAGTAAACACATCTAATATATAAATAAAAGGATAATAAACATATTATTAAAATCCTTAGAACAGCCTTTCCTTTGTCGCCCCTTTAACCCTTACAGGTATATGTAGGTGTAGGTTTCATTATAAATTATACAGGGTATTTAGGAGACTGTGTCAATTAATCATAGCTTTGAATGGCAACAAAACATAATCCGTCTTATTCCAAAACACGATCTAAATTTAATACTGGGATTAAAACTAGGTTTAAACCATGACTAAATAAAATGTTATTACAAATTGAAGTTTATCACTAGTTCATGAACTATCTAAGGTCCTAAAGTTAGTCCGCTGAGACCCCTAGTTTAACTATGGATTTAACAACAGTACTAATTTATTTGGCGTTCGCGTTTATTATTATTGTGCAAGACATTTTCTTCTTTTTGATATTTTACCTTTTTATACCTTTTGTTTATGCTTTTTCTACCTAATGGTTTTTACTTTTGAGTGACACATAATATATTTTGTTTTATCACCGAACCAGCGGCATTAATTCGATAGTTAATAATTATTGTGTCTTTTTATTTACAAATTAAAAGATACAACCAAGTCGAGATCAGAAAGCAAACTGTTTTATTTCCTTTTTACCCTCATTACAAAATGTTACACTTGACAACTAATAAAAACAATCAACAAGATTCAAACATAACATACCTTTCTCTCATAACATAATGATTGGTAAATACAATAATTAATTCAACAGATAACAAAATCAATTTAACAAAAATGTCTACTTGTAACATAGCAACCACTTAAGTCATTCATTCGGAATTCCTATAATATCGGGCCATAATTCAGGGGGCGGAATCACAATCGGCGGATCCTGTGATAATTCAGAGTCCGTATCATTGGCTGGCTGACTGTCAATGACAGGTGACCCATTAACAAATGTGTCCGGCGGTCTGGCCAGTATTTGGTCTGCGTGTCGGCGATGCAGCTCTCCATCTTCCGTCCTCACCACATAAGTGGCCGGCCCCTCCACTGTCTCCACGGTGGCCCTACGCCACCTGTTCCCGGGCCCGTACATGCGTATGAGCACGGGCTGCAGCAGCGTAAAAGTCCGCGAGGGCGGGTGCTGCGCCGCCGCCTCCAGTTGCTGCTCGGAGCGACTCGGCGCGGAGTCGGGGTGTAAGCTCGACACTGCCGTCCTGTATCTTCGCCCATTCAGTAACTCAGCAGGTGTCTTGTTAGTAGAGCTATTGGGCACAGTCCGTAAATAGTAAAGAACTTTGCAAAGTTTCTCCTGCCATTGCATGTCCAGATTCTCTAGTTTCTTTATTTTATTCTTAAATGTTTGAATCGTGCGTTCAATTTGCCCGTTAGTCTCTGGGTGGTAGGGCGGTGAATACAAATGTTTAATTCCATTCTTTTTGAGAAAATTATTCAATTCATCCGAGGTGAACGCACGTCCATTATCGGACACCAACACGTCGGGCAGCCCTTGTGAAGTGAAAATTTTTCTCATAACTGCTATCACCGTACCACTGTTCATAGCTGGTATGATTTCAGCCTCAAACCATTTGCTGTAGCTGTCTACTAGGACTAAAAACGTTTTTCCCTGAAAGGGCCCCGCAAAATCCACATGCACACGGCTCCACGGCTTCTCTGGAACAATCCAAGCCTGCGGGTCCTTTGGTGGGTTATTCCTCACTAGCTGACATTGCTGACAAGCTGCCACCACATTCTCAATCTGCCGATCCATGTTGACCCACCACACGTAGCCTCTTGCATACGCTTTCGTCTGGACAATGCCCGCATGAGGGGCATGTAACAACATTAACACTTTGTCCTGTAAGGACAAAGGTATTATGACTCTATTGCTCCACAATAAACAACCTTTATTATGTGAAAGAGCCTCTCTCCGTGTCCAATAAGCTTGTAGATTCGGGTCTATGTTCTTTCGTGGCCATCCGTGCAAAACGTGAAACTTGACTTTTTGCAATACCACATCTTTGTTGGTCTCCGCGGCTATCTTAGCAGCGTCCAACTCCCAGCCGCTCGGCTGCTCCTCCAGCAGCAGCACGTCGCGCAGCACATCCTCCTGCACACTTGACGTGTTCGGAGCGGTCCACCTGCTCAACGCGTCCGCGTTGCCGATTAATTTACCAGGCCTGTACTGTATACTGTAATTATAACTGGAAAGTTTCAATGACCAGCGCAACATCCTCGGTGATATCTGGTCTGGAATTGGTTTTGCGGGATTGAATAAACCGACCAACGGCTTATGATCTGTCACAATACAAAATTTACGACCCGCCAAGAATTCGTGAAACTTTGTCAATCCAAATATAATAGCCAGGGCCTCCTTATCAATCTGCCCATATCGTCTCTCATGCGCCTGTAGTGTCCGTGAGGCCATCATCACCGGCCGCTCTGACCCGTCCTCCATGGCGTGTGCAATAATCGCTCCGAGACCGTATTCCGATGAATCACAAATGAGAAGTAGTTCTTTCTGCATGTCATAACCCACCAACGTTCGATCTGATGACAGTAATCGCTTCGCCTCCACAAACGCTTCCTGTTCCCTCTCACCCCAGCTCCAAGGTCTTTTTGATTCTAAAAGTCGATACAGTGGTTCCAACACAGTGCTCTTGTCAGGCAAGAATTTTTCGTAAAAATTATATAAGCCTAGGAAGGCACGCAAGGTCTCTCTGTTGGTTGGGGCCGACTTTTCCTGAATCTCTTTGACTTTTGCAGGTGCTGGGTGAAGTCCCTCTGCATTAATCATGTGCCCTAGGAATGTGATGCTGTTCGCAGCAAACACGCATTTCTTTACGTTGAGGCGGAGTCCCATCTGTTGCAGTTTAGTCAGTACTTCTCTAAGTCTCCGGTTGTGTTCTGCAATCGTGGCTCCGGTGATTGCGATATCATCTAATAGACACGCCACTCCGTCCATACCCGCTAACGCCGTCGACATTAGACGCTGAAAAATCGCTGGCGCCGCGCTGACACCGAATGGCAGACGATTCACTTTCATTAGACCGATAGGAGTGTTCAGCGTGAGCAGCATAGCTGTCGCGTGGTCTACCTTCAGTTGTGTGTACGCGTTTTTCAAGTCCAGCTTACTAAATATTCTGCCGCCACTAAGTCTGACAAACGCTTCCACAGACGTCGGCAGCGGATAGATGTCTGTATCTATAGCGGTGTTCACCGTGACACGATAATCACCACACATTCGTACTGTTCCGTCTTCTTTCATCACCGGCGTCACCGGTGTCCCCCACTCAGAATAACGGACAGGTGTCAGTACACCCGCCTCCACCATCTCGTTCAATTGTCTAATGACTTTTTCCTTAAGAGGGTAGGGCACCGCGCGCGCCTTTAAGAATCGGGGCGTAGCGTCCGGGCGCACATGAAGTGACACCTCAGGACCTTTGTACTCGCCGAGACCTTCTTTAAATAATTCAGGAAATTCTTTTTTATATTGTTCTATCTCCTCTTCAGCCCAGCACAATCCTGATACTTGAAGGCCTAGTGTATGGAACCAGTTCCTGCCCAGCAGATTTGGCCCATTCCCCGACACCACGACCAGTTCACATTGCGCTTCCTTATTACCTAGCACAACACGCACGTCTGCTAGTCCTAATACTTTCAAAGGGTCTTGAGTCCATGTCACGAGCTTTAGATTGGTAGCTCGTAGGGGTGGGGGCCTTAACCACAGCATCTTGTATGTCTCTTCCGACATAATGGTGCGCGCTGCACCTGAGTCCACTTCCATAGATAAATGAACGCCGTCTATCGTAACGTCTGTGGTAATAGGTGGTGTGTACATATCCACGCAGACGTATACGCCCATCATCTTCTCAGCTGAAGTGTCCACACTCGTGTTGGCTTCCCTCGTGTCGTCGACCTGGTGTACACGTCCTGGCTTCTTGGAGCAGGCCGCCGCAATGTGACCAAACTTTTTGCAGTAGAAGCACTTCGCCTTAAGAAACGGGCAGCGCTCGCCCGACCGGTGTGCGCGTGCACACCGTCGACACTCGTTCGAGTTAACATTACCAATGTCCATCGATTCAGTCTCCGTGACACTGGACGGAGTTTGCTTAGACTCACTAGCCACACACGCAGGGTACAAATCAGGGAACGTCACTTGATAGTCCAGACACATCTGTAACGCGACCTCGTACGTCAAGTCTTTCTTTTTCAATAAGTCGCGTCGCAAGCGATCGTCCTGTACCCCCAGCACTAGTCGGTCTCTCAACTGGCGTTTCAAGTCCATGAAATTGCATTTTGCACCAAGCAGACTTATAGCCGCCACAAAGTCTTGCACGCTTTCACCTTGCACTTGTTGACGTTTGTAAAATTTTTCCCGCTTGCAAAATTTCGTTAACCTCAGGTTCATAAAACTTATCCAAAACACTAAAAATGTCTACTAAAGGTACTTCCGTAGGACGTTTTGGAACTAAAAGTGACGCAATTAACGCAAAAGTGTCTTTGCCGCACTGAGAAAGAAACAGCGATCGTCCCTTGTCGAGGTTGAGTTTGTCATACCCCGCCGCATCAAGCGCGCACAGTAATTGTTCTTTATAATCACACCACTTATCAGTCTTTGGGTTAAATTGTCCGGGAAACACTATATTCGTTACATTTGCCGTCATTTTCACCGAAATCCAACTTATTTTCCGCAGTCGCCAATAAAAGATACAACCAAGTCGAGATCAGAAAGCAAACTGTTTTATTTCCTTTTTACCCTCATTACAAAATGTTACACTTGACAACTAATAAAAACAATCAACAAGATTCAAACATAACACAAATCGTAAAAAAAATGATATTAATATGATTGATTTGGAAGATTTGGATATGCTGGAGACGTCTCGGCGATCTTAATATGTCTGTATTAATTTAGGAGACTGTGTCAATTAATCAAAGCTTCAAATAGCAACAAAACATATGTATGTGTAACTTCGGTTAAGATTTACTATGAAAAAAGTTTATTGGAGGGAAGATTTTATATTAAAAAAAATGTTTTTTGAACATCAGCACAATACATTTAAGAATTAACGTAACTCACTAAAAACATCCTGTATAATTTATTGTAAAAAAAAAAAACACTATTTTGTAGCTGAATAATAAATCATTAATAAATACTTACACACAGAGGACACCTGTTTGACATACTGCACCGCTATTCTTTTCAAATAGTCCGCATGTTCTTCGGAGACGAACAAAGCCATGAAGTTGTGTGACACGTAGGGCTCCAGTTTTAGGGGACAGTTAGGAGGGTCTCCTACATTTTCAACCACATGCTTCACTGCTTTACCTAGTTGCAGGGAAGTCTCATCCGGAGCCTGCAGCAAATTTTTATAATAGAATAGAATATATTTTTGATAAGCCACATAACATTCTAATTTGGTTCTCATAAGAAAAGAAAAACAATAATTAAATTAGCCTGTGATCTATCCACTGTCTGACAAGGCCAAGAGAATCTCAAATCACAATTCCTGATTGTGTTGATAATTTCAGACCAAGAATACAGTGTATTTTTTTTTAAACCAAGTTTCTGTTTTTTTTTGTATTGCATTAAAAATGATTTTTCTTTGTTACATATTTTTTGATGTACAATAAAGTATTTATAAATAAATAAAATAAATACAGGCAAAAATTTACCTTGAAAAATGAAACAAGTGTAATATGAGGAGGAAAGTTATGAGCTCCATTCCAACCAGAGATTTTTTTAGATTTGTCCCAGAACTCAAGCAACTGACTAAGTAAGGGACCGGTGGGACTAGCATAGAAGATGTACTCTCTTGGCTCGTCAGAGTCAATGTAGGCATCATTCACATGAGTCAAAAGCCAATCAGATGCCAATTGGACACTGCGGTTACCAGTTGCTGATAGTGCCTTCAGCCTGCAAATAATGGGCATATTACTTCTTTATGAACAAGACCAAAAAGCATTGAACTTAAAACACAAGGAATATTTAAATTATTATACCGCAACATTTCAAGGACTAGGCTACATAGCAACCCTTTAAAATAATTGATTGACAAGCCACGGTTTCGGTTTTAGGGTAGTCGTGTTTCAGGTGAAGGACCCCTTATAATGATTGATTTACTAACTGAATAAGAATATTGGTGATAAACAACAAATATTTAAACTTACTATAGAAACGAGAAAACTTTACTTACGCCCGGTGCCTCGGAAATCCCATTTGTAATAGTATTTGAAGCGGAGAGGCATCTTGTTTTACTTTACTTGAAGACGATACTTTTCGAGGGGGAAGATTTGCCATTTTCATAAAATGACTTCGTAAATTACACCAAACTCGCTGCATAAAAACAATCCATAAAAAGTGGAATCGCCATCAATCAAACAAACATTCATTACCAAACGGCAAACCACAGAGTACTTTTTGATAAAGTTGGAGTCGGCAACAAACTGACAATTTGACAAACTGATTTGACATTGCTTGTCAGATGGTAATGGCTACGCCGTAGACAGAGAATACAGATAGACATGCTCTTAAAATAATAATAATTGCGAAAGTGAGATGACTTATATGTCAAAATGTCTATGTGTGAGCAGGACACAGCATAATTTTTCTATCTCTATTTGCGTATCGGTTTTTTGTTGTTTGCCATCACAGTCATTGATGGCAAACAAATTGTGGTGTCAAATATTTTCGTTGATTTAAAACTGTGAAACGCATACTTTGTGTAATTTGTGACTTTATTGATATTCCAAAAGGTAATATTTAGTGCCTAGTGATGGTGAATTGCTGTATAAATGGCTGTAAAAGTCGTAGTGAACGAAATCAACCAAACATAACCTTTCATCGGTAAGTAGCATTTTGTACCTATTACACCAAGTAAATCTAAAAATGATTGTACTCAGGACTATTTTGTATCAATGTTATGCAAAATTTATTGATAATTTCATATAAAAAGACGATAAAATACTAACTTGTTTTTTGTACTAACCGACCAAATTGTGAGGCATTTTATGTTAGGTTGTCTTCTATGTTACTTGCTTGTCATTTGTCAATAGTCGGATAATAACTTGACGTTGATACCAGCACTTAATTATTTTTACCACTGAACGTATTTATATTTTACTTTTTTTTTAGTTTTCCGAATGAACCATTTTTAAGAAATGAGTGGACTGAGTGTACGGGCCGAGTTAACTGGCATCCAAGTCGTCACTCCCGAATCGGGGTCTACTCCCGAACTCCGTCCGTCCGTCCGACGGCCCGTCCGACAGTAGCCCGATACGACGGTGTGAACCCTACTCCCTAACGATTTCGGACTCATCAGGGGGTCTACTCCCTAAGCACGAAGTCCGTCGTTTCGGCCTTCGTTACGGGCGTTTCCTACTCCCTATGCCCTACGGACGGATGATTCGTTCGGGGCCCGAGCGAAGAATGAATGACAACGCGATTTGATAGTTGTCCCTACCCCCGATGTGTTTTAGCCCGTCCGAACAATTAAAGTTGACACTGGTTTTGACGGATATTTATGTCAGTTGATACGACATCAAAATAGTTCTCGTGCTGTCGACGAAAGTTACCAATTTAAAAGAATTCAAACTAAGTATGGCTGCTTTTTTAAATATTAAAGAAGCTTTACAGGAATTTGAGCGTGCCTAAACCCGTACCGAATTAGCGTGCGCGATAACGATTAGATTTTCTAATTAAATATGACTATTTTTAATCGCGACTAAAAAGGTGTGGAATAAAATTAGTTGGCACACCAACAAAAACAGTACTGAATCTTTTTTCTTTTCTTTTGCTTATATCTCGAAAACGGTGTGTCCTATCGTAAAAATAATGAAAACTTCGACCCCCTTTATAGAACCCGTAAACCCCTAAAACTCAACACGTAGGTAATATTTTTTCATATTTTCCATACAAAAAGAGAAAAATTAAATATCTTCTAAAAACAAAATAAAATATTTTGCACGTGGTGTCGCGATTGTCAAATTCGATTTATTTGTGTCAAATTTATTTTTAAATGTAGAGGTATTTTTTTTTTCTGGCTGACAGTCGCCACCTAACTAAAGAAGAAGAACTGAAGAAGAAATGTGGTGCTTATACAAAGAAATACTGTAATAATATCGTTTTGACATTGAGTATCACTGTGAGCGCGTTCACGAGCGTTTCGAATTGTTGACAGTTCTTAGCTGTTATAATCGTAATAACTAAATCGGAACGCATGTGAGACGATGAGACAAACTAAATTCGGAATGCGGCCTTTGACATTTCATTATAAAATTTCCTTCAAAAAAGTAAACAGGCAAAGGTATAACAGGATGATGCCAGTTTCCAGACAAAAGTGGCAAAAATAATTCAATTCTATATTTATAGACATAATAAAAGGTATATTTTTTAAATGTGGTCATTTTCTAACGACAAAAGTATTAATTTTTGTTAAATAAGCTAGAAAACTACAAAATAAGTAAACCGGTAATCGACCGGTAAAATAGTGCAACTGTATCGCCATGCGTCGTTCGTTCACGAATATTGTCTATGATTCCGTTTGAAACTGGGGGTCTACTCCCTAACTCCGTCCGTCCGTCCGTCGGCCCGTCCGACAGTAGCCCGACACGACGGTGTGAACCCTACTCCCTAACGATTTCGGACTCATCAGTTTCAAACGGAATCATAGACAATATTCGTGAACGAACGACGCATGGCGATACAGTTGCACTATTTTACCGGTCGATTACCGGTTCACTTATTTTGTAGTTTTCTAGCTTATTAAACAAAAATTAATACTTTTGTCGTTAGAAAATGACCACATTTAAAAAATATACCTTTTGTTATGTCTATAAATATAGAATTGAATTATTTTTGCCATTTTTGTCTGGAAACTGGGATCATCCTGTTATACCTTTGCCTGTTTACTTTTTTGAAGGAAATTTTATAATGAAATGTCAAAGGCCGCATTCCGAATTTAGTTTGTCTCATCGTCTCACATGCGTTCCGATTTAGTTATTACGATTATGACAGCTAAGAACTGTCAACAGTTCGAAACGCTCGTGAACGCGCTCACAGTGATACTCAATGTCAAAACGATATTATTACAGTATTTCTTTTTATAAACACCACATTTCTTCTTCAGTTCTTCTTCTTTAGTTAGGTGGCGACTGTCAGCCAGAAGAAAAAAAAATACCTCTACATTTAAGAATAATTTTGACACATCTAAATCGAATTTGACAATCGCGACACCACGTGCAAAATATTTTATTTTGTTTTTAGAAGATATTTAATTTTTATATGGAATTTTTCTCTTTTTGTATGGAAAATATGAAAAATTATTACCTACGTGTTGAGTTTTAGGGGTTTACGGGTTCTATAAAGGGGGTCGAAATTTTCATTATTTTTACGATAGGACACACCGTTTTCGAGATATAAGCAAAAGAAAAGAAAAAAGATACAGTACTGTTTTTGTTGGTGTGCCAACTAATTTTATTCCACACCTTTTTAGTCGCGATTAAAAGTAGTCAGATTTAATTAGAAAATCTAATCGTTATCGCGCACGCTAATTCTGTACGGATTTAGGCACGCTCAAATTCCTGTAAAGCTTCTTTAATATTTAAAAAAGCAGTCATACTTATTTTGAATTCTTTTAAATTGGTAACTTTCGTCGACAGCACGAGAACTATTTTGATGTCGTATCAACTGACATAAATATCCGTCAAAACCAGTGTCAACTTTAATTGTTCGGACGGGCTAAAACACATCGGGAGTAGGGACAACTATCAAATCGCGTTGTCATTCATTCTTCGCTCGGGCCCCGAACGAATCATCCATCCGTAGGGCATAGGGAGTAGGAAACGCCCGTAACGAAGGCCGAAACGACGGACTTCGTGCTTAGGGAGTAGACCCCGGGCTTGGGCAAATAAACCTTAGTGGGGGTTTTTCCAAAAGTGTTGATTTATATTCTGCATAAAACCACAGAGTGAATTCAGTAAAGTACTAAACTTGTCCAAAACTACGCTTTGTCCACTGACCTCAGTGGCTTTGTCTCATCACTGTAGTCTATAGATATAAAAGTGGCTGACCTTATACGTGTTTAATAGAGGTCAGTGCTGACCTGTAATAAACAATTGTTTAATAGATTTCAGTGGTGGTGCTATTTGTACAGAGGCCAGCACATCAAGCTACCCCAATCTGTCAAATTTTCCTAATTGAATATGGACCTTATACTTTTGCAATAAAATTGAAAATCTATCAAAGAAATTTGACAGATTGGGGTAGCTTGATGTGCTGGCCTCTGTACATTTAGTATTATAATAACTATGGGTGCTATTAAAATTTTTCCTCTATGGTGGAGTGGTGTGGTTTTTTTATTTATTTTTTGTTTTGGTTTGGTTGTACAGGTTTGTATGTAAAAGTAATTTGTTTCCAATCTGTCAAATTTCTTTGTTAGATTTTCAACTTTACCGCAAAGATTTAAGGTTCATATTCAATTGGGAAAATTTGACAGTTTGGGGTTGGTTGATGTGCTGGCATCTGTGCATTTAAGTTAGTATTTTTTTCTATGGACTATCTATGGTTTGTTTAAAATTGTGTGGTGGTGGATCAGATCAATGGTGGATGATCTATTTCAGACGCAATATCGATCAGAAAGTTAATAATATTACATTAATTTGGTCAAGACAGCTGTATCAAAATGTATCTCAGATATTATTTGAACGAAAAGGGTGACAGGCAGTACACATTAGCGGTAAATATTCATTGTATTATTTTATAACCTAAAACTCACGTGTTTGTTTACAAAATATATTTTGAATTTTTAGCCCTCCGTTTTAAACGAAGTAGGTAGTTTCTTATAATAATTCTGGATAATATTCCGTTGACTTTCAAAATAAGTTTCCATACTGAAGACGAGACGACACTCTGACCAAAGCTCGAAGAACATTAAATTATCGACCAACATAATAGACCGTCCTTATTTCCAGAATTAGCTAGATCAGTGAATCGATTAGGGTAATCAGAAACATTTTTATTATTTACAGACCATTGATCCTCATGGCAAACCTACAATATCAGCACATCCAGGTAAATAAACAACCAGATTTCTACAACAATTTTGTGTGTGGCTCTTGAGTATTTACAAGTTAACCAACTGATGTCTGAACCCATTGCTTGACAATAATGACAATGCTTGGTGATTGCAGATTATGGTCAATGGGTCGTCTTAAATGTTGACTTTTATGCTAGAAAACATTTAATTTAATTCTTTTCTTAAATCATTCCAACTGCTTTTGATAAGAGTGAAATCACATTGGTGACCCTTTAATCACTATTAAGGGTAGAAATCAAGAGCTCAAAGGAGGTGTTTCTTTTTTCATACAACTGTGGCCAAACAATGTACCTTAAGAACAAAAGTACTGAAATACAGGAAAAAAATTGCAGATTCTGAAAAAAAAATATATTGGATTTATTTATACATTTGTACCACATGAAATTGTCGTTCAAAGATATTAATAACTTGCAACCCATGAATTAATTTGGCAATCTCATTTTATATTTTTCCGAAGATGCGTTTCGTTACTTCATGTTATAAAAGTAACATAAAGAAATTATCCTAAAAGTATATTGAATATTATCTTATTATTGTATTAAAAAAAGTTTTTTTGGTTATATAAAACATTATTTTTGTGAAACATTTAGCGAATAAGAATTAAAAAGACATTAATTGATTCAGATATTGTATGTGTTTGGTTAGCTTTCTGAAAGGCCAAAAGACTGTGCTCCAGGGCCGATAATTATCTATTTTTTTTATTAGTTGTTTTGTTTACCAATAAATAACATCTTATCATCATTCCGTTTCGTTTCGGTTCCTCGGCTCGTTCGTTGGTTTCCCATCTCTTGGAGTGCTATTTTGTGTGTGATTTCATAATTGTTGATTTGGCTATTCTTTCCTTAAGGAGTTTGACATTTATAAACCAACTGTTTAATACCTAAACGGCGGTTTGAATGTTGATGAGCAGAGCCCTTGAATACCAGATACTCAACGTGTATTTATCGTAGAATCAAAGAGTAGATGGAATGGGTATGTAGAACGAACAAATACACATTTTAGGTCCCTTGGGCTGTCATACAACATTTTATAGACCGATGACCGTCACTGATAGGAGGTCCATGCCTCCTATATGGTACAATTCCATTCCATTTTTATATTAATGGCTCCATCGTTTTATCGATGATGAAATGTATGCACTGGGGAATGAGGACTGATGTGATCACAGACTAATTAATATAAAATGAATCTATAATAAACAATATTCAATATTGTAGTCTAAAACAACCGGAATCATAATATTTATTTTGACAATTGGAATAGACACTTGACAGCTGTCACTGCTGTTATGAACGTTTCGTTGAACGCAGTTACGATGTGAGGTAGTGATTTTTTACATTCTCTTATTTCTTAATCAATCGAATATCGGAGGATTTTAAATACTGCTACTATCACAATTTATTGCAAGGAATTTCATTTGTAATTTGTACCTCGGTACATGTTTGGCCGAAAAAAAAACATCCTTTAAGAGTTACTGTTACTCTGATGTATGAGTACCTATGAACAGCTGAAGACATGAAATGGGATTTTTACTAACAGTTGCTTTACATTCTCAGCTCGCTTCTCCCCTGAAGACAAGTACTCCAGACACAGAATTATAATCAAGAAGAGATTTGGACTCCTTCTCACACAGCAACCTGAACCTATACTATAGAATGTCAATAAAATAAGTTTAATCAGAAGTTTTATATTAGTCTTCTTGTTTTATTCTATTACACCTACTAGTTGACCCAACAGATGTCCTGTCCAAACAATAGTTCATACAAATCCCACAGGCATGGGAAAAAGGACTTTGTTTTTCCAATTTTCTGGGAAACTTTTCTAACTTTTCTTTCCACAAAAACCTAATTTGAATCATTACAAAAAATTTAATAAGTAGCCAAATCTGTCCAGCCGTTCTCAAGTGATGCGCTAACCAATGAACAGCGTTTTTGTTTGTTGTTTTAGTTAGTCCTCGTAAATCAAGGAACAAACTGATGATACTCTAGTCTTTAACACAACATAATCAGCCTATAATGTTTCCACTGCTGGTACACAGGCCTCCTCTCTGTGAGAGGGAGTGGGCGTAAACTACCACGCGCGGGCCCAGTGCGGGTTGGTAGATGTCGCATGTCGTTGAATTTTTGGTTCTAGGACATGCCGGTTTCCTCACGATGTTTTCCTTCACCGTTTTGAGAGCAGTGGTGATGAAATAAGTTACACAAAGTAAAGCGCCTGTCTGGGTTCGAACCTACGACGTCCTACAACTCCCGTATTATTATTATACTCTTTGACCTACAACTACAACTCTTAAGACGGCATCGACCAAACGCCGACCGCGCAGTGGCGCCCTCATCGTTTATTTGGTTATTTCTTTTATTTTAGAATGAAAAATATGCAGAAAATAAGCACGTTAAGTTGTGCTTCTCAAGATAGTTTTATATTGCTTAATTTTATTATTATCCTTAAAACGGATAATAGTGGCCACTATTTTCTGTTTTTATGATTATAATCTAACTAAACAATGTGAAACTACCTCTTATAATAATGTTAACATATAATCTTGAGAAGCACAACTTAACGTGCTTATTTTCTGCTTTTGCATTCTAAAATAAAAGAAATAAAAAAATAACCGATGAGGGCGCCACTAGTGGGTCGGCGCCACTGCTCTCAGTGTTGCCAACTCGACTAAAGCAAATGTCGCCAGACAGAAAGTCAAAAGTCGCCAGATGTCGCTAGATACTTAAATATTGAATAATTGCTCTATTTTTTTTTTTACGTATATATGTAGCTTTGGACGACGAGCGCTCTGGCGCGGACGGTACGAAGTGGAGGCGCCCGCGCCAGCGCGGCCGGCTCTCTATAGTTTTGATTTGATCAAGATACAACCTGACTGACCTGCAAATTGCAAAAAACGCAAGAAAATTTGAATTTCGTGGGTTACCATTGCGGATCCACCTTAAGTAGCTCGCTTACAAAGTCAGTTATAATAAAATCGTATTAAATAAAATTATACTTTATAAATGATAGCCAAATTAGAAAAGTTGCTAGAAAAGTCGCTTTTCATGTCAAAATGTCGCTTAATCTGGCGACAAGGTCGCTAAATTGGCAACACTGACTGCTCTACATACATTACTGTCAGCGATTATAGCTAATTCCGCTTGCGTCGGTGCAACTGAAACGAAAGATAGTATTGTTTTTAAACTTACCTTTAAATTCTACACGTCGATAGACTATAGCCTGCCCTTTCGCCGAATTAAAAAAAAGAAATTTCTCTATGCGTCTCACTAAAGTACTCTGTGTCTATGCGTGCAACTGTCAATCAGGTTGCGGGTGTTTTTAATCAAATTTATAATTTAATTTATTTAACTTTATGGAATAATTGACAGTGCAACATGTCTTATAAAAAAGAAGACTTAAAGGTCTACTGGAATAAGATCAATTATGCCTTTCCAATTATCAACGACGCTGTCTTCAGCGACTGCAGTAACGCGGACTACGACGAGATTCAACAAATAATTGTCGGCCTCGGCATTCAGATCAAAATAAGAGATCTTGTTTTTCTGCACATCGAGAAATATCTGCGGCAGCATGTAGCCCCTTCGTTCTGGTCAAAGTTTGTTAAAGTAGAAGAGGATGTGAAAGGCTTCCAACTATTCAAGACTGCTGTGAACGATTTATACGACGCTGTATCCAACTTCTCAGGAATTTTACAAAGACTGACCACATTGAACAACAGCTGTAATGACAGCAAGCCTATTTATGGCGAAAAGGATATTATTTCAGGATTCAAACAACTGGTTCGTGCAACACTGCTGTCTCAGTTGCCATTGGACTTCCAAGTGATCATTAATAATTTCTATAAAGTATCTTTTAATGTCTTTGATAATGAGTATGCAAACTCTGACATGGGTGAAGATGTCACATGCTCAGGGTGCTTAAATGAGTGTTCAGACTGTAACTGTATGTATATTGTGAAGGTGTTTCATGATACCAACAGAAAACTGATGGAGTTACAGTTACTTGAGAGACTGACTGGTCAAGTGTTGACAACCTTCATACAAATGAGGATAGAATGTCACATTCAGAAGCTTTGCACTGGATCATTTGATATGTCACATATAGAATTCTTGGAAACTTGGCTTGACACTACTGTTATGTCATGGCTAACTAGGATTTACTGTGGGGGTTCCTCAAAACCATCCCCTGACGATAAAAATACTCTAAATGCTATATCAAAGTTCAAGCAAAAATTAAGTTATTTTTTATACCACAGCTACACAAAATTAAGAATAGAACAACTTTTTAATATAATAATAGAATACCCAGACTCACAGCCTGCTGTTGATGATATTAAAATATGTTTGGAAAAGACTGACTTGAGATCTACTTTGTGTACAAACTTACAAAGTGCACTTGAAACAAGACTGTTGCACCCGGGTGTGAACACTCCTGATATACTAACTGCTTATGTTACTACTATTAGAGCTTTGAGGCATCTTGATCCAACAGGGGTGATTCTCGAAACAGTAACCAAGCCGGTTCGAAATTACCTTAGGAATAGAGATGATACAGTGCGCAGTGTTGTCAGTAGTTTAACTGAAGAAGGAGCAGGGAGTGAGCTAGCTGAGGAATTAGTCAAGTTTGCTGCAGAAGCTGATGGTGACAGTGACAAAGATGAAGCCTGGGATGAGTGGAACCCTGACCCAGTTGATGCTGACCCAACTGTTGACTCCAGTGATAGAAGAGCCAATGATATTATATCAATGCTTGTCAATGTATATGGCAGTAAGGAATTATTTGTGAATGAATATAGGACTCTTCTAGCAGACAGATTGTTGGCACAAAGTGCTATAAACACAGAGAAGGAAATTAGATATCTGGAATTACTCAAATTAAGATTTGGGGAGTCACAACTACACTTCTGTGAAGTTATGCTCAAAGATATATCAGATTCCAAAAGAATTAATGCACTCATTCAACAAGACAAGGAAATAGAAATTTTGAACAAAAAGTTCACTTCAAATGCAATGATTTTATCTGCACAGTTTTGGCCTCCTTTCAAAGATGAGAGTTTGGAGGTACCAGAGCAAATAAAGCGCCATTTAGAGGCATACACAAAATCATTTGAAGCTCTAAAAGGGAATAGGACGTTAAGTTGGAAACCACATCTTGGGAATGTGAATATTGAGATAGAAATAGGAGATAAGAAATTAGACTTAACAGTGTCGCCATTCAATGCTACGCTGATAATGCATTTTCAAGATAAGCCGGAGTGGTCAATAGACGAACTGCACCAGGTCATGAAAGTGCCTGTTACCATTCTAAGGCGAAAAATTACGTACTGGCAATCAATGGGCCTCATCACTGAGAAAAGTTCAGACCACTTTGTTTTGGTAGATGGCTCTGATGGGAACAAGGCTAATGTCGCCACAAACCAAGTTCAGGAGATGATTTGTGAGGATGATGAGACAGAGAGTGTAATGGCTTCAGCCCATGACCAGAGGGAAGGGGAACTCCAAGTTTTCTGGTCTTATATTGTTGGAATGTTGACCAACTTAGATTCTCTTCCACTGGATCGCATTCACCAGATGTTAAAAATGTTTGCTTCACAAGCTCCTGGTACAGAATGCAGTCTTCAAGAGCTCAGGCAGTTCTTGGATACGAAAGTACGAACCCATCTACTTGTTTTACAAGGAGGGATGTATAAGCTGCCTAAGACATAGATATAAGGATTATTATTGAATAAACAATTATCTTACAATTTAATAACGGCGTCTTTTTATAAACCACTAGCTAATGCCCGGCATGTGTTGCAATGCCTTCTTCATTTTTTTTGTTAGGAACTTTCTCCGGCGAGCACACAACAACTTACAAAAGTTTATCACAATCGGTTGAGCCATTTTAGAGACTTAACGCACGGCAATTGATTTTTATATAAATGTATATGTCGCAGCCAAAGATATTTAAATAATAATTTAATGTCTTTGGTCGCAGCCAACTGGTTAAATTAGCCGTTCCGTTAACCGCCTAGCCTATTAACTAAACGGCAGCCGTTCAACTATCGACCTGAATGATATTCAATTACAGTTTAGGTTGGAAGTCTGTAACCAATCACGCGCGACGGCGCGAGCCGAATGGTAGCAGTAACTAAGCCAGGGCACCCTGACCAAATGGCTTTTTTTTTAAGGATGGGAAATCATCAAATGACCCCTCCAGCTCTGGGTGGAGCGGAAGGGAGTGTCAGACTCTTACTGACTAAAACCCATCCGTGTTCCTTAGCCCTTTATATTCCGGGGCAGCGGTAACCCTTTCGGACAATCCCGCTGCCCCGGCAGGCTTCGGCCCTGACGGGCCCCTCCTTTCAATGCTGACATCTCTTTGAGGCGCGCGTGGAACACATACGCGCCGTCCGGCACGGGCCTGGTCCTGATCGGACGGCGAGCTACCCATTACTCGCCGTCCGCAGGCCCGCGCCTACGGTGGCCGGGAGTCGTCACGCGTGACCAAATGGCTTAGGTTAGGTTAGAACTGTGATCAATCGCGTGCGAGCTGAGAGAGCGAAGCAAGGCGAGCACTACTTCTAGGCCAGGCAGTTATCTAAACGGCTGCGACATACAGGGTGTGGCGTAAGTAGTGGTCCACCGTTAAGGATTCGATATATCAGATAATTTACTATAAGGTATTATAATCTTGACCATTTTTACCCAAGGGTTTCGAAAATATATACTTTTTTGTTTTTTATTTACGATGTTTCTACCTTTTGTTACAAATTTGGTTGTAGTTTCAACAAAAACCATAGTTTTTCCATTTTGATTTCTGTTAATTACTGCTGAATACTAGAGCTATCGTGTAAAATTGTTTTTTTTTATGTAAATTTAGAGCTTTTGAAGAAAAACTTAGTTCTTCTCTATTTTAAACCTAATTTTAACAATATTTATGCAAAATCAAGAGCGATTTTTGTAAAAAAAATGTACTACTAAAATGGTTAAAACTGTAATATGTTAAAGTAAATTATCTGGTATATCGAATCCTTAACGGTGGACCACTATTTACGCCACAGCCTGTATATGTCGCAGCCAACTGGTTAAATTAGCCGTTTAGTTAACCGCCTGGCCTTTAGAAGTAGTGTGGGTCGACGGAAAAAGAAATTTCACGCGGACGAAGTCGCGGACAGAAGCTAGTAAATAGATAAGTACGCTTCTTTTATGTTCAGTCTCTAAATTTTTAGGGTATTTGCAAACAATAACAACTTGAAAAAGTTTAACAAAACTTTATTTTTACATCATTAAATATAAAAATTTGGTTACATTAGATAATGTCTGTGGGTTAATATCTGGATTACTTATTATAAGTGACAATTCTCGAAGCTATTTCAATCAACAAAAACTAGCAATAATAAATTAGCTGTAATAAGTTATAAGTAATACCACCACATTTTTAATAAAATATAATATTTTAATACTTAGTGTTTGCAATACATAATCTTGTGTCAGTCTTAACAACTATAAAAATACTGTTTAAAATTAAAATGTGGAAATAATCATTCAGATTAATAAATAATAATTACTATTATAATGAATAATAAAACTAAGAGATACTGAGAAACAATACAGATTCTTCAAAAAATATTTTGAATGGAATGCATCAGATAAGTTGATGAGAGTACCACAGGTAAACCATAAATGCAGGTCGATTGTTACACAATATTATCACCACGATATCTCAATTAATTTGTAGAAAAATAATAAGAGATTCGAAATTACTTTTAAAAGAATGGAATGTTGGTTATTTCAGCAATACAAATCTCAGTAGGCGTAAGATCAAAATAATAAAACAACAATCAATACCAATATACAGACACACGGGAGATCGAAGCTCATGTTGAATATCTCCGGAAACACTTAAAGCATACCAGAACATCTTGTAGGATATATTGTGGAATAATGACATTACTACGTATCTTTCTTATTAAAAATTTACCTGGTTACAATCGTGTACGTTTTAGCCTGATATACATACGTCCTCTAAACAAAAATAAATAATAACAACGAATGGGACTTGATTAAAATCTCAATTATGTAAATAAATAGTATTGTATAAAGTATAAACAAACCTACAACAGTTAAAGCTCTACATCTAGTTTACATATGTACAGAAAACATAAATGTAATGTCAAATGATTGCTGATTACAGTTTGTATATTGAAGACTTTTACATAAAAATATGTGTTAAAATGTTTTGAACATTTTAACTCTACGGTTGCACACTTCAAGCTAACAGCAAGCACGTACATTACATTTTAAATGCAAGACTCTACAGATATTAAAAGCTTATAAAATATTAAGTACATGAAAATTCCTTTAAGTCGGTTAAGTAGTGCTATAATCTCTCGATGGACGAATTAACTTAAGATACAGAGCGGAGACGTTCACAGAACATTTCGACTACGTTCGGCTGTCAGCATTATAACATTATAGCATCATTAACATAGATCGAAGAAGATCGATACTTAGATCTGTGAGGATAAATTCAATATGTATCACGTTTACTGAATTTTAATTTATCTAATTTTTTTGTCCGTATATTTTCTGTCGGAATGAAATCATAATTTAATTTTATTCGATCTACTTGGCTCAGGTAAAAAACAGATCAATTTCTAACATTACCGACTACATTTTACGCACCATGATAGCTTAGCGACCGGATAATGTCGCCACCAGCGACGCTCAAGCACCGACGATTTGCAGCGTACTTACTAACATACGGCCGTGCAACGTCGTGGACGACGCTTTTGTGTAACATCGCATTTAGCGGGGCTTGAGACAATTTGTTACGTCAAAATTTTTCGTACATGAAATGGAGTATATTGGCCACAAGAAGCTGTGTGCCATTGCCGGAAACTGAGGTCCTAGGAAGCTGTCGACATGAAGAGGCCTGGCTCTGCTCACCGGTTCCGTCGCGGGGGCCCGGGCGCGGCGAGCGGGGGCGGCGCGGAGAGGGGCGGGGCCGTGTGCGGCGCGGGCGGCGCGGTGTGAGGGGGCCGCTTGAAGGGGCCCAGGCGCTTGGAGGGCCGCGGGGACACGCCGTGTGGGTCACTGCCGCCGCCCCAGCCACTCGCGCCGTGGTCCAGCAATGCCGCAGCTAGCCGGCCCGAGCCTTGATCTGCCAACACAATATCGATTAGTTTCGACTATCGAGAATTGAATATATTCCGTGTACCATAGACAAAGAAATATTACTTCATGTAGAATAGAAGCTAAACCCACGTTTCGAACGCGTTCAAAATTTGTCTACAGCTTAGGGGCGTATGATACGTTCAATTTCAGCTTCGATATGTGAAGTAGTATGTCTTTAGCTTGTTTTATATTACAGTTTAAGCAGGTTAGGTGGTAGTCGCATCTAGTTACAATGGAAGGCGGATGATGAGGATGATTAAAAATTTAAGCGTAAATATTAATAGCCCAGCATCATTGGATGATTTTTAGCAGAAATAAAGCTTACGTTAACCTCTTAAAAAAAAAAACAAAAAAAAAATGTTCCCCACACATGAAAAAAAGAAAAAAAAAGATGAACCACCTAAGTTAACGCGTCCATGTCATGTTTAGTGCGCAGGCGACGCGTGGGGCGGACGGGGGCGGGGTCAGTGTTACCGTGCGGGGGGGCGGCGGCGGGCGCGGGGTCGCGCATGCGCTCCACGAAGCTCTCGAAGGTGCTGGGCAGCGTGTGTGACGTCACGAGCGCGTCGAGCGATCGCGCGCGCTCGCTGTAGGCGTGCTGGTACAGCGGCATGGTCGCGCGCACGGAGCGCCCGCCGCTGAAGGCCGCGCAGCGCACCAGCGCGGCGCAGCAGCTCACGCGGATTATGCACTCTTCCCATATTGGGCCGAATACGCATACCTGTGAGGATTCAGGTTGTTATTCATTTTATAATAATTGATTTAAGCAGGTTTGTGTTATGAAAATACCGTTCGTTATTCGTTTGCGTGCATAACGATAAACGTTTTCATTTTTTTGCGCGGAACCCTAATACTTTTTCTAAAATGAAAGTAGCCTAAGTTACTCCTTATTACATCAGCTATCTGCCAGTGAAAAAATCGGTCCAGCTGTTACAGAGATTAGCCGGAACAAACAGACAGACAGACAGATAAAAATTATAAAAAATGTTATTTTGGTATGTGTACCGTGTATACATATGTATGCATTTAGTAAAAAGCGGTTATTTTAATATTACTAACAGACACTCCAATTTTATTAATTTGTATAGTTGTATAGATATGGCACTCACATCGGATTTCCTAGACACAGTACAGCGCAGCAACCCGCCGGGAAGCGGGTACAGTGCTATGAGTACGTCACAGAACTGTGTGGGTAGCGTGTCTCGTTTGTATGGCCGCCAGTGTTCGCTCCACACTACATGTACTTCGTCGTTGCCTAGGTGACGAGTCTGTAACAAAATAGAATAGAGGTTGTATAAAACAAATGACTGTACCTAAGTACAACAGCTAGAAGCTTTGCCTGGATAAGTTATCCACGATTTATTTTACAAAAATCGAGGCCCATATGTGCCTCAGGCTTGCAGAGGTGTCAAGATTGATAAACCTTCGATTGCGTTCAAAAATCTATAGTTGTTACGGTCAGAAGACTTCGGCCTGTTGGATGATGATCACGTGGCGTGGCTCGATGAAAATAATTGACATTTAGCCGCGGCTGGCTAGCTAGCTAGACAGGAAGTCGAAAAGCAGTCGGAAAAAAAAAACTACAGGCATACAATTAAGAAAAAAGCTGGTACGAAATGTCACTTGTAGTAAGTCAGCAATACGTCTATGGTAAGGCTACGTACCCCTGACACCTGTCAGGCCACCTGGCTTGCTTAGCGCCTAGAGTCTAGCGAGTCACTTTGTGAGTAGTGAAGTGAAACGAACGCTCTAGCGTTTTCGCAACCGGCCGCACTGCGCGCTTGGCGCCTTCTTTAGTCACCTAGCGTATATCGAACAGATGTTAAGTCACTAGGCTCTAGGCGCTAACCAAGCCTCCTGACAGTGTTACTACTGAGCCTAACAGTTTGACTTTGACAGTCGTAATTCAAGAGTTACTTTTGACGTGCGTTTGATCGTCGAAAATGGTGCAAATAACTAATTCACGATTGTTTCATTTGTGTACCCATACCTTATTCAGTATAGCATCAGGCGAGTCTGCGGGCATGCGCGTGGCCACGTGGAACAGCGCCTCCAGCGTGAGGCTGGCCAGGTACGGCGCGCTCACGCCCCCCCCCCCGCCGCCGCGCAGCCCGCCCGTGAAGCCCACGTGGCTCTCCAACTCCACCTGCGCCACAATATATTGTTTCGTAAAACTACCATATCTAAACACGTATAGTCGTCGACAATATACACTTATGAGCTTTTTTAGGGGCCAAGGGAGTATTCGTAACAACATCAATATTACGAATTTATATTACACCAAATAAATACACACAGCAGTAATATAACACAAGAAGCGACGAGCGCTTTACTTGTGGTTACCAAGTGTACAAACACGATGTGAATGTGTGTAAGCGCAGGCACTCTCAGTACCGAAGAGACAAATTCGGAAGTGTGTGTGTCTGTGCGTTATGGGCTAACGCAATTCGTCTTCACGCATACATTCACAGAGCATTTGTAAACTTGTTTACCACAAGTAAAGAGCGCGTCACTTCATGAAATAAATTTAATTAATATAATTAAATTACAATTTCGCGGGATAGCTTATCGCATCCCCCTTAAATGCAAAGTTTCAAGCTTATACAAGTCAGAAAGGTGCACACCTCCCACGCCAGCGCAGAAAGGAACGCTTCATAAGCAGGACTGCCACATCTGTTGGACAGGATTTCATTACGAGTTTCCTGTCCTTTGCCCACGTATATCACTGCCACTTTGTGCGTTTCGCGACACCTGTTAAGAAAAGGAACAATATTTCGTTACAGTTCGGCCGTCGAGAGAATACGTTCCTGACACATGTCAGTTCGGCAATTCTAGTGGCTAATAAAGATCAAATTCGCCAAACACGTATCCGTTTCGTTTGTATGAAACTGACAGGTAAAAAGAACGCATTTTCTCGTCGGCCGCACTGTTTATATTGTTAATGACATAAGAATATTAGTGGAGGCAGGTAACAGCTAAAATGGACGAAACTCTACTCGTGCTAATGTAGGTAGGGGTAGGGGGTCTGTAAAACCTCATGATCATTGCTTGAATAAGTACATAATGATTATTCGATGACACTAGAACAATTTTTTGACTGTTTAAAACCAATGGAACTTTTTTTTATTTATTACTAGCTGCGCCCCGTGGATTCATTCGCATTAGTCTGGATACCATGGGAATATCGGGATAAGAAGTATCCTATGTCCTAATCTATGGTCTACCCATATGCCAAATAAATCCGTTCAGCCGTTTTAACGTGAAAGAGTACAAACAAACATATACACATACAAAAAAAAAACTTTTGTCTTTATAATATTACTTTAGATGTATTGATCTCTATCTTACGTCTATCATTACAGGATCTTTCAGGGTTTTTTCTTTTTACCTCTGTGCATCAAGATTCCTCAGCTCCCGAAGCAATCGATCGGTTCTTTTCAGTAGATGCGCGTGATTCCGTCTGGCCGGCGCGAGCGTGCCGAGCTGTGCCGCTAGAGCGCGACACACGCCGAATGGACGCGCTGTCGACTTTGTTACTAAGGTCGGAACTTCTTCCTCTTCGAAGCTGCATGACAAACTGTAATGAAAACAATGGTTTAATTCGGGCAATATTTGTGTTACATGTGGGCAACATGTAACACAAATATTGCCCGAATTAGGGCATGAAGTAATATTTACTCAACAAGTGTAGTACTTGTTTAGTGTCGCAGTTTCATTAATGCAGGAACCATAATGTAATAATAAATATGTTGTAGCTTCCAACATAGGCCAGAGACAATAATGGGTTTTGTAACAACAAACTTCTCTTCGTACATACACTTAACATTCCATAAACACACCCTCACACACCCTCTCTCTCACAAAACACCATCACACTCAATTCATGATTATTATTTTTGTAAATTTTTTAAAATGTGCTTTTTTGTTTGCTTTTTCACTACTTACGAAATACGTAATGACTTTTATAATGGAGGACACTGACGCCCAAGTCACAGGTATATACCTAGTTTGGGGGTCAACGGAACTATGTTTTGAGATTCTACCTCTGCATGTTGTGAATGTAATATCTGGGGGCCTAAAAAGGCCACTTTGGCAGAATCATAAAGCAATTCATATCACGCAATTCATCTGTTTGAAAGTTTCACACCTATATATCCCTGAAGGGTTAGGCAGACGTGTACCTGTAGCATTTTACGAATCTCCATACAAAGCTGTCATACAGATGAAATTGCGTGATAAGAATTGTTTTATGATTCTGAAAAAGTGGCCTTTTTGGCCCCCCTGTAACCATGTTGTCACTTTTTTGAAATAAATTTATTATTAGGTATTTATTTTGTGATTAGCAGACTTGTCTGGCATTTTTTGCTGAACTGGGCCTATGTGGCGCAGCTGCACACACTGCTGCGCACACATTTCCGTTTTTTTTTTACAACATTGTTAGCTTTCCTTGTATTTTTTTTTTCGATTAAGTTGTGTGCCTTTTAGGCTGTACAAAATAAATGTATTATATATATGACCACGGATTCAATACGTGATTCTGAACACCCCTGCGTTGAAATTTTTAGTCGGCTATTAAAAAAAAATACTGTTCCATCTATTTTGATCGCGTAGGTATTACAGTCAGCAGATTTTTTGTTTCTTAACCGACGAAAGATTTCTACGCTAGAAGGGGTCTAATCTGCATTCGCGATTTATTTGCCAAAAATGTAAACAAACACGAGTTTATGGAAACATAACTTTAATTCCTACACAATAAAGTTCAGTTTACGCTACAGCTTCAAACATTTTTATAACTTTTTTAATAGTGCTAGTCACTCTGAAATCAACTTAATAGCCATTAAAATAAAGTTGATATTTGTTTAACTTGAAATGACATCAATTTGAAACATACATTTGAATAGACTTTAGAATCATGTGCTGAATCCATGGTTTCAGTTTGCGCGTCGACGTCTCTGGCAGCCTGAACAAGGCTACGAATAAGTACAAGGTGGCTGTGCTTACCTGTCTCTATTTGCCAGGTAGTGTCGCTCATTATTCCGGTGTGCAACAAGTGTGGCTACTAATTCGTCTTCCGCTCCTGGTGGTAGGGGCGATGGGCCAGCCTCGTCCAATCTCCGGCCGCATACGACCTCTGGTGACGTGTGACCGATGTATGCTAGTACCTGTCAAATAGGTGTTTTTATTAGTATTCTAACCGAAGCAAAGAAAAGTCTTAAGCTGTAATAATAATTAAGGAATTGCATCAAAAGAAAGTTACTTTTTAAAACTGCGGGGTAATTGCGCAACACACTAACAGTAGCAATAAGCTTTAATTTTGACATTTAAATATGCAGAGATATAAACAAGGACAATTCACAAACTTTTTTATTACTGTTTAGATTGCAAAGATAACAACTATACGGCAGGTAAGTACGGGAGGGCCCATAACCTGAAGAAATATAAACAAGGGCAGTTAAACTTTTTACAAGGAATTTTTTTGGAAGATTATATTACAAACATAACGGATAATGTTAGCACAAGAGATGACAGATGAACAAGGAGCCGTACATTATACTCATGACACATAACGGCTAGGTGTCAGGTTGCATCAATTATCAGTGCAGGCGTCCATATTTTCATTACAACAAAATTCATTGCGTTATTTATGTTTTTGAGCAGATTAATTTTTCGAACATTATGAAGCAATTGATTTGCAGTACCCTTCAAAATGATTCATATTATAATTGTAAGTTGTATATTGCTGGTTGGAAATATTTGACACGGCATTGCGAAGAGTTAGGGAAATGAAGGGAGTGACAAAATATACACTAATCATGACAGGTCAAGATTATTAGGTACAGACCTTAGCCCTAACATAACCTTCTCGTTTGTATGTTACAAACTTCAACCAGAAGGGCAATTCTTGTAATTGTAAGAACGTTCACAGTCTGATCTCAGTCTCAATCTGTCAAAAATATAACAATTTTCCCTACGTATTTGACAAGTTTTTGAAATTGATTGTCGCTGAGATGAGATTGCGACTAGATCTTGAGCGTTTTTAATTACGGGAATTAGCCTTCAGGTTTCGAGACATTCTTATTAAGCATCTAAAATACAAAACTCAAGCTGCGTCGTGAATATTATTCTAATATGAATACATACGTGATCCAATTGATGTTTATCCGGTGGGCAATTCTTGTGATCCGGTAAAAGATCCGGAGGTAACGGCGGCGGGAGAGAAGATAATGTGTTGTCTCGCGGACATTCCGCACTAGAAAATAACACAACTTATTTTTAAAATCTAGCTATTATTAAAGGTCTGTTGTTGTTATGATGATTGTTATACAAGGTGGCACAGACATTGACGCGCAACATGACAGAATGGATTTAAAAAAAATGATGCTGGGTGGCTAAATATTTTTTACTAACCGACGAAAAATTTTAACCAAAGGGAATCAATGGTTACAGGTTTGGCAACGTAGGATAACAGTGTGCGGCATTGTCAGCTGAAGCTCAAAACAACCCGTTTTTGGACAGAGCAACGTTGTGTATTATTGCACATCAAAACATGGTTGTTGTGTGCAAGTTGCGTAATTGTTTTCTTCTAAATGGCTTCAATTTTACAATTGAGTATAGTTGCCACATAACCAGTAAAAGCTTAATTTTTTTTTCATTGATTTATAATGTTTCAACAAACTTACGTATCGGGCAATTCGAGTGGCTCCACAGTTTCGGAAGAAGCTATAGAGGGATCGTAGTAGAGTGCTGAGGCGTCCCAACAGGCCTTGCCCGCGATGTCACGCAGTAACACTCGCACTTGTTTGTCTGATGTCATTAGGCCTGATAAAAGAACATAATGACCATAATGTTATTTGTATTTCATGTGATGATGTGATTTGAACTTTAAAATGAATAACGCTATATGTAAATAGCAACTATGTAGTATTAAGTGTGATTCCTGTGTATAGTAACACTAGCTTCCACCCGCGGCTTCGCCCGCGAGGTATGTCGATAAAAACTATGCTATGTCCTTCCCCGGGATGCAATCTATCTCTCTGCTAAATTTTATCGAAATCCGTTCAGCGGTTTAGGCGTGAAAAGGTAACATACAGACATACAGACAGACAGAGTTAATTTCGAATTTATAATATCAGTATGGATTAATAACAAAACCAGCCTGTAAATGTGCTAATGCCAGGAAATGATCTCTACAAACGAAGTAAGAACGAACATTGTTTACCACAATTGCTTACTGAATTAGTGTAGTTTGACAATTACAGACCACTATCAGTTCAAGTTTTCTCACGATGCTACTTTCATTGCTAGTCAGTGGGGTCTCTTAACTTCGGAAGTATTACTTTCTGTACCTGTTAAATTCATAGTAACAGGAGCCAATAAACTTCTCCTGAAAATCTTTCATTAATCATCTTGGTCTAGGATATGCAATTATAATTAACATTGTCAGAACTGCTTAACAAAATATTTATAATATTTATCTACCATAGATTATGCATAATAATTATATCTCACCCGGTGTCGTCGCAGCCGGCATATCCAAAGCAGGCAGTTCAATGAGCGATGCTAACGTAGAGTCGCTCAGCCGTAACATTTGCACATGCGGCGCCGACAACACGGCCGGGCCGAGCTCGCCACCCAGCGCGGGACTGTCGTGTTGCTCGCACACCGACGATGACACCTGCCAGCCGTTCCACAGCGGCCAGTGGCCCAGGAATAGTACTAGTTGAGTGCATATCTGTGGAATAACATAAAAAGCTGTATATTTGTACTAGCTGCGCCCTGCGGTTTCATCCGCATAAGTTTCCATTACGTGGGAATATCGGGATAAAAAGTATCCTATGTGTTAATCCTGGTTATAAACTATCTGTGTGTTAAATTTCATTCAAATAAGTTCAGTAGTTTTTGCGTGAAAGAGTAACAAACATCCATCCATCCTCACAAACTTTTTTTTTTAAATATATATTTGTAGGATAGTAGGATATCAAAGTCGCGGGAAGCACCTGGATGAGGAACGCACGGAACTGCGAAGTATGGCAAACAAAAGGGGAGTCCTATATCCAGCAGTGGGTGATTCTGAAATGTTGATCCTGAAATGTTGATCCTACATATACATAAACGAAATGGCGAGAATCATTACGCTTATCAGAATTCTACTGATGAACAAGTCGATGTAATCTATAATTCTATATTAACTGCATGTAAGCCTCCCGGGAAGAAACAAGAGATAATTGTATCTTCTGTAGGTCACCTAAAGAAAACAAAGTTTTTTTTTTGAAGCGAAAGTTACCGTTACCAATTTCTTGGCATGTCAATTGTACAGAACCTTATCTGCCAGCTGAGATAAAGACCTGCACGTTCCAATACCTACATTCTTGAATAATCTTAACAGTAAACGCACCTCAATTCTAATATTTACCTTCATAATGAACACTTGCTAAATTCCACTAAATACAAGTTAATTGATTAAATAAACAAATTTATACCGTTTGAGCCCATAGCTTGACGTCTATCGTAGAGGCAGGTGAAGTCTTTGGTCCCAAGTTGTCCAGTTGAATGTTGGGTTCGAAATCTTCGTCAACTGGCAGCGATAGGCCTTCGATGTCCGCTCCGTTAGTGCCTTTCATTACAGCGTACAGAACCTGCAGAGAGTTGAATAGGTTTTGGAAGGTAATTAAGAATGGAATACTATTGCCAGTTAGTTTCAGGCTAGTGAATTGCCCTGCTAATTTGTACACTTGGCATTGTTCAGGAGGTAATCCTTTTGATTGGTTTCTCGAGGGAACGGTCTTGCGCTGGCCGCTTCCAACAGGTTCCCGAAAATTCATTACAATGTAATGAATTCGGGTATCCGCTAGATTACCCGACGATTAAATCATTAGGATTTGATCGTCGGTTCATTCTTGTGAAGCCGTTTATGAACTTATACTCATCATACGAGCTTTTTCCCTAATATGTTTAATTTTGATGCGCTAGTGGCAAAAATCTCAAATATACACAGCTTCCCTAAATGACCTTCCCAAAAATATGTCAAATGTCTACCATTCATAGAAAATTGCTAACAAGATTCACAGGGCACATTTTGCAAGAACATTTTAAGTGTTTATGTAAGAATACCGTCAGCCCACAGTTTCGTGGAATGCCGCTATTCTATTTATTAGCACCCTATTACGTGTATGTGAGAGATAGTGTTGTCATCGAGTAGAAGTTTTAGTTTAAAACGGCGGGGCGCGGTGAGAATGGTACAGTCAACAGCTGATTCAGCCGTAGTCACCTCTCAAACAACCCACACAATCGCAACATGCTGAAGATCGTGAGTATTTTGATATCTTGGATTTCAGTGATTTTGGGACATACTGTGATATTGAGACATTTGCGATAAGTGTCATAATTGAATTGATAGATTCGTAAATCGGTTGTAAGATCGGTAGCCGAGACAATGGGCAAAATGCTGTACCACGCCATAGGTATGCACGCGGTGAGACGGGGGTTAGTGCAGGCCGCTCATTCGTCAACGCTCACGCGTCGCGCCTCGCGCCTCGCCCTGCATTTCTAAGGCAGCGGTTTCGGTAAACTATAGTTCGAGCAGTGTCTGCACGCACCTTCCCAAGGAGTGTTAATTCCAAGGTGCAAGCCCTACAGTACGATGAAATTATCAGAATGTCGCAAATGCAATCACAATGATACGTAAAATGTCAGGGAATAAAAATCCTTGGCAAATAGTATCCTGTCCAGTGTAACAACCCAACCTCGAGATCTAACTATGTTTAGTTTCCGCACTTATGCCCGGTTTCTGAGGTACATTTGTCGGTGGTTTATCTATGCATTAGCGCTATTGGTTCGATAACTTGTGAAAGTGCGTTTCCGAACACCGCAATGTAAGATAAACTCCGTTTAAACTCAAGTTAACTTAACTGACCAATGTGCGCCGTTTATCGGTTCCATAACTATATTTGACGTTTAATTTCATAGCAAACTACACATCAACAACGTGTATTATGAATTAAACTGCCTGTGAAAGCTAAATAAAATTATTAAATAGAGAATACAATGAGTGTTAGCATCATGAATACAGAAAATAATCTGTGACAGAAGTTTCGTCCGTTTTTTTACTGTCGATGAGGTATATAGTCAAATTCATTAGCCACTTCGATAATAAGCATCATTACTCTTTCAGTAAAATTTTTACTACGTTTTCTAGATTACATTATGCTATTTTACAAAATAATGCTTAATACACTAACGATTGGAAAGATAAATGGACTTTTAACTTAAAATGAAACGGCAAAGCAAAAATAATACCACACGAAACAAAAACAATGAAGTGTAAAGGTCTCTTAAAAAAAATACAATGACGTCGTTCACACATCTGCCGAAATCTGCCCCTAAACAACATTTTTTTACGCGAACTCGTATACAGACCCATCTAGCGGCAACTAAGGAACTACTTATCGGTTTCATAGTTATTGAATGGTTTATTGCGTATCCAGAAACGCAGTGACAGTTAACCGACGTTTATCTTATGCATAACTTTATTGAACCAATAACTAATGAGAGTTTATCTCTGGACTTCAGAAACCGGGCATTAGTCCTTCAAGTGGACCATTGTGCGGGGTTATGGCAGCCGTCGGTCGGTGGTTATTCCAACCAGCCCACCTCCCTCCAGAAGCTGAGATGTTCTCAACAGACCAGGAGACTTAGCTTAACGGATGACTATTCTCAGGTACTCGTCGCCCTCGCCCTGTTCACCGTGGCCGCCGCCGCCCCTCAACAACTGGGTCAGGCCCCCGCAGCTAACCCCGTGTACATTCTCAAGCAGGACTCTGATGTCAGCCACGATGGATACAATTTCGAGTACGTATAGTTTTCTAGTTGTAAAAGTTGGAGAAAGCGAGTTTCCAACGCATAACCAAATTCTAAAGACATATTTTGCAGTATAAATGGAGTGGATGAAAAAAATTCGAATTAGAAGCTGAACTTAGTCTATCACAGAAAAAGTGCACACAGAAACTTCGATTCCTGGTGGTATACTAGGAATCGAAGTTTGTATTTTGCTGAAACTAAAGTAAATTTTTCCCTATCCTAGCTTCGAGACCAGCGACGGAACCTCTCGCCAGGAGACGGGTACCCTGAAACAGATCAGCGAAGACCACCAGGCTCTAGAAGTCACCGGTAGCTACAAATACGTCGGTACCGACGGCCTGACATACGCAGTCAGCTTCGTCGCCAACGAGCACGGTTTCCAGCCTCAAGAGCACGTTGAACACCAACAATAAGCACCAAGTTTGATCAAAAATCACTATAAAATGTTCCAACATTTGTGTGGCCAATGTTTGATCAAACATTAGTATTGTTACCATCATGTTCACCAGTATGTGTAGGTTTTACTACATGCGCTGACTGTTATCATTTTCATCGTTTCTACATTTTTCGTATCTCTTTTGTATGAATATATTGCAGTAATATATTTTTGATTGAATTTAAATGTTTTTCCTTTCCATCTATTCTTATCTGATACCTAAACCAGTGAGATTCAAAAAGTCTTCCTCTCTGCCGTAATCGGGTAAAATAATTGCTTTTTTTTTCTTCTCAAACTTTATGCTTATCGTGGTCCTAATCTAGAAATAGGCCTTTCAGCTACAGCTCTAGTACTATGATATTACTTTACCTTGTAATTTTGTTTAAATCCTGTCAATCTCACTGAAATTGAAATCCCACGATTTTCGAAAGAACTAACCTTAAATATCATAAGCAACAGCGTCTGGTCTCCATCCTTCTCTTGCATCAGGTAGTTAGGGCCGCACCTCACTGCGAACTCCGCAAGACACAGCAGAAGCGAGCCTGCTAACGGCTTCACGGAGTCACGCGCGCTACTGGGCGAGATCTGCGCTAGGCATGCGCAGATCCACTTGATTATTTTACCTGGGAAAATAGAAATAAAGTTTAATACATTTATAGTAGTAGAAATAAAAGTAATATGGAGTTAAAATACCCTTTTGCGTAGTTTTGAGCCCGATTTATAACTACGATCACAAAAAATCAACTTATCAAGTCTGTTAAGAAAATCGTGGTAATTTGCACTGCACCTGTGTAGGAAGGCTCCTATTAATAAAAGTTACTTTGCTGGTTTTCCTTTACCGTTTTGGAGCAGTGATGGCCGGCTCAAATGAGAGTAAATCATTTCATCACCACTGCTATTAAAACGGTGAAGGAAAACATCGTGAGGAAACCGGCATGTCCTAGAACCAAAAAATCGGAGACATGTGACATCTACCAACCCGCACTGGGCCCGCACTCCCTCTCATCGAGAGGAGGCCTGTGTCCTACCAGTGGGAACATTATAGGTTGATTATGCTTATTAGTTTCAGGAAACCTATTAGATTTACTATAGACAACTGGAATGCAAGTGTAACACACGGTTGAAAAATAAAGAATATACATAGGAGAGACAGACAATGCTTTAAATGCTTTGGTTCCTTACCAGCAAGACCAGGATACAGCTCGACGATTCGGTCCGTATAGTCAGCGAGCACCAGAATGCAGTCACTCACCACCTTTGCGATGTTCTTGTTCTTCATCTGTAAACAATAGTTTAATGGAGTCACTCAAAGCCGTGCTTGGCATTGAAGATTGTTTTGTTGACAGTGATTTAGACTCCTACGGAATCGGGAACATTTAAGTTTGCGAAAACTTAAACATAAGAATTGAATGCGAATTTTAGTTTCATTTCGTAAAGTTTTAACACTCAATTAAAATTAGCTTTATCTTCAAACACCTTGGAAAATTGTTACTTAAGAGAATGCCGAAATTACTACAAACTTTCATACTATAAAATCAAAATTCAATATTTGCTTTCCGAAAGTGCTATATTATCGCATTTCTGACGTAACTTCATCGAGTCATATTAGGTGCTGACCGCGTAGGTATATTTCTAAACCATTCATTAGAAATATTGCGTAGTTGAGGTGTTCAATATTGTATATGCTAATTGACTGACAGATACATCCAGATGCCTTTCACTAGCTACACTATGAGATTTTCTAATATGAGTCAGATTTTTGTGGTAATATTTTTGATATTCGCTTTAAATAATATCGTTAAAATAGTATGAATAGCATTATCGCGCATCCATTTATAACTGACTGTAAATTGATACGTTTTGACCAGATGTTCCCGCTCGTCTTTTATTACAGCCGATAATTATTTATCCATACTAATATTATAAATTCGAAAGTAACTGCTTATCTGTATGTTACCTTTTCACGCCTAAACCACTGAATGGATTTCGATAAAATTTGGCAGAGGAATAGATTGCATCCAGGGGAAGGACATAGGATAGTTTTTATCGACATACCTCGCGGGCTGAGCCGTGGGCGGAAGCTAGTTATGAATAATTTAATAATACGTGCATGCCGAAGGATACCTCACTGCGATACATCGCGGGCTGCTTGGGGGTTCACCTTGATGCCTTGCATGTGCACGCGTGTTTATTATTGTTTTACATGGAGGTGACATCGAGCAACGAGCTATATCGCGACCGCGAGGTATCGC
Source organism: Gortyna flavago (assembly GCA_963669345.1). Taxonomy (NCBI): domain Eukaryota; kingdom Metazoa; phylum Arthropoda; class Insecta; order Lepidoptera; family Noctuidae; genus Gortyna; species Gortyna flavago. The sequence goes on from OY770142.1 coordinate 7,359,145, forward strand.
AGTGAGGCATCTTTTGCATGTAATTATTAGGGCTTTGGGGTACAAAGTCCTAATAATTATATATATCTTACTATAGGACACCGGTGGCAGCGCAACCATGGTCGCACGGCCAAAAAATGTATGCTTGGTTGCGCAACCGCTCACCGATTGACGCCTGGTGAGATACCCACAATAAAGCTGTGAGTATTTATCTGGCAGCGTGACCATGGTTGCGCCACCACGGTGTCCTAGTGAGATACAAGCTTTAGTGCTTCAAGCCCCGCGTTCGTTTCAGTGCTGTTAAAATCCGTCTATAATTTGAGAATGACGTCATTAATGTCACTTGTCGAAGTAACTTCGTCAAATAGTAATAGTAGACAGAATCAACCAGAATTTTATACTTACCAAATATAGGCAGCATAATGTTGAAAATGCACGTATTACCCTGTCCAAATGCAAATTGAGTGTTGACCTTTAACAACAATCGACTTGCATTTGGGGTAGGCAATAAACGTGCATATAATATATATGGTGCAGCCTCCTTGATAAGCTAGGTAGAGCAAAGTCTTTTGTCGCATGTCACATAGTTACGATGTAGAGTATGCTAAATTCTGTGTACTTATCCAAGTTATAATGGCAATTTCTGATTATATTTGGATTGCATATAATAAAAAATATATCATCATATATTTATTTTATAAATGTTCATTGACACAAAGTGGCTTAATCCTAAAACGCATAGGTATAAGCCTTGGTGAGAAATAAAAGTAGGATACCCATTAATTCACGAATTAAGGATCTCTTGATCTCTACGATTCAAAAAACATTTTGTTGTTATTACAATCAAAACACCGGCCAGGGAACAGGATACATTCACGGCGACAGTTCGAGCGTTCATTGCAACCGTCTGTTAAGAAGACCATGTTTAATGAAAAGAAGGTCCATGTGTAATGGTTACAACAAAAAAAGTAACTGTGGTGATAATTTTGACGTACCATGAGCATCTGCAGCAGGCAAGTGACGTACGAAGGCAGTCGTGCGCATTGCGTGCGCGTGGCCAGTAGGTGGCACACATGCGCGGTCAGCGCGCATGCGCCCGCGCAGCGCGCTGCCCCGCCGCCCTCTCGCCGGCATACTCGAACTACTATGTTGAGGACGTGCTCCTGTGACGAAGAATAAAACAATAATAAGAGATTGCTAGTCAATTTTATCAGCGATACAGTACTTATGGAAACGGCCTCCCACCTAGATCACCTTGGTTTGTCGGTCAACTATTTGCGATTAAAAACCTTTGAAATGTAGAGAATGAACCAACAATAATACATCGATGGAAGTTTCACTTGCTTTCTAGTCACTTCTTTATTACTAGTATTTTATCTACTTTACAACAAGAAGTGTTAAACAAAAAGGTATACGTAATAATCGGTTTGCAATTGCGTAACTCCGCTTTAGGAGTTGTAGGTTCAAACCCAGACAGGCGCTTTACTTTGTGTAAATAATTCCATCAGCATTGCTCTCAAAACAACGAAGGAAATCATCGTGAGGAAACGGGCATGTCCTAGAACTGAATTAGAATACCATGTGACATCTACCAACCCGCACTGGGCAAGCGTGGTAACTTACAGCCTACTCCCTAACAGTGGGAACATTACAGTCTGATTATGCTAATTGTGTAGGCCTCTGCAATTGCAAACCGATTATTTTTCGATCAAAGATTGAATATCAAGGTGACTAAAGTAGCAGATCAAGTGCTTGTACAATTTATAATCAGTTTAATCTTGAGAGCGTACCTTGAGGTCAGGACAAGAGACTGTGTTGTACTGGTGAGGGTAAGGCTGCAGCATGGGTGCGTTCATTAGGCCGTCGGGCAGCGATAGCAGTGACCCTAGGAATGTCACTGCAGCCGTGCGTGGACACTGCAACAAAAGGGAGTGTCAGTACGCTAAATAAATAATAAATAAAAAAGCGGAATGTGAACTTGATTCTGATGATAAACATGTACTGCGTTAACCTAGATCTTATAACGAGATACGACGGAATAGTGTTTCGCCATTTTCTAAAGACGACCTAATCCCGGATCCCGACATACCCGGGAAAGAAAGTTTTAGAACTTTCCAAACAGCCAGACAGAACAAATTAATCTAGATTTTGAGTTCACTAGCCGCAAAAACAACCATTGTTTCATTAAAAATGTAATAATAATACAATAACATTAAACTTTACTTAAAATATATCTTTAACTTGATCAAGAGCCGTTAAGTCAAAATCTGTCAAGGGACGGGAAAAATTTTCTCACTCACCGAGGGTCCCATGTCCGAGGAGTTGAGCACGACAGTGGAAGCGTGAACGAAGTCGAGCAGCAGTAAGGAATAGCCATCGAGTGCTAGGGACAGATACCGCGGTGCCGCGTGCTCGACTAGTACGTCCACTACAGAACGATCTTCTCCGGTCAGACCTGGTGGAGAAAAGTGGTTGTTTAATTATGGTTCCGACCAGACGATAATGACGTGCAGGAATCGACCAATCACAGGCAATACCAGAGTCGCGATGGGATTTTTAACCAATGTGAGTAGTCACTTCCTGCTCGTCTCCGCCTCAGTGGAAACGCACCCTTAGAGTCTGGTTACGGATCTATGACATAATACGATAAAATGGATGCATGGTGAATATGACTCTTTCATGAAAATTTGACGTTTTCCATAAAATATTACATGGAGGGCTATATTGATCATTTTTGATTATAAGTATTCACTATGCTATGATTACATGCGCGGATCTTGACATCTGCATAGCTATTCCCAACCATTCGACATGCTTCCGTACCGAATCGAACATCAATCAACGTTATAGAAGGAGTCCTTAAAAAGTTTGTTCACAATTCCAAAACCCGAAAATGTTGTCTGTTTAAATCAAATAGACGACCGACTCTTCCGACAGCTGTTTGCTGGCGGCGGCAGGGCAAGGTTATCGAAATGTGTAATTACCGACAGGATAGCTTAACGAATGGATGTGAATAGCTATGCAGCTCTGTAATACAATACAGAGCTGCTATTTGCAAAACCGTACGAAAATTATGATTTGGTGGGCTACTTTATCATCCACTTTAATATAACATCGCGGCCTTTTCCGCCTGATCACCTAATTTTTTTTTCGCCTAAATCCTACGGCAGCGCCAAGCCACGTCCCCTTAAAGTTTTCGCCTATTAGGAAAGCGATAACGGAATTAGTTGCAACCTACATTGCGCAGCTTAGTGACGCATCACGTGTACTCCTTTTGTGAATTTTACTGACGAACTATTTGACCTTGGCGCGGGGTCAGAGAGCGCTTCTATTTTTGAGTGCAAGCAAAAATTAATTTAGTGGTGGTCAGGCAAGAGTGTCCGCGATAGTACCTATGTGGGATATTAATCAATATACTTTTTTCACAAGTTTCCCTAAACCCGCTACTTACCATGATGGAGCGCTCGCTGGTAAAGATGTAGATGTGCCAGATGCAGGCGGTTGTTGCAAGAAGATGGCGCGCCCGGACCTTGCGCTTGCGTCGACTCGCATAGCAGACGCAATGCAAGAAGCTTGCCTGCCCTGGATGCAAGTAAATATTACGTGCGTCAATAAACAAAAGCTTTAAATGGTAACTTTTAACAATGGTAAAGATACGTCCTCTAACCTGTGAATGCTAGAAGGTAGCTCAATAACCGTCGCCGATTAGTTAAATTTGAACGGGTCGGCGTGCCTTCAGGAACTCTGTAACTTATGCTACCGATGTTTTGTAGAGTTCGTTTAAATTATCACTAATCGGTTGATCACTTTACGATGGAAAGGCTTTCGTGCAAGACCCGAGAAGGTAGATGGTACATGTCGTATCAGTCCAGCAGGCCTAGTGGTGGATTTTCACACACAAAAAGTAAAGACATTTACAGGTAAACTCCATAATATTACTTTTAAGCTAGCAGTAAATACAAACGGAGTCAAGTGATATCCTACTTTTTGTCCCCAATCCATTCTTTCAATATTCATTTCTTCAAACGCACAGATACCACACTCGCGTTAGCTACGGTTTCGCTTACAAATCTTTTACTTATTTAATTTAAACGCGAAATTGGAAGGTACAAATAACAATTGTTATTAACGAGCGCATGTCAACAGTGCATTGAACGCTTCCATCATTTAGATTTCGCAATTGAATTTAGGTTACTCGGATGTTTATAATAAGGCTGAATCATCGATAAGAACAATAGATGCAGAACAATAATCTCTCGATAAACAAAAGAATAGCTGACCTGTGTGAGGGCGGCAGTGCCTCCGCCTCGAGGCACCATCCAGCGACCAAGTTGAACGGCACGTGTATCTCCGTGTTCCCATTGAGCGTCTGGTTCGCACTTATCTGCAACAAACACCACATGTCACCACCGAAACACAACTCTCTACTTTTCAAATACATCTTTAGTTATTTTAATGCATAAGTGCCTCTGAGTCCTGATCGCCTTCGAAAGACGTCTGATGCGGATGGACCATTGTTGTTATCTTCATTTTTAAATTCCATTTCAAAATATTGTCTGTTTAACGAATATTACGACACACATCGTCTTCACATTTCTTCAATGTCAAAACAATCTTTGACATTTGAAGATTTATTATCAAAATACCCTCACAACGATTTATAAATGATTGCGACATATTTGTAAACAACAACCTCTTTCTTCCTGAGCCTCCTCAGGAGTCTTCTTTTTCCTGCTCTTCTTTCGCATTGGCAGTTCTTGAATACTTTCGATTTGGACAACAGGTCGCAGAGACTCAATAAAACCATTCACGGAGCACAAGTCCTCGCGACCGATTATAAACCATGTAGACTATTTATGCAAACAATAACAAATGATGCGAGCGACGAGATGATTGTGAATAGTTTTTCTATAGCACCATCTGCCAAACATTGACAGATATCGACTGATAAGTTACTCCAGCGTGCCATTATTTGTGATAAACATTAACAGATGGCTTCGCTTCGGAATGATTTCATTACATAAGTGTTTATTCACGATACCGCGACCGCTTCAATTTGAAAGTTCTAAACGCGTACAATTCCAAGTAAACATTGTTTACTTGCGACGTGGGTGGTGCTGGGTAACCGAACTTGATTTAGCAGTTTTTTGTATACTTAGTACTTTCTCATACTTTGAGCTATACTCATATTATAAAGAGGTAGTTAGTAAATCTTCGGAACTACTTATCAGATTCCCAAAACTATTTTCACTTGGGAAGCTACGGTATTTCCGAGTGTCATAGGATACATTATACGTTAAAACAAAAAAAAAAAAACAAATACGCAGACAAAGTCGCTAGCTAGAGCTAGAATTTTATACGCCACAGTTCTAGTTATCGATGTGTCATATATGTATACGACATTGAGATCTTCGAAATGCATCAAGGTGTAAAGTGAGAGGAGAGACACAGTGCGACTGATAACTAATTACGTAAATGATCATTGATGCATCAATTATTTCTATGAAAAATGCTTTTGAAAGAAGCAGTAGGTAGCTAAGAAAGAGTAAAGGATCAAAACTCGTTGGAATCTATTCTATCTATCACCAAAATAATCATTTAGTTAAGAGGAAAATGTACTGTGACAGTACGGGACGGTCGACAGACGTACGCACGACGTCATTTATCAAGCTACTATACATTTCCAGTATAAGCTGAATTCTCATTGTACGAAAAGCCTATACAATGCGAGGTCAGCTAAAGCTGGAAATGTATAGTTTGATATATCGTCTTGTGCACTTGTGACTGAATTTTACATAAATATTCTAAGTTTATCAGGACAAATGAATACATATCAATAGGATATAATTATCAATACCAAAATAAAGCTAACATATACCTATTATGGTATTGTAGTATTCAGTTAAACGGTTGATGAGTAAATTCGGATTAGGATACTTCCTAAATTATTTTGTAAAGAATAATATATATTATATTTTTGTGGGATTGGCCTCTAGTTACTGATTTTTGTTTTTATAAATAACAGACACTATGGTAAACAGCAACTACAATAATTTATCTTAATCAAATGAGTTAAGTATGAAAATGGTATTGTATTATCGACTTCGTAAATGCTTTACCGACTTTGATAACAATTCCGAGTTAACTGAAAATTCACTAAGGTTGAAACTATCTTACTGTCACATAGACAAATAGACCTTGTCGTTTTATGACGTACTAGTGACATTCAACCTAGTAAAGCTATACGGTCGACTATACTATTGCGCGTAAAATGCGATGGAAAATAACAAGGATTAAACTGAGATGGAAAAGATTGTAAGTAAATCGTTTGGCAATGAGTCATTTCCTCTTTTGTCTAAGATAAAATATAATTTTGTATATGAATGCTGATAAAGAAGTCAATGGCATCTGTAGCGGAACGCATCTTATTTTAATCTTTCTACAAAAATCAGTATCGCTCAATCTGTCAATCATTTGCGATACTTTGTAGGTCTTCAATTCTTTTTGTGTACATGAAGATATAAAATATAGTTATTATGCTTAACCGCTTCAGACCCGGATTTAAAAGTAGCTAAGGATACTGTCTAGAAGAAAAACATAACAGAAACATAGCTAGTTAAATTGCTTATATTATCATCACCTTAAAATCACCTTTATCGTAATAATACTTTCACTTTTTTTTTGCTTTTTTTTCAGAACCAACTTTCGCAATAACTTGAGACAGTTTTTTTCCTAAAACAGGTGATAGTGCAACGCGATTACCGGTGAAGATAATGAAGCTTTGCCGATTTGAACCAATTCAATCGCGTGATCGGCACGCCTAGGTCTCTGTGATTCTATCGCATGCGGTTAACCGCATAGCACTAGCACCAGTTACAGCAAGTAATAGTTGATAAGACTCACCTTCAGCAGTGTACAATTGAGATGTATAAGATAGTTGTACAAGTTGGCGTGCGCCTGCGGGTCCCGCAGCAGGTTGGGGTCGCCGAGCGCGGCCAGCATGCGGCGCCACAGCACGGCGGCCACGTCGGGCAGCCAGCCGCGCGCGCGCCCGCCCATCACCACCCCCACGCCCTCCCCGCCCAACCCCAACATGGACTCGCCCGATTCGTTCTCCGTCCATTCTGGTATACCGATATCCAATGAACCTACTTTAACTTAATTAATGTATATCTAAACATGTAATGAAGTGCACGAAACCTATTGATTACTTAAAGGGGAATGCGCTAAGACGCAACACGCCGCCATACAGAGAAAACCTCATGATTGCAATAAACGTTATTTTACAGGGGAAGATAAAAACTGTCTGAAAAATGGCCGTCTTGACGTTCCGATGTTGTAATTATCATCATTAAAAGGCACTAGAAAAATTTTTAGAGTTGTGCACGTTTGTTCTAAATACAATGTGGAGATGTCAATACGACAATAAATGAAAATATTGGTAATACTAATGCATAAGCGTATTTAGGAACTATCGAATAACGTATCCTAACATTGAAATTATAAACGTGTTTTTTTGTAACAAACTAAATAGTAATGATGGACCGACTGGCTATAGTGATTGAACTATTGGATATATTTGGTCTAATTTTTGTATGCAGAGTAGGAACGTCATTATTAGAAATACGAAGTTTCATTTATTGTCGTATTGTCGTCTCCATGAACATTAGGAAAATTTCTACAAAACAAATAAAAAGAAAAACAATACATTTTCCTTTAGGAGGTTTTCCCTGCATGGCAACGAATAGTTGCTACAGTTTTCAAAACTGTATGTAAATTTAAATTTTACGGGCTAAGGAACTTAGCGCATTTGCCTTAATTTGAGCCGTTTTGTTAGTGAAGCTGAGATCAGACGATTGCAGAATTAAAGCGCAATAAGTAGCACAAATTTCTGTTGATACAGAATATTTGCGCAATCTTCCGAACTTGAACACAACGTTAAATTGGTTAGTTTTAGTAATATTTTAAAGAACAAGTGATGTTTAAGTCACAATTGCCTCGCAAACAGGTATGTTTTATTACTGTGTGTCGCCGTTTTTTATTTAGCTACACTGATTCCGTAAAGTGGCAACATCTCATAATTGTTTAATACTTAATGCGATATCAAATAATCAATTTTAGCTAACACGTGGCGCAATCAAAATTTACATGTACATCAATATATTTGTTATTATAAGCTTTTTTTATTATTATTCCTTATTTCGAAATACTTTTATGAAATTATGAAAGACAAAAACAAATGAAAAACTAAAAAGTTTCGAGTACATACCAACATTTGCGCCATCGGAAGCCAAATCTATCTGCAAAGGAGAATCTTTGATGGAACTACTTTCTACGCCACTCGAAGGCGCGGGCGACGGCGAACGGGAACCTTAAAAATAAGGAAACATTAAAAAATATTCTTGATTTAGATTTTATGATTAATTTTATTAGACAATTCTCGTAATTTAAAACGTTGAAAATCTAGTCGCAGTCTCTGAGACATCTCATCTCAGCGACGAAACAAATGTCAAAAACTAGTCAAAACTGTTGGGAAATTGGGTATTTTTTACAGATTGACACTGAGATCAGACTGTTAAGGTTCTTAAAGTTACGAGAATTGGCCGTCAGATAATCACGCATGGCGTCAGTTGTATTTGTATAACGGTCAACAACACGTCAGTAAGTAGGAGTACGTCTTGAACTACGAAACCACCGTTACTGCTACGCAATAAAGGCGCAAAAGTTAAATTATTGTTAACATGAGCGTGCAGTTGACCGTACATACTACGACTGACGCGGGACGTGTGGCGGGTAATCGGATAATTATTTTATTAAATAATTTTTATTGTTCCAAAAACAGTGTTACATATTATTTTGTCCACCACTTATTGATAAACAAAAACTATGCAATACAGTACTTAACTTTAGTGGAAAAGATCATCTATATCCTGCACTTGTTAAAAAAAAATTATCACAGGGCCTGCTGTTTAAAATGAGTCAACGTATTGACAATGTATGTAAACCGATGTTTGTTGGAAAAAAACTAATGGGTAGTAAAAGGATACATGAAAAAGTAGGAACAAGTTGGTCATTAGAAGAAAGTAACTAGAGGTGTGTGTGTGGTTTGAGTAAGTTGGTAATAAATGTATTGGAAATGAACTCACCACTAGCTGAATCTCTCTCTTCATTTGTCGTCGAGTTTCGTAAGGAGTCTAATGAATACCATCTCCTTGGCTTGTCGTTCGCCGGTTCTTTGGTATCTAAACAAAAATAACAGAACAGATTAGATACCTGCATTTTAAGAAGTAGAAAAGGACAATGTTTGTAGCACTTCATGCGAATCCGTGTCATTGAAATCTTATAATATCTTACGCGCTTTCTAAAACCTTGATCAAGATACTGATTGGTAAATCAGCAGTGAAATATCGTTGGTTTTGATTAGCATAATCAGCGAATAATGTTTCCACTCCTGGGACACAGGCCTCCTGACTCTTGTCTGTGAGCGGGAGTGGGTCGTAATCCACCACGCGGGCCCAGTGTGGGTTGGTGGATATCACGTCATGTCATCGAATTTTTGGTTTTAGAACATGCCGGTTTCTTCAAGATGCCTGCCTTAACCGCTTTAATCAGAGCAGTGGTGATGAAATAATTTATATGAAGTAAAGGCCTGCCTGAAATCAAACCTACGACCTGCAACTCGTAAGATAAGGCTGTCATTACTGCCCTAGCTGCATTGGTTTTGATTGGTTCATCAATATTACAACATTTAATCAAATCACTTGACATGGAATAATATAACCGCGTCCTAACCAAAAGCGATCGACGCGCGAATTTGATAATCCTTTCTTTTTTTTCGGAAATCCGAAAGCGTCCTCTGTCGGTGCGATCACGCTTTCCGGTTCACCAACCAGATCGCTTTTGGTTAGGACGTGGGGAATGAGCACAGAATAAATCGAATTGGCTTTCATAAACCGGAAGAACCTATGCTTCAATTCATAATCTCAGATAATTTAGGGTCAGTTGCACCAAGAGCAAAGTTATTCTGTGTCAAAGTTAATTCTACAGTAACACTAACAATGACCATAGTTTAAATTTGAAATTAAAATGAGCTCCATCGGTAATAGATGCAACACAATGAAAAGATGCATGCGCTGGAGCTTATAATAATAATAAATTTATTTGACATAAAAAGGTACACAGATACAGAGTGACACTTAAGAGCGTTTACGCCGTACGGCATTTCATACAAACTTTCAAGCCGTTGTTTTTCGAAATGTATGAACCGATTTTAATGAAACTTCATACGCATAAGCAGGATACAAAGGTCTAAAAAGTTAGCAGAGAACATTTTAGAAAAATTGTGTTACAGCCAAATTAGACCGATTTTAAAGTTTCCATAGAAACAGAGATTTCCAGTTATCTTTTTTTAATTAAGACATTTCGAAAATGTTCTCTGCTAACTTTTTAGACCTTTGTATCCTGCTTATGCGTATGAAGTTTCATTAAAATCGGTTCATACATTTCGAAAAACAACGGCTTGAAAGTTTGTATGAAATGCCGTACGGCGTAAACGCTCTTAACACATTGAAGGACACTAAACGAGACACAATAGAAGTTTTATTGTTATTACGTCGAGGGGCGTAAGTGTCCCGCAAAGTGTTAATTTAAGCGTGCGAATAGCCTGGTACAAAATAAATGATCAATGACCCCCATGCTAGGCAATACCTGTGTTACAGGGGTCATCCATCCGTCCATTCTGGGTATTATAATAATTACTTACAAATTAGTAATGTGCACTTTTGTAAAAAGCTAGAGAAACCAAGATTAGAAATTGATATTATAGAGAAAAAAAAGTTAATATCAGTAAACAAGTATGAGTATATGTTACATTTCATCGCCTACTTATTCAATTATGCACTTTAGAGTTTAGTTTTTAAGTTGATTTTTGATTGACCATTTGTAATAGGTCTTAAAAATTTTGGTTGTAATGGAGTCTCAACTTTGTTTAGTAAAACATTGAGCTAGTTTTGATGTAAATATAAGTGAGATTCGTAGAATGACAAGTATAGTGACGTCAACATACCCATATGCGTTTGCGCATGATTCCCCAAATGAGGGTCACTACGACATCTCGTTAGCTGTCGTCGTGTGCTGCCAGTTTCTTTACGAGGATGTGCTTCGTGGCCTGTTTTTGGTGATTTGCCTGCAAAGAAAACTTTTGTTAATAAATTGAGTTTGTGTTTAATCTATCATCAACTGCAGATTGAATTTCAACGGCAATGTTTGATTAATTGACAACGGGGTGTGAGTGACATTTTCAGTTTTATGTGCAGAAAGTCGCGTTTTAATGGTCGATGTTACAGTAAATTATATTCGCGATAAAGTTGGATTAGCACCGTGACGCAACCCGTGCGCGCTTCATACAACTCCAATGAAGATTTTAATCCCCTTTGCGCGGCCCATGCGGGTTTGCCTCAGCCTGTTAACGTATAATTGAGAGACTTCTATTTCTATAATTGAGAGAGGTCACTGTCAAGTTTCGTAGTTGCATAGATCGCAGATGTTGGCTTACCGGGTGTCCTAGTGCTATGTTGTGCGGCGGCGTGGTGCGGCAGCGCGGGGCGCGGCAGCGGCGCGGGCGCAGCCGGCACGCGCCGCCCGCCGCGCCCGCGCTCGCCGCTCGTGCTCTCCGACAGGTCCAGTGAGTACACGTGACGAGCTAGCACGCGGGTTAAAGTTTCCATTGTTTTCTAGAACAAGAACAGCATATTTGAGCATTTTTTTGCCACAAAAATAAAAATGTTTTAATTCATTGTGCCTAACTCATGTAAGCGAGCGTCACTGAATTTTAGCAGCCCAACGCATATAAAGGCTGCGTAAGAGACAAGCAATCGCAATTAAAGGTCATCGCATACCTTAACAACTCGACACCAACTCGATTCAACAAAAAGCATTGACATATAAGTTGATATGGCGTCCGATAACCATAAAACAATAAGCTCAGGTACACACGGTCGATTTTTTCGTGCACTGGATTTTCAACGCACTACTACAACGCGCCGAGAGCTGAAAATCCAACAGTGTGTTTTTTTGACGCACCGGGATGCGCTCTGTTGAATTCTCAATCCTCTGCTTATCACCGAGCCGCGATGCCGCGATATTGTTACATTCATGTGAACGTGGGCTAATATTGAAGTTGGAAAATATATCATCTTGCCAACTTACCGCCCACTCCTTGATCAGATCTTCCCAATGCGTCAACCTAGTAAGCAGTTCCATAAAGTTCTGCCACAGCTCCGGTTTCACCGCTACATTTAAATTCGCCTTGATCCACGTCACTATCAGGGTTTGGAACAACGCTGGTGCCAGGAAACCTCCTATAGAGTAAAATGTTCATTAAGATCATACAGGAGAAGGGCATAAAGGTGTCTGCGATGTTTTTGCTCACCTAGAGATTCCTGTTTCCGCTTTGGCGGCACTTTGGTTAGCACCAGGGATGTTATTTGGAGTAGTACTACCAGCAACTGTTCCCTGTGGAAGAAAAAAATATTTGAATTAAATGAGGAGTTTAGAAAAAGCCGTCAAACTTTACAGATTAAACAACCTCTTTGTGGGATGTCTATGGACTCACATCATCTACCTAGCCTTTTCCCAACTATGTTGGGGTCGGGTTCCAGTCTAACCAGATGTAGAATACCAGTATTTTACCTGGAGCGACTGCCTATCTGACCTCCACAACCCAGTTCCTGGGTAATACGATACCCCTGGTGGGAATGGATGTCAGACTTTTGGGCTTCTGACGACTAATAACGACTGTCAAAGATTCACGAATACCATAGGCTTAACGTGCTTATCGAGGCACGGAGGGGTCTTCGTATGTAAAGATGGATCGGATCGGTTGGGATCTATGAACTGTAATATAAACATTTTTTAAGGATCAGCTCTAAATATCATCAGTTCATGCCCAAGATCAAGTAGTTGTTTTACTTCGGGACTGTTTTACAATTTCCACATGTGACTGGTTCTAGATAAGCCTAGGCTGATACAATTTTCCTTTTTCCTAACCTCCTTACTAACAAACATATTATATCAGATGAATAGTTACACATCTGATTCTTTCTTGCAGTCGTCAGTAATTTGACTTTCGAAAGAAGAAGACAAAGCGTTGTGTTACTTACTATACAACGTTTATTAGTAAGGGGGTAAATCTATATACAATATGATGTAACATAATTAACACAAGACCTCATACACCCCAACTAGAGACTAGATTTAGAAGCATAATACAATGACCAAAACTTATTTTTTTAAAACTAATTATTATTATTAAGAAAATTGTGTTGATCCTAGCATTCCTTTATGCATTTTAAATTGAGTCTTATTGCTTTGAAATAAGATTTAATTTTCTTTAGCTCAATCGGCCGTCAGTATGGCAAAACACATTTAATAAAAAAAAAAAAACAAAATTTTAACTTACCGAAATCGATTTAGTAGTCAGTTATGAACAAACTATTTTCAGGACTTGCGTTTATTCTGTTACACCTTGTATATAAAATTCAAATGCCGTGCGTTACACAAAAACTCGCACGACCGGTTGTGATGAAACTTTGGTAAGTTGTTGTGTGACACCAGAGAAAGATCGTAACAAAAAAAAAAAAAATTAAAAAAAAAAACGCCTACCGCCCATTAGCTAGTCATTTATAATTAGTGTTAAGATAAATATTTTTGCTTTTCATAGTAGGTATTTTTTTTAATCACCCGTAACGCTATCAGTGAGATCTGCTTACCATGTATTAGCATCCATGGCAACATGCATGACCATGTATCTGTAGATATTGAGCACTCGCTTGCACGTATCAGTCTGTTCTTCTAACAACTGTTGTTGACTGAGCGCACCAGGCGGCGCCACCGGCGACGCGGACGCTAAGAACACGTTCGCCGCTTGCGTCATGAATATTTGTAGGACGTTCTGCAAAAATGTGTTTTATTTAAAAGATAAATATATATTTATTGCATAACTGTATACTTGCATCAGTTCTTATTTTAAACATAACATTTTTAGGCTCAGCACTCAATAGTGTACTCAAAAACTCATGCAGATTATAATATACATTTTCTTTTAAAGTGGGTTATACATTTCTTTTGGCACAAAATTGACTCAAACTTTGATTTTTTTATAGTAGTTAACTAGGAAGTACACATACTACACTACTATACATACATTATTTGAATTACACATTCATGCAATAGTTTTAGTCTACTCGCGAAAACAGAATCATTTTCTTTGATTTTTAGGGTGTTTTAAGAGTTTAATGATTTATGTAGTGAAGAACCTATGTATTACTAACACACACAACTAACACGGTATCAAGCCTGAGACGAAGGTGGGAACCGACCAGGAAGTGTTTAAGGAGGAAGCACCGGGGTGGCCCGCGAAATTCAAAGGACATCATCCAAGAGTCGAGCATATATTTTTATACCCAAAAAAAAATGTATAAACATCCGAATTGAGAACCTCCTCCTTTTTAGAAGTCGTTTAAAAATTACTACTGTTTTCTTATGGGAAATAACATTTTGGGCATCTTTTATTACTATTACAGTGAAAGTTTAAAATTAACCCCCCCGGCTGCTATTTGAGATTTAAAATGCCAAAAATCAGTCTTTTAAGCTTACATAAAAAAAAACAAACGTTTAATTGAATTTAACATCCTGAACATGTTATAACTACAAACTTGTTATTAAAATATGTTTTTCGGCGTTTTCAATCTCAAATAGCAGCCGGGGGGGTTAATGGTAGACTTTCACTGTAACACTAAAAGATGCTCCTAAAAAATTTCCGGGCTTTAATTTAAGGGTACGAAATGAATGTCCTTTTCTTAAATTTTTTGCAGTTTGCAGGTCACTGCCAGGTTGTATGTTGAACAAAATATGATTCGCGACCGTAACAAGTATGTGCATTATAATGATTAAAATCATTAATACAACGCTCTAAATTCATATCATCCTGTTGAATGACTATTTTATGAAATATCAACAGTCGCGAATCACATTTTGTTCAACATACAACCTGACACTGACCTGCAAATTGCAAAAAACGTAAGAAAATGTGAAATTTGCGGGTTACCCTGGCGTTTCCCCTTAATCCAAAATAACCGGCATAAAGACGCTTAACGAAGTCATTGTGACTTTTTTGTACTGGTCCATACCTGGGTACCTTCTGGGCTTCTGGTTACAGAGATATTGAAGGTCCAACGGTGCTTTGTGGTTCCAAATTTTTGGCACGAAAGCAAGTTTTAAATGTTTTAAGTAACTTTAAATACCCCCACAACTCCTGTACCGTTGCATGCACCCATAAGCACGATATTTTGCGTGCGTTACATTGTGCGCTCCCGTAGATAGCGATTTGGCACACTGGCAACTAAAAATCGTTTTCCAGCGTATATAACGGCTATGTGATGGGTCTTTTTACAACCTGTATATTATTCATATTGACATACCTAAAGTTAATTTTGTGCTAACGAAATAACACAAATATTTTCTCTACTACATCAATTGTAGTGTTAGTATGAGATTTTTGAAAAGATAGAACACAATATAGCATGCGTTACCTGTAACCCAGCCCGTACCATAACGTTATCCCGTCCCACAGCGCCGAGGTACGAGTCGTTGCGCAAGCGCCGCGGTGGAGCAGCCGGCTCGCCGGCCCCTTGCTGCTCGAATGTGTTCTCTACTAGGAATGGGGGTATTTCTGCCACCTGTCGAACAAAACATCAGGTAAATTTTTTGGGGTTAGTGACTTTATTTCAATTATTGAAAATTTGTAGCATTGTCGAAATATGGTAATTTAATAAGTAGGAGTTTAAATACAAACTCGTTTCTAGATCCACGAAAGTGTGAAAAGAATGTTGTTGTATTACTTGAAGTTTAGTTAGCTTAAAACCAAGTAAAAGTGTTTTTTTTTTACACTGGATAGATATGTGTAGACAATACCTAGAATTTGATCAACTATGACCGGTCTCTCTCGAATTAGACGTTCATCCTGTTTATAAATATATCACTACGTATTATAAAACGAAGTCCTCCAGTCACGTCCGCCAGCCTGTCTGAACGCGATACCGCAAAAGCTACCAAATGGATTTTCATACGGTTTTCA
Organism: Gortyna flavago; assembly: GCA_963669345.1. Classification (NCBI taxonomy): domain Eukaryota; kingdom Metazoa; phylum Arthropoda; class Insecta; order Lepidoptera; family Noctuidae; genus Gortyna; species Gortyna flavago. The sequence goes on from OY770142.1 coordinate 7,375,259, forward strand.
CCATTGGACTGAGTGATTCATGAGGAAGGTTAAGATGTAACTCATTAAATTTTTGTGTAAATTGGATGAAACATGACGTTGATTGTTGAAGATGTCGGAACAAATCATGCCGACTGGGTGCTTTACTGGCGTGTGCCGCATAAACCAATAGAGTGGGTAACCGGTGGTACATTTTTGTGGGATATCTTCCGTCATCCACGCGGGCAAAGCCGCGGGCTAAAGCTAGTATTTTTTTTATTAATGCTTGGCAGCTTTCGAATTCAAATCGTGGTTCTTAGCTACGGTATCTTGGTAGTACGACTTAATCAACGTAGTATTTGCATTGCTTATTCTTGCAGTACAACGTATAATCAGCTATGCGAGCAATCGAGGCGGAACCGGCTGAGCGAGGAAAATGATGATATGCTATCAGAATAAGGTTAGATGTATGTTAAGGCAAGTGTAGAGAGAAACTTAGAAGAGGTACTAGACCCTGATAGTTTAAAAGTTTTAGGTTTAGAGCAATGTTTTAAGCTTAAAGCATAATGTACTCAAATAATACCAGGTTACCGAAACCCTGATCAGAACTCTGATTGGTTAATAATAACATTCCTCCAGACCGTATTTTGGCCATAGCGGCCGATCTCAATGGAGACTAACCTTCGTCGAGAGAGATATTATATTGCACAAGTGTGTGCGCAGACACAGGTGCGCCCTCTCCTCCCTCACTCTCAACAACGATCGACTCTCTCGATTGGTTATTGTTCTGTCAAATCTCATAACACAACAGCCGATCACAGCAATTGTCTAAATTAAACAGATTTTCATAAACCGGGACTTTTATAGTAGTTTTAAACCAGGTGGTTCAACAATGAAGAATCTTGGTACTGATAACTTACATTCATCTGTATCCAGTCCTTGTACAACGCTATGACGCGTCTGACAGCGGCGGCGTGTGAGAAAGGCAGGAGGAACGCTTGCCGGAGCACCTCTATCGTGAAGTCGACGTGTTCGCGCGACGAACAACAGAGCACATCGCGCACCACTAGTTCGGAACTCAGCTCTTCCAATACCCCGGAACCTGGGTAGTACGAAAATGAAGTGTTGAGAAAAATGTTGGAAAAAAATCTATATGACTAAGGACATCAAAGCGAAATAAAGACTTTCTGGGTTATGTGGTATCTATACTTTGAGATGGAAGGCTTTGTCTATGAACAAAGGAGACACCCACAAAAAAACATTTTATACCATGGTATTGATTGATGAAGCTTAAAAAAGTAGGTACAACTGGGCCTATTTAGCGCAGCCGTGAGGCACACTACATAATTATACTGTTTCAAAGTTTTTATTTTTGTGTACCTTAACCTGGGTCAAATAAATTGATTATCTTTCTATTTGAGAAATTAGGAAAAGAGCTCATTTTATATACCGTAATTTCCCTTGGTTTCATTTAATGAATCAGAGGATGGGTTATGCGCGTACGCATACGCTTTACAAACATTCTATTCTCCGAACTTTTTGTATGATCGACTCTGCGAGGCCCGTAGCGCTGAATATTTTCGTGAAAAAATCGGTTTAATTTGGTTCGGGATTTTTTTATAAATACAATTATTATATTCATTTAAATCTGCAGCAAACTGATAAAAAGTCACAAACCTGACTCCAAGCTAGGATGCGGAGTATTAGAAGCAGAATCATGAGACGAAGCTCTACTCGAATCCGATGGATGTACCACAGTGAACGAAGTTTCTTCCTCATGATGTAGCGACGTGGCCGGGGTAGGCGTGTTCGAGTGTGGTAAGTGCGAACCGGTGCTGGTCATAGAAGAAGGCTGGCCGCCGTCACTGCCTTGCTTCTTCATGAAGTGCGCGTAGCTGGCCACCCATTTGATGAGGGTCACCCGGCATAGTACATAATCGTCTTCTAAGATGTTGTGTTGAACTGGAAGTTCTGGAGGTAAAAGTTGGTGTTATGAATTAGATCTATACAGTGAGTGATTTATAAGTATAATACCATTTGCAAGACTTTGATGACAAGACAAAGTTATTTTAGATTTTTGGTGCTATTACTAGTTCAGTTCTCTCTATTTTTTGTACAGGGGTTACAAAGTGGTCATATCAGTATAATAGCATTCAACAGCTTACCTAAATTAGGTTTATAAAGTGAATTCTTGACATTAAACTGAGGACAGATCACAGGCAAATAATAAATCTTAAATTTCTCCAGTAGAAATGCGAAACATCTCATTGCCTTTGTATGACATCTGTCCCTCCATTGGATCTTCGTAACTGACGTGGCCATTCCGTCGAGAAGTATTTCAAAGAAATATTTGGTCTCATTGTCAATAGCCTTTTCGTTAGCACTTGGTGGGAGAAGTGGTTGAATCTCTACACTCTGGACTGGGTTCAAGGCATTTGTATCATGGAATATGGAAGCTGACACGTTAGCCAATTTCCCCATGATCCCAGTCGGTGTTTGCTCCACTACCACTTTCTTTGCATTATCTACAGCAGAATTAAAGTTCGGATGGTGCATTATGTCTTCTATACTGAAGTCGCCGGAGCCATGTGTTTCGTTTGCTGTAATGTTCGGCTTAAGAGGAGATCCAATCGGTATGATGATTGGCTCCGGCATGCCAGGTACGAGTGTGGCGAACATTTTGTGTACTTCATTTGGAGCATTGTCACCAAGTGCTTGGTACCACAGTAAGAAATATCTAAAAGCAAATATTGCATTAGAATCATCTGTTCATTGTACTACAGAGATTTGTATTTTTTTATGATTACTGGTACCTGATAGCCTCTGCTCTTAATTTCTGTGAGTTCCCACTATGGAGGAGTTTCGAAAATATTCTCGTCAACGAGTGTAACTGCCATCTTTTCCCGATCAGCTCTGGCAGGAGGCATAATACTTTGTCTAGAAGGGACAATGCCCCTTCCAGCTCTTCTCTGCCTGCCTTGTGTACTAGAACACATAACAAATAACTGAATTTGCAAGTAAATGAGACAGTGTAAGGTTACCATGAGTGTTACGTGAAGCTGAAAACAATGTTGTTTTAATATGGTCATTAGAGAACTATTGTGTTTTCTATTGTCCAACCCATTAGCGACATATCTGTTAGGCGTGACTCAGACTTTTGTTATGGAAATTTTAATTTATCCTTGTTTAAATACGGCCTGTAAATGGTAAAACCTCTGGTCAATATGTAAATTATGACTTGGCTTACTCAATAATGTTATTTAGGATGGCGATTCAGTCACCTGCATCCGCCAAGGGGTGATTATTTTCGTCATTTTAAATAACTTTCGCTAGGAAACTCTTCGATTAGTGATAAAAAGAAACAAATTCCTATACAACAGTTTCTAGTTCTATTTACAATTTTCGATGCATTTGAAATTTTGTTTTTTTTGTTACAATTCGGGTAAAGTTTCATAGCGAAGGTTGTTTAGAATGACATGTAGAATCAGTCCCTTGACGGATGCAGGTGACTAGATCGCCACCCTATATACAGAGACTAGCTGGTCAATAATTCTATGACAGTACATGCTTATCATCCCATGGCAAGTGATGACAAACCCAGTGTTTATGATAAGTTGATGGTTAATCTAATGAGATAAGATAATGACATCTACCAGGATCAATGTCAAGCACCAAACTCAATGTACACATGAAAATGATTTCTATTGCATAGAGGAGCTGAATAATGTTTAAAGTTTGTGTATATTTTTATCATTTGTTCTTTTCTTATTATTCTAATTCTGTTTCTGATTTTATACATGATGGCAGGGGCATCGACGTGTAAGATGTAACCATGAAGTCACACATGCACATGATTCCAAAGACCATAACATTTTTTCATCAGTAATAATTAAAAAAAAACAGCCGTTTCTTGTATAATTGAATGTGTGCGGTCAAAATGTATTCAAACAGCTATTAAAAAAAAACAACGAAAAACGTCAATGCAGGAGGCTTCGGAATTATGTATTGAATCCATTGTAATAGATTGAGCGTCGATGCCCTCCCATCCTGTATTACCTATTCATATAGTAGGAAAAAAATATTTAATAACTTGAACACTGTGGTTTGTAATTATACTTCAAACATTTTGGAAAGAAAAGGAGGAGGCCTTTGCCCAGCAGTGAGACACAAAATAGTCCAACAAAAAAAAAAACTTTTAACATTATTCAACAAGTTATAGTACATGGCAAAAAGGTTGATTTATGGAATATGAGTGACTGTCTGATGATCAAAACACCCAAAACTCACCGAGATGAAATGGAAGTTCTGTAGGTACCGCAAAAAACAGAAAAATAATAAGTAAATATGTGTGTATATTGGAATCATGTATCTATGTCAACAAATTATAATAGCAGTACTAATTTTGTCTATATTATTAATTAATTTCTATAAAACATTTTTGAATCTGTGGTTCATCTAAAATTTCTTTAAAATGAATGTATGTTTGTACAATTTTCACAGGAATGCAAGATGGACTCATCACATCACACTCAATCACTCTTTCTTCTCAACATGAAAGTTAGGATTTTGAATTAGGATTATGAGTTTTATTTACAACAGCTTCTAATAAACATTGAACGTAATAGTTACCTCGTTGTCGCAGGTTGTTCTCAGCTTGGATGAAGTTATCGTACAATATGAAGTAGACATGACTGAAGTTGCCTTCAAAGTAGTTTTTGGCTTCATCAGTATCGAAATGTTCTAAAACAATACATTTGTTGATAAAAATGTTACAATTATTTTATTTTATTAGCAATATGAGTGGGTGTTAACAGTTTAAATATCACATAGATAAGGGTTGTATTCACATTGTTCATTGTTGAGACAAGTGCTTGCGGAGTAGTCTTTGTTTCTGCTAATATCCTTTGGCAGTAATCACCAACATGCATAATCAGCCTATAATGTTTCCACTGCTGGGACACAGGTCTCCTCTCTGTGAGAGGGAGTAGGCCGTACTCTACCATGCCCAGTGTGGGTTGGTAGATGTCACATGTCTACGATTTTTTGGTTCTAAGACATGCCGGTTTCTTCACAATGTTTTCCTTCACCGTTTTGAGAGCAGTGGTGATGAAATGAAGTAGAAAAAGTAATGTGGCTGTTAGGGCCGATACCACTGGGCCATCACTGCTTTAATCACCAATACCGTTTTCCAATTCTGGCAAATTACTTTTTGACCATTCAGTCAACTGTCATGGGGGTCTCAGTTCATAAAAAATTAATATACTAGCCTTTTGTCAACTATGTTGTATGTCCAGTCTAACTGGATGCAATGTATACCAGTATTTTACATGGAGCAACTGTCTATCCAACCTCCACAACCCAGTTACCGGGCAACACAATACCCCTTGGTAAGACTGCTTGATAGACTTTTAGAATTATTGTATGGCTGCTAAGGATTTGGAAAGTAGGGTGAATGTCCTGCAGGTATTTGTCATGATCATAACGGCCATCATTAAATAAACTACCTGTATGCCAATACAACCTTTCTAATAATAATAATGCAGTCAACGTAAAGTTCAATGGCTTTGTTACAGATTATATATTCAGTTATTGATAACAATTTATCAAAAACTCATTTCTATCATCAAAGTCCTATTTGGATCATTAAACCTAAATATTTGAATTTTATTACTTACTCCGAAAAAAAAAATTAGTACTTATCTTTTTTAAATAAAATGCTGCAGCATGAGGCAGCATTTTGTTAGTGAAAAGCTTAATTTATTAAGTTCTCTTATTTAAAATCCACAAAACAAGAAAGACATTAACCTAGAAATGAAGAGTGATCTCATAAGGAGATTGTACACTTAGACAATAGGAATTGTACAGCAATTAGATGTCAATGCAACATTATACGCTTGTTTAAAATCACAATAAAGTTGAAGTGAAACTTTAAATACTACTTCCTCGATACAATAAACAGTTTGTAAGTTGAGGCGCATCAAATACAGTTATTCGCGACTAATTAGCATGTACGGAATGTGTTAGGTGTCGATGCAAAAAAAACCTCATAATTGATTTCCTCGTCTCCTGAGACCCTCTACCCACCCTAGGATTAACAATAAACCCATTAATTTCTTACCTAAAACGATTTTTAAGTGTTTCAGTCGGGTTGCTGAATCCTTTTTGGAGTCTTGTATTTTAACTGTCGATTTCTTAACATCCTGGTGAGATTTCTTGGTAAACATTTCGGATGTGATTTTATAGCGTCATCACGTAGATTCTTTTCATTCTCAGAATAAAAAATACAGTAATTTTACATTGTTTTCTTTAGGTTTTCACTCCCATTTTGACATTTCACTTACATAAAAATCTCGGTTGACGTAAACACTAAAGGTGTGTTCGTTTTACGGTAGAAACGTAAAAGTACCGTTGCACCAAAATGTCAAACGGTTCAAAGAAATCGTAATTTTTAGTAAGTAAGCTAAAAATTAGAAAAGCAAGCAATTTAGTTATAAAAATATTCAGATTTTTACATTGCTTAGGAAGGCTAGTAAACGTTCCATGACATTTAAATAATTTATTAAATTAAATTAGTAAGTCTTTGTAGTGTGGCGTATTGGCGAATAAAATGCTCAAGGGAACGCGGTCTACCTTTTTTTAAAACGTTTCATGTCAATGGAATGTTATTACACTGCCGGACAGCTTTACGTGTGATAAATTAATTTTTACGATTAAATAAAATATTTCTAATATGCCAAGGCATGTAGAAAAAATATAAATAGTTAGTTGTGGTTGATTTATATTATTATTATAACAGGTTTACCTACCTACTTCATCGCACGCACCTACTAAGACCATATTCATACAATAAGCGCTGAGTCCGCAAGGCACTACAGGCACTCTAATTGAGGCATTCTAATAGAAAAAATAAATACCTACATAAGTGAATGACTTCATCCTACTGACCTATTAATAGAGGTCAGTGCGTATTATTATTATAGGTACTCTTTGGGTCAGTTCTTCATCCGAGTAAGTAGTAATAACAGACGTTCCTATTTCAACCAAGTAGCGACGCTTGTTCCGGTCTATGAATACCAGTTCATTTTTAAGCTTTGTCTCTCTTTAGGGTGGTAACGGACTTTACCTTTGCCTGAGACTGCTAGATTTATCATTATCATCCCGCAGCATGGGCAAGATCTTGATAGTCTATGAGGCCACACTTTTGGGTTTCTTCTTCGGGTCGCCACGATTCGGCTGAAGCCGTAATAAGTCGTCAGTGTGTAGCACCCGGTAATAGAAGAAATTCATATCACGGCTTTTTTAACCGACGAAAAAACGGAGGAGGTTCTCAATTCGACGTGTATATTTTGTTTTTTTTTTTATGTATGACCACATTGACCACGCATAACTTTTTACATGGTAGTCCGATTTTGATAATTCTTTTTGTATTCGAAAGAACCCCGAAGTTGGTCCCATATAAATTTGAAAAAAAAAAAGACCAACCCTAATTGTAGGAAAACATTGGATGATTGATTGTTCACTCACTGATTGTAAGGTATGACCACACATATTTTTTTACAGATTGGTCCGATTTTGGTAATTCTTTTTATATTGGATAGGGTATATCTCAAATTTGGCCACATTTTGGAAAAAAAAATCGTACCCTAAGGGTGGGAAAATAGGGGTGATTTATTGTTCACTCACAGATTTAAATGCCAATTAAATAATTTAAAAAAAAGTCATGACGAATGAGCTAATTAGTAAAATAAAGCCACAAAAAATTATAACATAAAAACTTTTTATAAAAAAACATTAAACCGCCGAAAAAACTGAAAAGCAAAAAATAATAGGTAAACCTTTTTTATTTAACCTAACCTCCCCCCAGGTAAGCGCAGGTAGGTCTCTCCTCTCCTCAGGTAAGCGGCGACTCAAAATTACTTAGGTAGGTACCTAAGTAATTTTGAGTCGCCGCTAAATACCTAATCAATGAACAAATATCACTAAATACCTAAAAATAAAAAAAACTTAAAAAAAAAAACGACTTCTAAAAACACTACGAAGTGAAAAATAACTGTAATTTCGGAAGTCGGTGTCGTTGGTTCCGCATTTTCTGGATGTCAAAATAAAAAACTAAAATGCGAAATCAATCTTTTTTCATTTAGGGGAGACCGGGTACAAACGTAACGGCGGGTCGAAAGTAACAAACGCTCTGTAGGTTTATCAAATAGTCGAAACGCCGCCCCGCTACCGCCAGGAGATAGCCGGCAACGTTCCCCCCGCATGTATTTAGTCGCCGCGCACGCTCAGCGCCGTAAGGTTGTGCTAGAGGACGTTAAGTGATTTTACGAACCAAAAGTAAGTTTTTTGACATTTATTCATTTATTGGTTAAGTAGTATTAAAATTATGATATCAATGTGACTATTTACAAAGTAATTCTTGATTGGATTGTTTATACAGTGATCTCATTGATTTTTTAATTGAAAGTGCCATTTTTATGTAGGCATTCATAAATTAACAAAAACGTGGTTGGGTACAAAAGTAACATGTTACTTTTGTCCCCGTAATGTAATGAGTATGATTCACTTTTGTTTTATGTTAATTATTCGTTAATTTTTACCAACAGAATGCCGCGACAGCGAGTAAGAAAGACGGCAAGAGGGACCACTCACATATATACAAGACCACTGAAATATATTTACTGATGCTGACTTTGCGCCATCGTCTGTAACAGACCGTCCATTGCAAGTCAATGAAGAAATTCCACCTAATGATCTGTCGACCAGATCCGACGTACCCTCAGCCCTCCAAGTTGAACCGAATATGCCAATTGACGATCTTAACTCCCCAGTAGCAGGACCTAGCGGACTACAAGTGGGTTCTTCTCCGCCAATTCCTTTCTCAGTCTCACCCCGAGATATTAGACCTATTCCAAAAGCAGGTCTACAAATACTACAACAAATAAGGGGCGTAAGAAACGTAAGACTGCGATTTTGACTGACACGCCCGAAAAAAATGCGATTGAAGAAGAATCCAAAAAAAGAATGAAAGCCAAGAAAACAATTTTACAACCTGATGCTGATACATCCGCAAAAGGGAAGGTAAAAGGAAAAAGAACAAAGAGAGCAAGTAAAGAAAAAGAAAACATAGAACATAACCATTCATCTGACGAAGAAGATTGCTTTTGTCTTGTGTGTTTAGAGCCTTTTGGCAATAGCCGGCGAAACGAGCAGTGGATACAATGTATCGAATGCAAAAATTGGTCACATGTTGCATGCATCAATGATGACGCACATTATGTGTGCCATAATTGCGAGTCTGAGTAGACTAGGGAACAGAATCTCATAAAAGTTGATCTCATTATTATTATCTACTATGATTAAGAATAATTCCCAACGAGAAGTCAATAACAGTTGTGTTTAGTTTTGTTTTAATTGTTTATGCATGAAAGAAGTATTATTGAATTATGTTAAAAGTACAAGTATACATTTATGTTCTTAAAACACATTTTACTAATAAATAATTTGTTGATTTGATATTGCATTTCATATTTATTACATACACCTTTATCGTGTTACTTTCGACCCACACCGTGTTACTTTCGCCCTGGCCTCAGGGTCGAAAGTAACAATCGTCTTTTTTTTAAATCTCTATTATTCACAATAAACAGCGAATAATGAGGTAAAATTTAAATACAAATTTGTAGAGCATAGTCGAAGTTTACAGGTTATATTCATTTCATCACAGGCTATATTCATTTCATCAAAAATATGATAACTAGCTAGAAATCAGTGTCAAAGTACAAAGTGTTACTTTTGTACCCGGTCTCCCCTATTGTTTGGCGCCGACTCAAAATCACTTAGGTACCTGTATCAGTTAAGAACTTAGTCATTAAAGTTAAATAAAAAAGGTTTATAATTTTTTGCTTTTCAGGTTTTTCGGCGGTTATATTTTTTTTAATAAAAAGTTTTGTTCTTATTGTACTACCTACTTACCTAATGTTAAGTAGAAGCGAGGATGCTGCAGGAAGGAGGAAGCGGTTGAATAGCAGCTCACTGCCTTCCTTTCCCTCTCAATTATCTTTATTTATATACTAGCTGCGCCCCGCGGTTTCACCCGCGTAAGTTTCGATTCCAAAAAAAAACTGGAGAGTGCCACCACTTAGGGGTATGAAAAATAGATAGTAACCGATTCTCAGACCTGCTGAATATGCATATAAAATTTCATAAAAATTTGTCAAGCCGTTTCGAAGGAGTTTGGTAACTAAAATTGTGACACGAGAATTTTATATGTTAGAGTTACTTTATTGTACACCAGAAAATACATAACAAAAAAATACGATTATTAATACAAAAGACACAATGGGCGGCCTTATCGCTTTCTGCGCGATCTCTTCCAGGCAACCTTGGAATGGACAGTGATTGCGTGTATCTATACCTATATAAGAAACGGGGTTGTCAGTGGTGCAAAATAATATAGGTACTATAATAGATATTTATATACATATAATGCTGTCGTATGTGTGCTGTGTGTTGTCTCCTTTTATGACACTGACCGATATAGAAGGTGGCATTTTCCTTACCGAAACGCGCAGTCTCTTTGAGTGACGGTAAATAAGTACTTAGATATTTTGTTTATTTTTTTGTTTTAGGGAAGTCCTCATGCGCTTTCAATGTTGGATAAAACCAGTTCGGGAGAATCATGAGGAAAAAGAAACACTAATCTCTGCGTTAGTAATAAATTCCTCAGATGGCAGTAGAGGTATAAAAGTAGGTAATAAGTATAAGGTCCAAATTAAATTAGCCAGCAAAATTCCATATATGTGATGTATCTAAAATATGATAAAAGATAGTTACGTTTTAGGTGACAAAAAAACAAATGTAGATTATGAAACTTATTATGCTACAGACTGCTACAGACCCTAAAACATCTGAAAAAAATACTCATTCTAAAATTCATCATCATTTTAGCTGATCCGAAAGACGTCGGGACTGCGTGCACAAAACCGGTCGAAGTTGCTATAATTGGGGGAGGCCATGTCGCCTCCCCCAATTATAGCAACTTCGACCGGTTTTGTGCTTCTCGCATCCAGCGGATTCCTGCGGCCTTCGGTCCATCTTGTGTCATTCTAAATTACTAAGTAATCGTCGAGCTGTATCCTGGTCTTGCTGGTAAGGAACCAAAGCATTTAAAGCTTTGTCCGTCTATCTTATGTAGGTATATTCTTTACTTTGCAACCGTGTGTTACGGTTTCCTTAAACTAGTAAGCATAATCAGCCTATAATGTTAAACTGCCATGCTGGGACACAGGCCTCCTCTCTCTAAGAGGGACTGATCCATAATCTGCGGGCTCAGTGCGGGTTGGCGGATGTTACATGTCTTCAAATTTCACCTTCGGGTCGTGGGGTCCGAGTGCTCATGGTCTTTTTAAGGATATTTCGAAAGGGCTGGTTGACACTTCCCGTGACCCAAGGGCTGGCTTTTACCTTAGCCAGAGGCTAAGCATTGCCATACAACGTGGTAATGCCGCCAGTCTCTTGGGTACTTACATTACCAGTAGACAGCGATGCGGATGAATTTTTCGACGCTATATTTTAGTTTGTGTTTAATTTCGTAATTTTAAAGGTATTAGTTATTATCTGCTGACTTATTATTTTAATTTACAATAATAAATTATAACACACTAGCAGCGCCCCGCGGTTTCAACCGCCTATGTTTCGATCCCGTGTTAATATCGGGATAAAAACTATCCTAAGTCCTTTCCCGGGACTCAAACTATCTTTATGACCAAATTTCATCTAAATCGGTTCAGCGGTTTAAGCGTGAAGAGACAGTTATAAGACACACTTTCGCATTGGTATGGAAGTATGGATTTTTGGTTTTAGGACATGCCGGTTTCCTCACGATGTTTTCCTTCACCGTTTTGAGATCAGTGGTGATGAAATAATTTAGACAAAGTAAAGTGTCTGCTTGGGTTCGGATCGGACACACGACCTACTACAACACGTACCTATGTAAGTCGCCGGCTGGCAAGCTTGCACACACAGCCCTAAATCGAGCTTGTATTTTAAATTATGTGAATTATTGAATGAATTGAATGCGACTATTAATTGTCAATTTGTCACCCATGACCATGGACCTATAATATGTACTATAAGTCCATGCCCATGACTCCGTAAAACAACTGTTTTAACTTTCAACCAATGACAGTCATTCAACAACCCCTGTTGAGTTCGTAAGTCGTAACCATGGTTTTTTGTAGACAAACATAACTTAATTAATAAGTATTTCTCTTTCATAAGGAGTAACATTTACTTATCGATATGCAAAAGAGAAAAACCATTTATGTAGATAGGTACCTATGTCATTGAAGTTCTCATTTCGAAAATTCGAAGACATGTGACATCTACCAACCCGCACTGGGCTCGCGTGGTGGACTACGGCCCACGGATCTCACCGAGAGGAGGCCTGTATCCCAGCAGTGGGAATATTATAGGCTGATTATGTTATTATGTTATGTTATTAAAAGGGTACTCCCAGAAACCCGTATAGATAGCTGATTTTCAAATAACACTTGTGACGTAGGTAGGTTATCGGTACTAAGGTAATCCCCTACGAACCTACTTTACTAACGTATGATCTTATTTACTAAGATAGGATCTTCTCTTGATGGGCCGACGTGGTTTGGACCGAATTCGAACTTTCTGATTCGGTAAAAATAAAAAGTTCGGTCGAACTTCGGTTATTTTCACTAATTCCGATCCAGCCTGTCCCTTGCTGCCCTTTCCGGGCGACGACGCCCTAAGCCGAGGTCCGTACCCCACAGGGGGTGCCCTAGTGTATAGTCCCTTAGTTTTTAAGTTTTTTTCAGCCCTGGCTGGAGGCCTTAATTTATTGAGGCATCCTGTCACCTCTGACCTAGATTAGAGTCAAGAGCAAACCCATTTCAAATAAAAAAAAAATCTACTGCCAAGCCCGGTTAAACAGACGATAAACTCATAGGTTGAGTTGCGAGATGCAATTAAAAATTGGTTATTTTCACAGCGCTTTCTTGGGAGTGACACGTCGGATCTAATTTTTCGCTCACTAGAATTTTTATCGCTTCCTGAAAACTCCTTAAATTCTGAGCGACTTTTCTCAGAGACAGGAAATGTGGTTATACGAACAAAAACGTAACAGACTCCTGCCAAACCTTAAAATCCTTGTGGTGTTTCTGCATCATAAGCATAACCTTTCTTTGGTAAATATTAAATACCAGTAAGTAATAAATAAGATTTCAGGTAACATTTTTATTAAAGCTCAAAATTGTCGTAATATTTTAATAATAGTTATTCAGCTGCATCCGGTTAGACTGGAAGCCGACCCCAACATAGTTGGGAATAGAGACTAGGCCGATGATGATTTTAATAATAGCTAAATAAAAATATTTATTTAAGGTGTTTACATAATTTAAAAAGCTAGCAGTCTTAAAATAATAATACGTAAGTACAAGTACGTCAATATATAAAAAGGAGGGGAAATATACAAAGGGCATCAAAAAATTCATCCGCATCGCTGTCAACAGGAAAAGTGCCTAAAAGGAGATTCTTTGGCCAAAATAGCCCTCTGTCTCGAAATACTAAGTTTGCACTCTGGCCCCATGGCCCTAGTGTTTCAACCCCAAACGGCTCAAACAAATAAGTTCCAAAGAGATTGGAGTATTTGCGCCATTTGAGGTTTTCCTCATCTGCAGCAGCCGCCCCTGCACAGCTCACCGTGCTTGGAAGATGGGATGGCGTAAGGGTGTCGACACGCGTTGCATCCCACACCAAAGGCCTACCTAATACCTTCCAAGGCATTATGGTAATTTCGTCTGGTCTCTTCCCATCGTCGCGTGCCAAGCCATTGGGTTCTAAAACTGCAGCTGGCACCCCGGCGGTGTCAAGAGCACGACGGATGATGTCATTGATGCTGGCATGCAGTGCTATAGGGCCTGCGCTTTTACTGCAGGATAAGCCATGGTGTCCGAGGCAGTCGACACCTTCACCACATTGGTAGCGATGCGGAGCCACGCAAAGGGGCGCCCATACGCAGACGAGTAGAGAGCCGAATTAAGCAATAACTTAAAAACTATAAATAAATGCTCATGATTATAATTCACTGGTTTAGTTTTATTATTTTAGACAAATATTAAAATAACTCAACAGTTATTTTATTATTTTGTTGAATCGAATGTTCGGTTCGGCATTTGAACGGAATTGATTGCCAACCAATGAAGTCTTTAGTAAACCTTCAACTTGTTTTAATTTTGAAACTTTTTCATTTATTGGATATTGAACATGATTGAACTCGTTTACTTTTGCCCCGCCTATGAATGATATTTCTGACAAAAAATAACTTCAGGGTGCAATTTTGGTTAATGCTACCCTCGACGAAGCTAACTTGTTTGTGGTCTTGTATATAAGGAAGTGTTCACCTATGCTACCTAGGTACTCTTTTGTACCAAGGTGAAAAAAACTGGTGTTTCCACACGAAATCAGTGGAATATTGGGTATGACGTCAGAGTTGACGACTGATAATGTTTAGACTGAGATTGGCTGAATGTAACAGGTACCTAAACCACACGATGATAATAATAATTACTAAAACAAATTAAAAAAGGACGCTCGAGGAGGAAATAAAATAATAAAAAACCGGCCAAGTGTGATTCCTTTTGCGAAAAGGGTTCGGTGCCATGAGAAAAGTTGCACAGCGGGAAGACAAAACTTTTAGATGCTGATTAGGTATGGCTATCTCTGAAGACCTACACTCCAACACTCCAATTGTGTAAAAAACTTTCCATCCAGCCTAATCCATTGCTTCATATAATAATGCAATTTCTTGTGTGTTTCATAATTACCTACCCGCTGGTCTACTGATCATAGGCATCGATCTAGCTATAAGTGCCAATATAAAAAATATACTAAAAAATAAAAAACTCGCCCCTATTGTACACGAGACTTACCTAATACATACCTACGCATACACACGATCACCATCGCGTTAACCTGCAAACGAAACTAACTGGACGTAGTGAGTCCCAGAACTCAAGTTTGCCTAACCCTCCGGGGAATCAGGCGTGATATTACGTAGTAAGGTTTAATTGACGAACAACTTCGACACCTCAAAATTCACTGGGTATTTTCCAGTTGTCAACGTCTATTGATGCTGTCTCGCTTTGGAGATTTTGAAAAAATATATAATGGCTTGTAGAATTAAGTATTTAAAGAAACCTGTTATTTTACAGTCTGTCGGATAGAATACTAGTTATAAAATGCTTTTTTTACGTTGGTTTTTGCTTGTCCGCGATCCTGATAACTTGATAAATTATGATTTACTTAGTTACGGTTTACCTACATTATAGCTTATTACTATCGAGTTGTTGATCAAAGTAGGTACCTAATTAGGTTACTTACCTATTCCCACTTATTTTGTTGTGGATTTACTCGATTTCGATGCCAAATTCAGTTTATTTTAATCTCGGTTTTTTAACTGTAAAATAAACTCAGTTTTCGTGTCTGTCTGATGAGACTATAAGGGTCAGCTCACACCGAGAAGCGACGCGACACGACGATACTGGAAGAGGCCAGCGACCAGCGCTGCGTGGTGCAACCTGGTGCAACGTATTCTGAATTCTCACAATAAAATGTGTATCTTTTCGTGTGTAAATAAAGTTATATTTTTAGTCGTTCTATTAAAATGTGCGCGCAGCGTCACGTCGCGTAGCATCTCGGTGTGAGCTGACCCATTACATCATTTAGAGCATTTACACCAGAAGGTTTATGTGTAAGTACCTATAATATCTTGGCACGTTTCCGGCGTGCTCTGTGGTTTCCGGATGACAGCGATGCGGACGAGTAGGTACTTCGACGCCTAAGTGTCCTTTGTTTTTGTACAGAGGCCAGCACATCAAGTTACCCCAATCTGTCCAATTTTTTTGATAGATTTTCAACTTTATTACAAAGGAATAAGGTTCATATTCAATTGGGAAAATTTGACAGATTGGGGTAGCTTGATGTGCTGGCCTCTGTACCTATATATTTATTTGCATGGTTAATTAGTTAGTCATTTAATTTAGTACTTAGTGTAAACAGTTATCTTACATAAATAAAGGAATACATTTACAATAAAATTTTAACATCATTATGATAAAAAAATCTGGAGGTCCACGCTCTAAGCCCGTCAACGCAGATACCTACGGGTTCGTTCTTATGTAGGTAATCAGTCAAAACAAGGGTCAAATTATTTTTTCGGACGGGCAAATACATAACGGGGCGGGGGAGTACAGACAACTGACAAAATCGTGTTGGTCATTCAATCTTAGTTCGAGCCCCAAAGTAATCATAATAATGTAGATTTAACGACGACACGATTAATCGTTATAATGAACATTAGAGTAGGCTTTAAGTATGTTGTTGTTTTTATTTTATTTTGTTTTATTTTTAACCGACTTCTAAAAAGGAGGAGGTTCGTACTTTTTTTTCTTTTTATGTTTGTTCGCGCATAACTCCGTCGCTTGCCAACCGATTTGAAAAATTATTTTTTTGTTGGAAAGGGTATACTTCCCAAATGGTCCATTTAATTTTTTTTCGAAATCTGACAAGCGGTTTTTGAAAAATCAACAAAAATCTAAAAATTCAAAAGCAATATTTTGTAAAAGGTGATGAGCAGTTGACATTAGGCTATTGTAACTTAGATACACTACAATCTCTCCCACTAAAAAGTAAAAAATAAAAACTTTTTTACAAAAAAAAATTCGGAAGTCGGTGTCGTTGGTTCTGCATTTTTGTTTATTGACACCGACTTCCGAAATTAAAGTTATGTAGCACTTTGTAGTGCTTTTTTTTTGGAAGTCGGTTGTTTTTTTTGTAAAAAAGTTTTATTTAGGGAATTTGGTGCATACTTGTACAATTAGTTTTTAACGTTATTCATAGTTTTAAATTGTAAGTTATGTTAATTTTAAGACCACGCTATCGCATTAGGTATAAACCTGTAATGACACTAGTGGTAGGGAGATTTTTAATAAATAAATAAATAAATAATTATGTCCGTTACGGAGTATGAGGAAACATCCGTAAACATCGTTGGCCGAAACTTCGGATTTCTTGCGCTTAGGGCACAGATTACTAAATAGTTACTCTTAGGGAGTGGACACCCTAGATGATATGTTTTGTCAAGTCGCTAAAACCGTACGAAGCAGCGGGTCACAGCGGGTGGGATGTTAGCTATAAGTGAAAAATGATGCATTAGTTATAAGTTCAATAGAGAACATCTCGAAGTTATATCAAATACCGACATATTAATCTCTGTGTCCGAGCTTATTTCACGTCACATTCCGCGGAATTCACGTTTCAAAATTAAACAAATTTTTTATCACCGAAAACCCGTTTTAATTTGTACGCATGACGTTCGATTATTTGTATATAGCTCCGAACATTGTCTCGGGGGAGCCTAGTCGCTCTCGAGCTGTGTATTTATGAGCTCGTACTTAATAATAACTTACTTAATTTTGTTTTGACAGAACTTACTCAGTCTAGTCAACTCAGTTTGTAGTGTCACAGTGGTTAAATTGATGAGTTTGTTCAAAATGTGTTCCTTCAAAAGTTTTGTGGTAACTTGTCTATTGTTTAGTGTGACTTTAGCGGCTAATTTTACACAAGCACAACAATCCATTGGTTTTCCTGAGCCAGAAGAAGATCCCAACCTAGTAAATAAAGACGTGAGTACCTACCAGATTTACCTAAGTTTAAAGCGCAAACAAGTTTCTTGTCATGTAGGTAACTTAATAGGAATACAATTTTCCTTATGTCAAACATGTTTTTTTTCTAAATTATCTTCACAATAGTTACTGTGAAGGCAGGTACATTTTTTGCTTCACGTTGTACTTACCTAAAGTAGATGATTTTTTGGCAAAAAATAAACAACCACTCGAATTTTATATGAAATTGCTTACAACTTAGAAGCAACATGTTTATGGAGTGGGTACCATCAAACGCGGTGAATAGGGACGCCAGGGTTGAATCGGGAAAGGGATTTTAACATTAAAATACTATAGTTTGTTGCCAAAAAGGACTAATGTGTTTACTGTATTTAAATATGTAATTAACGATTATGTGCCTTATTATGTGCCCCTTGTTGGCAACAAAATATCAATGTTAAAATCCATTTTAAACTTTCGTCCCGATTCACACCTGCATCCCTATTCACCCCGTTAATAAAATAGGCGAATACACAACCTACACACCTACTAGATAATTATTTAATACATAATTTGTTTCTATCTATCTTGGTAAACATGAGTGTCGGCCGCTAGACGTGTCATACTCATTGTATCAAAGCAGTTATATCGCGAATGACCTTCCATTGGTGACCACGTAGGTCATGGGTCTCTCATCTCAACTATCACGTTTGTTATTCACAGCAATTAGAGTCGTTCACATCAAAATAATGTTTTCAACAGCCTTTTTAAGATAGGCTATCGATTTATTTTGCATCTTCAATGAAACAAGCAGTGTTGGTACAAAAATCACGCATTGTTTATCAACATGTAAGAAAAAAATGGTAACAAACAATTAAAAATGTAGTTATGTGAGTACCTACCCGATTTCAAGAATTAAGAAATACATAGCACGTCACAATTATATAAGTACCTACCAACTCAAAAGAGCTCTTCAAGATGATGTAGTAAGGGGGCACTGCTAACTATTTGCCCAAAACTTGCTGTGGCCATTTAAATGGTGCAATTTTCAATACTTGCCATGGGCATGTTTTATTTAGCACGCGATTTATAGTGACTTTGCTACGCCTAGGAATCAAACCCAAGGCCCCGCACTCGTTAGTCACGTTAATGGTCACGCAATTAGACTGATAGATAAGCTAGCCGCAAGGGTCGTAAGAAGTTGGCCGTTGCTTCTAACTTAACGAACAACTAACACACCTCAAAATTCACAGGATATTTTCCAGTTTATAGGTAACGTTTATTGGTCCTGTCTCTCTTTTTGGAGATATTGAAAAAAAAAACTGATTTTAGGTGTAATACCCTGTCGGTGAATCAGCCGTGATATTAAATATCTCAAAAATTAAGTAGATTTTTTCTATTTTACAACGTTTATTGGTCCTGTCCATAGATTATATCCGTCCTGTCTCTCTTTTAGGAGATATTGAAAAACAAAATACAGGTAGGTATAGGTAGGTATAGGTGTAGGTTATAGGAACCCTTTCGGGGAATCAAGCGTGATATTAACACTTGACGAACAATTTCGACTCCTCAAAATTCTGTGGATTTTTTCCAGTTTACGACGTTTATTGGTCCTGTCTTTTTTTAGAGATATTGAAGAAAATAATAATAACTTGTAGAATTAATGCCCGTCAGGAAATCAGGCGTGATATTAATACTTGATGACGAACAACTTAGACACTTCAAAATTCACAGGATATTTTCCAGTTTACAACGTTTTTGGTCCTGTTTTTCTTTTTGGAGATATTGAAAAAATAAATAATAGAGTGTAGGATTAATACCCCGTCGGGGAATCAGGAGTGATGCTAATACTTGACGAACAACTTCTTGACACTTCAAAAATCACTGGATATTTTCTAGCCGTAAGACTAAGGGCCCTAAAATTAGACAGTTAAGTGTTAGATGATTTGGAAATTTAATTTAACTTACTGAGGAAGAACAGGAGTTTCACAGCACTACAGCAGAAGTCACATCTATAGGTAGCCATTACAAATTCTTGTCTAAGTAACCATACTTACTAAGAAATCCTTAAAAGTCCCAAGTGCATAGGTATTATAAGGATAAAGCTAATACGTACATAATAAAATATTGTTTGGGGACAATTTGAGTAAAATTTCCTAGAACAGGGGGCCTAAAAAGGCCACTTTGGCAGAATCATAAAACAATTCATATCACGCAATTTCATCTGTATGACAGTTTTGTATGGAGATTCGTAAAATGCTACAGGTACCTACACCTCTGCGTAACCCTCCAGGGATATATAGGTGTGAAACTGTTAAACAGTTGAATTGCGTGATATGAATTGTTTCATGATTCTGCCAAAGTGACCTTTTTAGGCCCTTAGGACTGGCTACAAATTCATTCTTTGAGTAGGTTATACTTTTTGAAGGTCTGCGGAGGAAGGCCTATTTTGTCGTAAGTACATAATTATAACACAATAATGGCGTTACATAAATTCCTAATTGGTTCAATTAAGGCGAAACTATAGTATTAATTTTACTTTAAAACATTAGCTGCAATGAACGGGTTGCACAAATGAATTCTTGTTTTTGGAGTTGAGAACTTGTGTCATTAATCCAAAACCTGTTAGGTCTGTTTGTAACTGCAATTTTGATGCCGATGATGATTATATTTCTGTTCATCAGCCGATGAATATTTATCCTCACAACCGCAGTTCGTTCTGTATCGTGACGATATTATTACTTACTAGCTGCTGCCCGCGACTTCGTCCGCATGAAATCCTAACTAATTCTAACTTCCTAACTAATATTATAAAGATACAATATCGCTCGCCATAAAAATTCATCTTAAGATACGAAAATATGAAATATTATTTATTATCTTCGTCGTGTGTGATAGTCCATTGAATTGTATGGCGAGCGATATTGTATCTTAAGATAAAATATTATAGTATCTTAGCCGTGTGCAGCGCCCCTTAGTGAACTCCATTGCGGGTGACGTAACCTACGACAAACTTATAATTTGCGGTTGGTACAGTAATCGGGTCTAGGGATCGAACCGCAAAATTAAGTTTGTTTTTTATTGTATATACTTTTCCGGGATAAAAAGTACCTATTGTGGTGCCCAGGATATTAAAGAATAATTATACCAAGTTTCATCGTAATCCAACCGGTAGTTTTTGCGTGATGCCTGAACAAACAGACAGACAGACAGACAAACATTTTTTAAATCTCATTTTTGGGTTCGGTGTCGGTCTAGTAACACCCCCTGCCATTTATTTTTTTGATATTTTCAATGTACTGATTTTCACTTCTACAGATTTATTATACATATAAATGTATAGATTATGTGTTTTGTTAAAAGATCTTTTTAACTTTTTTTAACTATTCCCAAACTAAAAGAAAATACACTTAATAAGTGCAGTTTTATCTTCTATCTATCTATATCTTCTATACTCTATACCTATACCTACATATAATAAATCTGTAGACGAGACGTTTCTGTACATTGAAAATATTTCCAAAAAAAATAGTTGGGGTGTTAAAGGATAACCAACAGATGCAATTTCATAAATTTTTGGAATTTTTGTCTGTTTGTCGGTTTGTCTGTTTGTCTGTTTGGATGTGACAGATTATTGATTTGAACAGGGTCAACGTAAAAAATAAAAAACCAATACGGTTACTTTTTATACTCAAATATGGTGTAGAACTCGGAGCAGTGATTAGTTTTTATTTCATCGCAATCGGTTCACTCTATCAAAAGATATAATCAATTTAAAGTATTCTAGAACAACTTTTTACGTTTTTTAGTAACACGTAACGACATCTATTGGCGCGATATAGTACCTACTAACGAAAACATATTGTTGTTGTGATGTGAATAATCACGTCCTATTAGTTTATGCTTACTTAAATGACGAAATAACACAGATGGGTAAGGCCACGAAAAAATGTTCATTTCAAGTAGGTATCTATACCTACTTATGTCTATGTTATTTTAAAAAGTAA
Organism: Gortyna flavago; assembly: GCA_963669345.1. NCBI lineage: Eukaryota > Metazoa > Arthropoda > Insecta > Lepidoptera > Noctuidae > Gortyna > Gortyna flavago. Next base: position 7,396,917 of record OY770142.1, read on the forward strand.
CGATAATGATTATAATATTAAACAAAATCGCTTTCCATTGATGGTTTATTTAGTGGCGCCTGTGGCGCTAAAATAATTTTAAACAAAAAGTGAGGATAATGTAAGATAATAATAATTAATGTGGTGTTCTGAGCGATAGAGAAGTTAGATAATTATTGATATAGAAAGTTGAGTAACGCAGAGCGTTTTTTAACGAAGTTCTTATATGGAGCTTGCGGTAGGAGTTCTAAGGGAGAAATCGTCAAATAACGAAAAAGCGTTATGCCTCATTTTTCAAAGTAATAGGTAGATAGAGACACACACACAGAGAGAGAGAGAGCTATTTTCCTGACCCCGGTAAGTGAGGTCAAAAAGAAAATCAAAGATGGCGGTTGCCTAAATTTTTAACTTTTTCGTCATGGGTGTCGTTTTCATGGTTTCCGAGGGTGCTGAAGTCGATAGTCAGGTCAAAATGAAAATCCAAGATGGTGGCTGCAATTTTTTTACCATGTTTGTCGTTTTCATGGTTTTTGAGGGTGCTGAAGTCGATAGTCAGGTCAAAATGAAAACCCAAGATGGCGGCTCCATTTTTTTAAAATGTTTTGTCATGGGTGTCGTTTTGATAGTTTTCGAGGGTGCTGAAGCCGATAGTCAGGTCAAAATGAAAATCCAAGATGGCGGCTGCAATTTTGTTTTGATTTTTTGTCATGGATGTCGTTTTCATAGATTTCAAAAGGTGCTGAAGCCGATAGGCAGGTCAAAACGAAAATCCAAAACGGAGGTTGCAATTTTTTTTTATGGGTTTTGTTAAAATGAAACTGTAACGGCTTACCCACCGTCGATTGGCCCATGAACCGTTGGTGAACATTATCTTTAAACCATTAACTTTTTTCCAAAGGACTTTTCACCCACGAATGTTTTGCCAACATAACTCTACGTCAGTGAATGTTTTACCCACAGAATGTTTTGACCAATAACTTTTCACCCAAAGAACAAGGCCAACAGACGCCGGGAAAGATGAAAGTAAAATAATAATAAGACGTAGTCCTTTATTTCTGTGAAAAGGGTATAAAGTAACCAAGCCTAACCTCGGGGTGCCCTTCGCTCGCTTTACTCGCTCACTTGAGCCGCCATCATCCCTTCGAACCCTACCTGTCCGAGTCGGGGTGCCCCAAGTCCCGAGCTCGCTTCGCTCGCCCTTGCATCCTTAGTTCTATTTGACATGGGTCAAATGTTCTTTGGGTGAAAAGCTATTGGTCAAAACATTCTGTTGGTTAAGCATTCACTGACGTAGAGTTCTGTTGGGGAAACGTTCGTGGGTCACAAGTCCTTTGGATGAAAAGTTAATGGTGTTGACCAACGGTTCATGGACCAATCGAATGTTGGTAAACCGTTTCAGTACTGGTTAAAATGAAAGTCCAAGATGGCGGCTGCAAGTCGAAAAATTCGTAGTGTGTGTCGTTTTCATGGTTTTCGAGAGTGCTGAAGCCGATTGTGACGTCAAAATGAAAATCGAAGATGGCGGCTGCAATTTTCTTTTTCTTTTTTTATCATGTGTGTCATTTTCATGGTTTTCAATATAAACTTACACGACTTTGTGTGAAATAAAATAAAATACAACCGACTTAAAAACACACTTCAAAGTGCAATAGACCTTTGGTTTCAGAAGTCTGTAATTTCTTGCCAACGCGCAACGTCTTCCCAAACTAAGGTTATTTTGCACTTTGTAGGGTTTTTTATGGAAGTCGGTTATATTTTTTTGTAAGTAATTATCTTTACATTTTTTTTCTGGTTTTCGGCAATAAGGTCTAAATCAAAACCATGTCTAAAGTTTTCATGGGTTTCATCTTCGTAGTTTAAATGGCGGCCGGTGTCAAATCTATTCTATCTATTCTATATTCTATCTATCTATTCTTCTATATCTATACATATAATAAATCTGTTGACGAGACGTTTCTGTACATTGAAAATATTTCCAAAAAAAATAGTTGGGGTGTTAAAGGATAACCAACAGATGCCATTTCATCAATTTTTGGAATTTTTGTCTGTTTGTCGGTTTGTCTGTTTGTCTGTTTGGATGTGACAGATTATTGATTTGAACAGGGTCAACGTAAAAAGTACCAAACCAATGCGGTTAATTTTTATACTCAAATATGGTGTAGAACTCGGAGCAGTTATTAGTTTTTGTTTCATCGCAATCGGTTCACTCTATCAAAAGATATAATCAATTTAAAGTATTCTAGAACAACTTTTTACGTTTTTTAGTAACACGTAACGACATCTATTGGCGCGATATAGTACCTACTAACGAAAACATATTGTTGTTGTGATGTGAATAATCACGTCCTATTAGTTTATGCTTACTTAAATAACGAAATAACACAGATACCTTCTTATGTCTATGTTATTTTAAAAAGTAATGATAATGATTATAATATTAAACAAAATGATGGTTTATTTAGTGACGCCTGTGGCGCTAAAATAATTTTAAACAAAAAGTGAAGATAATGTAAGATAATAATAATTAATGTGGTGTTCTGAGCGATAAAGAAGTTAGATAATTATTGATATAGAAAGTTGAGTAACGCAGAGCGTTTTTTAACGAAGTTCTTATAAGGAGCTTGCGGTAGGAGTTCTAAGGGAGAAATCGTCAAATAACGAAAAAGCGTTATGCCTCATTTTTCAAAGTAATAGGTAGAAAGAGACACACAGAGAGAGAGAGAGAGAGCTATTTTTCATGGTTTCCGAGGATCCTGATCCCGGTAAGTGAGGTCAAAAAGAAAATCAAAGATGGCGGTTGCCTAAATTTTTAACTTTTTCGTCATGGGTGTCGTTTTTTTCGAGGGTGCTGAAGTAGATAGTCAGGTCAAAATGAAAACCCAAGATGGCGGCTCCATTTTTTTTAATGTTTTGTCATGGGTCGTTTTGATAGTTTTCGAGGGTGCTGAAGCCGATAGTCAGGTCAAAATGGAAATCCAAGATGGCGGCTGCAATTTTGTTTTGATTTTTTGTCATGGATGTCGTTTTCATGGATTTCATAGGTGCTAAAGCCGATAGGCAGGTCAAAACGAAAATCCAAGACGGAGGTTGCAATTTTTTTTTTTATGGGTTTCTTTTTATTAGTTTTTGAGAGTGCTGAAGCCAATAGTGAGGTTAAAATGAAACTGTAACGGCTTACCCACCGTCGATTGGCCCATGAACCGTTGGTGAACATTATCTTTAAACCATTAACTTTTTTCCAAAGGACTTTTCACCCACGAACGTTTTGCCAACATAACTCTACGTCAGTGAATGCTTTACCCACAGAATGTTTTGACCAATAACTTTTCACCCAAAGAACAAGGCCAACAGATGCCGGGAAAGGTGAAAGTAAAATAATAATAAGACGTAGTCCTGCCAAGCCTAACCTCGGGGTGCCCTTCGCTCGCTTTGCTCGCTCACTTGAGCCGCCATCATCCCTTCGAACCCTACCTGTCCGAGTCGGGGTGCCCCAAGTCCCGAGCTCGCTTCGCTCGCCCTTGCATCCTTAGTTCAATTTGGCATGGGTCAAATGTTCTTTGGGTGAAAAGTTATTGGTCAAAACATTCTGTTGGTTAAGCATTCACTGACGTAGAGTTCTGTTGGGGAAACGTTCGTGGGTCACAAGTCCTTTGGATGAAAAGTTAATGGTGTTGACCAACGGTTCATGGACCAATCGACTGTTGGTAAACCGTTTCAGTACTGGTTAAAATGAAAGTCCAAGATGGCGGCTGCAAATCGAAAAATTCGTAGTGTGTGTCGTTTTCATGGTTTTCGAGAGTGCTGAAGCCGATTGTGACGTCAAAATGAAAATCGAAGATGGCGGCTGCAATTTTCTTTTTCTTTTTTTATCATGTGTGTCGTTTTCATGGTTTTCAATATAAACTTACACGACTTTGTGTGAAATAAAATGAAATACAACCTACTTAAAAACACACTTCAAAGTGCAATAGACCTTTGGTTTCAGAAGTCTGTAATTTCTTGCCAACGCGCAACGTCATCCCAAACTAAGGTTATTTTGCACTTTGTAGGGTTTTTTATGGAAGTCGGTTATATTTTTTTGTAATTATCTTCACAATTTTTTTTCTGGTTTTCGGCAGTACAAGGTCTAAATCAAAATCATGTCTAAAGTTTTCATGGGTTTCATCTTCGTAGTTTAAATGGCGGCCAAATATCAAATATAACCAAAGTTTAATGGGTTGCTTTTTACACGGGCAACTTTATGTAGAAGCTCTTACCATTAATGTATTCTTCCTTTTATCATCTAGATATCTAGATGCTTTATAAGGCATAATATTGGTAGGTATATTATATATGATATCTTCAATACCAAGTTAAGAAATTCTAAATTTACCACAGAGAAGAAACCAAGACTTAGAAAAACTAACTTCAAACTTCACCTACTAATCTCAGATATACTTTAGATAAAATGGTGACATGATTTTACAAGTTGGTATTCTAAGACAGACGCAAAATAAAATGGACATAATTATGGCTGTTTGGTTAGATAATCAGCCTCGAGCAGGCGCTTTTATTTTAATTTATTCTCAAAAATCAAAGTGACACTTCGTCGCATTGTCATTATGAACCATGAAGACGCAGTGATTGCAGTCGAAAGGGCCGTGGTAGCGAACCCTAGGTAAGGAAAGCGTTACCAGGCAAGATCTGATGATTCTTCCTTTTCAATGAAGGAGCGGCAATTACACCTTTCCTAAGCGACACATTACCTATTGTTTTCCGACATCCACGCGAACGAAGTCGCGGGCACAGCTAGTATAACCAAAGTTTAATGGGTTGCTTTTTACACGGGCAACTTTATGTAGAAGCTCTTACCATTAATGTATTCTTCCTTTTATCATCTAGATTATCTCGATGCTTAATAAGTCATAATATTGGTAGGTATATATGATATCTTCAATACCAAGTTAAGAAATTCTAAATTTACCACAGAGAAGAAACCAAGACTTAGAAAAACTAACTTCAAACTTCACCTACTAATCTCAGATATACTTTAGATAAAATGATGATATGATTTTACAAGTTGGTATTCTAAGACAGACGCAAAATAAAATGGACATAATTATGGCTGTTTGGTTGGATAATCAGCCTCGAGCAGGCGCTTTTATTTTAATTTATTCTCAAAAATCAAAGTGACACTTCGTCGCATTGTCATTATGAACCATGAAGACGCAGTGATTGCAGTCGAAAGGGCCGTGGTAGCGAACCCTAGGTAAGGACAGCGTAACCAGGCAAGATCTGATGATTCTTCCTTTTCAATGAAGGAGTGGCAATTACACCTTTCCTAAGCGACACATTACCTGTTGTTTTCCGACATCCACGCGAACGAAGTCGCGGGCACAGCTAGTAAGAAATAAAAGAACATTTTCGAGTTTCGCAACTTCTCTCCGGAAAATTTTACATTTTTGTTTCATTTCTATATGATCTGAAAAGTCTTCGGTATTTCGCCGATACAAAAAGTGCTACGTAATCTACGTATGAGGGCAGTGGTGGCCCAGTGGTATCGGACCCGTCTTACGAGCTGTAGGTCGTGGGTTTGAACCCAGGCAGGCACATTACTTTGGGTATTTAATTTCATCACCACTGCTCTCAAAAGGGTGAGAAAAATATCTTGAGAATACCGGGCGGTTATGTCCTAGAACCAAAAAATCGAAGACATGTAACATCCACCAACCCGCACAATACTCGCGTGGTAGATTGCAGCTTTACAACCGACTCCCTCTCACAGAGAGGAGGCCTGTGTCCCAGCAGTGGGAACGTTATAGGCTGATTTATGCAACATATCATACCTAGATGCTAACTTCTAGACACAAGTATCCCTTCTACTTTAATTACAATTTAATCATTCTTTTCCAGAACCGTCAGCCCGTGTATTTTCCTTCGATGTGTCCAGAGAGCGAGCTGTATTACCCGGGAGACCAGAAGGATGACTGGATATGCGACTGCAGACCAGGTAAGAATTTACTGAAAAAATAACCATACAATTGGAAGGTTTCAAAATAACGAACAGCGATGAAATGTTGAAGCTTCAGTAGAATGTCTCATTTTATTGAAACGCAAACAAAAAGCCTTAATTACAATATCCAAGCTAACAATAAAATACCTATAAATATTATTATGTAAGTACAAGTTTAAATAAAAAAAGGGAATAGCTCATTGTGCATTAAAAACAATGTCAATGGGATAAGTGCCCAAAAGGCTGGTAGCATTGCCACGTTGGATGTTGGATAGCAATGCTGATTCTTTGGGCTAAAAATAAGCCAGCTCGGTCACGTGAAGAGTCGACCAACCGCTTGGCGATGTCCCGAAATACTCGATGAGCACTCGGACTCCAAAGCCCTAGTGTTTCAACTTAGTGGTAATTAATTAAATATTTTTTTTATTTCAGCTTTCCTGTATCACCCAAAGTCAGACACGTGTTGGCCAGCCTACAGAAAAGGTCCATGTAAAGACGGAGAGTACCTGATTCTCAGACCAGACACAGCGATCCCTGTGTGCGAAAAGAATCCTTGTTCTATAGACAGCTACGTTTATTACAACGGAAGGTGTGAGCAACTGGCCACGATTGCCCCCTGCAGGCACATGTGGCCCATTCCTGCGGCCCTAGCGGTGAACTCCACCACTTTGTCTATCACCTGCGAGAAACTCAACCTTCAGTCCAGGTTTGGTGAAGATACCCAAGCCCTCGCCCGTGCGCCTTGTCCACCAGGCTGCAAAAGAAGTGTTACCGCAAAAAGTGTTCCACTTGCTGGATAATTACCAACATAAATAAAATTTTATAAGTTAAACTCTAAACTTTCATGACCATAAATACCTACCTTTAAATGATTATGTATATTTTTTTTAGAAAAAGTAATAGCAGTAACAATTTTTAAAACTAAGTACATTTTTCATAATCTTGCGCAAATTCGCGCGCTTGTCACGCAAAATTTCATGTGGCTGCAAAACGCCAGTTTAATTTCTAGCATGGTAGTAGGAACTGAAACATGCAAGTAGATTTAAAAAAGCTATTTAAAAAACTTAAATCAATATTCGCTAGTTACAAATCCCCCAAAAGTTGTAGCGACACGGTAATATCCGCCTAACCTTGCACGGTATGGCACGAGCTCGACTTCGGCTCGCCATGGCAACCGCCGGGCGTCCCTCGTGTAGCCATGGCGACTCCGCCGTCATTATGCCACACCATGTCCCTGTCATCGGCGTTTATTTACCAATTACCACAATGGACATCGACGTGGCCGTCTGCACGCACGATTATCGACAACCCTCATGATACCTACAATCGGTGCCCAAATATCACCTCCTCTAATGGCATTGTGTTTCATTACTGCCAGCGAGTCGTAGCAGTAAGTGTTCGGAAGGTTAAGGTTGATTGACGACGGCTCGGTGGAAAGTTTGAAACATTTCCCAAGTGAAAAGTGCACCTTTCTTGAAAGCACACCTCGAAAGAACATGCAGCTGAAATGTGGTAAGTTTTTTAATGACCTAGTTAATAAAATTAGAATTCATGCAAAAACCAAAGAAAATAAAGTTCTCGTTTGAGTTATGTTATATTAAAAGCTTTTCGAATTTTTACTGTTTATTTCTATGTACGATTAAAGTTAAAGCAATAAAACCTGTTCGTAAGTGTAGCTTCGGTGGGCAGTGCGACGGCTGATCGTTTAATTTCCATATAATCGCGAGTGGAGTCGAGCTTGTTCCTATCGCGATTGATCGCTGACCTATATTCTCGACGGCTGGCTACTGGCACAGTGGCCACTGACCACCACAACACACCACTCACTCTGATTAACTGAGTAACCGACGTTATACACTATACGACCTTCGACGATTTTTGTTGTGGCAGTCAGCCGGAATGTTATTTCCTCTCAATCTACATTTGGCGGGTTACCTAGTTTATTGAGTCGAGGGAAATGGCGATAGGAAATATTGCTTGTATGAAACATGGCATGATTTATTTGGGAAACCTTCGTTGTTTTGTGGGATCGCCTAAAATATATAGTTTCAAGTATTTTTTCAAGTACCTACTTAGCAACATTTTGTAGGTGCTGCCACTTATTTTATTCTAAGTAGCATTGCTACATATCATGTGTTGCAAATGCTTAGTTTAACACTTTATGAACGTTGGCATGGCTAGGTTACCACCTCGATAGACACGAATGTATACTAAAAAGCTGTGTAAACTAAAAAGCTGATCCATAATTTACATAATTAATCGTTTATGTAAATGTTTAATTATGCATATTCGTGAAATACTCTATGACGTCTAGGCTTTGCAAAATTGTTTAGAGCTTTTTATAACCTACTAGCTGCGCCCCGCGGTTTCACCCGCGTAAGTTTTCCCTTATCACTTAGGGGGATGAAAAATTAGATGTTGGCCGATTCTCATAGATACCGGATAAGCACAAAAAATTTCATCAAAATCGGTCAAGCCGTTTCGGAGGAGTATGGCAACGAAAACTGTGACACGAGAATTTTATATATTAGATGTAAAACCTTTTATTGTTCAAGAATATAATAGATTTACTAGTTCACCAACCCACTACAAATGGGTGTAATAAAAAAGAAGTTATGAGTACATGATATAATTATTTATAAGTAATAAATAACACATGAAACGTAAACAAAAACGTCGCCTCCTCGGGCCGTCATTGAATGCGCTCACGCCCCGCCCGCCGCCGGTTGTCCTGACTTTCTGCTGAAGCGCTTTATTACTTTATGAAAATTAAATGAGAGGGTACTCTCTCTAAAGCAACTGCATAATAATTTATCTGATTTCTACACCTGTCATAGTAAAAAAAAATTGTTTAATCGTTTTTTTTGTTTTGTTTGTTTTTTAATATATTAAAAAAAGAAAGATTTCTACACCTAACGCACTGACCTCTATTAAACAAGATAAACGCGCACCCATAGATATATTCAAATTTCTATGCGCGCACCACTTTCTCCTGTGTTTTACAAATCATATATTATACCTAGGCTATTAAATAATGAACGTATTCAAGTTTTTTATGAAAAACAACGCCACTAATTATTCGATAGCATGTTCATTGTAGATCGTGGGCGTACCTACAGTGATGAATTACATAGGCTACTTAAGCTCACTGCAGCCGTAACTACCCTAGTACCCGCACTTTCTACGGACGCGTCAAGTGCTTGACACTTCGCACACGAAGGGAAAAGTAAATATCGTGAGGATAAACCAGGTCGACACACGGCCTACTTTGCTATATATTTCCCCCTGTGTAATACATATTGGAAGAACTGATATATATACAAAAAATAAATACAGTTAAATTCGTTGAATTGTCTAGTTTTGTATAAGAACGTGACATTCCGAGGGAGTGACAACCCCATTCTTCTAGGAAAACCGGTGACACTCAACATAGCTTTGTACATTATCTAATTAGGGAATTGATTATTTATATTCCTAAGTATCATAGATTTTTCCTGTTAAAGTATTATTTCCTCGTTGTCTCTACATTTCTCTGTTTGTAATGACTGTAAAAACCTTCATGGCATGAGTTATCTCTTTACAATGATATCATTGCTACCAAGCACGTCACTACGTAAATAGGTTCGTAGCCAAGCCTAGGCCGTGCTTAAAATAAAATTGTAGCCATTGCTTAATTATAAGCTACAAGCTCTAAATTTTTACAACATGCTTGGCCCTTTTCTGTTATTATCGGGGGCAGTGGGTCAACTTCAGATCTAAGGAAATTACGGAAAAGCACGACAATGATTTTAAATACGTCCTTGAGGGTTGCGTGAGTGAGTAGCAAGCAAGTCGTTTTGCGTGTAATTTGGGCGTGAAGCAGGTATTTGAAAGTTCGAAGTTTTTGTGTTGCATGTAATTATTATGACGTTTATAGGTAAATAATACCGTACAATATATAAATAAGTACGAAAACAATTAGTTGAATACTGATAAGGGTTAGTGGTACGGTTGTGGTTTCATATAGGTATCTACTTATTTCCTGTTTATGTTCGACTAATGAGTCAAAGAGCGATATAGCTAATTTAATTTATTATATACCGTCTAATTGGTGGGTTAAAAATAATGTGCATAGGTATTGTCTCATTGCGTCGATTGTTGACTCTTGATGAGAAGTTTAAATGCTGTTTATGACCTACAAGGATCTCGGCATCTTCGTCGGTTATCTTGATAATTATTTAGTGATTGTGATGCCGAAAATAAATGAGTGTTAAATAACGTGACGTTTGACCACTGTGGATTATTAGCTAGCTTCCCTATGCCATTACATAAAAAGCCGCATAAACTAGAATGCAGGCATTGCTAATGTAGGCAGCGGGATTGTCCGAAAGGGTTACCGCTACCCCGGAACATAAAGGGCTAAGGAAGGAACACGGATGGGTTTTAGTCAGTAAGAGTCTGACACTCCCTTCCGCTCCACCCAGAGCGGGAGGGGTCATTAGATGATTCCCATCCTTAAAAAAAAAAGGCATTACCAAATTCCAAAACCAAATTCCAAATTCAAAAACGGGAATGTGACGAAATGTGATAGGACTTACCTACTTCACAACACATACCTAAGTACCCGAGTTTTTAATTAAAGTTTTTATTCATGTAGGTAAGCGCTGACCAGTGACAGTGACGGACGCTGCATCTATCGAGTTTTGGACAACTTTCGGCTGACCGATTAATTATTGTTTTTTTTTAAGGGATTCGTGCCTAATGGGTTTTAAGAGCGTTTACGCCGTACGGCATTTCATACAAACTTTCAAGCCCTTGTTTTTCGAAATGAATGAACGGATTTTAATGAAACTTTATACGCATAAGCAGGATACAAAGGTCTAAAAAGTTAGCAGAGAACATTTTCGAAAAATTGTGTTACAGCCAAATTAGACCGATTTTAAAGTTTCCATAGAAACAGAGATTTCCAGTTATCTTTTTTTAAATAAGACATTTCGAAAATGTTCTCTGCTAACTTTTTAGTACTTTGTATCCTGCTTATGCGTATGAAGTTTCATTAAAATCGGTTCATTCATTTCGAAAAACTACGGCTTGAAAGTTTGTATGAAAAGCTGTACGGCGTAAACGCTCCTAATGACGCCTATGGCGATTCTTACCTAATACTGGTATCAGCCCGCCATGCCTAGCGGGCCCCGTCACCAAGTGCGGCCGATCACACGACCGCACGGCGCGCATACTGCGTGCCACCTCTTTAGGCCCCTTCTTATGGTGGCCGGAGATCGTTAAGCGCCCTTCGACGCCCGGCTGCTCTTCTGGTGTGGGTGGAATGAGAGGTATGCTCTCTTTCCCTCTCCGCCGTCTCATTTGCATGCATCACCTCCTCGCAAAAAGAGGCCACAGCATCTCACGCGTTTTCGCTTCCGACCACGGACTGAACCACGGCGGGAAGTGAGAGATTACCCACACCAAGTGTCGCGACGAGGGCACAGCGCTTTTGGGCCCAACCTGAGCACTCCTCCAGCGTATGCTGCGCCGTGTCCTCGTTCACACAGACTAAAATGAAAAGTATTTCCTTTTATTAAGTACTTGGTCTTGGTCTACATTTCTTATATAAATTAACGCTTAGATGCAGTCGATAACCAACTAGCAGTGATTTCGTACGAAATATGTAGTTTAGCATTGTGGTTGGCACGACATGTCGGAACTGCCTATTCACGTATTCAAGGCCTAAGTGCAGAACTTAAATACTGTTCAGTGTCGCTGGGGAACGACCATAGATAACCATGTTCAGTGTCGCTGGGGAACGACCATAGATAACCATGTGGGGACAACTGACATAAGTATAGCTGCTATTTCAACAGCTAGTCCCTGTCCTATAAGGTTACAGTAGGTTATAGGACCGTTGAAATCAGTGGACTTAGAAACCTTGAATTTGAGGTTGACTGCAATGTTGTTATTTATAAGATGTCTATAATTGTGCGCTACACCCTTTCTTATACTTCTTTACTTTATACGAGCTGCGCCCAACGGTTTCACCCGCATATCTCGATCGTGCGGAATATTGGGATAAAATCCTATGTCATGTCCTAATCCAGGTCATGGTCTGCCCATGTACCAAATTCCATCAAAATCCTTTCAACCGTGAAAGTGTAACAAATAAACATATAAAAAATCAAATATTTTTTCTTTATAATAATATACCTACTCATTCGAATTCATTTATTGTTTGCTACTGGTGGAAAAGCAGTTCTTACTTCTTACCATAATAATATATTGACCGCTTTAACATACCCATAAGGCCTACAATACCTAGTAGTCATTCAAAATGTATTTTATCGTTAATAACATTATTTTTATGTCATAAATACAAACTCAAAGCATGCATTTCAATTAAACCATTTACAGGCACTTTTGAATTGTCAAAATTAAATAGTCGGTCAGTTAGTCAGACAGTTGAAGCTAGTTAACCATTCCAAAAATAAAAAGTCGTATAGTCAAAATGTCCTTATGACGACCTCAAAGGGATTTGAGTGTTTATAACAAAGAAGTGGAACAGTTTTGACGCAAGAGAAACGGTTTAACTAAGAATTATTATTTTAACTAAGGTTCCTAGAATGAGTTTCAGTATATTTGTCGTCTTGTTGTTGACATTGGCTAGCCACATAGCTGGCTGATACATATTAGCCAGCGCCCAGTGCTGCCCTGATAGACAGGCGCTTCTCATGAAGAGGGATGTTGGTTGGGAACCAAAACCAGTGACATTTGCTTTTGGTTCCCAACAAACTTCCTTCTTCATCGATATCATTGCTGTGTAAATCAACACAAACATTACATCTGGGGGATGATTTCGACGAAACATTTGAAACTAGCTCGTAAGTATAGAATATTTTACTATAGAGTTATAACCTTGTGGAAAGGACTGATTATCTTTATGTTGAACATTAGCTATGATTGGTCGCATTTTATTTATTTCTATGAAGTTTTCGTTGTGTTTGTGATGAGAATTTAAAAAGTTTTAAATTAGCGGACTATTATTAAATAAAGTGATTTAATTAACTAAACACTGTTCTTGACAAAAACTGTTTTATACGGATGGTAAGCAGCCTGGCCTGCCTACTGTGATTCCTAGGTACTTATATACACACTAAACCTTTGATTAAAGTATAATTCTTAACTCTGTAATATCAGAAGAAACCAACAAATGCTGCTAATTACATAACCGAACACAATTTTTATCACGTCCTAGAAGGAATACGAGAATACAAGTCAGCCTCCATAATTATGTAAGTAATGTGTTCTTAATTTTTCTAATATTGTGTAATTTCATAACTGTGTCTCCGCATCGATATCCCCCATGTATCGCCTTGAGGTACAGCTCACTCTGCGTTACCCTACATTGTCCAATTAGATCTGTTCCGATATACTTACACGAGTTCTTCTGATAGCATGTTGAGTAGGATCTCATCGAGGTTTTCCCAGAAAGTGGCTTCTTCTGAGGCTGAGCACCCAGACTGAGGTGCGTAGGCCGAGATGATATTAAGGACAGGTTGTTTGTTCATAGCTAACTTGACGGCTATTGTCCGGTTCACTTTTATAATCTTAAGCTTTAGGTATTTACCTAGAACGATAGCAACACCGTTACGTTTTGAGTCAACGCCATGGTAGATGAGCTGGTATCCATGTCCAATACCTCGGGACTTTGAACCTTTCCACTTTGTTTCTTGAATGCAACAATCGCTGATGTTTCTTATAATAAGAATGTTGCTGAGTTCTGCACTACGTCCGGCCAATGGTTCCAAATTCCATGTTCCTAATCTTAGTTTATGCTATATTTATTGCGAATGTTTCTTGACTTTGTCGTCGCTTCTGGTAGACGCGCTAGTATTTGGTACGCATAACGTAGCATCGATCGCCTCTGAATTTCCAACGACGCTTACGAGGAACACCCTAGCCTTTGCCCTTTTGTCCTTAAGTTGTGCTGCCATTGTACAAAGTGAATAGTTATTCAGCTATATTGTTTTTACGGTGGTTGCCACCTGACCCCAAGGCTTTCATCTTCTCAAGATGTGGGCGCCACCGTTGGCATTACTGGGCTCATCCCCCGCCATCCCTTCCGTGTATTCCAGCCAAAACACACAGTACTTCAGTGACCTTAAGTCCTCAGATGTCGTAGCAGCTCCCTGGAGGGGTTTTGTAACGGAGTTACCTTCTCCGACCTGTTGGTTCGCTGGAGGTACCTATTTAATTTCCCAGTCCCGTAACGCCCGTCACAGTGAAAAGCGGCAGTGCCGATACCCGATAGTGGTATATCTATATCAAGAATATCAAAGTCACATGTGGGACTTTTAAACAATAATAGTACAACAGTAGTAGTTTAGTAATATTTACTATAGATGTTCTCGGTTAGTATTTTCGTTGTTTGCTACCGACTTTCGAAATTAAAGCTATTTTTCACTTTGTAGTGTCTTTTTTGGAAGTCGGTGTTTTTTTTTTGTTTTTCACTTTTATGTTGTACCTACTTACCCCACAAAAGTTCGTAAAACACTACTTGCTATGTAAATATAAGTGACAGGAAGTTATTATAACATCTATACTTATAATAAATCTGTAGAGAGGTCAATTCTGTACATGATATATATTTTCAAAATAACTATCAGGGGGTAATTAGTGATCGATACTGATGCCGAAAATGCAATCAGTAAAATTTTTGTCTGTCTGTCTGTGTCTGTCTGTCTGTCTGTATGTTCCTTATAGAAACAAAAACTACTCGACGGATTTTAACGAAACTTGGTACAATTATTCTTCATACTCCTGGGGAGGTTATAGTATACGTTTCATCACGCTACAATGAATGGGAGCAGAGCAGTGAAAGGAAATGTTGGGAAAACGGGAGAAGTTGCTCCATTTTTTAAGCTTCCGTCGCGTGTGCAGCCTTAATGGTTAAAGCTACATAGAAATCATTTATGACGGAAATGTTCTACATAAAATTATCTAAAAAATATCCCACAACAGCATATGTCTATCTTTTATGGTTGATTCACAATAACACGTGTAACTCCCGATAGCTTAGCAGTTCGGAGCTTTCTGATTATATTTGTTTACTCTTACGTTTATAATACTCTCACTCATCCTTAATTAAAAGAAGTTAATATTATTACCTATTCAATAAAAAAAGAATCATAGTAATCGGTATAGAAACACCAAACTTATACATGAAATACGCTAATAAGCCATCGCGCCGTCGCGCGTGAATACTGAATCATGCCATAAGGATTATTTTTGTGTAACGGTTGCTGCGCTCGACGCGGGTCGTGGCGGTAGGTTATAAAAAGGTGGGAGGTCCGAGCGCGAGCTTCATTCAATATTTGGCTGGACAATAATTGATATTAACAAACCGTGCTTATCAGCGCGACTTTTAGTCTTTAAATAGTTTATTTGAATTTCTTTTGTTGTTATTTTATAAAATAGGTATTAGTTGTTTTGGTAGTTTTTAAATATTCGTTCAAATTACAAATCGATACTTATAATAAATCTGTAAAGTGAAAATTCTGTACATTGAAAATATCAAAAAAATAAATGGCAGTGGGTGTTATTACACCGACACAGAATCCAAAAATGTGATTAAAAAAATTTTTGCCTGTCTGTTTGTTCAGGCATCAGGCAAAAACTACCGGTTCGATTACGATGACACTTGGTATAATTATTCTTTAATATCCTGGGCACCACACTGGGTACTTTTTATCCCGGAAAAAAATATACAATAAAAAACAAACTTAATTTTGCGGTTCGATCCCTAGACCCGATTACTGTACCAACCGCAAATAATAAGTTTGTCGTAGTACACGACGAAGATGATAATAATAATAGGCGAGCGTTCGTTTATATTAGCATTCTATAAATTGTATGTTTTAACTGCTACTTGCAATTCCAAAACGTGCTTTTTAGTGCGACCTTTTTATTCCTTTTAGTTTTTAAAAAATAAACCTAAATTATTATTTAGGTTTATTTTTATAAGTCGTAGTTATAGATTTTAATTTTAAAGTATGGGGATAGTGTACGTAGTGACCGTAGGTTATTTTATAAAACTGTTAGGTAGGATTAGTAGATATTAGTTTTTAGGGATTTTGCTTATTTATTGAGTTTAGATTAGTTATCATCAGAAATAGGTTTATTTAGGTATTTTATTTTCTGTTATTGAGTTTTTTTTTATTAGGTAGGTACTTAGGTTTACTTTTATAATCTAATATAAAATTCAAAGTCCTGTGATCCTGTCTGACTGATTATATCAATGCACAGCCTAAAACGCTGGTCATAGAGACATTAAATTTGGAGTGTGTTCTGTGTGAAGTGTATAAAGGTATCCACTAAGAAAGGGTTTTTCGAAATTCCACTCCTAAGAGGGTGAATGGGTGGAGGGTGAAATTTCACGCGGACGAAGTCGCGGGCAGAAGCTAGTCATCAATATAGGTAAACTAAGTGGCAAAAACAAGTATTTTTGAAGCTAACTCAAAAACTACCCAAGCAAAGTTTATAAACCCGTGGTGGGTTTATAATTAACTTTGCTTGGGTAGTTTAAGTCAATCTATTTATTCAAAACTTATAAGATTTTTAATATTGATATGGTCACTATAAGATGTTGTTAGGTTAGCTAATTACGTAATAACTTAAGACAGAAGTTGCCTTAAATAGTCACTGAATAAATTAATAGACTTGGTATTACATGGATCTCATAACTTTTTACGGTAGAAGAACTGAGTTACGAGACTTGTTTTTTTTTAAAGTTATGTTTTTGATGGCATTTCATTTACCTGAATATTTACCAGTAATTTTGGTTTAAAAACTACTGAACCGATTGTGATAAAATTTCTATGGGTCCAATCTGAAAGAATCCCTTTCAAATAAAAAAAAAATGCAAGTCGGCTAATAAATTACGGAGTTCTGAGGAAATCAACCGGAACAGTTTAAATAGTAAGTAGTACATTACGATTATTGCACGGCGTGGTGCTAAACCCGCACTTAAGTCACGCTTTTTTTTTTGTAAAAATGGACCACTTAAGTCACAGAAAAGCGTGACTTAAGTGTTGATTTAGGTCATACAGTGCTATAAAATAACTAAATGGAGCTGCTCTCATTAGATACTTTTCTGGTAGGAAATATGAGTTTGACTATGAAGTACTTAATCCTCAGCGAGAACCATCTAACATGAATCACTAACGAATATTCCAATAACTCTATTGATTAAGCAAGTTCCTTGAAAACTTTTATCAGTAGTGGATCACGCGCAAAATCATCTGAAACTCGCAACGTAAATTATGTTAGCATGATTAGAATCAGCGGAAGGCGGGCGGCGCGGCGTCATGGCGTGCCAACCTTACGTCACGCATCACTCGCCGACACCTGAGCTACTTACACCCTCTCCTTACAAGTTAAAGCACGCTTAGCTGACTACCAACATAATAGACAAGGGAGTTTGGCTGTCCAATCCCGCAAAAATTTAGGGAGCGTTGAATTCGGGAGCGAATTTCGCATCGCCGGTCATAGGTAGCTAGCCGACAGCGTGTGGGTTTAGTTTGACCAAACCAACTGAAACCACTTCGCCTCCCCCAAGCTGAGAGTACATCTTTATGGGGTTTCAAATAAAAACGGTAAAATATTATCATCCAATTGGGCTTCACCGCAGTCGGGGGTCATTCATGTTTCGGTACGTCGGGTGTATGAGAATAGGTGAGATAAAGTTTATGAGATCATGACCTATGGCACAGTTACCAAGGCTGGTAACGGGTTTGACCACCCAGGTTGCAGCAGAAGGTACGTCCAGCAAGTAATATCTACCTGCACCCCTTTTTATGGCTGAGCCGATGTCTACTTCAGGCGGAGATTTCTTGAAAACGGTCAAAAAGTTGGTTTTTAAAAGCAGTGTATTTCATAAAACGTAAATAATTTTGACAAAAAAAAAAGATTTTTTCAACTCTTATTTTAAAACAGTGATGGAACTCAAATCACTATTAAACATACAATTATGCATCAAAAAACATCTTCAAATCCCTTCATTAACAATTTTAATTGTAATTAAAAATATACCATTAAATTTGTAATGCAAAACTGAATTCAGTGATGGATTATTTATTATTAAGTACTTAGTTTTTAAATATATAATTGCTTTATATTTTGCAATAAATTACCAGCGTTGTATCATCGCGCTTCTCTTTCTTTTTTATGCAGAATGACAGTGACCGCGCTTTAGATAATGTAGTCCCCTTATGTAAAGTTATGCCAGTGCCATGAGAAGGGTGCTATATAGACGCGGGTAAAAACAAATCGTTACCTATCAGTGAGGGTGTACGTAAAATAAGAATTATCTTATGCGCTCACACATTAAGAAAACGGTAAAACATTAAAACTATCTCTTCCCTTAGATCAACATGCAGCGATTTGTACCGGAAATCCCATTGCTTTATGCAGGTACCCGAAGGGGATGCTGCATGTCCATTAGATACTAAAGTATCGTCATCATATCGGCCTTCTGAACAATTGCTGCGCTCCGCGATTTCACTCGCATAAGTCTCGATCCCATAGGAATATCGGGATAAAAAGTTTCCAATGTTCTAATCCAGGTCATGGTCTACCCATGTGCCAAATTTCATATAAATTCGTTCAACTGTTTTAGCGTGAAAGCGTAACAAACAAACATGCAAAAAATCATATCTTTTCTCTTTACAATATTAGTTTATATCATAGATTTAGTATATATAACACTAGCGCTATATACAAAATCTATGGTTTATGTACTAGGTAGATGAAAGGTCGCTTTAGAAAACTTTCTTCACACGTGTTCGATAAAGTTCTAATATTATACTGGTGTTAAAAATATTTACTGTCGATGTCGCCGTGATTGTCCTAACTTTTGACATTATACATGAGCATAATGTTACCTTTCTAATGACTGTAGGGACACGCAACGCAATATTTGTACACCCTGTAGTTCAAGGGCAGAGTGATTCAGTTCTAGCACCATATTAGCTTATTTTGAAGGTTGATCTAAAGAAAATATATAATTACTAGCTTCTGCCCGCGGCTTCGCCCGCGTGGATATCGGAAATTATCCACGGGACAGTACCGGTGAAGTAGCCCATGTCCTTCCCTGGGATGCTATCTATCTCCTTGCCAAAGATTCTAAACATGCTGTTGACGCTGATCTTGGGACTATTCCGGTGACTCCGCTGCTCTTTGAGACACCACTATACTCAGCATGCTGTTGACGCCGATCTTGGGGCTGTTCCGGTGTTTCTGCGGCCCGTTGAGACACCAGATACTAAGCACGCTGTTGACGCTGATCTTGGAACTATTCCGGTGACTCCGCTGCCCTTTGAGACATCAGATACTCAGCATGCTATTGATGCCGATCTTGGAACTATTCCGGTGACTCCGCTGCCCTTTGAGACATCAGATACTCAGCATGGCATCTTGGGACTGTTCCGGTGCTTATGCAGCCTGTTGAGACACCAGATGCTCAGCATGCTATTGATGCCGATCTTGGGACTGTTCTGGTGTTCTGCAGCCCGTTGAGACACCAGATACTCAGCATGCCGTTGACGTCTAGGTTGACACTGTTCTGAAGTTTCAGCAGCTCGTTGAAATGCCAGATACTCAGCATGTTGTTGACGACGATCTTGGAACGGTTCTGGTGTCTGTCTCAGTAGCTCTGTGTGCGCCTGACGCACCGCCTGCTCAAACCTTCGCAGCTCAGTTTGTTGAGACGTCTCGTTAAGTCTAGCTTTTTTTATAGCTCGAGCTTTATTAGAGCTTTATGAAATATTAGACTTAAGCTTTCGAGTCATTATTGTAAGTACTATTTAAAAAACAAAAACCGTAGTAATTTTCAAACTAACTAAAACAATTCCAATAGCCAATTTTGAGGAAAACGAATCTATGTTCTTCCTACTTACAACACAACCTAAACCTATACGTTAATCTTAAACTAACAAAAAAAAAAAACAATTGTAATAATCTAAGTAATGAAATGTGATATGATTTGATTTGATATTTCTTTTTAAAATATCATCTGCATAGCCTTTTCCCAACTATGTTGGGGTCGGCTTACACTTAACCTTGCTTTCCGAGGCACGGAGGGGTCTCGGTATGTAAAGATGGTCATCCATCCACAGACACAGCGTAGCTTAACCTGACCGATCGACCTGTGCGGCTTTTATTATTTAGCTACGGGCCCCTCGGGCTCGTCTTAAAATATACTACCTAAAAATTATAATTATGCCTACTCATTCATTTCATTTTGGCAGTTCAACAACATTCATTGCGTTATTTATTTACATTGTTGAGCAGACAAATTTTTCGAACATATACAGGTAAAGCGATGGATTAGCGATATCCTTCAAAATGATTCAGATTGAGCGTAGGTATTGTAAGTGCCACAGAGTACTTTTTAATGTAAGTGCTCTGTGCCTCACGCGTCTGCCTGCCCGCGTTCGGGACTTCGGGTCCCCCCCCCCCCCCCTTCACCGCTCTGTGCGCCGCCGCGCCGCCAATTCCTATGGCGCTCTACCTCAGGTCAATCTTATCGTGATAACTTTTAAAGAATTTGTCCAAATTGCTTGGTGTAAAAGACAAAGTTTATCTACATTAAATACCGAAAGCGATAAATGTATTAATTTTCATAAGAATTAACTAAGTACTCTAAAACGTGCATTGTAAAAAAAGTATCTGATTTAAATGTATTTATGGATCACTATTTTGGATATAATGGCTTCCACATAAAAGGTAGATATATGCTGTCGCGGACTTTTATTTAGAACTATTTAAGACAAACAGTCCCTCGATACATTATCTTCGTGTAGCTGTAACGGTTTAGGCAGCGCACGCCAAGATAGCTCTCAGAGGGCAGGAATTTTTCCGACTTACTTGATACTTATCGTATGGGCAAAAAAAAAATACACAAAATCTTTATAAATTGTAGCCTATGTGTTATTCTGATGTATAAGCTATATTACTGTGAAGTTTCATCGAAATCCGTTCAGTAGTTTTTGCGTGAAAGAGTAACAAACATCCTTACAAACATTCGCGTTTATAATATTAGTAGGATTAGTAGGATGGTTCTTTTGACTTTGTCGCAAAGTCCAAGCAAATAAATACGATTAAAGATTTAAAGCCTGGCAAATAAAAACCCTTAATGGCTGTAAGATGAGCATGTACAACGAACAGTAAATAAATATGGTTCTGTGGACTTTGAGACTACGTGAGCAGTGTGACCACCCCGGTCTAACACCAGCCCAGTGGACTAGGTAGGTATTGGTCATAATTACTATACCTAATTTAAGTCAACTCGATGAATGGTTTGTTGATACCTTCTTGTAATGGTTTGTTGATATTCTTGCTATAATAAAATTCTCGAGCCACGACGCTGACGTCCATACGAGGAATAGGTTTGGCCTACTCTTTGCAGGAAACTTAAAATATTTATTCGAATAAACGATGTTAATGTTTCAATAGCATTTAAACGTGTGATAGTTATAAAGCTATACGTATGTACCAACTTACAAAATCGTGTAAGACTGTATTAACAGTCGGAAAACGGTGACCTGCTTTGAGCCCGTTAATAGATTAGGTGTTGGGCGGGCGGCGGGAGTTGCGTGGCGCCCGCCGCCCAGCGCCTCCTCTGTCCGAGCGGGCAGCGCGCGCGAGGGCCAGTCTGAGGCCCGCGCCCTCCGCGCCCGCTCGCCCGAGCCGCGACCCACACGCGCCACATCACACATGGCGCCACACTAACCTTTGTTATGGACAAGCGCGCCACCAGCGGCCGGGGCGAGCCCATCCCGAGCATCCTCAAGAAATCTAAGGGCCGCCACAAAGGAGACCTCGTTGACAAGAGCACAAAGATCAAACAGGAGAAGGTGGAGGGCCCGAAAAAAGGCGGAGATGTGAGCGCGCCGCTGCAGCAGGGGTGCTCTCCGCTCATGTACGCCTGCCAGCAGGCAGACTACAAGGCAGTCGTCGATATACTCAACAAGGACGTGAGTTCAGCGGCTGCAGTCTCTTAGGGACGAAAACATTCAGCTTGGAATGATTCACATCATTGTCACCAAGATCTTAGCTGAATAATATAATGCATGGTGCTTTATAGATGCCTCATTCCACAGTTTCGTACGAGTAGTATGGAATCATAAACTACATATAAACTCTTGGTCAGTTTACTGGGAGGTTATCGTAAATGAAATGGAAAAAGGTACGTTAAATGTTTTGAGCAGAGCACGCGATGCTCCTCGTCCTCGATCGCTTCACTCCTGTCTGTAAACAACCTTTGACGCCTGCCCATTGCGCTGTTCAAATACTTCCCCCACGTTTTACAACAATTAGTTGTAAAGATACCGAATTTATTACAAACCGATAATGTAGAACATGATGCTATTAGCAGCTATCTACATGAAGTCAATAATAATAAACTAATACATAAACGATTTGTTTCACAGAACAATTGACTGATAACACAAAAGTAACTAATGGTTTAATGTAACAAACATTACATCAATTTTGTAAATGTTGACATTCTATAGAACCAGAATGCTTGGAAGGAAATGCACTAGCACGCGGTGAGACGGTGAGACAGGGGCGCGGGGGCAGTCAATCAATAGGTTTAGAATTGACTGGCACAATAGAAGGAGCCGCTCTCACATGCACGGCGGCGAGTGTGACGATTACAATCGGTTGTCTAGTAACACGGCACGTGGCATAACTCTCACCCCGCTAACGACTCACGTCGAAAAACCGACGTTATTCACCAAATAGACGTCAATTCTTCGAAACTCCATGTTTAATTAATCATATTTCACTTTTAGTACCTACGCTTACTTTCACAACATCGTCAATAATCTATTTTCATTTTCATTTGATTTTCTTTTACGCTGGTAGATATTTAGCTTTGGACATCAATAAATAATTAAGAGTGGCTTGTATACCACGTTACTACACAAGTTGTTAATTTGTTTTTGATAAAATATACTCCGTGCGTCTTGCTGATGCTGATTGCACATGATGGCGATGAAGTTAGTTTTGTTCAACAATGCTATTAAAAGAGAAGCAAGTTTGAAAACTTGTAATTCTGGTCAGACTTTGATGGTTCAATGTAAAATGCAGACTAGCATGGTTAGGAATTATTATTTTATAACTTCATGTCCCTGTGCTATGAGTTGGATATTTGATACGTTAGATTACCCCAAAAAATACCCAGAACATTTAGTCAAGCTTTCCTAGCCGGGTGTGCACATTGTAATCTGGCGAAAAACAACGTAGGGTAGAAATCTTTTTCATTTTTTTTTTTTCACTTTTTATATATACGACGACAACATTTTCATTCATCCAGTTGTTCCGTTGTAGTAACCCGTTAGTGTAGTAGTCGGCTCGTAGCCGACAATCAGTGGCGGTGGTTTGAAACTCAGCGCCCCAAATCGTGGAATTTCTGAATTGTACAGGGCGTTTAATCCATGGATACCTATTTCATAATAATATTATTAATGCGAAAGTAGGTAGGTAACTTTGTCTGTTTATCTGTTTACTGTGAAATGGATTTGAATAGGCACGCGAATAGACTATGACTTGGGGACATAGGGTATTTTTTGTTGTTGCGAAAACGCGGGCAAAAGCTAACTATTTCTCTTAGCGCAAAAGCTAACTATTTCTTTTAGCGCAAAAGCTAACTATTTATGTTTATGCAAAAGCTAACTAATTCTACTTATTAGCGCAAAAGCTGACTATTTCTCTTAGCGAAAATCTGACTATTTCTCTTAGCGCAAAAGCTAACTAGTTCTATTAGCGCAAAAGCTGACTATGTCTATTTACGGTGTAAAAGTTCCTGATAAATAAACCTATTGTCGTGTACTCGTGCAATAGCCGGCGTCAGTTCGCGTACGTGACCGCGGGCTGCGGTGTGCCCTTCACTACTGCGCGTCGAGCGGCGCGGGCGCGTCTCAGGCGGCGCGTGCGGCCTGCGCTGACCGAGTGCTGATGGCTGCACCAGCCTTGGCTGACGCAAGGGACGCTGACGGCCTCACACCGCTGCACCTCGCCGTCGTGCACGGCAACGTTCCCCTGGTGCAGACGCTGCTCGCTGCCGGCGCTGACGTCAACGCGAGAGACGATGAGCATCATACTGTTGTTCACTGGGCTACTGGTGAGTACTTTTAAGTCATGACTGATAGTCGTAAGAGGTTCTCAAACTGGGAACTTAGTTAAAATTGAAATGTGGTGGGGTCACTGGTTAAGTTACACTTTGGTTACATATATAAAAACCGAAATTAGATAAGACTAGCTTCTGCCCGCGGCTTCGCCCGCGTGGATATCGGAAATTATCCACGGGACAGTACCGGTGAAGTAGCCCATGTCCTTCCCTGGGATGCTATCTATCTCCTTGCCAAAGATTCTAAACATGCTGTTGACGCTGATCTTGGGACTATTCCGGTGACTCCGCTGCTCTTTGAGACACCACTATACTCAGCATGCTGTTGACGCCGATCTTGGGGCTGTTCCGGTGTTTCTGCGGCCCGTTGAGACACCAGATACTAAGCACGCTGTTGACGCTGATCTTGGAACTATTCCGGTGACTCCGCTGCCCTTTGAGACATCAGATACTCAGCATGCTATTGATGCCGATCTTGGAACTATTCCGGTGACTCCGCTGCCCTTTGAGACATCAGATACTCAGCATGGCATCTTGGGACTGTTCCGGTGCTTATGCAGCCTGTTGAGACACCAGATGCTCAGCATGCTATTGATGCCGATCTTGGGACTGTTCTGGTGTTCTGCAGCCCGTTGAGACACCAGATACTCAGCATGCCGTTGACGTCTAGGTTGACACTGTTCTGAAGTTTCAGCAGCTCGTTGAAATGCCAGATACTCAGCATGTTGTTGACGACGATCTTGGAACGGTTCTGGTGTCTGTCTCAGTAGCTCTGTGTGCGCCTGACGCACCGCCTGCTCAAACCTTCGCAGCTCAGTTTGTTGAGACGTCTCGTTAAGTCTAGCTTTTTTTATAGCTCGAGCTTTATTAGAGCTTTATGAAATATTAGACTTAAGCTTTCGAGTCATTATTGTAAGTACTATTTAAAAAACAAAAACCGTAGTAATTTTCAAACTAACTAAAACAATTCCAATAGCCAATTTTGAGGAAAACGAATCTATGTTCTTCCTACTTACAACACAACCTAAACCTATACGTTAATCTTAAATCACAAAAAAAAAAAAACAATTGTAATAATCTAAGTAATGAAATGTGATATGATTTGATTTGATATTTCTTTTTAAAATATCATCTGCATAGCCTTTTCCCAACTATGTTGGGGTCGGCTTACACTTAACCTTGCTTTCCGAGGCACGGAGGGGTCTCGGTATGTAAAGATGGTCATCCATCCACAGACACAGCGTAGCTTAACCTGACCGATCGACCTGTGCGGCTTTTATTATTTAGCTACGGGCCCCTCGGGCTCGTCTTAAAATATACTACCTAAAAATTATAATTATGCCTACTCATTCATTTCATTTTGGCAGTTCAACAACATTCATTGCGTTATTTATTTACATTGTTGAGCAGACAAATTTTTCGAACATATACAGGTAAAGCGATGGATTAGCGATATCCTTCAAAATGATTCAGATTGAGCGTAGGTATTGTAAAAGTGCTCTGTGCCTCACGCGTCTGCCTGCCCGCGTTCGGGACTTCGGGTCCCCCCCCCCCCCCCCCCTTCACCGCTCTGTGCGCCGCCGCGCCGCCAATTCCTATGGCGCTCTACCTCAGGTCAATCTTATCGTGATAACTTTTAAAGAATTTGTCCAAATTGCTTGGTGTAAAAGACAAAGTTTATCTACATTAAATACCGAAAGCGATAAATGTATTAATTTTCATAAGAATTAACTAAGTACTCTAAAACGTGCATTGTAAAAAAAGTATCTGATTTAAATGTATTTATGGATCACTATTTTGGATATAATGGCTTCCACATAAAAGGTAGATATATGCTGTCGCGGACTTTTATTTAGAACTATTTAAGACAAACAGTCCCTCGATACATTATCTTCGTGTAGCTGTAACGGTTTAGGCAGCGCACGCCAAGATAGCTCTCAGAGGGCAGGAATTTTTCCGACTTACTTGATACTTATCGTATGGGCAAAAAAAAATTACACAAAATCTTTATAAATTGTAGCCTATGTGTTATTCTGATGTATAAGCTATATTACTGTGAAGTTTCATCGAAATCCGTTCAGTAGTTTTTGCGTGAAAGAGTAACAAACATCCTTACAAACATTCGCGTTTATAATATTAGTAGGAAGTCGTAGGTACAGAGGATTTAACCAATTTGGATTTGGAAATCAAAGAGAAAAAAAAATATTAAAAAAAATTAAAAACACGACTGCCCTGCCAAAAAACGAACAAAAAAGGGGGACCTCTTAGATTAAAAAGTGTTCCACAGAATGGTCCCCCGACTGCAACTTTATTTATCTGGTTTAGTCAGGGAATACAACTTGTTTTTTATTTTTACTTTTTAGTTCGTTTTTTAGCAGGGTAGTCGTGTTTTGAATTTTTTTTTTTTTAGTTGTTTTTCTTTTATATATTTTAGTGACATTTTATCTCGTTTAGACATTCTCAGTCATACTAAAGTCTGATTAAATCGTTTGCACAGCCAAAGGTGAAATGGTTTTGTTTTGCACGTACACCGTACCTAAGTAAAACTGGTACCCATAAATTATATATATTTGGAATGAGCTCATCAAGGCCTTCAATTTGATACCCATATTGTAATAATTAAAGATTTTTTTTCCTCTTTTTAAAATGGAGCCATACTGCCGCCATATCGAATTAAAAAATATAGCCACTCGGGATGATGTAAGAATTCTAACGATACCCCATACATCCAAATCTGTTCAGGCATTTAAAAGTTATGGTGGAATAAAGAAACTCACATACATACAAACAAACATACACATTAACCCTGAACACATTACACTCCTTTTGGGCAGTCGTGTAAAAATCTGATGCACCATTTCCATTTCATCGTAAATAAGTAAGTACATGTATGTATAGATAAACTATCCAACGAAGAATCATTTAGTTCAGCAGGCTGTTTCCCTTTCACTGAAAAAGATAGATGGGAGTGAGTCGTTATCTAAGGGGTGTCACTCGCGGCGCAGCAGCGTTGCCTTCGTGGTTATCATCAGGCGAGCCTCACGGGGGCTGCACGCGAACCAATTAGTTACCCACCACGCTCGTCAATCATATGCCTGCTATGAAGTTATTTGTCGCTGCTCTGGTTTATTAAATTACAAAACTTTACAATTGTGAGGTTTTGAAGGGGTCGAGATTGGTTGTATTTGTTTAGTTTACTTCTTTAGCTGATGTTTCTTTGAAGGAGGTACCTATTAAAGAAAGTCGGTGCTGGCCTGAGTATTAACTCATAATACGACGGAAATTGCAGACGTGCAGTAGTACCAGCATATAAACCGCGACCTTCAAAATCGTGATAAATGGCTCAGAGTGGTCACCATGAACTTAATTTACATTATATATTTTAAAAGTACTGAAGACACATTTAAGATTCTGATATAGCAAACTCCATATATACTTACATACTACATTTACATACATAATATCAAATATACTCACACACTCACAATCACGAGAAGCCAAAATACTGTTAAGTGTAGCAATTTCATTTCAAAATTAGTTTATAGTTTAAGTTTTTAATTAGGTTAAGTTTCTTTTCCTATGTCTATTCTTAAGTTCTCACTCGTTTGTTACTCTATGGGTCACAGGAATGAGGAATAATACCCTACTGTAATACAGTATCAACTAGTACAGGGGGTATTGTGACTGTTACTGGTGGCCTTATTTAGTGTAATGTCAACAGTATACTTAAGGTTATAAATTGTGCAAATAAATAAATAAATAAAATATTAAGCTGGCAGCCCGGCTCTCACCCCAGATGTCCTTGTAAGCATACGAGTAGATAGTTCCACATACAAACGTCTCAAGATCTTTATCACAGCAATTACTGTTTGTTTCCACCTGGTTTTTTTTTGGCACTTAAGTACCTAAAGAATTACTTGTTCAGAATCCGTACAATCAATGTTTCTTTGTTTGCGTGTGTCTTAACTATATCACTCTTTCTTCTGGCAGGAAAGACCACATAGGAAAATATCCAAATAACTAGTACCTACTAGTTTTTAGTAGCAGTGATAGTACTCTTGGGCGACTGAAAAACTGTTAATAATGGTCTTTAAAAACAACTAACTATGCTAATGCCCCAGACAGGAATTTTCTTTTGCCTAAGCAAGGTGAAAGTATGAGTGAAGAACACGGGCATGTTATAATTACTTAGTAGGTATACCAGCGCAAGGTTGCATAACATAACATGGCAGTGTTTAATGCAACTCGGAGATCACGACGACATGCAAGGCCACTCCGTCTTCCGTTCTAGTGAGTTGTGTGACGAGCACAAACGGACGTCCTACAGTTATGGAGTTTTCTCAAAGACATGGAAATTAGGAGAAAGAGAAAAGAAACTAAAATTTTCATACGATCGATTTTCAGGTTTTAATGGAAGTGTCGTAAAGCTAACACCGGTCAAGCTCCGCGCGTACCACAAGTAGCACGGCACAATATAAAATCAGTTGTGTCTCATTAGCGGAGCTAGACGGGTTAAGGAGACGCAAGCCTCGTTCCCAGACTGTATAATGGCGTGCCGTGTCGTCAAGTTTAACGCTATTCGAATGCCGCATTGTTATAAGTTATCATAGTGAATGTGTTGCGGGGTCGGTGGTGGTAGGCTAGTCTATACTTTAGGGGGGAAGTGGGTTGTCCGGTCGGATGGTATTGAGCGGCCAGCAAGGTCAGGCCCTTGAACCCTCACGGACCACAGTCCGACATTTCTAGGACTATGTAGGTTTTCAGAAAATTTGTGCGCTATAAGGTCGAGTCTGACTGAGTGATGAATAATGTTTTATGCAGGTCAAGTTGACGTGTAAGGCCGAGGTTAGGCGCCTGCTATCGCTCGTTCAGATTATATTTATCATTATTAATGTATGTAGGTACTTACTGTTGTTATTTATGACTAAAATATGAAAGTGTGTTTAGATTAAATGTGGGAATACCTTATGACATGGTTTGTTGTAAATACTAATTGGGGCCGTAACTTTTCAAAAGTTTTCTGTTTCCGAAAATACGAAGCCTAAGATATATGTAAGTATTGGAATAGTTTCGATATTTGCCCGAAAGGGCTCTTAAGTTCATGTTAGGCTAACTACGAGTACTTAACAGCTGTTTTTACATAAAATTATTTCACAGTGTGTGGCGAGGTGGGGGCACTGCGAGCGGTATTAGCCTCCGGCGCAGACGCAGCCACCCCGGACCAGCACGGCGGGTATCCTCTGCACTACGCCGCGCAAATGTGCGGGGCTCCGGCTGCTACCGACCATCAAGTATATTTGGATTTAATTGATATAATAATGTTGTCGGCGTTTCTCTGACATAGCGGCTAAATAATTAATTTAAAGCATTGGAAATAATTTGAAACCTTTTTCCTATTGAAATTATTATGCAAGGTCTATGATTAGGATGTGCCCGAGATTGCGGAAGGTGAATATCGGAATCTTAGTAGAGTATGATTAAGCTTTTATCCAACAGAGATTTTTGTAATGGTTACGAAGAACTACGAGTAAATGTGACAGCTTTTGATTAACCATCCTACATATACCGGATGATTCTTTTGTACCGTCGTTGTTCATATTCATGGGTAGACATCCTGTAAAAATATCGAGACGGTAAAAAAAATCATCCGGTTAATCTTCACAGAGCAGAGGTGCAGCACTGGAAGTGCTACGGGCGCTGGTGAAGGAAGGCGGGGCAAGTGTGGACGTACGGGATGCTGACGGGCGGACGCCTCTGTTGTGGGCAGCATCGGCAGGATCCGCAGCAGCTGTGCTGGCGCTGCACCAGGCTGGCTCCAAGGTTGATGATGCTGACAGGTGCGAATAATCTTATACTATAGGAGATTTCTGTCAATGGCTGTATTACGAAGACCAGAAATAGACTGCACACTTACTGGCTGACTTGTTTTACCGTCTACACAAAAACAGGGTATAAAAGGTGAACGGAGTAGAGCCTATGGCACAGAAATCTCTTTTGTTTCAATTTTTTTTTACATTCAATTCTTTGATTGAAGCCGGCCGATGGCTTCAGTCAAAGGGTTGAATGTCGCTATGAATTCATTGAGAATTTCCGCGCTTATAGTGCCTATAGGTTGAATTATTATATTATTTGTCGATTTATTTGTTCTTTTTTTGTTTTAGTATGAAAAGTTTACTTCAAATAAGTAAGAAGTACCTAGTATTTATTGATAGGAGATTTCTGTGCCATAGGTATCTACTCCGTTCACCTTTTAACAGGGTATAAAATGTGTAAGGGTGTATTTTGTCCAGACAGTAAAAAGTCAGCCGGTATATGAATGATAGATATTATGGTGATTTAAAAAGTCGAACTTTTTCTAATACCTACACAATTATGGCTATAATGTTGGGACACAGGCCTCCTCTCTGAGAGAGGGAGTGGGCCGTAATCCACCACGCGGGCCCAGTGCGGGTAAGTAGATGTATTTGACATCTCCCAACCCGCACTAGACTGTCTTCGAATTTTTGGTTCTAGGACATGCCGGTTTCCTCACGATGTTCTCCTTCATCGTTTTAAGAGCAGTGGGTGATGAAATAATTTACAAACACAAAGTAAAGCACCTGTCAGGGTTCGAACCTACGACCTACAACTGCTATACTGTTCGCTAGGCCACCACTGCACCATTATGATAATGACTTGAAAAAGTATGTTTCAGAGACGGATTAACAGCTCTACACTGTGCTGCTGCTAGAGGACACACTGAAGCTTTAGAAACGTTAGTTGGCTTATGTGGCGCCCGAGTGGACGTGGCAGACTCGCATGGATGTACTCCATTGCACTACGCAGCTGCATTAGGACACGCCGACGCTACATCAGCTCTATTGCAACATGGCGCAGATTCCCATCGACAAGATAGAAGAGGTCGGAGTCCAGCGCATACAGCAGCAGCTAAAGGACAAATAGAAACTGTACGAATACTCGGTTAGTAACCTACCTATATATTGGTAATTTGGTACTTCTAACTATAATTATGTCGGTACATAATTCTGTCATCTGGAAATTTCCAGGTGCAAGAGGAGCTAACCTTTGGTTGCGAAATTCCAAAGGTGACTTACCTTTACATGAAGCAGTCGCATCTGGAAGACGAGAATTGGTGAAGTGGCTCTTAGACGGTCGGCCATCCCAAGTTAACGCTACCAACCATGAAGGCCGTACGCCATTACATATAGCAGCAGCTACGGATAACGCTGATCTTTGCCGCCTGTTATTAGACCGAGGCGCTGAA
Source organism: Gortyna flavago (assembly GCA_963669345.1). NCBI lineage: Eukaryota > Metazoa > Arthropoda > Insecta > Lepidoptera > Noctuidae > Gortyna > Gortyna flavago. The sequence goes on from OY770142.1 coordinate 7,428,315, forward strand.
GCTAATCTAGTCGCGAGGTCATCGAAGAACGAACCACTGACACCTTTAGATTGCGCAACAACTCGTGGGCACCGATCTACGGCAAAATACTTGCAAATGCATGGTGGTATGCCTGCCTCTAAATTAGCTAATACAGAAATAGTGATAGATGGAGCTCCAATAACTGCATTACCCACACGAAGGGTCACAAGTACAAAAATTGACGTTCATGATAGGATAAGAATAGAAAAAAGAGAGGTGGTTGAGCTGTCTAGCCCTGTTCAAGAAAGGCGTAGGATTAAAGATAACAGTAGCAGTGATACATCTAATGAATCCTCTGCCGATAATCGAAAAAGAATGACAAGAAAAAAAACAGAACCCCTTAAATATAAAAGTAATAACCATAAAGAGCGTCGAAAAAGACTTATGCACACACAAAAGAGCTTTAGTGATGGATACGATAGTGAATTCGAGGGGTTTGAAAGAGAAGATTCACGCAATCGTAAACACAAGAGTTCGAAAAAAAATAGATCAAAAAGTGAACCTTCCAGGCGACATAAGCGTAGTGCAAGACACCATCATCGCTACAGATCTCGTTCGGATAGTTCTTCAGAATCAGAAAGTTATTCAGAAAAAAGGAAAAGCAGACGCCACAGACGTAGCAAAAAAAAGTCTAGTTCACCCTCAGAAAGTAGTAGTTCAGAATCTAGCGAAAGGCGCAGCACTAAACGTAGAGGAAAAAAAACGTCAATTCATATAGAGCATGATGACGAAAAGCAGAGTGTGAATATAGTTAAGTATAAAACTACAGATAATTTACAGGGTAAGGAAAGAAACGATAATTTAGCTACTGATACCGAAACTAAAGCTGAGGGCAGTAAATCAGAACCTGAAAAAGAAGAAAATAAATTAGTAAAGGCAGCGCACAGTGAGACTGAAACGGATACATTGTCAGTTAAAACCAATATGATTATAACCGAAGCTCAAATTCACATGGAACGACAATCGGGTCAACTAGGGAACTCTGAATTAAATGTAACGGTTGATTCTTCAAACAATGTATCTATTGAGACTACAAATCTGTCGGTAACACACAAAGATATGTCAGAGGAAACGAAGCCAGACAGTGAAAAACTAGAGTTGGAGACCGATGGCAAAAAAGCTTCAAAGGATGAAGTTGCGGAAATTCTCAACAATGAATCTCAAACGGAACCATCAAAAGCTGAGAAATCGGTCCCAGATAAACAAGATACATTTAATGAGGGCGATCAAACGCAAACTAAAACGTTAAATGAAGAGAACAGCAATCAAGACAAAGTAACAGATGAACAAACTAAAATCAGCAGTAAGTCTCCAAGTGAAGTACAAATAGTTAAATCTGAAGCAAAGCAAACAGATAGTTCAGAAAATTTAAAACCCCCGCAACAGACCAGTAAAGATCTTAATCAAATGTCAGACGATGAACCTAGGAATACTCCAAGTTCTTTAGAACTAACGCGAAGAAAGTCATTTCAAATATTATCAGGACCGGATGAAACAACATCACCCACTAAAGATGCCTCTGCAGAATTAAAAACAAGTTGTGATGTGCCTAGTATTGAACAAACAGAAACTCAGGAAAAGAGTGCTTCCCCAGCGGTATCATTTTCAAATAAAGATGTCATTATTGATCCCAACGAATCTAAAAGCAAAGCTGATCATTTAATGGGGGAATCAGTTGATCACAGTTTGGATCCTGAAACTGATAAACAAGTTCAAGATAGTATTCTACAAAAAGATAGCAGCGAAAGCAACGTGATGAGTTCAGAAGAGAGAAGGAAGGACTTTGCCTCTAACACCGGAAGTAGTACTGAAAATGCTCAAGGCAACGATAAAGGCCTCCTCTCCGTGCTAGACGATAGTATCCCTACGAGTGATCGTGCAGTGCAACAAGTTATCTTGGAGAATTTATCGGAAGAATTTGATGTAGATGTGTCGTTGCCGCAATCGTTACCTAAGGATAGGATAAGAAAAACTTCAAAAGAAAGCCAAGGCAGCAGTCGAAAGAGTAGTATATACGAAACAGAGAGTTATAAAGTATTGTCAGATATTGCCAGTGCGCCAGATGTTACAACAGGAATTCTCAAAAAATCATCTATTAAACTGGATGGTTCTTTGGAAGATGGAGAAGTATTTGAGGGAGATAGACTCTCAAAAGATGGTTACTTAGGTAGAGTTCCTAGTATCAGTGATAATGAACTGTACAGTCATAGCGAGGCAAATGGCAGAAGGAAACGTTTTCGTAAGAAGGGCAGATCAAAAAGTCGTATTACTATTAGATCCAAAAGCGAAAATTCCGAGAGGGGCTATGAATCCAGTGGTTTAATGGACTCTGGTTTTGAACCAAGTCCCAGAGCTATTCAGCGTCGAATTGTAAGTCCTCGGCTAGCAGCTTATTACCAACAAAGAAATGCTAGCGGCAGGTACTCAGGAAAATCTGATAGCCGTATCCCGGTACGAAAACCGGGAGATAAAAACGCTGTTGATATGAAGTCCGTTACTCAGAGAATCCAGACGAATATGAGGAGGTATGTTGTTTAGTTTTAATCTAGCAAAGCCCTTGAAAAAAAAACGTTGTTCACTTGATAGCGTTCTTCTTGCATTACCAATATAAAATGAGCATTCTTTACCTATCACTTGCGTTCCTATGTCATTTTTACACTTATATTTTCTGTTAATTTTAATTCCAGGTATTACTGCGAAAGGAAGATTTTTCAACATCTATTAGAGTTAAAACGGCTTCAAATAAGAACAAGCAAAGCTAATGAAGCAGTCCTAGTAAAAAGAGCCATTGAGGAGTACAACAAATCGAGTCTAGCTAACGTAGGATTAGGTCCATACAATACTCCAGATTTTTCCTTCAGCAGTTTTGAGAAATTCCTTTACGAGAGCTTAAGAAAGTTGCAAAAAAGTGGCAAGAAACATTTGGATAAACTACCAGAGAAGCCTTTTGAGTTTGATTACGGAGAAAGTGAACTGTATAAAATGAGCGCAATTCCTGACAATCCTTGTCTTTGCACCAGTAAGACTCACAGGTGTTTCCATGCAGTGCATGCTTATACTGGCATACCGTGCTCGGCATACAGTGAGTATCTCCTTTTTCAACACGCTTTTATTAGCTTCATGTACTTGTAACTATTATAACTAAAAATTTATCGAAATCATCTTAATTTAACCTACTTCTAATTGTCGTATTGAAATCAGACTTTGTATGTTTATATGTAGTTCGGAAGGCAAAACTATAATTTGGTATCTTGGAGCTGATCTGAAGATGGAGCCAGGAGGTGGATAGTGGTTCTTTACCCCTACTTGTAAACCCCTCGAGTTTGCTAGTAGCCCCTGATCGTCATAACTTCTTCGACTTTGTTCTTCATTAACTTAATGAAGAATAATATACTAGACGCAAAAGTTAAAAATAATGTAGTTTAAAAAAGCTCACGCTTTTAAAACGCACTAAAAATTATAAATTAAGTAATTTGACTTAAATTGAATGCTTGCTTGCTTGCACGAATGCAAATGCGTGGAGCACACTTATAATTAATTCAAAAAGCGATCCACGCTTCTAGAATCCAATTTAAGTAAAATTACGTATTTTATAATGTTTAGTGCGTTATAAAACCGTGTATTTTTAGTTTTTTTAAACTACATATTTTTTTAGTCCGTAAGTAACATAAAAAGTTGCGTAAATTGAAAAGTGGAACATAATATCACTGATACTTTTATCATCGTTTCAGTACCGTACAAGTGGAACCATCACACAATGCCAAAGCCCGCAACAGCAGGTCCGAGCTCGAAATCAAAAGGGTTTCTCCCAAAGATCAACTCCAAACCACCAGCAGGTGGTGGCAAGGCGCACGTCACGCTTGAAGTCTCCCACGGTACAGAGAAGCAGCTCATCGCACTGCCAGCGGAGAAACTGGATAAGAATAAGCGATATTACGTCACATTCACCGTTAAGGGTTCCGAACCGACGTCAGATAACGACAATTCTTCTCCAAGCGGGACTTTAAACAGTAAGGTTGTGAGAACAGGATGATTGAGATAATAGTTTACGTTATGAAGACGAACGCGTGCTAATCTAAGCACTGCCAGTTCAAAATAAGTTAAAATGACGAAAGGGCGCGTTATGGTACATCATTAATGCGCTTCTAATGTTCTAAATTATGATTCAAGTGATTAGACTGAATGAAGCCGTCCATTACGAAAAATAAAAGGGCATATTTATTTTTATAAATTTAAAGAGAAGTATATTATAATAAAAGAGAATGTATATCCGGCAGAGTCTCTATTGTATGATATCTGGGGGCCTAAAAAGGCCACTTTGGCAGAATCATAAAACAATTCATAACACGCAATTCATCTGTTTGACAGTTTCACACCTATATATCCCTGAAGGGTTACGCAGCAGAGGTGTACCTATCGCATTTTACGAATCTCCATACAAAACTGTCATACAGATGAAATTGAATGAATTATTAATGTTTTATGATTCTGCCAAAGTGGCCTTTTTAGGCCCCCTGTTATAGATATAAGTAACTAAATGTTGTGTAGTCTTCCCGTTAAAGCGTTGTAATGCACAGACAAAATTATGGAAATTGTAATTACTTAAAACGCCGATTGTTGTCTGCACAAAATATTTTGTCATGATACTCAACAGTATTAAATTAGTGAGAAATATAAACGGCTTTTTGTATAACCTGCGTCACTTGTGGCTGTTGAAACAGATGCTCTATAAACATCAACGTTACGTTATACCTTTTCCACGAGTTTTAGTCACCCCTGGTCTTCCGTAGCATCTTGTAACCTAAAGCTACGGTTTCCTAGAAGTGCGGTGACGGCCCAGATAGCGTCCGCCATTTACCGGTGAATGAGTGATAAGTAATTTGGTGTGTTTTCCTAGAGAGCGTTTTTGACACCGTGAAGCAAAACCCTGCTGCCCATAGATTTAAATCGCTAGATTTGCCCTCACCGTACTTAGTCACGCAACAAAGTAAGTTTCCATCGTAGTTAGCCGTGGTGTCAATATTGAGAAGAGTAAGCTTGCATTATTATACGTTTCCATGATAATCAAGTCGACTCACTGCGTCATTGTGTCAGAGGTGTCAAAACGAATCAAACACGGCTACCTTTTGAAGCATTTTCAAGACAGCCGTTAAGTGCAGTCATTGCTTTTCTAGGAAACCATAGCTTAAGCTATGTGTTTCAGAAATCAATTATAATTGTATGCTGACAGATAAGGTAAAGATAAAAAGTCAATTTCGATAGAAATACATATTTATTAACATAGCAAAATTAAAGATAAAGCATTTTATGGATCTCACAAACATAATTATGACGTAACACTGAAAAGACGGGCTTCCGCATCAGAAAGGTAGGAAAGATAAGTAGATATCTTACACTCCCAGTAGCAAGGCAACGCCGGCGAGGCACCAGCGAGTGGGCTTGTCTTTGGTTTTTAGATTGAACGTCCAGACAAAAGTCGGACCACGCATACTGTGGGAAAAATAAATGTTATAGTCAAAATGCATAAACGTGACGTGTGTAAAAAAATAGAGTGCAAGGTGGAAGGAAGCGAATTCGTGATAAGAATAAAGTATTCATCCTTTGTAATAATTAACGGAGAGACGGAGACCCACAATATAAGAGAAAACACCATCGAATTAGCTTGTCCAATACAAGGCTGATGACAAGTAAGAACATGTACTACTTATCTATATAATGTGACCCTATTTGGCTACGCTAACGTTTGCCTTATAAGATGGAAAAAATGAAAGGCAGTGATTGAAGCCTTATCTTAACAGTAAACCAGTCGCGAGCACGAAATCACTGGTAGTCATGGCCAAAAAGCACGCTGTCTCACCTGGCTTCGTGTCTAACAGAGCTAGTATCAGTGATGAGCAGTTAGACGCTAGTCTACATGCACAACGTCTAGTTCTCACGCACAGAAACACCGTTCCGAACTGATAGGCGCATTAAAAAAAATCTAAAAGTCCTTTGGAAAATCGAGTTTTATGAAAAAACCACTGCAATTATAAATAAAGTTTATTGAACTGTAACTGAGCTTTGTCGGTACAGACTTGGTTTTGAAGATTTTACAGATTTTTTATTACTTATTCTCACTTATTACTTATTCTCAGTTGCGTTAAAAATAGCAAGAAAAACGAATCTTTGTTGGCTCATAACTTTTTAATGGCTTTTTATTTTACTATTCTGTTTCCGTACATACACAATTAATAACAAGTCAAAACGATATCATGTTTAACTTTGGATGCACAATGTCAAACAGAGGAGTAATACTCTCCCGAAAGTTTAGAAAAAATATCGACTAGTGGCAACTTACTCGTAACTCCTCAGATATGGTCTGTTTCAAAAGTATCTGACAAAAGTGTAAACAAACCTTGTTCAGTTAAATTCTTACACAATCTCTCAATAAAGGGAATTAGTAACACATTAATTTGTATTTAGAAGGTTTTAACTTTATTATTATCTCACCTTCTTTTTTGTTGAGTGGCAACACGAATCTACGATCCGGGGCGCTAATCATAGCGTTCTTTATGTAGAGACCCTCTCTTGCTTGCCAACCGTCACGGGACACGGACAAGATTAGATTATTTTGTCCTTACTACTTTAATTTAAGTGCTAAATAGTGTATCTTACTATACACGTGTCCAATTACAATATTATTAACTGCAAGTTGGAGTTTCACTTCCGCTCTTCGATCACAAATTCACCTCCAATACGCGTAAGAGGAGTCAGGTAGAATACCTTCCACCTACTTATGTCTCCAAAAATTATTGTTTCAATAATATTATTAAATTGTAATAGAAAACATGATCAACGTAAATTGAGGTTATGAAATTAGAGTTTCGGGTTTATCATGTTTTTGGAACAGACTTGTAACTCGAAATTGAAAACTCACCGAATCTTATAGACGGGACACTCGTAGACATTCCTGGTTTCCTGCTTATCCTGCGTGACGGCACGGATGAAGATGACGGGCATCATGGGGAACAGCTCCATCATCAGCGACTCCACGATGCCGCCAGTCATGGTGTCCCAGCGCGCGCCCTCCATGTACAGGCCGTGGATGTTGGCGCCCTCGCGCGGCGGTGCACTGTGACATGGCGTGTTTATTTATATATTTCTTAGCATACCGACAATACCTAGTCATTTACAATTCAAATGAAAAAAAAAATAGATACAATTGGCACTTCAGTAACCATAAAAATAAAAGGTTTATGGAAACAATAAAAGTGCCTAAATCAAGAACACTCATTACACACTAATCCATTTGAACTACATAGACGCGCACTGTTGCACTCTGTATGTAATTAGGGATCTTCATAGCTATTCACAACATTTCGATAACCTGATTTGCCTTGCCCTCGACAGCAAACAGCTGTCGGAAGAATAGCTGTCATCTATTTAATTCTAATTTTGTCAGTTGATATAAACTTTTCGGGTTTTGGACTTGTGAACAGCGTTTAGAGGACTCCTGCGATAACATTGATTGATATTCGATATCGTACGGAAGCCTATCGCGTGGTTGTGAATAGCTTTGCTTATCTAGTTTGGTTTTCTTAGCGTATTACTGTCTATTGGTTGTATTATTTATCAATCTGTTAACTATTTCATGCATGCCATTTTATCATTTTAAGCACTACGCGGCCACGACGACAACTGTCGCAATCTGAGCAGCAGATGCTTTGACCATGAAGAATGTTTGGCCGTCCGAGTAATCAAACGTTACAAGATTTTGTTTTACCGCATGCACTATGTAAGCATATAAAAAGTTAGGACCAGCGGGGTAATTTCTTTCATTCTGACAGTTCAACAACATTCATTGCGTTATTTAAGTTAATAATAATAATAATAATATCCTTGGACATTTCACACAACGCCATATAGTCCCAAGCTAAGCAACCTAATGCTTGTGTTATGGTAACGAGATGGCTGATAAACTACTTATATACATTTTTTTTTGTAAATACATACATATTATAGATAAAACACCCAGACCCGGAACAAATACTTGTAAGTCGTACAAATATTTGTTCCGTGCGGGAATCGAACCCGCGACATGCTGCGCAGCAGTCAATCGCTCAACCACTGCGCCAACCGTGTCGTCAAGTTGTTGAGCAGACTATTTTTTCGAACATTTACGAAGCAATGTATATTAGCAATATCCTTCAAAATGATTCAGATTATGATTGATAGTGTGTTACGCAATCAGGGTGCTAGTGTTAAACCATTTCATTTGCCAATGAGTACATACATGAAGTCCTGCCTAGCTTTCTTTGTGACGTCACAATTGAGGCACATTTTGTCGAGAGGCCACTCGTTCTTGCGGGCCGTCTGCTGCATGATGGCCGTCAGGAACGACTGCGGGTTGAAGAACCCTGCTAACCATACCGCCGGCGGTAGCTGGAATAGTAGAATCATGTGAATTCTGCTCGTTAAAAGGCATAATTATAATGACATAACTGAGACCGAAAAGCATTAAGTATGAGTCTTTTTAAATTCAAGCATGTTTTAGGAATCTCTACTAAGAAATTACAGAGAACTGAAAAGGTACACACTATACAAGTAGGTATTGTATTTTTATGTCGCGAAACGACACGTGCTTTACTTGTGGTTACCAAGTGTACATACGCGCTGTGAATGTGTATGTAAGCGCAGGACCTCTCGGTACCGTCCGAGACAATGGCGAAGTCGGAAGTGTGTGTTATGCGCCGACGTTACTCGTCTTCATGCACACATTCACAGCGTCTTTGTACACTTGGTTACCACAAATAAAGCGTGTGTCGCTTCGTGAAATAAAAATACTGTACGATGACGTATCGTCTGTTGTACGCCGTTTTGACCAATCTTAGGAAGAGTTCTGAGAACTAGCAGGCAGTAAACTCCACTAAGCTAAATAGTGCATCAGCGAATACATCTAACGATTTGTGGATTACAAGTGACAACATACGTTGAAGTCTCCGGTCCAGTTCTCAAGCTCAGTGAGTCGCATGCAAAGGTCTGAGAACCACGCGGCCAAGCCCAACAGGCTGGGGTACGCCAGATTGTTCCACGAAACTGGCACATGGTCCATGAACAGAGACTCCATCAGCTTCTCCATGTCGCTGCTGATGGTCAGCTCACCCTGAAAAGCAGGTCGAGTTGGACAGGTTAGTTGATCCAACAATCCTTGAGAATCACTGCTTATATAGGTATTTTAGCATTTCGGTACGTAATGTATTTTTTTCAGGTATTTTTTTAATGTTTTTATTTTATAGATTTACTTATTTTAAGCAGCTAATTTCAGCGTTTCACAACGCATTTAAATTGAATAGGTGCGCGCAAATTAAAATATAGAATTCAACGTGTTATAAAGTAAATTTAGTGCTTTTCATTGAGGAAAGCGATGCACATAGTACGTGCGCGTAGGCGAGCAATTTGGCAACGTCCGCGTAATTTTTTTCGTAGGAACGGTCAAATTAAGGAAAATATCGCTAGTGAACGCGTTGCCAACTTGCTTCAATGGATTGCTTATCGGGCGCGCGGTAAAATTGATACTTAGGGGTACCTACTTTAATTTTCTTGTCTAACAAAATATTAAAATTAGTTTTTTTCTTGAACTACGATAATTCGTGTCTACTTGAAGGCAATAACTTAGTCTGAACTATCTAAGACGATACTTACCTATACGATTTTTATCAAAAATTTAGATTTGGGAAATGACAATTTATAATGATTTTGATATGATTATGTAACAGTTGCTGCACCTCCTATTTCGATTTGGCGCTAGTTTTCAATTTTATCCTTTATCATATATTTTTCTTATTGTAAGTGGTGTCATACTTTTGTCGATCAGTGCATTTGTTTATTAGCTACATAAATGAACATCTCACCTTGAGCCCCAACTCCGTCTCCTTCAGAGATCTTCGAATCTCCCCCATGAGGCGATTCATTCGTTCACACTCCTGAATGGCTACGATGGTGAAAGGAGTCAACTCCTCCACTTTGCCTATCAGTTCCGCCAGATTAAAAGGTTCAGGTACTCGGTCAAGGATGTCATCTAGTATAATCCGGATCTGTATAAATGTAAAGACTGTTATAGAGATATGATTACTAGTAGTCTGTTGTTTATCTAGTGCTCATACTCACGACCGACTCGCGTCGACGGCAGACGCAACTGCATCCGCCGACACGCGTCGACACATACCTAATGTATTTGAGTACGGTGCTCAAATACACGAGCGGCATGTTGTCGACGGCGGCCGCTGGCACGCGTTGACGGCTCTGTCGTCAACGCGTGTCGCTCGTGTGTACCTATGCACACTAAATAGTCAATAAAGGATGTAAGGTACCAGTTCGTCTTTACTCGCACCACCGCCTGCCTGCGCGCCGGTATCTCTCGGTTGCATTTCAAACACCACCTTTTAAAATGTATAGTCATTTAATTATCAGATCTCGTAAAGTATTTAACATACTTCATGTATTGGTTAAGTAAGTTAGTTTGTTCTAAAAGGAAAAATCCGCATCCCTATATAAGCTATATAGGGATGCGGATTTTAATAAATACGTACCTTGAAGAGTCTCTCAGAGACAGTGGTCAGGTATCCTATTTCAGCGTTAGGATGCAAACCATATAAGTACGGTGTTTCTTCTGGTAAAAAGTCATCGATGTACGAGTGGTACCCAACGTAATCAGAGTTCGGTGGTGATATGAAGCCGGGAGCTAGTTGCAATTCACCGTCCACCTGACGAATTACGAAGAAAAGTAAATAAATATCTTATGATTATTAGAACTTTAGACCCGTGACAAGACACAAATTAGAAGCTGGTTAGTGGTTATGCGATTATCGGTTGTTTTCCTGAATATTACCGATACTAATAATAATTGAAAGGCAAAGGTAGGTAGGTACGTGACGCGCTTATTAAGATGCGACAATCGGTCATAACGGTAGATCGACGTCGATTGATGACATCGAACGTTCAGATCGATCCAGATCTAGTCAAATCAAACCAAATCAAAATATTTTATTTCACATAAACCTACATGGGCACTTATGAATCCAATTCAGTCGTTTTCTATGGAGAAGAGCGGACAAGAAACTCCACAGTTATTCCAGTGGTGCATGACATCCGGTTTACGTTCGACTATGTTTCATCATTAGCCTACAGCAGTCCACTGTTAGACATCTAGGCCTCTCCAATTGCACGCCATTCAGTTCGATACTCGGAAACTCTCATGCAGCTGCTACCAGCCACCCTGCGAAGATCGTCGCTCCACCTAGCCTGAGGGCGTCGTACCTTACGTTTGCCGATTCGCGGTCTCCATTCAAGAACACGTCATCGGTTCTACGGCTAATATCGACTGGCCGACATCAATAAACCACAATAATTTTACTCCTTGTAATTTATTACTCCTTTTAATCCTATAATGCCACTGACCAATTCTGCCTGCATATATTCGAGCAGGAAGGTACGACAGAGCCGCCTGTCCCAGTCGTCGGTGATGTGCCCGCCATACATGATCTCTCCGAACAGATAGCGCAAGTCTTCCCACGGCACACGAGGGTTCGCCTCCAAGTAGTTATACAGTACGTATACGCAGATAGTCAGGTCGCCGAAGTTAAATGGATACACCCTGCAGAAGGATTCCATTAAAAATGCCATGCCATAGCGAAAGTGGCGATAAACTTGTATTGGCTTTGTGTGCCTATTATATAAGAACTCATCATAATCAGCCTATAATTTTCCCACTGCTGGGACACAGGCCTCCTCTCTGTGAGAGGGAGTGGGCCGTAATACACCACACGGGCCCAGTGCGGGTTGGTATTTGTCACAAGTCTTCGAATTTTTGGTTCTGAGACATCCTTCATCGTTTTGAAAGCAGTGGTGACGAAATAATTAACACCAAGTAAAGCGCCTGTCTAGGTTCGAACCTACGACCTACAACTCGTAAGTCGCGGCCACTGGGCCACCACTGGTCAAGCAGCACTGCCTCATTTTATTTTTTAGCTCAAGAATTGGAGTAAATTCAGAGTCCAGTAAGGACTAACATAGAAACAGCCCAAAAGTAAAGATAAAGTGGTGGTATTAGCTAGGAGTAAAACAGAAAAATATTTATCTGCATTTAAGGCGAAGAAACAATAAAGTTACGAGGCAAAACCGAGACCTACTTGTCTTTGGTTGTCCTAGAAAAATGAAAATGAATTTAAGTACCTGTTCCACCCTTGTGGGCCGAATTTCCGTCTCTCAGCAACAACGGCATGGAAATAACATAGAGCAAATAAAATAGATTTGAACTCCGCCTCCTTGCTGCACATCTCCAGAGTCTCTTGACTGAAGCAGTCCAGGGACTGTGGATAGAATTTAGAAATGGCTTATAAGTACTACCCGGCGCTAAATATGGTATAGCGCTACCAGGTTATTTTGGTGTGTGGCCAAAATCGAAAAAGATCCTTGTGTGCGGTGAACATCGACTTTTAGAAACCCACTCAAACCCCCGGCTCCGTAACGCTGTCACTCATACTTCGTGTGACGGTCTCTTCCCAAAGATCGATTTGCCAAATTAACGCCCGGGTAAAACATTACCTACTTAGTTACAAAATGGCCAATATGGACGCATCATAATACAAATCATAATTTATCAATTCATGGTTACAGTTTGCACGTCGATGTTCCTGCCACCCTGTATGACCGAAGCTAAAACTATTTTCGGCAACTATTGACGGCGTTGTATACCTACTTAGTATTATATTACGCTTATCAAGCAACCGGGCCTTAAACAAAATACAAAAGTAAGCAAGTAATACCTACCTAAATTAAACCCTTAGGTACCTATATTAAACAGTTTACCTTATGCAAGTTAGCCCACATGCCGATGGGCGGCTCGTTTGTTATTTTGATAGATGACTCTAAGATTCCTTGCGGGATTATGTGGTAAGCAGGATCAGCGGCCGGCTCCGCACTTAAAAATAACCTAAAAAGAAAGAGATAAAAGTCCCAACAGTGGATAAAATGGCCATTTACATTGCAAAATATGAATACATCTGATGAGCCTATCTTACCTATATTCAGGCTCAGGATTTTCGAAGCACTCTTCCATTTTCTTCTCAAGTGCAGCGAGCCACTTGGCGACCAAGTGAACGTTTTGCAAGATGACCCAGTGGCCGTTACTTGAAGCGATACCCATGGCCTCTTCAGCGACCACCTCCTGACCTTGACCCAAAGAAACGATGTGGAAATTCTTCTTATCAGTCGCAAATCCAATTTTACGACCCATCTTTTCTAAGTCCTGAAAATATGTTTCAATTAAAAATCAATCTAAGTAAAACAATTGAAGGGTTCATCTACAACAGGTTGAATCACGAGAAAAATATGTCTTTAACATACAGCGTTATTTAAATCTACTTTGTAATAAACAGCGGGGTAATTACGTAACACAGTAACAATGGCTTTCATTTTGAAAATTCAACAAAATGTTGACGTTTTCGGGTAGACAAATTTTTCGAACATAAATGAAGCAATGGAATATCCTTCAAAATGATTCAGATTGTGATTGAAAGTGTGTTACGCAATTAAGGTGCTGGTTACCTTCAATGGATCGACACCAGCCGACAGAATAAAGAACATAGCTGTGGTGGAATTGCTCTCCTCGTAAGACTTATCTAACGGTGGCGTACGGGCCTCAACGTATTTCGTGCCCAGATTCTCTTCACAGAATGCACTAAAGGAATGGTAAAAAAAAAGAGTTATTTGTTTACGACTTCTGAGCTATTGTGATAATGATTATAGTGACGAAAGCTTGCCAATTGACAATGGTCACGGCCATGGTGGCCAAGTGGGCGGGCTATCGTGTCGAGTAAGTATTGACGTTCTGAGGCTTTGGGTACTGTCAAGTTTCAAGTAAGCGCCAAGCAAGTGTATGACCGTACTTACTTAGAAGCGTAAGACATTCTGTCGGGACGCAAAGCTCGCATTATGCACAGGCGCTGCAACGACGTCTTGTTTTTCCACTCGCCCGGTAATTTGTCTCTCTCGGGAGCTTCGCCCTCTGTGTACTTCTGCCATCTAAATTAATTTAAATTGAATGAATTGATATTGAAATCATAATTTTACAAAATTATTAAAAAAATATTTCTGTTCCTTAAATTTTGACCGCGTAGGTACCGTATTGATCTTTTCTATTTAACAGCTGATCGCTATCTGGATCTAGAATCATGTGCTGAATTTATATGGTTACAGTTAGCGCGTCGATGTCCTTGCCATCCTGTATATTCTGGGTCAATTTTTGAATTATACATACAAAATATCAAACGACTGGCAGCCTTTTTATCTCGTCGAAAGGGGCTTGAAGGTCCGTGGCATACCATAACTGTTGCGCCATTTTGTTTTTTGACGTGAATACGTCTTTAAAATTGCTTCCATAGTGGGAGGCAAGTCATAAAAACCAAATGATTACAAAATCAGGGGATACAGTTTGGTGTTGCAGCTCCATATCTATCATCTCCATCCTAAATTCAATTACACCATTGGATAGCTAAAAGACCAAAGAATTCATTACGCCAAGTGAGTATGTAAGTACTCTGTGACTGTGACGCATCGTGCGCGGTGGAGGGAAAAGCCCCGCCATTTTGAGGTTATTTTGCTGCTTATCGAGATTTCCACTTAAAATAACTTTTGACCCGGCAAAGCTACGACGTTAGTTTAAGTTTTAATCGTCAGCTCTCGTCAAAATCTATCGATTGTATACAGGGTGTCCAGTAAATAGCACGACATACTGCAGAAGGTGATAGCTTGGGTCACTACCTATCAATACAACACAATATATGTTCAGCAAAATCTTACGGATTTTTTTTCACCACTGTAGGTTAAAGTTATGCGAAAAGAAAATCGTTCTGTGAAAATTTTAACAAAAAAAACTGTTTCTTCAAAACTTTCTTGTTTATGATCAAAAAAAAATTACAATGAGTAGAGTAACCTATTCACGAATAACTTGATGTAAAAAAAGTTCTAGAAAAGGATTTTTTCATTACGAGATGCTTAAAAATCTGTTTCAAGGTAGAGATTTTTCGATATTTCGGAAAATTTTGTAAAACTGTAAATCCGTAAGATTTTGCTGAACATATATTGTGTTTTATTGATAGGTAGTGACTCAAGCTATCACCCCCTGCAGTATGTCGTGCTATTTACTGGACACCCTGTATAAAACATTAATGTAAAGACAGTGTATATAATGTGTTAAAATAAAAAGAAAAATAATATCAATAATATATAATGTCGGCTTATACGCGTCAAAAAGTCGAATCCAAATACAGAAATCGCTTGATTCCTCTAGAAATCAATAGCTGACTGACATCAATGCAAACAGAAAATGTAACAAGACCAAACCCCATAAAGTGTCACGTTATTAACAAAGACAAAGACATTTATTTTGCCGTCATAAGGAAAAAGGGCACTACTAACATTTTTTCAGAAATTGAGTTATATAGTTATTCGGAATCAGAAAAAAGGCCCTATTCCGAATAAGTATATAAAAAAATTTCGGAAAAAAATTTTGTTGTGCCCTTTTTCCTTATGACGGCAGTATTCGTCGGATATGGTAGGTACAAAGTTGGTTGGTATTTAAGGATACGCTCAACACATCCGCTAATAGGCCG
Source organism: Gortyna flavago (assembly GCA_963669345.1). Classification (NCBI taxonomy): domain Eukaryota; kingdom Metazoa; phylum Arthropoda; class Insecta; order Lepidoptera; family Noctuidae; genus Gortyna; species Gortyna flavago. Next base: position 7,443,986 of record OY770142.1, read on the forward strand.
CAAACGAATATTTACAATGTAGGTACTAACACGTGGGTAGGTATAAAACCTAACTTGTATAGTACTTATATAGTACTCTAATAAATAATACAAAACACTTTTTTATACTCTAATATACAATATTAAATAAAACATAACAATAACAACATTTTTATTATGACAACTAAATAAATCTACATACCTTATTATAAAATATAAATATATATACATTATATACCTATATTATTTACTTATTTACCCTTATAATCAAAAAATTCTTTTGTAAAAAAGAAAAAAAAGTAAAAAAAAAGTGTAAAAATTATTTTGGAGAAGCCAATTTTTCAGTTTTTTTTTGTAAAAATTAAATGGTAGCTCTCTTATCACTTTTGCAATATGGTTAAGTATATATTTTATGGGCATAAGGTTAACGGTACGGACATTAAGGTAACAAGATGTACCCAAGTTCAAAAAAGATACATATTATTATAAATAATAAATACCTATTCGATAACTAACTTTATTCGGGCAGTTCCAAAGAATAGCTAAACACTCCATTACAGTAAACCATAATTAATAACTCTTGTTTAAAGATGAGTTGCCTAAGCATTTACAAATTTGGAACAGAATTAAAATTGACAACTCAAACAATTGACAAAAATCCTTGCCGGAAAATCCTAAACCCGTTAGAACTAGAACTTCACTTACAGGTAAGTTCGTTTAATCACTAATTATATTTTCCGTTTGCATTGATGTATAGTTACCTATTGGTATCGAATAGGGGCCGCCATTTGGAAAAAAAAACAGTATGGCGCGACAGTAGACATGCCAGGCTCCATATAAAATCTTCAATGCCTTTGGAAACGCCAGGGTTTAAATACCTTTTGACAGCTCCCTCAATATCTTTGTCGAGATTCTCAAAGGCATCCATCTTGGCTAGCGTTATGATACCACCCCAGCTCTGGTTGGTCAGCCAGGTGTACGGTGAGGTCTCCGGTGCCACAGCAAACTTCAGCAGGAAGTCCAACTCTCGTGGGTCAACTTTACCTTCTGCTTGGAGAACCTGATGAAATATGACGTACGGAATTACGGACTAAATATTGATGTAACCTCTCTGGTTACTACTCAATACTCAACATATTTATTGTATTTCACATTTGAACCAACCAATTTTTTTTTTACTATCATGGTAATACCGAGAAAGTGTGAAATTAATACAAAGATGGTGAATCATATTTCCCTAGAGAAACCAGTGTTTTACATGCTCTCAGTTTTACACGTTTTTAGGGTTCCGTACCTCAAAAGGAAAAAAACGGAACCCTTATAGGATCACTCGTGTCTGTCTGTCTGTCTGTCTGTCCGTCTGTCACAGCCAATTTGCTCCGAATCTTATGGACCGATTAAGTTGAAATTCGGTACACATATTAATCTCTGTGACCCAAACACAGACGTGTAACGTAAATAAATGAGTTTTGAAATTGGGGGTCATTTTTGAGAGGTAAATAGACAATTAAAAAAAAAGTTTCACAATCTGTACCGTGTGACATATCAAAAGAACGGGCTTACCGTGAGGATCTCAATTTTTTTTTTTTTTCATAATTTTAAAGTAAATTGTATTAAAGTTATTTAAGACAATAGAAGGAAATTTACCATTCCCCTCCCCTTATCTCCGAAACTACTGAGCCTAAAATTTTGAAAAAATATACAGAAAATAGTTCTATACCTATAGATTACAGGAAAATAATAAGAAGTCTATGATCTTGAAACAACATGGTAAATCTCTCAATATTGTGCGTACAAACTTACATTATCAGTTGGAATGTATGGGAGAACATGTTTTTCAACTACAATGTTAAGTTTGTTCTTGGGATAAATTGATTCCAACTACGGAACCCTTCATTGTGCGTGGTCCGACACGTACTTGGCCGGTTGTTTTTCATGTAGGTACACGCATACAAGCACACTATATATTTCGAGCTTCAAAGTAAGTACCTAATAGTTCAAGTTCGAACGCACAGAAACACTAGAGTAAACCCGCTGTAAGGCCGGAACTGCAACACTTCAATAAATTAGCAACCTGAACAGTAATAAGGAATAGGTAGACGAGTTTGTCTCTCTCAAAAAGTCCTCGGCTGGTGTACACGAAGACTGCGAAGGTGATGTTGTCCAGCAGGTTTGCGACTCGTTGTTCCAGGTCTTCGGAGGGTTCGGCCTGGGCCAGGGCTTCCTTGAACACCACGCTGTACGCCTTTAGCGAGAATTGGTACATCGGGTTGATCTTGTGCAGGTCGTTTAAAATGAAGTACAGTAGGGAAGCTCGGCCAGCTGCACGCCTGTTTAATGACAATATTCAGTAATTACTTTAACCATTATGATCAAAAATATGTAACGGATTGGTATACTCTTACTTACCGATACCTCTCCCTAGCTTCGTCAATTTTAACTGCCGTTATTTTCCCCTCCTCCACTTTTATCGCAATGTCTCCGGCAGTCTTCTTTGTGGTCTCTAAATTGATGACCAGCGCTGAATCGCTCAGTATGTCGGGGCCGGCAGATGACAATCGTTTTAGCAAGTCGTCTTCTAAAGTCTTAAGCGTGATCTTGAAATCGTTCTGTTGTTTCGTAAGGCCAGAACGCAAGCTCTCTAAATCCGGACGCTCTGCTTTCACTACTTCACCCAATAATTGCTCCTCTAATCTGTTAAGCGAGATATAATTATGATTCAAGAGGGAGTGGGAGATGATTGGTAGTATAAAAGGTCATTTACTAACCCGCAGCCCAGAAGGCCCCGATTGAACACAGCTGAAAGTCGTGTGTTTACACATAGTTAACGATCATATATGTAACAATCTAATTGATAATAAATAATACCCTACCCAAATGTCCTGTTTTTGGTATTGTTCGTCGAATCGTTGAGCTCCTTAAGTTCCGAGTTGAGCTGCACGGTTCTGACAAATGCGTGCACTGACTGGACAGGTCCATTCAATCTGTGTGGTTATTTCCTCAAAATACCATTTCAGACACCAATCTACATGGCCCTCAAAGATTATGCCCGAATTTTTATATACACTTTGACATTGATGATTTTTATATATACAATGACATAAAAATATTTACTTTGTATTTTTTTATTTAATTGTTGTGAATGTGAGGACTATGTGGGTCATTTCTTTTTTACTGTTTCCCTTCTTAGTTAGTTTTAATCATGATCTGGCAGTTTGAGTAAATTACGCGGCCTACCCAAATGTCCTTTCTTTGGTATTGTTCGTCGAATCGTTGAGCTCCTCAACTTCTGAGTTGAGCTGCACGATTTTGACAAATGCTTGCACTGACTGGACAGGTCCGCTCAATCTGTGTGGTTCTTTCCTCAAAAGACCATTTCAGACACCAATCTACATGGTCTTCACATGATCTGACCAAGATTATGTCTGGACTTTAAAAGAGACTGTGACCTCTGAGTTTGTTTCGGCGTTTCTTCTCAGAATAGTCAGATAGAAAACGCCGACCTCATCTAGTTTAAAAAAATATGATTGACATGTAAAAGTGTTTGTACAAACCTACTTACAGAAAATAAATCATTTATCATTTATCAATAATCGACAGAATGTTATAATGGTAGGTAATTTCTTAAAAGTAGATTTGTATGGCCGCCAAATTTTTTACAATAATTACATTAGTAGGTACAGAGTTGTCGCCTTGTCAGTAACGTTTTGGCCTATCTTCGGTTCAAAGACGGATGCCACAAGGGGTCGTCAATCAGGATGGTTATTAAATAAATCAGATAACTCAACTTTTGAATTAGTAAGCTGGGCTGCCTTATTGATGTCGCGTCGGAGAAACGTAAATCTCGAGAGAATTTACGAGGGTGCATCAAAAAGTTCTTAGCATTTATATAAAACCTGAAGGCTAATTCTCGTAATTTAAAACGTTCAAAATCTAGTCGCAGTCTCATCTCAGCGACAAACAACTGTCAAAAACTTGTCAAAATGTAGGGAAATTAGAGGTATTTTTGACAGATTGAGACTGAGATCAGACTGTGAACGTTCTTAAAATTACGAGAATTGCCCCTCTGGTATCCTGCCTTTTCGCCGAAAATTGTTTGGCAGATTATCACTTGCCAACCAACGTTTCGCCGATGTTTCACTTTGACAACTAACGATTAGTAAATTTTTGTATGACAACGTTTCATTTGGTAGAATTATTGTTAAGCTGATTTATTGTAATGACACAAAACGTTTGTTACATTTATCATTTGTCAAACATTTCACTAGGCCACACAACTATTACACGAATGACGTTTTGTCAGTGTAACAGTTCACTTTTCATAAATTGATTTAATGATAATTCCGATTTTCATATGTTCGATCCGAATTATTTCTGAATTATCTTTTCTTCTTTCGCTATATACCTACTTACGTTACCGTTACCGCACCCGAACTCAACGAACGCAATAGGCGACGTAGGATGAAAGAGCGAGCGAAGGGCACCCCGAGGTTAGGTTTGGTTAGGTTACTTTAAACCCTTTACAAAGAATAGAGCGAGTGAATGACAATACAAATACCTTTACCGTGCATCGAAGTCAAGTAGTATCGCAGTGAATATATTTTATAACCAGTAACGCGCTTACCCGTCCTTTGTGACCGTGAAATTGATGAGGGTACATTGCGCTTGCATCTCAGGTTGGTAGTGCGGGTTAGCAAGCTTAGTTTGAAGCAGAAAACGAAAGTTTGGGTGGTAATCTATTTCTCTGTCTCCTATCTGAAAGCGTAACATTTAGCTATCAGGTTATTCAGCTTTAGAAGAAGATGCACAGTTTTGGTCACGATGACAGTTTCAGGCGTTTCTAAACAGTAAACGTGTCTAATCTTAGGATACTGTTACTTGTGGCTTGGTGTTGATTTGGAGAAGAGTTGGCAGTTACTTTTGGGTAGATAAGAAACGACCTCAAGTAAGACCTTGCTGTGAACGAGAAAGCGTTGCATGGTGTTAGGGTGTATAACTACCATCGGCCGCATACCGCGTCTTGCTGAGCAAGGTATTAAGGGGGTTGATGGAAATGTAATTGATATGGTCTCAATCAAACTGACTTAACGGATAAAGATCACTGTGATGCAAAATTTTTGGTAAAATAACTGTTAAAGGATTGTAATGAAGATAAGCTTACCTTAAGCACTTTCCCCTTGCGTATGAGCACCCTGCCGAGCAGCGGCTCGAGCACGGCATCCACGGTCTCACCAATGTTCTCAACCATCACCACTTCGCCATTGCTCACGCCGCGCTCAATACGATCCAAATAATTGCGCTGCGTTAATCGTATCACAACTAAAGAGTCGCCGAATTTCTGTTTAATCCACTTTATGCCTTGCCTGTAGCAACGATTGCAAGTAATTTTTTTTTCATGAAAGCAATAATACCTGTTTAATTTAATGTCACAAAAGTGTACGCAGATTGAGGCTTACAGCTGCGGATCGATCATGAGCGGCCAGCGCGCGGAGTTGGTGAGTATGGTGGCGTTCTCAGTGCTCATGGTGTCGGTGGGCAGGCCCTCGTTGTTCCACGACGCGACCTGCGCGTCGTCTGTCAACATCGACAGCACGTCCAGATCTTCCGTCGTATCGATTTTAGGCTGTGTCATGTGATATTTATTTTGTGAGTTTTAAATAACACTTATAATAACTAGAGATCGGATATTCAGATGCATATTTACCTAAAATGATTTTTGGCTATGAAAGTATGAAAGCGGCTTCTTAAAATATTTTTCTGTAAAAAATTTTTTTCTGACTGACCGACTTCTTGACGATTCAAAAGTGCCTGTAAATGGTTTAATTGAAATAAATGCTTTGAGTTTGAGTTTGATTAGATAGGTAAAAAACACAAAATTCCGGAATCGCGGGATTTTTACGATCGATAAAAAAGTGCATTCCCTAGAAGCCAACATTTGAAATTAAGTAAATATACATCCGATTCTATAATCATTCTATAACTACCACTAACAAATTCGACGTGTACGATCGATATTCTGTGAGGCCATACCACCACACACAGCACGGATTTTGGTCAGATCGGACGGATCTGAAGGTAGAACTGACCTCTCAAATAGTTAGTGCAACAAAACATGTTCAATGTACGTAGCAGTTATCAATGCCTTACATTGGTCTTAGCGAGCGTGGGCACCCAGTCATCGTTGATGAGCTCCAAGCGGTATCGGCGCGTGAAGCAGCCCACGTACGAGATGAAGGCGGTTACCAACAGCACATCACCCGGCAACAACACACCGGACTCCTTCAGGTTCACCACCGTTGCTGACCATCTACACGTCACAAAAGACCGATACGCTTATTAACCTGTCAAAACTAGCCGGTTCCCAAGAGAGCCACAAACAGCAGATTTTTTTTATTTTAACGTGCAGAATTCATTGTGTCGTTACTTATTATAATATCAAGCTTGATAAATTAACTCCTAGTAGGAAATTAAAATAAGTTTTCGTGACATTTAGGCAAAATTTCAATAAATGAACAGACAAGATTTGGTAAGCCAAAATGTAAAGTTATGTTTATGTTAGGTGATCTAATAATTTGAATACAGACCTGATTTTTTCTGAAGCTAGACCGTTAACCAGTCTGTTAGCTAAGTCAATGGTAGCATTTGTGGCATCAGCTTCAGCCTGACACTTCATCTTCTCATTCACGGCCTCCTGGAAGGCTTTGAGCAATATTTCCAATTTTTCTTCAAGTTCCTGTGAAATGCAGAACCAGGTTAGTATATGCAGTATTCTGCTGATAACAAACCTCTACCTCCACTGGGCAATATAAAGTCAATACTCAAAACTTACAAACCGCAAGATTGAACTTGAGACTTTAAGACCCGAGTGGCCCCCTCCCTCCCGGCTTTACCGCTCTCGTCACCAATGCCTCAGCGAAGTCTCGCTAACTCTTGCGGGTTGTAAAATCTTTTATCTACACCCATGCTATAAATCCTAAAAGTTTCAGAAACAGTTAGCTAATTGCCAACATTAAAACAGCCAGTGTCATAGTAACCATAAATCATCCAAGCAAGTGTTATAATGTTGTACCTACCAAATTTCATTATCAACTCCTTTTCAAAAAAAAGGACATTGTCTGTTTCACTACCACAGTGCCGTAATTTAAAAAAGAACTTATTATAGGTTATTCGAATTCACGTCGTATCCCGCCGGCCGCCATTTTTCTTCGATATTAGTATTGCAAAAACTGTTTGTTTTTTGATTCATATCATGGGTGTAGATAATGTCTTGTATGCAACTGCACAAACTCGGCAACGCCTCATGTGACAAACCCACATTCGTGTTTTAATACCCCTTATTATACAACAGTTGCATAAATAAATATGATTGCATTTTTACAGTGAAGATGTTACTTACGGCAATTTGGTCAGTGAGGAAGGCGAGCTTGTCCCGTGCGGCTTGCAGCTCTGCGTTGGCCGCGTTGAGCGCGCGTCGCTTGGGCTCCACCACCGCGTACACTTCGTAGAACTTGACGATGTTGATGACCCAAGCGCACAGACCGGCCGCCGCCGCTGACTTCGACATTATGAACGCAGGGTTGAACTCCGGATCCTTGATATAAGGCTGCACTGCCTGTGATGATGTCAAACATGTATTCATTTATAGTTTCACGACTAAGTGAAACTATACGGACATGTGCCTCAGGTGGATGGATGGTTTGGTCAAGTTTACTCTAAAATATTTGCTTGCATGAATTTTACTCACGTACTTTATCACGCAGATACTTACGTATGTATTGTACTCTGGCTGTACAATACAGTGATCCGCCCCATGATCACCTACGGGGCTGTGGTCTGGTGGCCCCGCACCAAGCTAGTTACAGCCGTCAAAAAACTACAACGCATGCAAAGACTAGCCTGCATGGCGACTACGGGCTGCATGAGGTCTACTCCGACTGCAGCAGTTGAAGCCATCCTGGGAATCCCACCACTCCACGGTTCTTATAGCAGGAAGCGACGATGGCGGCAGTACGTCTTAATACACTAAATCTCTGGGGTAAGAGTGATACACCACACACCACGCTGCTTGAGGGACTCCACAAGGAATTTCCCATGACGAGAGCCATAAACGACCGGGTACCCAAACAATTTATGAGAGCAGTGGCGTGCATTGTTTTTCAGAATAGGTAGGCACTAGGCCGGGTCTAGTCTAGGCAGACGAGGTCACTAATCAGAAGCATAAAACAAAAGTATGTATTACCTAACAAAAAAAAAGTATTACAGCCGCCATCTTGGATTTTCATTTTGACTTTATTTACGGCTCCAACAACCTCCAAAACCATGAAAACGACACCCATGATGAAAAATTTTCGCAGCCGCCATCTTGGACTTTCATTTTGACATCACTATCGGATTTAGCACCCTCGAAAACCATAAAAACGACACCCATGATGAAAACTATAAAAAAAAATACAGCCGCCATCTTGGATTTTCATTTTTACCTCACTATCGGCAATCTCAACTCAATATCCATCGCTTTCTTTCTTCTCGCGGTCAAATTATGAACAAATTACAAATTACGATTTTAACATTCATAGTTTCATACTCGACTTGGAGTAGGCATGCCTACTTTAGGGTGATTAAATTGCGAAGGTCGAACGTCATGGTATTACGCGTGAGACGTATGTATTTTTTATTTCGTCGTATTAACTTGAACGAGTAAAGACCAATGACAACGCGCGAATAGTATACGGGAGCCGAGTAGGCCGTCTGGCGAATGCCTACTGCCACGCGTATATAAAGGAAGATTTTGTTTTTTCTTATGTATGATAATTTACTGTTTGAAAAAAATACAATTAAGTATAGTTAATTAATTAATTTACACTAAAATGTAATTGACGGGCTTATTTATGGTGATTTTTCGAGGTAGGCACTGCTTTTATGCCTATATGCAATGCACGCCACTGTATGAGAGGACAGCTAATGCGAGGGGTTGCGCCCTGCAGAGCTGCGCATCTTCACGGATGGATCTAAAACAGGTTGTGGCACAGGTGCTGGAATCTTCTCGGAGGACTTCAACATACATATTGCCACACCTTTGGGGGCCCACAACACAGTGTTTTAGCCACATTTTACTAGCCGCTTCAGCCATTATGGCCAGGAAAGTAAAAGACCACTCAATCCGAATACTCTCAGACAGCATGGCTGTTTTGCAAGCGCTGAACAGTTGACTCTGGACTAATATACGAGTGTCACCAGCGCCTCAACCAGGTGGGTAACCTCAATAAAATAACCATTCAATGGATCAAAGGACGAACGAATGAACGATGCAGCCGACGAGCTTGTCAGAAGGGGGTTTAGCATGGCACCAGTGGGACCTGAGCCCATCGCCCCACTCCTCTTCGGGTATATACGCACTCTGGTAAGGAAACGCACCAGAGATCAACATGGTAAACTTTGGACCGACAAAGGCGAGTGTAGGCAGGCTAAGGAAGCACTTCCCACATTGGACGGCCAACAGGTTCTCCCTCTAACTAAACAAAAGCTGCGAATAGTTACTGCAGCTTTAACCGGCCATGGGTCATTTAATAAACACCTCTTTGTCATAGGAGTAACAGACAGTCCGCTGCGCAGGGCCTGCATGGAGGACGACGAGACAGCGGCACACGTGCTTCTAAAATTTTCCCACCCGTACGCAAAATACGCGAATTGACGTGGAGTTGCGGACAACAGCCCGTATTACCTATTACCTACGTATGTATTATGGCTAATTCGATCGGTCAGGTTAAGCTACGCTTGCCGCGGTTGGTCCGTGGATGGGTGACCATCTTTACATACCGAGACCCCTCCGTGCATAAGAAAGCACGTTAAGCCGTTGGTCCCGGCTGTCATTCGTGGCTCTTTGGCAGTCGTTACGGGCGCTCAGAAGCCCGAAAGTCTGACAACCAATCATACCAAGGGGTATCGTTCCGTATTACCCAGTAACTGGGTTGTGGAGGTCAGATAGGTAGTCGCTTAAATATTAATATTCAGCTGTATCTGGTGAGACTGGAAGCCGACCACAACATAGTTGGGAAAAGGCAAGGTAGACGATGAGTTACCCATGTATTACTATCTAACAAAGTTTACCTTAACCACGTCAGGATGAATGTTCTCTTTGTCGTAGTACACCAGGTCATTTAAGAATTGATCCACTTTTGCCATCATCAACTAAAATAGAGAAAAAATTATGTTATTCAGAAATCAGTTTTTATCTTGCATTATTGTATCGCTAGGAGACAAAAAAAGTAGTTTCGATTTAAGAGGATCGGTGTCGTGTCAATTCGAATGATTCAAATTAACCATTACCTACTGCGCAGACGACTTTCAGCAGGTTTTTGTGAATTTCTTTAACTTCCTGTGATAAGATCTTCTTTTTCAATCAAAAGCCTACTCCTAGTTTTACAACTAAACATTTGATATTCGAGATCTATTGATATTTATTTTCATATTTTCGTTTAGGTCACCAAAAAGCTTTTGTCACTACCTTACCTTAGCTAACCTATTTACCAAGGTATCTATTTGAAAACATACTTTGCACCCCTTCCAAGATCTATCTTTGGGCAGCTTGCCCTTCTTTGCGAAGAGTACAAGCACAGCGGCGCACACGTTGACTACGGCGTCGGGCGGCGAGCCGAAAGACTTCAGTTCCGTCAGGTTGTTCTTGTTGAGCGTGTTCAGCGCCTCCTGCGCCGCTATCAACGCGGGCTCGGCTTTTGCCAAGTCATCCGCGCAGATCTTAGCCTTGATTGTCACGTCTTCCTCTATGACCTTTACTTTCTTTTCCTCTTCGGCGGCTGGATTTAAAAAGACGGAGACATTTTTGGGGTTGGTTTTGTAATACTTTTGATTAGATAGTCTAATGGTAATTATGGTGGCATAGAGCAACAAGGATTTTTTTTTCTAGATATAGTGTTTATGACACAATCGTTTAGGTTTATATTGTAATACAAACCATAAGAAAAGATAAGCTTATATGCTCGCACTCAACTCATAGGAGTCGCGGTGGTCGGCTGGATTGTTTATTTCGATCCATAATCGAACGGTGAACGGCTAAGTATTTAGTCTGCAAAACGTTATAATGTTTAAAATGTCGCGATACATTACCAAACGCTTTTTCTTTAGACACTTTCTCACTCTCAGCGCCGACTACTTCAATAAGTGCCTCAGCAGCTTTGTTTTTTTCTTTTAGTATTACTTCTTGCTCAGCAAGAGTCACCTGAGCAGCAAAAAGTACACTTCAGAAAACCAGTCACTGTTTATCCATTCTAAAGTTATGTACTTATATCTTATTTTTATTAGTTAGAGCGTTGTATTCATTCATTTAAATTTTGCATGTCGAATCTTGGGTAGAATGTATGGCTCAACTTTAATTCTTTACGACCTTATTTGTATACTTACCTCCTTTCTAGCAAATAAGTAATTTGATTTGATTTGCCGAATGACGGCATGCAGACCATTGATATATAAAAACCCAAGATGCAAAGTCTCTAATAAAAGTAACGCTCGAAACTGTCGCCAAACACTCGCTAATTATACCTACGTAATTACAGTTATGCTGTAGGTAAGCATATATTTTTGCAAATTCAACCTTACGAAAATTGTATAAAGTTATTTTTACAACGCAGTGTTCGAAAAGCAATAAAATTTTACGACCGACGCCTAAGGTGGTCGATAGGACAATGTGGGTCGATAGGACAATACTATGCGGTTTAAGTCAAAATAATTGTACTTCTTAAATTACCTTTAGTACGGCGACGTCACCAGCACATGACGCCAATTTCTCCAATCCGTTCTCTAGCCTTATTATCATCATCTTGAGATTCATTGTCTTTTCAGTGAGTAGTTTACTATATAAAGCGATTTGTTCGAGGAAAGTCTTGGGAGTCGTGTAGTTGTACCGCTTTTCGTTTTGAAAGTATACTGAAGACATATTGTCTACACTTTGATGTACGTGAGACATAAACAACGACACTGGATCTACTAATTGCTCCTGAAAATAATATGGAAGAGTGACGATTAAGGCTAGATTAAGAAGAAGCTATTTGTGAAGACTGAGGGTAGGTAGTTAAGATAATTAAGATAGTTAAGATCATTATTATAGCTATAAATGAAAAAAACATGCGAACTATACCGGTAAACTTTCCACCTCAGATATAAACCGTTTGGAGACGGAGCGCAACGCCTCATGGGGCCACGTGTGGAACCAGTTGATCGACGTGCAGTTGACGATGGAGGGGAACTTGCGCGCACGCACGCGCAGCGTAGCGCCCACCGGTGAGAAACATAACACCACCTGGCGACCGACGACTTTACAACTAGGTATGTACCCCTTACTTGCTAAATTTCCAGTTGCTAAAAGAAGCAAGATGTATCTGTCTCTTTTAGGTCAAATACACAAAAATACTTAGCTGCCCAAATAAAAGAAAGTCAATTCCCGTAATTAAAAACGTTCAAAATCGAGTCGGAATCTCATCTCGGCGGAAGGCGACAATCAATCAAAATCAACGTCAAAAACTTGACAAAAGTTAGAGGTTTTGGAAATTATGAGATAAGACTGAACGTTCTTAAAATTACGAGAATTACCCCTCAGCAGGACTCTGCCAAACGCGTGGTGAACTGTTGTCTGCAGTCCCCTTGTCGGCCCTTGAGTGAGACTTTGAAGTGCTGTACATACATTTAACTATCCAATTAAGCAATAACCATCAAGTTTTACAATGAAGTTAAAACATTAAAAATAGGATATGAAATATTAAAGATCAAACTGACTGACCTTGAGCAAGGTTCGGACGCGGTTGATGAAGAAAATCCAACAGTTTTCGCGAGTTTCAGGCACACCAGTTGCTTTGGTCTGCAACAAAATCGTGCATTAGGTAAGGTAGCTATGCCTATGGTAGCTATGTGTTTGGGAACCTTTGTTCCGTACCTACGTATTAGGGTAAATTCGTTAGAGATGGCCGTACGGGAGAGCTGGCCAATCAATATAATTTGCTCATTTATCACAAGGTGGCGCTGTATTTAGCTCAATACGCTTCATGCGCCGCCACGGAACAACATGAGAACAAAACCTTGCGCAAAAATAAATCAAAAAGTAAGTAGGCCTTCATTTCATTAAGTAGTGGTGAAATTTTATAGTAGGTTCGTATACCAACCCAAATACTAATAATGTTATTACTTATTTGTGTTTTTGTGAGTGTATTGTGTTTCGTGTAGGTATGTTTATTATTCTAACCTCAAAATGGTAAAGTAGTTGTTATTCGTAAGTTTAAAATTTGTAGTGGCCATGTCACCCGGAAAAAAAGGAGAGATGGCCATATAAAGTCAGGTAAAGATACAATACCTATTATTTTATGATTTTTTACACTATTTTAACGCTTGTACTTTTTTTTAATATGCCAAACCGATACTATTATATTATCTGTGCCGATACCAAAGAAAAGCTGTAGCTACTAGAGGGAACTGGAGTGAACATGAAGCTGATAATTATGCTGCATGTGGCGAAAATTATTATAAAACCTATCTCATTGAAGATTGGCTTCAATATTTAATCTGTAATCTGTGGGTACATGAGAATTGTACCCCTTTTGATGACGTGCTCTAAGTGTGGACAGAAGAAGAAAAAGGACCTCCAGGAAGCAGAAATCAAAAGAAAGGGGAAAGGCAGAGGCTAATCCAGCACCGGCCGTCTGTCCCGTACTACACTACTACGGCCGTCACTCCCGAATAGGCGAGACGGCCAGTTCTGTTTTTTTTTTAATTAAAATTTTACGTATGTTCGTAACATTATATACATATATTTATGCTGATTTTTTAAAGACTGATTATTATTGATTTTCTTAAAAATAAAAGTTTTATTATGATCTCAATATTTTCAGTTTTATTTAAGCCTAAAAAAACTATGGCCATCTCTAGCGAATTTACCCTATGTAAATAAATGACTGTGAAGCAGTCAAATAAAAACATCTATTTATTCATCAAATAAATATTATTTATTAATCAAGTAAATAAAAACATCTATTTATTAATCAATATAATGGTTAGGTCACCTCTGCTCTCACTCCGTTGATGATGTTTTCGATGTCTTCATCTGGAAATAACTCCGGTATTTCCCCGGATGCCAGCAAGTCGTTAATGAGCACCAAAAAGCGCTCCTCAGCGACCTGAGCATCCGTCATCAAGAACACGTTCCCAATCGCCTTTACGCCAGCCTTAAAATTCAGGCCAGCTAGGATCGTAATGAAAAAAAGTGTTGGTGGTTACCATTTTAAATTCGAGAGGCGTTCAATTAAAAATGAGAATGCATATACATTCTTTGAATGTATTAAAAGTGCTGGGTGGTAAAGCTGGAATATCAATAATAATAATATCGTTTATTTCGATCAACACATGATCATACTGCACAAAAATAACAAAAATTAAAAAATTAAATTAACACGCAAACAATATTAAAAAGACCATAAACATAATTACATATTCGCATACGCGAAATACGCGCATTGACGTGGAGTTGCGGACAACGGCCCGTTTTAAATATTACCTATTATACTTCGATTGCCGTATGTGAACCATATGTGAACCAACCGTATGCGAACCATTGCTGTATGTGAACCATACAGCAATGGTTCAGGTAATGGCATTCGAACCTCTGCGCGAATGCCCTCAAGATGCCGCTGGAGCTAGCCCGCACCCTGCGCACCAGGGATGTGCATCGTTTTCGCTTAATAGAATAAAATCAGTCTACTTGCGACTCGGCGAACATACCAGATGCGCTACAGAATCGGGGCAGCCCAGTGAACGAAAATATTCCGTTCACTGGGGCAGCCCCATCAGCACCCTGAATACATTATTATATTTCACACGCAAGGCATTGTATTGTCTCTGCCAGGGTCGCGGGTTGTTCGACAGAGATTCCATGGCCCCTGGCACAGGCAACTGAAGGAACACGGTTTTTTAATTGATTTATGGATAGAAACAAACCATAGGAACTATGTATAGACTAAACGACAACGCCCATATTTCCTATTAACCTTAACCACTCAACCGTCCAATGTCGAAAATCGACATGGAAGGAACATGTACTTCTACATTTACTAAACCAAACCATAAACCTTGGTAGACATACCTAAATCAACTTTGAGGTCGTTTATGCTGTATCCCTTCCGTAGCTGTATTTGGAATACCTCCAGTGAGGAGATAAAGGCCGAGAGACGGGACAGCGATTGCTTGCCTGATCCACCGACGCCAACCAGCAGAGCGTTGCCACGCGGAGCCTCCAGGATTCGGTTGATCCTTTACCAGCAAAATAATGCGTAAAATAAAATAAACATTAAGAGTATTATATTTATCGTAGGTATACAAGGCGGCAAGGAGTTGATGATTGTTGATGAAAATATCATAGCGTAAGATATCATAGCGTCGTAGGTAGTCTGCCAGTTTGAAATTTCGTTGTTATTTTTTTCTGTCTTTTACTAAATCATTATTTGTATAAGTGAGAACAGTAAAAACAATAACTTTTTGACAGTCGGTTAAAAATAACAGTTGTCTAAGACTGAATTTACACTGCCACGGCACGGTTTGGAAGCGATTTATTTTGGCTCTTATTTAGTTTGTACGTTACTCAATAGTCCAGTCGTGCTATCGTTCGAGGGTGGGTGGGGGGAGCTGGGAAGTTAGCAGATAATATACAATTATGGTTGACGTTATAACTACCTGCAAATATGGTACATGGCGTCTTCAAAGAGCACCAGGTTCATGGTGGCCACAAGATCGTTGTACGCCGACAGCGACTCGTCCAACAGCTTCTTAATGTGGGTCCAATCTTTGATAGGGAAGTACTTGGGGTCACCTATGCCCTCCGCGAAGTGGCAGTAGATGAGGGGCTTCGTCAATATCACGGTCTCGTCATAGTCCTGCGCATGCGTTCATTTATTTCAAGGCGCCGACAGTTTTGGTACTAGAAACGCTTTAATTTAATGTATTTTGAAAAATTAATACAATATTTTCTAAAACTTAAGCCGTTCCCATATAAATAAGATGTTGTAGAACTGACACTATAAGAATACGCCGTATTTACAATTTTTTTTTTTTTACTGTAAGCCATCCCGTGACCATTTTGTCATGTTTTACTTAGGTATTTTCGGAGTCTTTAACGTTTTTCTTCCAATAAGTTACTCATACAAATGAACTCACCTCACAGTTTTTCTTAATCACTTCTAAAATAAGTTTTCCGAACGCCTCACTATCGCTGGAGTCGACCAATTTGTCTGAGTAGACGCGTGTTGCCTCGTGCATCCAAAGCCGGAGGAGTTCTGTTGGCGTCTTGATTGCGTCACCGGTTGTAAATAACATTCCCTGTAGGTAGATAGATAAAGTGAAATTAAATAATATAGAAGCATTATTATTTAAGCTTGAATGTGCTTACTGACTGCAGATACATTAGTTCATGAATAAACAATTACATTAAATAAAACTGAAAACCACACGAGTAAACAATTACATTAAAAAAAACTGAAAACCACACGCTTTTAGTAAAGATAAAAGTACCTATGCAGCTTGTCACTTCTTTTAGATATAAAACGCTTTTTAATTCAATCATGGGATACCAAGATTGAATTAAAAGGCGTGGAGGGCTATGTTTAAAGTAACTAAAAGTACACACTACTAACAATCTCTCCACGCTTTTAGCATTGGAAATGCTTTTACACTGACTCCGATTATATAAGCTCTCATTTTTAACCGACTTCCAAAAAGGAGGAGGTTATATGTTCGACTTTATGTATTTGTTTTTAGGAAGCTTTATTATTATTTCCCATTTAGAATGGTGTCTATTGTTATGATTTAGCTATAGCTTCAGATCTTTGCAGTTATCAAGTTCGACTATTTTAGGTGCCTGCTTGATGGAAATAGGGTGACCATGCGCAGATAAAGCGCAAATTGCACACAATAAATACATACGTAACGTATACTTATCTAATTATTTTATATACCTTCAATAATAATCAGGAAACAAGAGCAAAGAAGTATAAATAATGATGAAAGTTAAAGGAAGGAGGAAGTGCTTCTGACGGTATGTGGTTAACGAAGAATTATGCCAAAATAGTGATAAATGGTAATAATATTTAAAATTTGTTAAAATCCGCTAAATACCTGGAATATATTGGAGAGGTCCCGCAAGTTGAATATGTAGTGGAACTTGATAGCGGTGGGCAGGAATGTGCTGGAGAGTTTGGTGTGCAGTGCCAGCGCGACGAACACGAGGGTCTCCGTAAAGCGGTTCACCGTTGGCACGAATTTGTTCACGACATTGGCCAGGTGCTGGCCCAGGATGCTCTTGTAGATGTGGTGGCACGCGTCCTGTCCGGGGAAACTAACAACCGTTCAAAATTAGACATCGTTCGGAAACGACTATTTTAATTCCGAGTTTAACTTTTAGTACGAAGAAAAAGGCAGTAACGGATGTTTGAAATATTTGGAACTTAACAAAAAAATTCACCTCTATCCCTGTATTATATTTCAGTTTCCTTCACTTAAGACTTAATAAATAATACTTAGCTAAGCTTAAACAAATAATTGAAAACTTTTGAAAAGATTGCCATATGGATGTATTTAGGCGCCATTGTATCGTTAAAAACCAAAGGATGTCTGTCCACCGCAAATAATTAGCTATGGACGAAAACGAGCGTTACCTGACTGCGAAGGTACAGAAATGTCTCTGCAACCGCGAGTCAATAGTGAAGGAGCCAGATGTTGGGTTCATGCACGCCACAAACATGCAGTTCGATATGTCCTTCAATGACAGCTTCTGTCTGTCGTACCTGAAATAATATTTACCAAAAATGGAAGCGATTAGCGTTGGTGGGGTGGCGGTAGTCACGGATTTTTTTTAATAGGTCATAGTAAGTCCCCAGGACAAGGTTTGTATGAAAGAAAATTTCGTTCGAAGCTAACTCATTAGGTAGTTACTTCGTTTTTAATAGATGTGTTTTTATTGCCCGCTGGTATCCAAATCCTACAGCTGGGAAAATTCTTATTTAATCCTGTTCATTTTCCACCTTCTGTGTACTCTGCCGTGACTCCATCTGGCTGTATTAGCCCTCCAAGTGGTGGGTTTAGACCATAAATTAAGTTTCTAGTTACCAGTGCTTATAATCCATGAATTGTCTGATAAGAGTATGCGGCTGCACTGTGCCGTACGTATCTACTTCAGGCATGTTCATGTCGTCTACAAAATAGATCATAAACTTGCTGCCCGGTGGCCCGAAATTGCGACCCGATTTCTTCTCCAAAGGCTTCTCTAAAACTCTTTGAATCATTTCTGCAACAAAATAGGATTCTTGTTGACACAACTTTGAACAAAGTTCTTGCAGCGACATGGGCGCCGGCAAGTTTATTATCAGGGGGGTGCATCTTCAGTTCCACGAAACGAGCTCGATTATTTTTGCACTTCACCTCGAAACATATGCATGGACAAAATAAAAGCTATCCCAAGCTTTTATTTTGTCCATGCATACCGAAAACTGTGTCGATTAATATAAATGAGCTTAAGAATTAGGATAGAGTAGGATGCAAGAGCGAGCGAAGCTGTCGGTCGATTAGATTCGGTACTTTGTTGACTAATGCAAAAAAAGCTTTAGAATCGAGAGATTGCATAATGCAAGAGCGAGCGAAGCGACCCTTTTAGGTGTTTTCGGATTTTTTTTTAGTTCTTGAATGTTTTTACACATTTATTTTATTTTGAAGCCAGGGAGGTGCAAGTGCACCCTCTTGCAACCCGCTCCCGCGGCGCCCATGGCAGTGAGCCAATAAGATTTTTAGGGAAACTAGATATGTGTAGTACAGCGCAATGAGTGTCAGTAACTCAGTACAGATCATCTACGTAATCCCAAACTACGTGCCCCGCCAGTGCATACCTATATTCGTAACATAGACGCAACATCAATGGATTGTCATCATTGGTCGCTCAATCATCGGCTATGAACGTGAAATGCTTACAAATTGATGCAATTATTAATTGATTTTATACAGGGTCAAATTAAATTAGCTAGCGAAACTCCGCAAACGTGATGGGCATCGAAATTTAAACACGAAAAAATAGAAATAAAAAGAATGGATGATATGTGTTATTATTTTTCTTTTTTTTTGTACAACTTGTTTTTATTTTTTACTGTGTTTAGTTTAGTTTGTGATCCTTCTGTACGAGTCGCAATAAATACATTTTCTTTCTATATCTTTTTTGAGGGTCAACGACTGCTGGTAGTGGTGTTGCCAGAATTATGAGTTTTTTTTTTGTTTCATCGTGTTAAGATATCGATATCCACCACGCCTGTGAAGTTTACACATACTTACTATTTTTTTTACTGATATTTCAAGTGTCTACTGATTTCAGGTGCAAAAAAAAACTCATAAAATTAATTTCTTTTTTGTTTTTATGATGTCGATACCCATCACGTCTGCGAAGTTTCTCTAGCTAATTAATTTGACCCTGTATAATGAAAAAATAACATAGGTATACCTACCGGATGTGGTGTAAAAGTTGAGTGGTACATTGGTGACGGCGTACGAGTCAGGCAGCGAGTTAAGTTTCGCCGCCACGCTCACACTCTTGCCGCTGCCTGCACTGCCGACCAACATCACTGGTTTGGTCTTCGCTATCAACAGGTCCATGAAGAACCTGGTTCGCGTCGTCTCCGACGTCGAAACCAAGCATGACTGCGAATATCAAGGTGGATTAAATTTCAAATTCGCTAATACTTAAAGGGGTTCAGATAATGTTGATCACAGAGGGGCGCCGGCTTTTAAAAAACTTTGTGAGTGCTCCAACGCATGCTGTTTTTAAATTTTATAGCCTACTTAATCGTGACAATCGCATCTAAATCCGTCTAGTAAAACTCAAGACAGGCAAAAAACGTTAAGTACATATATTATATGCGTTACTAAAATAAATAAATGAATCAAACAATGCGATATTAACACCTCAGATAGGTTAAGATTTCTTTTGACCATTCGCACGCAAATATGTAGAGAAAAACTAAATGAATGAATGACGAAAAAGAATGACGAAAATCTAAAATCTAGCGGGCTCGACAATGAGGGTTTTTGAAAAATTACATTTACTAGATGGCAGCACTGAGACGTCAGGTCCGGGCACCTGTCATAAGTGTCAAAGCGCCTATATTTTCTTTGTTCGTTACTGAATGATGAACGAACGAATAAAACGAATGATGATCGACATCATATATTTTATATTGGAAGACCTCTTGTCAAAGTGGCGCCAACTGGTGTCGCGAATTTTCATGAAAACCCTCATTAACGTAACCAACGTAGTATTCTAAGTACTAGGTCTAGACTGTAGGCGTTTTGCCACGCGACGGGTGTTATTAAAGAGATTGATTGATCATAACTGATCAGATTTGATCTCTATGATTTACTTCTCGTGGGTATTTTATCCCCATGCACCCACGGAGTCGGCGCTACTCTATTTACTTATAAAAGAATGTACACGTCCAGCGTTCACAAATGCTTAATACTTGACGAGACACTGTCTTTAGAAAGTCCGTATTTAGAATATTGAGGTACCTGAAGTGGCATATCGGGGTCCAATTCAAAACTTTCTACTTTTTCGGACCACGGTAAGAACTTTTTGGTCTCGGCATCTATGAAGAAGCTGAACACATTGCCCGTAGAGGGGAACTTGATCTGTTTGAACTCGTTGCAGAACCATTTGCTGAACTCATTACGCCAGTCAACGAGCTGATCTTGGAACAGACTGGAACCGAAGCCCCATATCACAGAGAAAACAAAATAAATTTCATACCTGGAAAAAAGCATTTGAAGTAACAACACAATAATTTATCTGCAACTGAATAAGTTCTTGCTGAGACAGTTCTGAACCCGCGACGAAAGATGAGACTAAACATTGTCTTTTTAAACAAGTTGTAAATAATACAATAGTGATTAATCTCTCCTCACCATTCTTTAGGACAGTCACTAGGCAGCAAGGTCTTGTTCAAAAAGCACTCGAGCAGATAGCAGCTGAGCTGTATCTGTTGCAGCTCTGTAAGCGGAGTGACTTTTTTGTACTTCTTACACGATTCTAGCAATGGCGGTATATACTTGTCGAACATAACTGTTAACATAGCCTTCTCGGAATCGTTATCTCTCGTTGTTTCTATCCATGATGCTACAAACCTGTAATTTTTTTTTATGAAATGATTATCTGAATCTACCTTAGGTGTAAATTTCTTGATAATCTAAATTCTGTATTATGAATATATCCACGTATGAAAATCATGATAATAGTGATGGACGTCTCCCACGAAGTACAAACCTCCGTGGACGTCTCCGATAAATAGTAATTGTGTCAGTACTTACGGATTCCATCCTAAATCTTGTGGATTAATATACAGAATACCAGCTCGAGACACTGTAGCAGGAGTGGCAGTCCTCAAGGTAGCTATCTCAAACAGCAGTCGCATTGATTTAGTCAAAGCAATTCGTTCGTTACTGGCCAACGTCAGCACCTTGGAAGTATTACGTATAATAAATAAAAGTAAGTAAACCAACTACATAATAATATGCATTTTAGCCCCATTACTAATAAACGTATTATATCAGATGAATAGTTACACACCGATTTCTCTCTTTTAGTCGTCAGTAATTTGACTTTCGAAAGAAGAAGACAAAGCGTTGTGTAACTATACAGACGCTATACAACGTTTATTAGTAAGGGGGTTAAAGTATTAATAAGGTGTAACCAACTTTATTGTCGTCCATCAAAGTGTTCAAACTTTCAATCCACATAGGATCGATATCCCCATCAAGTACGATCCACTTTGGACCATCTCCGGGCATATTAGCCATATCGCGCATAATCGTGGAGAACAAGCCGTCCTTCCACTCTCGAGTGGCAGGGTTTATAATACCAAACAATTCGTCATTAGTCACGGCTTTAGGATCAAGGTCATTGTAAAACGGCTTCAGTTTCAACATGAAGTAAGTCCTATTGAGACACTGCCACACCATACTCTTGCCAGTTCCTGCAAATCCATTAATGAAGACCGAGTGCCTCACAGCAAACAGTTCCACTAGTTGCACCATCTAAAATATAACATAAGTTCTGAAAATAAGATCACGAATTCAGGAGGAAAAATACTACTAATAGTTTGAACTTACCTTTAAAATAAAACCAGGCTCTGGCTGAAGCTTCATAGACAGAGCTCCATCTATCAAGCATTTTTCAAAGTCCAAGTCACGCTTTCTGGGTACATCAAGTGCTGGGAATAAGTCACCGATCAATCCCATAAAAACAGGCGTATCATCTGTCACGATTTTAGGGATGTTGAAATCTCTCAGCGCTCTCATTAGCACTTGGTCCTCTGGTCTTAGGCGGTCACCTCTCTATAAGATAAAGGGTTTATGTCTAAGTGTTCAACTATCCTGGGCTTCCTATGTATTCAATCAAAGATCTCAAGAGATTTTTTTCACTCGAAGGCATCTGACTGAGGATCTATTATGTACCATCTTCAGATACTACATAAACGGATGAAATCTTTGAACAAATTTACCTTCAAAGAGCCGGCCACCACCAACACAGATTTGATAGCCCTAAGCCCCCAATCGTAGTGGTCTTGTTTAGACAGCAGCTCACGACACAGCGTATACAGAGTGATGAACTTGCGTGCTAGCAGGCGAGCGTCTTGGAACCCTTCGGCCACCAACATGATCTCGCAGATCAACTCGAAATCCGGTACTACCATGGCGCATGGCCTGTTAAATAGTGAAAGTTGCAATTAGCAATCGTTATAAGTATGTTCCTCCTTATCGAATTCGATAACGGCGACCCTTTGAAAATTAAATATAGACATTAACATCATGACTATCTAGACCGAACTCAGCCTGCAGAGTTAAAAGTATAGACCGTAGGTGGAAGGGCTTTGGTCTTTCTTTACGTATTTTTTGTTTTTCTTTATATTTTTTCCGAGTCACTTGCAGGCGGGCGGCGGGGTCTGTCAGACTCTTACTCTTACTGACTGAAAACCACCCCGGTGTTCCATCTCGCACCAACGCGCCGGGGGTCGCGGGAACGTACGATCCTTCCGCAACCCCCCGACTGGTGCCGGCCCGCCACTGAGGGCCTCCAGAATTACATAATATTGCAGGCGTTAAGAGGAAATGCGGTCGGAGAGACTTTTGAAAAAGCATAAGTAAAAAGTCATAATTCGAAGTTTGGCTCTCGCTCACCTGTTTCCTCCTTCAATATTGGGCAAATTTAAAAGATATTTTATAAACTGAATAAGAAAAATATATTAATAAGCACATCAAGTGAATAGTTACACACCGATAAATCGAAAAGTCGTGAAAATTGGAGGTAACTTCGTGATGTTTTTTTAATCAAGAAAAACTTAATAATAATATGTGTTTCTGTTGCTCAGTAAGGGTCAGTTCAAACCGCGACGCTACGCGGCGCGCAGTTTTCAAGATAGCAATACATTTATAGACCTTAACTACTACACAAAAAGGCACACAATTCAGTGAGGTGGGCCGCGCGACGCCGCGCGGCTTTGTTCGACGTAGTAGACACCCATCTCACTGAATTGTGTACTTTTTTTACTGTAGTAGATAAGGTCTATAATTGCTATCTTGAAAACTGCACGCCGCACAGCGTCGCGTCGCGGTGTGAACTGACCCTTAGTGTAGAAATATCATGTAGTTACTCATGTTATTTTTATTTTATACCTAAGTCGTATCAATTTCATGAAAAATCATATCGAAGTTAGTAGGCTATTTTGGTTACTTCCCCCTCTTAACTAAGAGAAGTGGGAGATTCAAGAAATGAAAACAAGGTGGTCAATGCCCCCTCTTCTCTGCGCTGGCGTATGGGTACCCACTTCAGAAGCGACTGATGCGCAGAAACATATTATGATCATAATTCCGCAGATTGAAAACATATCGTATTCAGTTGTCAAGATCTGCATTCAGGTCATAGTAGCACACATCACCATAATCGATGATAGGGAAAATTAACGACAGCACAAGCATTGTCTTTGTACCCATTGATAAAAAAAAAACAGTCGGTACAGCGTCCGCAGCTTTCCAGTAACCTTCTGGCTGACCACGCCAGTTAAGGTACTATAAATGTGTATAATTATAAATGTACGCACTATAAATGTGTGTGTGCCTAGGAAGGACCTAGGCACATCAGTAGATACTAAATGGAGCGATCGTACTATTGAAGAGAACTGGTGGCAAGGTTGTACCATCCACCTTGCTCATACTCCTTAATAATTACCGATGATGATCGTCTGACACTTATTAGGATTTACTGCTACCCAAAATCTATCACACCAGGCATTTATAACTATCAAGTCCCTAAGTATATAAATTGTGGAAAGCTTCAGGTATTTCTTCAACCCTCCCCTGACAGTACAATTGCAAGTGATGACACGCAAACTGAAGTTGGAAAATTATAAAATGAATATAAAGCCTTAAGTTAATTTTCTGTGAAGATTACATTGTTATAATTATAAGGTTGTATTGTAAGTAATTTGGTGTTAATGTATTGTGTAGTTATTTGTAATTATTGTTAGTAATAGTGTTATTTAAAATAGTTAATATTATAAATATGCTTAGCTATCGCATTAGGTTTCTAAACATGTAATGATAGTTTAAGAGTTTAAAAATGAATAAATAAATAAAAATTGAAACCAGAAGGGGAGAAAGAAAACCGCCTTTAGGGACGCCAGTTTCCAAATCACACCAGCATGATAAAGAATCCCCAACATGAACGAACTACCAATATTTTTGAAATGTTCTAATTAAGCCCTTTCATTTAATACCCAACAAGGCATGATAAAAAAAAAGATTTTTAGGTAATGACTTTATGTCCGCTAGAGGACGCCATATTCAATTTAATGTGACGTCGCATAGCCTATAACCAGCTGAAGATCACGAAGCTTCCAAAAATACCTCATTTGTCAATTATGACAGGAGTTTAGAAGTTATGAGGGAACAGATGAACGCATACGTGCCGGTCAAAATCACAGCCCTCCTTTTTGCTTCGCCGTTGTTGGGTAAAAAGCAATGTGCAATGGTATCTCCGAAGCTAGAGTTATCATGCCTAATCTTGCTTCCATATCAGAAACGTTAACTACTTCCTTATACAGGAAGCAACGATCACGATACGTATACTGTCAATATTTAAACTGCTTACTGTTTAGGGTTAACCAGTTCCAGCAGACGGTCAGACTGACGACGCAGGCTTACTAATAGGGTCCCGTTTTCATGCTTTAGATATATATGCAACCCTAAACATATTCTAACTAGGCTAGTTTTCATATTCTAAATTACAACAAAACGATTTGCCCAAACTCACCTGAAGAGTGCTTTCAAGTTTTCTGGCAACTCAGTCCTGCCCGCGTAACCGGGGTTCATTGTAATGAACATACCAATGGTGGGTATCAGGACGATGAATTCCCCCATGAAGTCGAATTTCTTTTTCTTAGCCTTTATGGCATCCAACACACTCTTCACTTGCACCGACACCACAGACAACACCTCCACTGAAATTCTGTTGAACTCGTCGAAGCAGCCCCATGCGCCAGTTTGACATAGACCTTCATTAAAACGCAAAAAGTTACAGTTTAGATTGCCTTACAAATTTAAAAATGTGGCAGTTACAAACACTACGGAGACGTGTGGAAGAAAATAGAGAGTGCTGCGCCACCGATCACAAATAACTTGTGATAAAGCAGGAGAATTATCACAACCAAAAAAGATTACGAGGAAGGACATAATTATAAATGTAATTCAATTAAAGTAATTAAAACAAAACCTTTATAAATATTGCCGCAGGACTTGTAGTCCATTTGTTCTGAACAGTTGAACACATAGACCATGATGCCCAGAGCTCTGCCCAAATCCTTCGTGGTTTCCGTCTTTCCAGTACCAGCTGGCCCCGCGGGGGCTCCACCCATTACCAGATGAAGGCTCTGTGAAACAGAACGCAACAAATTACGGATAAATATTTGACTATACTTACAGAGGGCTGCATGAAATCAAAATATTTTATGATTTTTTAAGGGTTTGCACACTATATACCGCAAAATGATCTCATTGAAAAATGAAGAAAGTCACAACTCAAATCGTTCAATCAATAACCTATAGAAACTGCTCGAGCATTTAGCAGCAAAGTGAGCGTGACCATGAGACGTAATCGCTTGACCTAGAGTAGACGTAAGTTTATTGTTTGATGCACCCCCCAGTCACAATATAAATTTTAATATGGATATTTTTTGACTTCACTATCGGCTTTAGCAACATCAAAAACCTTGAAATCGACACACATGAGAAAAATTTCTAAAAAGTTCGCATTCATAATCAAAAAAAATAAAAGTCATTTATTCAAACTAGGCTGAGAACCAGCACTTTTTTTTAATTACAAAAGACAGTCCCCCAAAATGCCCGCCCTTCACCACTTCCTAGTTCTTTCGCTGGGGAGAAGAAGTGGCGCAATAAACTCCCCCAGCAGCACAGCTGTCTGTTCAGTTAGAAAATACATGATTGTACAATACTAGGTATGCAAAGTAATTTATTAACATAACAGGACACAGAACATTAAATTTAATTATTTCAACAAAATATAAGCCTAGTTTCCATACTGTCTATATTTATTCTGTGCCCCAGTGTAGTTACTAAACTAAGTGTATTGTGAAGATGGAAGCGGACGTCTAAAAATGCGATTCCACCGAAGCGGACGAATCCTGCAACAACGAGCACGGGAAAGATGTTGGCCCGCGTGCAGACTCGCGAAATAGTGCAGTACTTTCAATTATTTTACCTTTGGTTTTTTTAAATCACTGTCAAAATCCAAGTGATCTTTATCATCGCTGCAATAAGGTTTCTGGTGGGTTCGACTGAAGTAAAAAAACTGGCCAAGAAAGAGCAAGTCGAGCCCACATAATTAAGATTTCAAACCAAAATACACTGAAAATGGAGCGGAAATGGAACGGTCTATGGACTGCCAAACATAACTACTGTAATGTGCGAAATAAATCTTTCGAAACAACGGATGCTGTGCATGGGGACAGGTGGTAGATGCATGCAACTGGATGCGCTGCCGTAAAATGCAAAACTGAATATAAAGCATATTATGGTTGTCAAGACTGAGTCAGAGGTGTTGAATCAAGTAATGGATATAAACATTTTCATCACTTAATTTAACACCCCATTTGTGGATGATGACGACAAGTGTAAGAGGCTGCCTGTATATTGACGCGAAGAAAGGCTGTGGAGCGGAGAAATATTAACCAATAGAAAATTTAATTGAGATTTTTATGCAATCTTGTTGGTTTATATTTCTCAGTTTCTCCGCTCCGCAGCCTCGCTCCGCGTCAAGGGAGAGGCAGCCTAAGGATCTATGTAATGTGTGTATCACCTGTGTCAATGTAATATAACAGCGATCAGTCAGGGGCGTGATTACAAGCCGAGGTGTGTTTCCAAGGTACTCGTAATCATACAAAAACTGTGCGTCACATATATTCGCGAAACAGTTATTCAAATTGAGATCCCAGCGATGCCTGAAAAAGGTGCAACCAACTTTTACAAAATATAAATTGATCATTCTTGTGACAAGTCTTATATCTACATGCCAGTGGGTAAGAATTAATGGCGACAACTACAAAATAAATCTAATCTAGATCTCAAGGTTATTTTATCACTGTCATAAACATCCAAGACACATTAATTTATTTACCACTAAAACGACACACATAAAATAAGTACCTCAGCTGGCTCTGCCACTGGAAAGCATTAGATGTTTCCACCTTAGCGACGATGAGCTTAGCGACCACGTCCCTAGAGTGTACGTCGATGGTACAGATGGTCATAATCTTCTGTCGGTCGCCGACTGTCAGGTCGCCCAGTAGCAACATTATCAACGAACTTAACTGGGAGATTTGTTTCTTCTGGTAATCTTTTAATGCATTCTCGTAACCTAAAAGTTTCTAATTGGTAACATTTGAGGAATTCAGGTCCATAACAGACATGATACTATTAATTGCCATCGGCTATCGGTGATTTCGCGCGTGCATAAAAGCTGCGCCGCGTTTTAGCTGCTCTTTGCGTTGGGTCTCGGTAAAATAAAAGGCGTATTTCGCAGATGGCAGATCAGATGTCACTTAAATCGACAGTGCATCCAAATGAGTGCGGAATAGCTGTAGATTTCCAAAAGAGTATAATAATATCGCAAATCGCCGATACTACAAGTATCAAGTCTGCCATAACCCTTATAAACACTATACAGCCGGTGGACCAATATCCCCCTTACCAAGTAAGTAACCACTAGGTTAGTTCGGCTCTCTATGACTACTGACTGTACACGAAGTACACGTTTCACAAGTTTCGTACCTTCTTCAAGTTTCTCAAAAGCCTGGTTAGTCTCAGTGGTCCACCAAATCTGGGTGCCGACGAGGGCAGGCTGCGCGGGCCAGTCAAACACCCACTCTTCTCGCACCTTGTCCTCGTACGACTTGACGGCGTGCTCGAAGATATCACGAAGAGTGTACCGCATGCAGTCTGTCACTCGGTTCAACCAAGTTTCCACCTGGTCACAGATAATATAATACTCTAGACCTGGTATAACATTTTATATACCGAGGGAGAAGTTTTTACAGAGAGGACGTAACGTAAACATTGTCATGTAATGCGAATAATGCGAATAATAGGTTAGGGAAAGTCTCATCTAAAGAAAAAGTAATGACATTACAACAAAAACAAGCAACCGTTATACTACGTTTGTATTATACATTGCAGGTAAGCTTTCACTGTATTTTACTGAAAGACATACCAACCCTTACAATAATATTTAAGTTGAATATAATATTAAGAAGAAAATGGCTACATAAATAAATGAGAACCTTTCCAGAACAGTCGCAACAGGGAGCTTTAAAAGGCACATGTTCCTCGTTCTCCTTGGATATCATCTCGAAGGCGTGCTTGCTGGTCGCGTTGGGGAACACGAGTACGGCTAGATTGTCATACAACTTCGTCAAGTGCCGCGAAACCGCTGGCGGGTTGTTGCCGTTTGACAGGATATCTGACGACCATAATGTTATTTATATCAGGAAAAAAAAAACAGATTTTCAAATAAGTATTTATGAAATAAGAGCATTTGTCAACATGACAATGTCGTCAGTCACTTAACGGCTTATGAAATGAGCCAATTTAAGAATTTATAAAAGGTGGTAAATTCAGAACGAAGTCGGTTTAACTGGCCGTAATAAGTAATTATTATAGCCGTAGATTCGATCGATGGGCGGTGGTGCGACAACCTTCGGATTCATCAGAATGACGAAGATCGACCATAGACGACCATCGGTGTGAACTTCTGGTTGTTGTTACACTTAGGTACATATAATTTACTTGTATAGTAATCTGTGGAAACTGTTCCTGGACTGTGTTGAACTATTTATATACATATGTTTGTTATTGTATCTGTTTGTTTCTCAAATGGAATAAAATAAATTGTGCGTATTAATGCTCGCCATTATGTTCGATCTTCGTCTGAGAGACCTATGCTTCCTATACGCAGTAGTGCTTGTCTGTAAAAATCTCACCGTGATAACTCAAGTGAAGTGAGCTTAAAATGAGCTGTCATTAGTATCAATCCCTGTAGCATCAGATGGAATGGTGAGATTCTAACAGAATCGACCGGCTGATGTTGATGAACAACGTGTATTTATGGTTACCAAGCAAATCTGCAGAAGACACGAAGTAAAAGCGAGGATAAGCCAGTCGCTTTGTCTCGAGATAGTTGTTTAGCGCCTTCTCGCACAGATTGAGTGCAGACATCAAATCCTCAAGTTTCTCTTGCAGATGCGGTTTGTTGGTGGCTTCTATCACGTTTGGAGTCGTTGCGATATCTTTTAGCATATCCTACGACGAAATTATTGTTATCATGAATAACTTTATTTGAAGAAATTATGCGAAAAAGACCTAAGAAAGGTAATTAACGTAGGTACCTTAAAATCAGTGTCTATACGATCAAACCTCTTGGAATCCTCAGGTAGTTGCGAGCGAATATCGTCGGATCCGACAAAAATACTTTCCAAATACTGCCATTTACGTTGTACTTCGAACCATAGTGCGATCACAGCATCGGCAGTGCCTAGCTTCTTCTGCCATGTCGTCACCTCCATTTCAAAGAAGCCAACAAACTTGGATGACATCATATTTTGTACTTGATTCTAAACAATACAAGGAAAAAACCACTAGGTTATAAGCCACTATTTAAAAAAAAACTATTACAGGGTGGCAGACATCGACGCGCAAACTGTAACCATGAATTCAGCAAACGATCCTAGATCCCTTTTTTTTATGGGAAATCATCAAATGACCCCCTCCCGCTCTGGGTGGAGCGGAAGGGAGTGTCAGACTCTTACTGAATAAAACCCATGCGTGTTCCTTCCTTAGCCCTTTATGTTCCGGGGTAGCGGTAACCCTTTCGGACAATCCCGCTACCCCGGCAGGCTTCGGCCCTAACGGGCCCCTCCTTTGATACTGACATCTCTTTGAGGCGCGCGTGGAACACATACGCGCCGTCCGGCATCCTAGACCCCTAGCGTAGAAATGTTTCTTCGTAAACTACATAACAAAAAAAAAATATGTTGTTTCATAGAAAAGTGCAATACCTACGAGGTCAAAATGCATAGAAGAGCATTATTTTTTAATAACTGACAAAAAATTTCAACGCAGGGTCGTGCTTTGCGCCTCCCTGTCGCTGCCACCCTGTATGAGTAAAAAGTGGTGGATCACCTGGTTATCTTCCAGCGTCTCTACAAGTTCCTCACTAGCTTTTGGTATTTTGATTCCAGTTCTATCATGTATACCGTAATCGAACTCCATAACAGCCCAGGTTGCCTCCAACTCCCTGATAATTGTATATTTTTTAAACAAAATTCAAAGCAAAGATACTTATAACTTACAACAGTCAATCTTTGTCCATGGTAACAGTTTCAGTTTGATTGTGCCTTTATTTCGTAGCAGTAAGGGGTTTCGTAGGTCAATCACTACGTACCGAGATGTGCATGATTGTGTACTATAGTCAGCCTATAATGTTTCCACTGTTGGGACACAGGCCTCCTCTCGGTGAGCGGTAATGGGCCGTAATCCACCTCGCGAACCCTTGTGGGTTGATGGATGTCACATGTCTTCGAAATTTTGGTTTTAGGACATGCCGGTTTCCTTACGACTTTTTTTACCTACTATGCTATAGGGACATTATTTGAGAAACACGCATCCGTTAAGACCCCGTTCACACGGAGATGATCAGTAGGTACGGTTTTTTTCAGTAAAAAGTTGGGATCATACGTCAACATTCCAATGTTCATATAGTTAAAAACAAATGCATTATGAAACGCCAGGTGATCCCAAAATTAAACAGTTAAATAACGTACTGATCGTCGCCGTGTGAACGGGGCCTTAGGCTGCAGGTAAGCAACGTGAAAAAGATTGTTTTTTTTTTATAAGTTTTTACGCAAATTAAAATATGACGGGTAGAATATAACCACAGATATATAAATACAGAATATAACGGATTCCTGTTAAAATTAATGGACATACTTGAGAGTTTTCTCCATAGCACTTTCTTTGACAGATTTATCAACAATAGTTTTAACTTCTTCTTCATACTTATGTAGGTTTAGTGCTAGCAAGTCTGCCAGTGTCGTATCGTCATCGATGTGGAACTTAACCTGAAGAAAATCTCAGTTTTATTCTACTTACTAAATCGCTAATTAACTTACAAAATTTGCGAGGGTTATTCTTTATTTAAAACCAAACCTTAATATTAATATACTAATTGAAGTAGGAATTATCTTTTGTTATCAGTCAGTCGCACACAGTCACCTTACTGTGTTGTGTTGTGTCATGACGGATACACCAATCAAATGAATCTGTTCAGGACTACGTCAAATTACAATGAGTTTTGATTGGCTAACGCTGCATCAATAAGCGTCACGACAAGACACAACACAGTAGTATGAATCCGGCTTTATTCAGTCTTGTTGCTTGAAAGACGTTAGGTTAATTACTTTTTTTATCGATAACACTATAATAATGTAACTAAAACAACCTTAAGTAGGTAGGTACCTATAGCAAGTGCAATAATTAAAACCATCAATATAGTTCTTACCTTATTATTATACGTGTAACTATATCTATATAAATTATAATTATTATATCTACAAGCAAATCTAAATAATGTATTCTGATAATATTATTGGATGATGCGGGAATCTCTGCTGCGATGAATTTGTGTCAGACTTCACTTGGAAACCCTTCTGCTTCATTTCTTTCATTGAGTACGATCTATTCAATCTAAACGTACTGATTCTATTTCCTTCTTGTAACTTAGTTCTTCTGTAGTCTTGTATTTGTAGATATTTGTCATATTCTGATTTGAATCCATTTTGAATTGTATTACTATTATTATCTACATCTACAGCTAATTCGTCTAATGATCTGAAGTCATTTATAATTGCGTCAAAATTTGTACTGGTTGTATTATTATTTGAGGACGATGAGATATGAGAGTGCTTTGTTTTGATGTTCATGACGTGCGAGTGAACCGCTCTCTAAATAAAATGAAAACATTATTTAAATATTTACAGAACAAAATAAACAACGTGCTTATACAACGACGACATGGGTACGACAATAAATTAAACTGCGTATATCTAAGGACGTTCCCAGTCTGCATACGAAAATTTAATTCATTCAAAGACATTCAATAGTCACTTATAGGTACAGCTTTTCAAAGATTGGCAAAACCTATATATAGTCGGCTCATCATTGCTATTTAGTTTGTTTAAAAAAAACACTTTTTTTTATTTCTGTGCTATAATTTATTTAATAGTTGCAAAAGACTCAAACGCATTAGTATTGCCAGTGTTTTCATTTATTGTCGTATTGTTGTCTCCACATTGTATAATAAGTAAGTTTTTCCGCAAGGGAACCACTTTACCTTAGTTGCCATCATAAGTTCTAGCCAATGTCTATCTTTGATAGCTGGATTCTGTAGATCAGTGACGGCCCTTAATGACGTCATCAAGTTCTTTATTGTAGATTCTATTGCTAAGAAGGGCTCCCTGCAATAAAAGTATATTGTAGGTATAGGTAACAGTAAAAAAAAACATAGTAATGACGGATCATTGTCATCATTTCAGGCGACGTTGCTGGACAATGCTGGACGCTGGCCTTCCCTAAGCATTGCCAAAACTATGCGTCCTGTTCTTCCCAGATGCAACGGTACTCGCGACCTTTTCTTCGCCGTATACAACATGTCAAAATTAAGAATATGGAACAGACCATCAAACTGAACAACTTTCGCCATCGGACCAACATCGTTCAGTTTGATGGTCTTTATTTTGATTTCACCTTTCTGATACAAGCTGTATATGGCGGATTGTAGAAAAGTTTATGCATGCATGGAATTTGTTTATTTTTCGATGTATCGAAGATACCTTGTAATTTTTCTACACACATAACAATCATGACAGCTTACCATGTTCTCATTTCCTTGTCCAGCTGTCGCAGATCTTTGGTGAACCGCTTACATTCCTGGTCCATACCATCGGCGTCAATCTTCTTCCATGGGGACTTCTTCCAGAACTCGATAGTACCCATCACCAAATAGTAGTAGTCCCACAATTGCTGTTAAAAAATTTTAAGCTTTGTGTTCATTGGGAGACAAAATTACGCTTTTAGCAACATGTTTTTGCGTTGTGGAAAATATTTTGCTGGCAACATTGAATGTTGCAGTATTCCTGCGGGGTACTTGCGTAACACACTTTTAGTAGCAATCGCTTTCTTTTTGACCGTTCAACAACATTCATTGCGTTATTTACGTTGTCGAGCAGAAAACTTTTCGAACATATGAAGCAATGGATTAGCAATTTCCTTGAAAATGATTCAGATTGAGATTGATAGTGTGTTACGCAATTAGGGTGCTGGAAACATGCATTAGCCAGTAGTATTCATAAAAACCAAAGAACGAACAAAATTGTTGCCAGCAACACTTGATATTGTGGAAAACAATGTTGCGCGATTGTTACGTTGTTTTCAATGTCATCAATCAGGTATTAGTTTTTCAGCCAAGAGGTTTCTTGCAAGGATCACCTTAGCAAGTTTCAGTTCCCGCCTGCATTGTTTCAGGCTCTTCTCATCTGGAGGCTGGATGTCGAACAGGCCACATGACAACTTCAGTCCTTCCAGTACTTCTTCAAAACCTATAAGCTCCTGGTTGACCTTGTCGACACTCCTGTATGGTTCTTTGCATGACTCGAGGAACATCTACACGAAAGATCAAAGTATTAGATACTAGCCCGCGCGGAAGGTCGGAAATTATCCCACGGAAACGTACTACCGAGTTAAAATGCCACACAATAATTAAATAACTACTTATAACTAATGTATTGTACTGCCTCAGCTAGACGGCAACATCTTTTTCTTGCTACGCATATCTATAATAAAATAAACAGAGCCCTACATATTAACCCATTCAATAAAAATGAAATTAAAAAGAAAATAAACACCTGGCTAAGAAAACAAACACTGGATTACATACAGAAAGAAAAACTCATAAAATAAACCATGCAATTGGCAGGTCCCATTATAAACATGCACGATAAACACACACACACACACACACACACACACACACCACACACACACACACACACACACGCACACACACACACACACACACACACACACACACACACACACACACTCACACACACACACACACGCACTCTCACACACACACACACACACACACACACACACACACACACACACACACACACACATACGCCTCAAGCAGATATTGTATAATTTATAATTGTTTAAATTTTTATTGGATAAAATCTGTGTAAGACTACTGGGAGAAGACACTGATTCCTGTAACATAGGTTACAACCTAGCGCAGGAGTCAGGGTTTCCATATATTAATGTAACATACTTTTATGTCAATAAAATTATTATTATTATTTGTAGTGTTTTTTCTTCTCAGCTCTTTGGCTGGTTTTTAGTACATTTACGGGTAGAAACCAAGTAAATGCAGCATGTGTTGTGTTATGTTAAAGGAGTGTTTTGTTGATAACCTATTTCGTTTTCTTCTATTTGCATGAACTTTCTGACAATGCGACATGTATTTAAAATTGCAGCTTTTTGAAGGGTGATATAGATGGTTTATTTTAGGTTAATTTATTTAAGGCTATGGAGGTGATTTGGAATGACGCCTGTTGTGGAGAGGACTATAGGGATCACGTAAACTTTTTGTTGGCGCCATATTCTAGCTACTTCATCTTTGAGTTCTGCGTATTTACTAATTTTTTCAGATATTGTCTTCTGAATGTTATGTGTGTTGGGAACGGCTATATCTATTAGGTAAGTAACTTTATTTATTTTATCCTGTAGGGTTATATCCGGTCTATTGTAGTGAATTGTTTTGTCGGTGAGAATGGCGCGGTCATAGTAAAGTTTATGTGTGTCATTTAGTCTAAGATAGTTTGTGGTGTGTAATTGTAGTAAGGAGTGTTTGTGTCTTGTATGAGAGTATATTTGATTGCTAATTTTTGATGAATTACATTTGCTACCTGATTGTGCCTATGCGTGAAGTCTGTCTGCGTGAGAGTTGTGCACGCTCCTGTTATGTGCTGAATTGTTTCTGGTTGAATGTGACACTTGCGACATTTATCGTTTGTTACTGATGGATCTTTGATAATAATTTTTCTATAATTTTTGTGTTAATAACGTGGTCTTGTATCGCAATTATAAATCCTTCAGTTTCTGGGAATAAATTGCCTATTTTAAGAAACTTATTTGAGGCTAGTAGGTTTACATGGGATTGTTCTAGGTCATGAGGATGTCGGCCATGAATAACCTTTTTCTTCCAGTCCTCAATTTTTTGTTTCTGCGGATCATCGCTAGTATTTTGTGGAGTATCTAGCTGTTCATTTAAGTTAAGTGGGGTGTAGTTGAAATCGTTTTGAACTATGGCTTTGTGAATGTTACTAGTGTGCGATTTTGATTGAAAGAATGTTTTTAGTCGACAGACTTGGTTGCGCCAAAGGTGCTGGATGTCTATTAGGCCCCTCCCTCCGTTTTGCCTTTTGATCGTAAGCCTTTCTATTGCAGATTTAGGGTGTAAATTGTTGTGTTTTGAAAGAGTGGTGCGTGTGGTTTATTATTATTATTATTTTTATTTTTTATGCTTTAACATATCTTTGGACCATGGGGTCCCGGTCCTTTGAAAGGCGTACGAGGGGCCGAAGCCAACTCGCAGAGGCCCGTTGAACGTTTTCAATGAAATGAGGCACCAACCGACGATTATCCCTGTTGGCACTATGCAAGTGCACCCAAGGACAACCCCCGGTTGGTGTAGGACTATTGCAGGATATGGAAAATATAAAGTTGGACTATGGGTTTAGGTGGCTAAAGTGGACTGGTTACCAAGAACTATGGAAGAACTATGACCCCTGCCTGATCAATGTTTTATATATACACGAATAAAATGGCAGGGGGTGACTTGCACACTCAATAGTGGGCCCCCGAAAACGGTCGCTAGCACATAGTGACGTAGTGCCAAGGGGGCAACATCTCCTGAGGTGCTTATGAGGAGTGGAGAGGTATTCCACGGCTATCAGGACAATCCCGGAAGTACGGTCAAGATCCCTACCAGCATCTTACTGGAATACTTCCTTCCTCCGAGCACATTTGCTCTTGCGAATCTCCACTCAAGCCGGCCAATAAAGACAAGAAGATTTTACGGAAAACTAATCCAAGAGGTTCGGAGTAGACCGATACTGTATTTCCTAAGTCAAAAGGGACGATATTTTGCTCCCTTTGCTACATTCAACTGTTGTTCAATGATATTCCGCTACTCCAAACGCGACATGCGTAGTAATGTTTAACAGCGGAATTTCTTTAGCGGCTTCGCATCATTATTTTCGCGTCTGAGGTTTGCTAAAGCCCTCAATGATAAATATCAGAGTAATTCGGTAGTTCCACCATTAAACTAACGAAATAATTTATTTGCGTAGTGTTTTATTTCATCCAGGCTATAAATAACACTTAGCAATTCATACTCGTTGGCAAATTCCTCACGTCCTCTCCGTTGCTACACGTGTTTCGTAGCGACGATAACGGCCAAAGTCTTCAGCACTCCGTTCAAAAGTACTAGGCTGCCAGTAACATGAAGGTGTAGCGATTTTACTAAGTATGGAAACCCGCGAAAAGCTGCACGACTACATAGACACGGACCATCCCACCATCACTGTACACACACTCCAATCTAAAAGGGGTACACCATCAAACAAGTGGGACAGAGTGATCCGTTTGACCATTGAAAGAGCGTGACAGCCAGTAAATCGGCGGCTAAGTACAAAATCGTATTGATATTTTAACTTCCGATAGCAGGTTGCATAATTGTATGTATAGTGTAATGTGCTGTGTGCGTGAAGGCGGTTCGTTCAAAACTGAGCACCCTGAATCCTGTCTGGTTTTATCGACACCGGATGTGCGACCGCAGTCAAATTGTAACATAAACGTATAGTATTAAATAAAAATAAAGCCCAAAAATTTGTCACGCAAGTTTTATAGAATTTAAATCGGCAATTTGAATAGGCACTGAATACGTCATGTAGATTCAATTCGTTCTCACATCAAGCGTAGCCCGTAGAAGCGTACATAGCGCCGCGCCGTAGCGTAGAACCGTAGCAGCTACGCGTTGCCCTTCGATATTCGTAGTCGAACAACTCAGCACGAATTACCAGGATAGCAGAAAATTAAGAGGGTTGCTATAGTACATTTTCGGAACGCTACCCTCACTCAGTCGCTAAGAGACGTCACCAATGACGTAATAGTTGCGGGAATTCTCAGTATTCCCGTTAAAAGTACTAGGATAGGATAAAGAACATGCAGCTCCCGTGTGTGGCAGGGGCGGAAAATGTGAGGGTGAGGGTACCTAGTGATTTTATTGAGCGGCGGGTATATTGTTGGATAGTGACAGAAAGCATATTTGTATATTATATATCAATGTTTGTATATAAAGCAGTGTGCAAAAAGGATGAAACAATAGGCTGCGGTTGTTGTTCATGTTAGGCGGAAAAACAATGACGAATTTACTACAACGGAGAAAAATTCATATTAACTAACGTAATAAACAAGAATCAGTATTGCCCATACAACGTGGCAATGCGGAGAGCCTTTTAGGCACTTTTCCTGTTGACAACAATGCGGAAGAATTTTTGATGCCCTATGATTATTTCCTTTTCATAAACTTGTTGCACATATTATTATTATTTTATAAGATTATTTGCTTTTCAATTAAGTTAATATGATTCAGCAACATAAAACACTAAAGACATTTTTTTTTTTTGAGCTGAAGCCACTAGTGCATTCATAACCGCAGGAATAGCAGCAAAATTTAACTACGTTGCTAGGAAAATCGTTATCGCCGCTAATCTTTTTAAGACCCAGGCCCTGATTTTGAATTGGCCTCTTCTTGACTACGGACCAAGGACACGGCTCTACGACAGTCATAGCATCACTATCGTGACGTGGACACTGACGAAACCGTTTGGAAAGCTTCAGGAATTCGAGCGAAGTTACTAGGGTAACATAGACTGAAGGCAGTGTGATTATTATGATATTGCAGGATGTCGCTGAAAATCAGCGTGTAGCTCGTTTTGTGCACATCATTTGCTAACCAAATGGTTGTTTTGCGTGAGTGTATATGTGACGCATATTCACCTATGGTTTTGTTTTTGTTTTGGTAACGTTTTTGTGTAGCACGTATGGACGTAAATAAACGTATTTTATTTATTGTTTTCTTTATTAGCAAAACTGGCAGGAGTAGCCTGTTGATTATCGTTTTTTTTTTTCTGAAATTAAAAGTAGCACATAGGCGTAGGTAAGCTTATATAGTGATCATCTATCTGAAACCAAAAATATAAAGAATACTCTGATCGTCCGCATCACCTCCTTGTTCTTGAACTGTTCCCTGTACATGGTGAGCCGCAGGTTGATAAGCGCCACCCGTTTGGCGATGAGTGCTGCCTGTGCGGCCTGCAGAGGCGCCACCGTGTTCTTCATCACGGTCGCTTGTTTCACCAAGTTGCGCCATCTCTCAGGCAACACGTCCAGCTAAACAGTCATTGGTTGAAGAAAATAATGATTTAGGGAATATCCGGTAGTGTTCAAAATAAGCAGTTTAATAAAAAAAATAAGCCATCGCGGTACGCTTGGCAGATGTCAAACATCGAAACTATAGAAAAAATGCATGAAAGGATGTTTTTAAGGAAAATATAGCATACCTAATCAAACAAAATATTCCTTTTTTTTATTTCTTTTGGATGTTGGCTGTAGGCCGCGTCGCCATTCGTACTACAGCCGGTCTGACCAGCCAAATTAGTAAGTTTGCTGTTCTTGGAGTTTTTACCAAAGTGGTGCGAATATAAGTTTCGGTGCCAAATACGTAATGTACCTAAATTATAATGATGTTTTGTACCTACAGAATACTTAGATAATTTGCTTACCAATGTGTGTACAGAGTACTGATGTTTTTTCTCACCCTGGTATCCCGTAAGCATTAAAATTATAAACAAACTCAATGAGGTATTAATATGTTCCTTCTAGGAAAAGTCTAAATCTAACACATAAAATGATTGTGATCAGGTTAACATTATCCTAATATCTGGCCACCTTAGAATAATCGTGAGGTACACAGAGTTTCAGTTGGAATTGAGTAAGTACCTAATTTTGAAGATATTTTGTAAAATGGTGAATGTGATGATAGATGATTTTTGATATCACACTGATCAAATGCTCCTTCGGCATGATGACACCGTTTCACCCTTACATTTTATTTGCACGATTTTATCCAAAACTAAAAAGAGATACACTAAGTGGCAGTATATTCATGTAATACCTGTTCATAGGTTTCCTCGGGGAAGTCAACGCCGTACTCCTTGAGCACGTCTATGATATCTCTAAGCGGCTCAAACATATGGTCGGTATCGGCGTCCATCTTAGCCTTAACCTCGTTCAGAACTCCCATCACCTTCAGCAGACCTTCGTAGTCATCCTCAGTTAGTTCCACTGACAACTCTTTGGAAGCATAAGCTATGAACTCCTCTAGATCATCCAACCTACAAAATTCACACGATTGATTTAAGTAAAAAATTCCGACATCAGCACAGGATGGTGTTGAGGCAGTGCTTGCAAAAAACATTTCTGAAACGTTTATGAAGTGTTTCTAAATGGTTGTAGGTTCCTTCTCAGTTTTGAATCTGGGTCCTCCCAAAAATTTTATATGGTTGAAAACTAAATCTAGTATTAAAGATATATTCAAGGGTTCCCATAGTATTTTTAGGGTTCCGTACCTCAAAAGGAAAAACGGAACCCTTACAAGATCACTTTGTTGTCCGTCTATCTGTCCGTCTGTCAAAACTCTTTTTCTCCGAGTTATCAAGTTGAAATTAGTATCAAATACTCGGGCTGCAATCCCTTGAAGCAGTGAAAAAATCAAACTTCTAAGTCAACGCAATCAAAAGATACAGGCGTTTATGTTCCGTCTATGCCGCATATTTTGACACTCGCGAGGGAATCAAAACCAATAGGGTACGTCCCGTTGACCTAGAATCATGCAATTTCGCGAGAAAAATCTCATGTAGCACAAGTAAAGGAAAACATCCAAAAACCGTAAATTTGTAGTTACGATGCGCGAGACCAACTCGCATTTGACCGGTTTTTTTATGTTTTTTTTTAGATTGTATTTAAAATTAAAAGTAGTGTAGATGTAATAAAAACACGTTGCACTATCAAGCTATAGGTACAATTCCAGTATAACTTATTAATAACAGTATTAACTTGATGAGTTGTCGTGTGTAGGTACTTACCTACTATTGAACGCAAATACTAGTTAGAATTAGAACTCACTTTTTATGCACTTGTTGTTTTAAATCCTCTTTATAGAGGTTGCTCCACTTGCATATGATATTCATGATGGCTTGGTTTAGCCGCTTCAAGTCTAAGTTCAACCAACCGTTGACAAGATACGATGTAGGCAGCGCTGCGACTTCATCGTACATTGCGTTGTACTTGTCTATCTATAAAACTTCATACATTTAACATTTGAACAACTAAAAGCTTGAATGGACCATGGAAATGTCATTTCATTCATATTTCCATGACTCATATGAAAATCTATTTAATGTAGGTAAGTCAAACAATCACCATTTCCCATATCGACGGGCAACCTGTTACCATGAATTCAGATTTAGTACATGATTCTGAACCCCCATGCGTTGATATTTTTATTAAAAAGAATAATAATGTTATTAAAAAAAATTGCAATTCCATACATTTTGACCGCGAAGGTATTGCACTTTTCTATGAAACAGCTGACTACGGAATAAATCTCCGCTAAGTCTAGAATCATGTGCTACCACCCTGTATGGACAATGGTGATTGTTTGACGGTTTTTGGTTTTGTCCGAGAAATGATAGAAATGGCAATGCCTTATGTTATTTATAAATTCCAAATAGACATGTCGTTACCTCTGCCTGATACTGTTCTAGTTTTGGTTTTTGCTCCGGAGGATCACACTGGTTCTCATATCTATACTTATCAAACTCCTCAGGCGTT
Organism: Gortyna flavago; assembly: GCA_963669345.1. Lineage (NCBI taxonomy): Eukaryota > Metazoa > Arthropoda > Insecta > Lepidoptera > Noctuidae > Gortyna > Gortyna flavago. The sequence continues at coordinate 7,485,686 of OY770142.1, forward strand.
ATGAAACGGCCATACTTTAAGAAAGCTGCTAAAACTTCTTGTCTGTCTTCCTCCCATAAAGGACGGTATTTGTCATATTTCTGAGGAAAAATAAATTTAATCAAAAATAATTAATTCTATTACAAATACGTACTGCATACTTCAAAAATTATTAACATTAGCAAAGATAACTGATCAGAAAACAGATACTAACCGTCACATACCCGATTATATCGTTGATACTATTTTCAATTCTCTTCAACATTTCATGGTACAGATCAATCATACCGTTTTCTTCAATTAAATCGTCTACAATAGCAATCACAGAATTCTTAATAAATATGGCAAATATGTATAAATTGTTAAGGGGAAAGGGCCAAACCGCAAAATTCAAATTTTCTTACGTTTTTGCAATTTGTAGGTCAGGTTTTATGTTGAACAAAATATGATTCACGAGCGTAAGAAGTATGTATTTAATTAATTAAAATCATCAATACAACCCTCTAAGTTCATATAATCCTATTGATTTATATTTTGAAGTAGTAATTCAATAGGATCATATGAACTTACAGGGTTGTATTGAAGATTTTTCAGAAAACTTAAGAAAATTTAAATTTCGCGGGCTACCTAGCGCCTCCCCCTTAAACGGTTAAACATTCTGAACTACTTAAGGCGCTACTACTTAGTAGTACTCGCTTAGTAGTCTAAGCGAGCGAAAGTGATGCAATTACTTTTGAAACGCAAAAGAAGAGAGATGGCTATAATGTGCGTGCGTTCGGAATTAAGCGACGTATGTGCCAAAACGAATTTACTCCTTTTTTAGCAAAATAAATAAATTAAATTTAAAACTACTTTGAGTAAACTTTGATATGATAATTTTCTGTTTTAAAGTAAATTCCATTAAATAACTCTTAAGCGTTACGCCGTGATGTTGAAAAAAGTAAAAAAATAGATATAACTTTGCAATTTTTTTGTATCGAGAAAAATCCATTGAATCGTATATACCTTAAGAGTCAAAATAATATATACCAAAATGTTAAATCCCTATTCCACATACTTAACAAGTTATACGAAATACAATAACCACATTGACAAGATGCGGATATAATGCGCGCTAGCCTTAATTGTATAAAAAGATGTACCTTCATACGAAGCTATAGGAACGACGACTGGATCTATCCTAGGGAACATCGTGCTCTGAAGAAACATATCTTTCATCATCTCCATCAACGTACAGAAGACCCCATCTTGTTCCATCACATCCAGAGACGGAGTGAAATGTAAGTCTGGAATGACGTAAATGCATTTACTTTTAACCGGATAAATCACTTGTTTTACTTATTTTTATTACATCTCTAATTGGACAATCACACAACCAGAGTGTAAATTTATTTTTTAAGAGTTCTTAAGAAAATCGTCTGCAGAAAACCTTAGCTATGAATGTAGACTATAACTAAATGTAAAGCACTGTTTTTTGGATACAAATTATTTAAAAAACAACAATATCACATAGTTGGACGGACACTGAAGTTATGTACAGGTAAGATAGGTGTTAGGACAGATAGGTGTTTCGTTTTGTTAAATTTTGTCTTGAGACACTGAAAACACTGAATTTAGCATAATAAACAAACGGGCACATACTGCTAAGTTCGTATCTATTAGTATACTAGTGTATAAAAAGACCCATCACATAGCCGTCAACTACGCATTCTATACATTAAACTAAGTAACATTGCACAAAAACAATTGCTGGGAAACGACTTTTTGCAGTAGTGCGCATTGTAAAATACGCAATACACTGTCTCATGGGTGCATGCAGCGGTACAGGGGTCGTGGAGGAATTTGAAATTGTGTTATAACATTAAAAACTTGCTTTCGTAAAATAAAACGTTAGTAAAAGTTGGAATTTTGACCTTCAGCTTTGTTAAGTGTCTTTTTACACCCGTTACATTAAGTAAAGTAGTACTTTGGAGTCACCACTTCTACGTGGAGCTCATGAATGTATGACAATATACAAAGACACGGACGCCAAGTCTGTGGATGAATTGTAGTGTGGTTTTAATTGAGAAGCGTCCGGCATTACCCAGACTGGTTCATCTGTGAGGCAGTTTAGCTTTAGGTAAAAAAAAAAGCTTTACTTCTAGGTTATATAGAGGTGTGAGGAACAGGGGGTAAAGTTCACTCAACCTCCATAGAAAAGGGAGGATCCTCCGACCAGTTAAGCTGCACCTGTAGCTGCCTGTAGCTTGGTTGACGTCATTACGTCAACGCCGGCTGTCGCTGGAAACCAGCGTTGGGGCTCTATAGGGCATTAGCATTATGCTAAGTGATGGCCGTTTTGCATGGATTTGACGCATGTTTTCCCCCAAATTGTTTTTTTTTTTGTTCTTTTTATGCGTCATGTTTACCGCAAATAAACGTATTTTCTCTCTTTCTTTCTACAATTAGGTACATTAAGTTCACACATTTGGCTTTCTTTGTCTTTGCGAGAAGCACAACACCGGTCGAAATGGAGGTGCTTGGGGGAGGCCTATGTCAAGCAGTGGACGTCTTTCGGCTGAAATGATGTTGATGATGATTTGGCTTTCGTTGGTATTATTTTCAATTCTATGTGTTAGTGACGTACCCTGACTTGTAAAGACCAAAAAGATAATAAAATAACTTCTTATATATTAGATTTAAAGGTGGTGGTGAAGGTGATGGTTACCTGGGTCCCTCAGCTCTGCAATTACTTCCAGGAATGCCACTCTCGGTCCTTTTTCTAGGTCAGTATTTTTCTCAAACAAATCTAAACTAGCCTGCACAGCCTTCATTATTTGCCGAGAAACCTATAAATAAGAAACATAGATATAAAATTTTATTCTAACACTAGCTTTTGCCCGCGGTTTCGATCACGTGGGAAACCAAACTCTTTAAAACCTTCTTTATGCAAAAATACATATAATGTGCCAAAACTGTCATAGCGAAAGATCAAAATGTTGTAATGTGTTTGCACGAACACTTATATTACACTAGCTGACCCGGCCACGCGTCGCTGTGGCTAACGTTGTTGTCTTTTTTTTTTCTATCCTATCTTTCAAGTTGAATCAAACTGCACACGGTGTACAAATTTGATTAAAATCGGTTAAGTAGTTTAGGAGTCCATCGCGGACAAACATCGTGACACGTAATTTATATATATTAAGAAGATAAAGAAAGATTAGGTATATAACAAGATTGTTCATTTTATTGGGTTTTTTATTCTAAGCTAATAAATCTTAATAATATTTAATCTATCTTCGACTTCGAATAAGCAAACCCTTCGAATGACAGACTGACGGACATAACTACATACGAGGTGCATTCAATAAGTACTTAGCCTCATCGCCAGAGGGCGCTGTAGTTTCAAAAGAGTTTTACCACAGTGTAGCACATTCTTTTTTAATTCTTTTTTCAAATTTTCATTCCAATCCCTTCATTTGTTTTAATTTGACAACTTATGGAAGCGAACGTGTCGATCGGTTTTACAAAAATGGAAAAAGAGCAATATCGTTCGGTGATTCGATTCCTATTTTTGGAAGGGAAAACGCGCATCGAAATAAAAGAGCGCTTGGATGCTGTGTACGGTGACTCTTCTCCATCGATGGCCACCGTCAAGAATTGGTTCAACGAATTTGCACGTGGCCGTACGTCGGTTTTTGATTAACCACGTCCAGGTGCACTGAAAACAGCTGCTACGGAGGAAAACATTAAAAAAATCCATGATCTCGTATTGGCAGATCGCCGATTGAAGGTTCGCGAGCTAGCTGAGACGTAGGCATTTCAGAAGGAACAGTGCATCATATTTTTCACGAGGAACTCGGCATGAGAAAGCTGTCGGCGCGATGGGTGCCGCGTTTACTCACACCAGAAAACAAGCGCAACCGTGAGACCACATCGGAGACTTGTTTGGCGCTGTTTAAGCGGAATCCAGCGGAGTTTTTTTAATTCTTTTTTCAAATTTTCATTCCAATCCCTTCATTTGTTTTAATTTGACAACTTATGGAAGCGAACGTGTCGATCGGTTTTACAAAAATGGAAAAAGAGCAATATCGTTCGGTGATTCGATTCCTATTTTTGGAAGGGAAAACGCGCATCGAAATAAAAGAGCGCTTGGATGCTGTGTACGGTGACTCTTCTCCATCGATGGCCACCGTCAAGAATTGGTTCAACGAATTTGCACGTGGCCGTACGTCGGTTTTTGATTAACCACGTCCAGGTGCACTGAAAACAGCTGCTACGGAGGAAAACATTAAAAAAATCCATGATCTCGTATTGGCAGATCGCCGATTGAAGGTTCGCGAGCTAGCTGAGACGTAGGCATTTCAGAAGGAACAGTGCATCATATTTTTCACGAGGAACTCGGCATGAGAAAGCTGTCGGCGCGATGGGTGCCGCGTTTACTCACACCAGAAAACAAGCGCAACCGTGAGACCACATCGGAGACTTGTTTGGCGCTGTTTAAGCGGAATCCAGCGGAGTTTTTGCGTCGTTTTGTGACCGTCGATGAAACCTGGATCCACTGGTACACACCAGAGACCAAGGAGCAATCAAAACAATGGATCCAGACCGGGGAACGTGCTCCAAAGAAGGCGAAAACTGTAAAATCGGCCGGAAAAGTTATGGCTACCGTTTTCTGGGATTCACAAGGTGTGATCTACATCGATTACCTCGAGAAGGGTAAAACAATTACAGGGCTTTACTATGCCGATTTATTGGGCCGATTCGACGCCGAATTAAAGAAAAAACGACCCCATCTGGCGAAGAAAAAAGTGCTGTTTCACCACGACAACGCACTGGTTCACACGTCTGCCGTTGCCATGGCCAAATTGGTCGAATTACGCTACGAATTGCTGCCCCATCCACCGTATTCTCCAGATTTGGCCCCTTGTGACTTCTTTCTGTTTCCTAATCTGAAAAAATCACTCGCCGGGAATAGATATGGATCAAATGAGGAGGTCATCGCCGCCACGGAGGCCTATTTTGCAGAGTTTGACAAAAACTATTTTTCGGACGGGTTAAAAAAGTTGGAGCATCGCTGGGCTAAGTGTATCGAACTAAAAGGAGACTATGTTGAAAAATAAATTGCCACTTTTCCAAAATTTTCGTTTACTTTTTGTAGGCTAAGTATTTATTGAATGACCCTCGTAAGTAGGTACCTAAGTGTCATGATCTTATAAAAAGGTACCAGTTTTTAACACTTCGGCGTAATAACAATAAAACTTCTATTGTGTCTCGTACAGTGTCCTTCAATGTGTTTTAAACGACTTTTTAAAAAAGGAGGATGTTCTCAATTCGTCTATATAAAAAAAAACTTATAAATTTTCATAAATCCGCTCTGGCAGGACAAAGGAATTGTCTTCGGGGAAAGGAGATTGACCTATCTACGTTTACATTACATTGTCCTCTTTTCTTCCTCAGCAGCTGAGTTAGGCCAAATGCTCGAACAACTGAGTCACGCCAGTCTTCAAGTCGGACTTACGACGAACATATCGAAAATAAAGCTGGTGACGAACAGCACCGAACGCAACGTAGAAACTGGGGGTGTGCGGGTTGAATTTTTCCATGGGTACATTTACCATGGCCAAATAGTATCCTTCCAGGCCAGCAAAGAAGTCGCTCGCCGCACAGAAAACTATTGGTCGATGAAACATCTCATGAAAGGATCTCTCCCGCTTTCACAAAAACGAAAGCTCATGGACATGTGCATTCTTCCCACCTTCACCTACGGAGCGCAAACATGGTCTCTCACAAAGCGTTAAAAGTCCGCACTTGGAGTCTGCCAACGGGCTGTGGAACGAAGTATACTAGGTGACCGCATTAAGAACTTTATACCTCGTTCCAAAACACAATTAGCGGCCGCTGGCCGCACAGCTGCAGGACTAAAATGGAACTGGCCTGGCCATATCTGTCGCATGTCGGAGCAGCAAAATGCAAAAGCTACCACTCAGTGGATCCCCAATGGCAGGAAACGACTGCGCGGCAGGCCCAAAAAGAGATGGCGGGATGAGCAGGACTCCTCACATATAATTTAAAAAAAATGTTCATCGATGTTTTCGTCGTGAATCGATTTTGTTTTTTTTTTCCATTTGGTAGAGGAAGCTTACGCGGTGGACCTATATAGGTAAATTTTATTAACTCTGTGTGGGTATTTTTTGCTTTTTAGCTTCTATAATAACATAATATTCCTATAATGTTCCCACTGCTGGGACACAGGCCTCCTCTCTGTGAGAGGGAGTGGGCCATAATCCACCACGCAGGTATTTTTTTTCCAAGTAAACCCTAAACACACGCATTTTCTTTTCGTCCTTTAAAAAATTGGAATCTAAATCACTAATTACAAGCGAGTCGACGTATTTCACATAAGCGGGCCATCGCTCTGCCCTGAAAGCCGCTTCTTCTAGTTCAATTCTTTCAGCTTCAATATCAGCTAACTCTTCTGGATCTAATTCTTCCTGTTCTTCCTCTGCTGGAGAATCCACCTCCTCCCCTATGAAAGAGAATATAAACCTATGAGTAGGAACGAGATCAAAGGAAAACACCTAAGCCATAGCCATTTTGTCTAGCCGATTCTCGTGAAACTATTCAAGTGAACACACTTTTAGGCCTTTACGCTTTTATTTCAGTATGCTAGCAGACACAACAGACTTTGTCCTGACTAAATTTCAATAATTCATACGTAAATCCCATTGAAAAAAGCACTTTCAGTTTTTTCCGAATTTTCACATTTTCAGTGCCTAAAACCCTTAACAAATTTAAAACAAAATATAGCCAAATTAGTCCAGCCGTTCTCAAGTGATGCGCTTACCAACGAGCAGCATTTCATTTTTATTTATTATGCTAGAAGAAGATAATTTTATACCCAATTCTCGTCTTGCTTGTCTCTCTAATTTTTCAGCTTCTTTGAGTTCTCTTTTCAATCGACGAGCCTCCCGCCTTTCAAACTTAATCTGATCTCTTTCTGCCTTTTCTCGATCTCTCTCTTCTTTAGCCAGACGTAACTCTTCACGTTGTGCATCAATCTCTTCTTGCTTCTTTGCCCTTGCCGCTTTTTCTTCATCATCTAAAGTCGCCTCGTCTACTTCTTCTAGCGACTCTACCTCAAATAGATCCTAAGAAAAGAAACAAGCAAAAGTACATTCTTACTCGTATTAAATATACGAGTATCTTATATGATTTTTGTGGTCGAGTATTATTATCTAAAGTCAATTTATTACCTCTTCTTCATCCTTTATGTTGAAAAATAGTTTATAATTCTCTTCCAATATGCGTTGAAACTCTTCGTGGCTAGCAAGGATTTTGTCCCGCCTGATGAAATAACAGTGATTAAAAACTAATGTCATAATGCTTTTTGGTGGCTACACTACATATGTTACAATGAGCATAGTATGCTATATTGTAATATATGTAGGGATTGTTCTTCTCAAAGTTAAATTCAACAACAGAGTAAGAGCGGTACATGACAAAAGAAGACTGTAAGCCAAAAGCTAGCTAGCTAATGCTGGGTTTTTGAATCGGATATTCATCAAGTTAGTAAATTGTCAACCCTTCGTGCCAGCACCTGCTTATGAATCTGCGGTTTCGTTCCCTGACTGCCAGCAGCTCCAGTTTGTCAGGGTTCTCCTTGCGGTCGTGCAGCGGAACATCGCCCCAGTCCGCGATGTGTTCCAAGCCTGTTTTCACGTTGTTCTGCGCTGTCAGCACACGCTCTTGCAATGTGTTTATAGCTGCGTACACTTCCGCCATCCAGTCCGTAACTACGTAGTATATTTTTGATGGTTCATAAAACAATCAGTTTATGGATGAATAAGAGTGCCCTATTTGATAGCCTAGTAATTTCTACATCTTTTACTCTTCTACGTATTTTTGTGTATTCGTTACATTTTAAATTGAACAGTTACGTCCTAATCCCAGATTTGGGACGCATGGAATTAAGCGAGTAGTTAATGTTTCTGAACTCGTATTCAAAAATAAAATTACACTTCTGATTAATTCAAAACAATCTAACAGACGGACAAAGAATATTAGGTTTTCGGAGCAGCTTTTCAAAAATAGGAAATAAAACTGATTTCAAAACATTTATTGGAGCAAAACACTGATAAATTTTTAATGCAACATGTGTGATGTAGAACATGTGTATTTCTAGACATTTTTCGGTTCAGAATCATGTGCTGAATCCATGGCAACAGGTTGCGCGTCGATGTCCCTGCCACCCTGTATTCTTCTAGAGTCTATCTGCTAATTGCTCACTAACGTTATTCACAAGTGGTTTGGCAGCAACCTAAGCATATCTACTTTAGTGATAATATGTCATACATTTTGACAAGGTCGGAAAAAATGGGTAATAAAACACTGTGAGTAGGTAGTAGATAGATACACTATGGTAATAATAAGGCTGCGCTATCTACGTGAAGGCCTTACAATCGTCGTTCCAGGTGAGCTCCTCTACGCCGCGACCCAGCAGATTGTCGATGGCAGAGATCTCCTTCTCAATGAGCGCCACCTCAGTCTCGTGGCTGCCCTCACGGATTGCGTTGTACCACGCGATGGCGCGGTTCAAGCGGTTCATGTCATACTAATACATTCAAGTGGTTAGCTTCGTAAGACTTAAGACGAAAGCGAAAAGGTTGTCCGCGAAATTCAAATTTTGAATCAGTATAGAATTTCGCGGGCTACCTTTTGCCTAAAATCGCAATTTGCATCAAATTTTCACCGCGATGATATCGCCGTGTGGAGACACATTCTAAGAGAGTGTATAGAAATACGTGGCATGACGATAATACCGTCGTGGAAACGGCCATATAAGTGGATAAATTAATGCAATTGTAAAGAAAAAGTAAGTCACCTGTAACTTTTCATTTCTTGCGTATAGATCAAGGCCATCCTGTGGAATGCCTTGCTTGTCCAAATATTTCATGTAACGTATTTCACGCAATAACATTACAAGCTGCAAAAACAATAAAATAAGTAATAAGATCAGTCTGTATCATATCATCAGATGTACAACATTTTATAAATCCCTCTACTCCGACGACACTCAACCACTCTCAACACCCGATTATGTCTGCCCTGATAGTATTCCACCTATAACCGGATAAGAGGTTCATGTAGCCCTCACTAAAATGAAAAAACAATCAATCATGTGGCGAAGATGGCATTAGCACAGAAACATTGAAAATAGGCGAACCTATTTTCCTTCCATACATCACCCGTCTCTTTACCAGCATTCTGCATTCAGGTAGCTTTCCTAAAGATTTTTGTCACTCTAATATTATTCTGCTCCACAAAAAGGGTGATAAATCCGACATTAATAATTACAGGCCCATTAGTTTATCACATATCTATAAAATTTTCATAAAAATAATTGAAAACCGCATATCTGGAGAACTAGATAAACACCAACCCCCTGAGCAAGCAGGCTTCCGGCCTGGCCTTTCTACGACAGATCATCTGCATACAGTCATTCAACTCATAGAAAAACACCAGGAATATAAAATCCCGTTATACCTCGCTTTTGTTGATTATTCCAAAGCTTTCGACAGCATTTCACACACATCTATATTTGACGCCTTAAGCAACCAAAGCATTGATCCCACCTACATAAATCTGTTACGCAATATTTACAAAAATAGTACAGGCGCAATAAAACTTGAAACCACCGGTCCAAAATTTAAAATAGAGAAAGGAGTCAAACAGGGCGACCCGTTATCTCCTAAGCTGTTCACCAGTACCCTCGAAGAAATCTTCAGGAAGTTGGCAGCCGAATGGAGGGAAAGAGGCATTGTCCTTGGCGAAGCGAGACTGACAAATCTACGTTTCGCCGACGACATTGTTCTCTTTTCATGCTCAGCAACTTGCACGGATGCTCCAAGACCTTAGCAATGCAAGCCTTAAGGTTGGACTGAAGATGAATATGTCCAAGACCAAAGTTATGTGCAACGAAACACCTAGAAGCATAAAAGTAGACGGAGAGATAATACAACATGTCCAGGAATACCTCTATTTGGGTCAAGTAGTCTCTTTCCAGGCGAAGCAAGATAAAGAAATCTCAAGACGAACGGAAAACGCCTGGAAGAGCTACTGGTCCTTGAAGGAACTATTTAAGGGAGAGTTGCCTATGGCACTGAAACGCAGAGGGTGCTGAAGCCAATAGTGAGGTAAAAAAAAAATCCAAGATGGCAGCTGTATTTTTTTTTTAATTTTCGTCATGGGTTTCGTTTTTATGGTTTTCAAGGGCGCTAAAGCCGATAGTGAGGTCAAAATGAAAATCCAAGATAAAGGCTGTAAGATTTTTTTTTTCGTCGTGGTTGCCGTTTTTATTGTTTTCGAGGGTGCCGGAGCCAATAATATAGTATAAATGAAAATCCAAGATGGCGGTTGTAAGATTTTTTTTTCGTCATGGGCGTCGTTTTTATGGTTTTCAAGGGTGCTAAAGACGTTAGTGATGTCAAAATGAAAATCCAAGATGGCGACTGCAAATTTTTTTAAATTTTTCATCATGGGTGTCGTTTTGATGGTTTTCGAAGTTGTTGTAGCCGTAAATAAATTCAAAATGAAAATCCAAGATGGCGGCTGTAAAACTTTTTTTTCGTGTTAGGTAATAGATACTTTTATGTTTCTGATTAGTGACCGCGTCTACCTAGACTAGACCCGCACTAGTGCCTGCCTAATGCCTACCTATTCTGAAAACCAATACACGCCACTGGTTAGGCAGAGGTGTACCAGGTGTACCTATAGCATTTTACGAATCTCCATACAAAACCGTCATACAGATGAAATTGCGTGATATGAATTGTTTTATGATTCTGCCAAAGCGGCCTTTTTAGGCCCCCTGATCGGTGTTACTAGTTGCATGCACACACGACTGTTAATTTCAAAGATTAGCTTGTAATTAAGTTTTTTTTTTCGTCGCAGATGATCGATCTTGGAGCCGATTAGACAGGTCTAAAGGAAGAACTCAATGTATGGTAGCCGCTAATGAAAAAACTCTTGAATGAGTCTTTGACAGTTGAGACGCCTGATTAAAACTATATGGCGGCTCTGAAGTGCGCTACTCGCTGCGCAGTACCTCACTCCTCACCTCCGCTGACAGGTGAATTTGTTACTGCGTAGCGACTCGCCTCATGTTCCGAACCGTCATAAAGTTTAAATCGGACTGTACTACTAACCTCCGGGGCAAAGTTGTTTCTAACAAAGGGCGGGTCCCTGTATATAAGGTTCTTGGCGAGATGCAACTTGCAGATGCCCGGCACGGTGGCGCACCACGCCTTGAATTGTCTGTCCTCCACCACGTTCAGGTAGCCCAACATTTCGTTCGTCTTCTGCTTTACGTACAATGCGTACTCAGATTCAATAATGCTATAAAAATAAAATGCATCACTATGTCATAAACACGTACACACAATATGCACACAATGTGAAGACAACAATACGACAATAAATGTAAACAATGGCAATAATTTTTCAAACAAAATATAGGTATAGTAGTGATGCATGGGCCGATTAAGGGTTTTGCTAATCGTTGACTAGCTATAGTGACTTAAACTATTGCATATATTTGATTAATTTTTCATATGCAGACTGCAAACATCATTAAATATAATATGTATTGTCGTCTCCGCCTTGTGTAATGCAAAGTTTTTCTGTTGTTATTTTGGGACATTTTGCTGACGACAGTTTTATATCTCGTGTTAATCTGAGCTACAGAAAAGGAACTACAAAATTATAACAAAATAAAGTTGCATATTAAAGACCAAAGACTGACCTAAATTAGTAAGTACATTTCAAAAAAAACCTAATAAATAGTCTGTTGCTTTGTGCAAATCAATCTGGGAACCATCTTGAGTCCCTAAGCCGTTCTATTAAAACACGACATCTGATAAATCCTTTGTGGGAGATTGGTATCTGCACTAGGAAAATCTGACACAAAGATTCCCAGTACGATAATGTTAACAAATTATTTTAACCTTTGGTAGGAGAACACAGAAAAATAAAGAAAAAAAAATACACAACATTAAGTATGTCTTCAGATTAAAAACACTTACGGATCTTCAAATAAAATGAAATCTTCCATAGGCGCTTGAATCCTCCTTCGAAGCTTGTGGATCCACCATAGCATACCGGCAACTGGGGGGAGATAGGGATCCACCATCGGTCTTTCCGGACCTTTACCAATTTTCTACGAAAAAAATACTTTTTAGAATTGGTATACAGAGGAGCAAAAAAGTCCTGCATAATATCTAACTTAAGGTCTTTAACATCTTCAATACAATAAACGGACCAAAATATTGCGCTTGTGACTAAACTTACGGCCATTTCTTCGTCGAATATTTCTTTCACAGCATCCAAATTAGCGTGCATGTAGTCAAGTAATCTGGGGAGCTTGGGCTTTAACTCTTGCTTGATTATTGGTCGGTGAAAAAGATCTCCTATGATTTGGAAGAACTGCAAAAATAAGATAAAAAACCTAGATAATAATAATGATAATTTTGTTTCGCGAAAAAGTAACATTCTAAAATGGACTATGATCCTTCAGCGTCTTTCTGTCTTACCCTGTCACTACAGAACACTGTCCCTCTTTTTTTTTTTTTTTAAGGATGGGAAATCATCAAATGACCCCTCCCGCTCTGGGTGGAGCGGAAGGGAGTGTCAGACTCTTACTGACTAAAACCCATCCGTGTTCCTTCCTTAGCCCTTTATATTCCGGGGCAGCGGTAACCCTTTCGGACAATCCCGCTGCCCCGGCAGGCTTCGGCCCTGACGGGCTCCTCCTCATCTGCTGACATCTCTTTGAGGCGCGCGTGGAACACATACGCGCCGTCCGGCACGGGCCTGGTCCTGATCGGACAGCGAGCTACCCATTACTCGCCGTCCGCAGGCCCGCGCCTACGGTGGCCGGGAGTCGTCACGCGGCTCCCGACGCCCGGGGCGTCTACCGCGGCGGCTGGGACGGGCGGCTCTCTCCGCTCTCTCCCTCGCCCATCCCGCCACCTCCTTCGCTAGCATGACTGCTTCGCAGGAGGAGGTGACTGCCTCCCACTCCCTCTCGCCCCGGACCATGGCTTGGACCAGGGCCGGGCGCGAGAGGTCGCCGCCGCTGCCGATCGCCTCTACGAGGACACGGCGGTGCTCTGCCCAAGCGGGACAGACCTCCACCGTGTGCTCCACCGTGTCCTCTGGGCGATCCTCGCAGTGGTGACACCCGGGCGTTTCCTCCCGCCTGATTATGTGCAGGAACCTCCCGAAACATCCGTGTCCGGTGAGGACCTGCGTCAGGCGGTAGGAGAGGGCGCCGCGACGCCTCTCTAGCCACTCCTCAAAGAGGGGCCTTACCGCCGCTATCGCGGCGTGCCCTGCGCTGGGTTGCGACAGTCGCGCTTTGCATGCCGCCATGAGATCGCACCGGAGGTCCGTCCGCTCCGCAGCAATTTGCCGCGGAAGCGGGTTTTCCCCCCGGCGTAGTGCCTCCGCGCGCCACTCATAGAGGCGCGCGAGGACTATTGCCTCCAGATCCCATGGCGGCAGTCCGGCAAGGAGGCTTGCCGCCTCGCCCGAGATCGTGCGGTACCCCCGTATTAGCCGTATGGATACCACCTTTTGGGGCGCGTTCAGGTAGTGGGCGGCTCGAAGCCGCAGTGAACGCGCCCACACCGGGGCGCCATATGCGGCCATGGACCGCACGAACACTGTCCCCTTACCTCCTGTCCAGCTCTTTGAAACATCTGCACTATTTATTAAAGGATCTTTGCGAAGCCACTGCTAAAACTATCGATGTTGACTACTGGTCGAAGCTAATTCTATTTATTTGTTTTGGAATAACTCGATGGAGAATCAATGGGAGATCACGGACCTTGTAGAAGTGTTCCAAATTCTGGCACTCGTCGAGTCCTTGGGAGAAGAGTGACGCAAGTCGTCGGTCAATGTTATCGAGCTCTGCCATGTGGGCCACGTTATCTCTCAGGAAGGAGTCGTCCTCAGGGTCAGCCGGGTCGTACGTGATGTTGCCAAGGTTTGCGTACGTGTGCGTGTAGTCTTCTAGGACCTGAAATATAACGAGTGTAATAAGATGCCGAGAGTCATTTGTTCTACTCATCATTGTCTTTTTTTTTTGTACTGGACCATACCTTGGATCATCAGGTTACGCCTACTCCGTAACCAGAAGGTTCGACGTTGTTCGAAGTTCCAACTTTTTTTTTCTTTCTTCACGGAAACAAGTTTTAAATGTACTTATATCTAACCTAACTGTAAATACCCCCACAACTCCTGTACCGTTGCATAAACACTATAGGCTCAATGGTTTGCGTGAATACAGCAAATATTGCGCGTAGACAGCGATTATTCACACCAAAAATAAAAGACGTTTCCCAGCAATATTTTGTATTGAATGATGTGCAGAATATGTAGATAAAAGCTATGAAATACAAATTACAATAATAATGCACGCTGAGACAATAATAAAGTACAGATACTTACAAAGACCAACTTTTGCGGATAAAGAATATGGTTGATGGTTAGAAGCACAGAACAGATAAAACCTCTTTTATCTGTTCTGTGGTTAAAAGTAAGCTTCAACTTTGGAGAGAATCAAACGTCAAATTAAAATACGGAAACCCAACCAAAAAGTAGTCTCACCTTCATACACTCAGCGCTCAACGTCTTGCCTCTTAAGCCACAAAACTCCACTTTCTCCAACTTCAATATTTCGCAGGTGGCCTCTAGAATGTTCTCGATCATCTTGAGCCGTTTCATGTATACGTTAAACCGCATGAAGACGCGGTCGAAGTCGAAGGACCAGCGCACGGGCATCACCCCAGGGGGGAAGAACGTGTGCACCTTGTCTCGGTTCATCTCGTAAGTTTCACTGCAGATTATGTTAATCGGGTTATAACTAGATACTTCAATATCATCACAAAAAAGACTTAGGGGAGTTTACTCTATAAAATTTACTGAAGCCTTTATTTAATTTTATGTAGCCCTCACTAAAATAAAAAACAGTCGATCATGTGGCGAAGGTGGCATTAGCACAGAAACATTGAAAATAGGCGAACCTATTTTCCTTCCATACATCACCCGGCTCTTTAACAGCATTCTACATTCAGGTAGCTTTCCTAAAGATTTTTGTCACTCTAATATTAATCTGCTCCACAAAAAGGGTGATAAATCCGATATTAATAATTACAGGCCCATTAGTTTAATATAACATATCTACAACATATTCTAAAAATAATTGAAAACCGCATATCTGGAGAACTAGATAAACACCAACCCCCTGAGCAAGCAGGCTTCCGGCCTGGCCTTTCTACGACAGATTATCTGCATACAGTCAATCAACTCATAGAAAAACACCAGGAATATAAATCCCGTTATACCTCGCTTTTGATGATTATTCCCTATTATTCCAAAGCTTTCGACAGCATTTCACACACATCTATATTTGACGCCTTAAGCAACCAAAGCATTGATCCCACCTACATAAATCTGTTACGCAATATTTACAAAATAGTACAGCCGCAATAAAACTTGAAACCACCGGTCCAAAATTTAAAATAGAGAAAGGAGTCAAACAGGGCGACCCGTTATCTCCTAAGCTGTTCACCAGTACCCTCGAAGAAATCTTCAGGAAGTTGGCAGCCGAATGGAGGGAAAGAGGCATTGTCCTTGGCGAAGCGAGACTGACAAATCTACGTTTCGCCGACGACATTGTTCTCTTTTCATCCTCAGCCACTGAACTTGAACGGATGCTCCAAGACCTTAGCAATGCAAGCCTTAAGGTTGGACTGAAGTGGAATATGTCGAAGACCAAAGTTATGTGCAACGAAACACCTAGAAACATAAAAGTAGACGGAGAGATAATACAACATGTCCAGGAATACCTCTATTTGGGTCAAGTAGTCTCTTTCCAGGCGAGGCAAGATAAAGAAATCTCAAGAAGAACGGAAAACGCCTGGAAGAGCTACTGGTCCTTGAAGGAACTATTAAGGGTGAGTTGCCTATGGCACTGAAACGCAGGCTGATGGACATGTATATTCTTCCCGGCTTAACCTATTGTGCACAAACTTGGTCTTTGATTAACATCCAGAAATTAAAACTCAAGCTCTGCCAACGAGCAATGGAGCGCAGTAAACTAGGCGTTAAATTAACGGATCGTGTTCGGAACACAATACTGCAATCCAAAACAAAGATAGTTGACGTGGCTCAAAAGGCTGCTCAACTTAAATGGGACTGGGTAAGACATGTCTGCCGCATGCCGGACAAACTGTGGGCCCAAATAGCGCAGAATTAGTGCCCTGATACAGTGTGGCGGGGTCGCGGCAGACCAGGTAGGAGATGGCGGGACGAGCTGGATGGGTTCCGACAAAACTGGAAGAAGGACGCGCGGGCTCGCGAAAGATGGATGGAGTGGAGGGAGGCCTTTGCCCAGAAGCGTGACAGCGAAGGCTAGAAAAAAAAATTTGGACTACCAACAACTGCTTACACTACTAACATCTAAAAAAAACATGCATTTAAACATTTAAATGTTAATTGACATCATAGGTATAGATACACTGACTAGACCTATAGATATACTGTACTTATGCTTTTACAAACTTAATACTAAGGGAAAAAATGGTAGTACTGGTACTCAAGGTCAAAAAAGTACCGAGAAAAGATCAATAATACACAAAATGTTAGTTATTCATCCAAATTTATTTTATCGCCTTCAAAGTATGCTCTTTCAGAAACGATACACTTACGCCAACGAATAATCCAATCATCAAAACATTTTTAAACGCTTTTTCCGGAATTGAGTTTAGTTCTCGCCGCGAATTCTCCTTTATGTTTTCTACCGAATGAAAACGGGTGCCACGAAGTGGTAATTTGAGTTTAGGAAAAAAGAAGTCGGCTGGAGCCATATCTGTTGAATAAGGTGGTTGCTCGATGGTATTTGTTGAATTGTTGGTCAATAATTCGTTCACAGTGATGGTCTTGTGTGAAGGCGCATTAACATGGTGCAAAATCCAAAAATTTTCTGTCCACAAATCTAGCCTTTTTCTTCGAATTTGCTCTCTTTAACGCCGCATAACGCTCAAATAATATATTTTATTTACCGTTTGACCTTCCGGTAAGAATACCGAGTGCACAACACCGCGATAGTCAAAGAAAACAATCAACATGACTTTGTTTTTGATCGATTTTGGCGTGGTTTTTTCGGTTTCGATTCATTTGGAAGGCGCCACTCCGAAGCTTGTTGACTAGTTTGCATGTCAAACTCGTAAACCCACGTCTCATCACCAGTAACAATGCGTTTCATGAATGTTGGGTCGGAATTGACTCGTTCTAGCATGTCTTCAGCGACTCTTATGCGATTGAGTTTTTGGAGAAAATTCAGGTCTTTTGGGACTAGCTGAGCTGCAATATGTTTCATACCCAAGTGATTATTTAAAATTATACAAATCGACTCGTAAGACGCAGAAAGTTCAGCGGCTATCTTTCTCAAACTTGAATGAGGATTTTCAGTCACTATTTTCCTTCACTTTTGCCATGTTAACTTCAGTTGAAGACGTTGTGGCCTACAAGGGCGAGGCAAATCTTACAGCATATCTCGACCGTTTTTGAACGCTTTGTACCACTCATACACATGTTTTTGATAAAGTCATTTTACCGTAAGCCTTCTGTAACATTTTCAGTGATTTCGAACACGAAATTCCATTGGCAATGCAATATTTCAGACAAACTCTTTGTTCGATGTTTTTGTCCAGTATGAAATTCGCAATACACACTAGATAAATGATCTAACTAAAAACAGCACTGTATTTAATCTAAATGACAGATGCAACTCAAACTCTGCGCCAAAATGGAAAACAGTTGTACCAATCTAACAATATAAAAAAAAAGAATTTGGAACCATAAACAAATCATTCATTCCCGATACTTTTTTGACTGAATATACATGCTTAACATAAAAGCATCATTTAAAAGGCTTCACAACAAATCAGACAAACAGTTCAGAATTTTCACAGATAATTTTATTTTATTTTCCTTTAGTACCTACCTAAATTAGGTAAGTAACCGTCTATGTAACTATTTTGTAACACCGCATTTGCAGAAGGCCAGTCTTCTTTACTACATATTGTCATATTGTACAGTATTTTAATCTCCCGAAGCAACGCGCGCTTTACTTGTGTTAACCAAGTGTACAAGCACGCTGTGAATGTGTGCGTGAAGACGAGTAGCGTGAACACATAACACACACTCGTACACAGGTACACATCCGACTTCGCCAATGTCTCGGACGGTACCGAGAGGTCCTGCTCTTACACAAACATTCACAGCGTGGTTGTACACTTGTTAACCATTTATTTTAATCGCGCGTCGCTTCGTGAGATAAGAAAAATATTATACAAAAGCTCGAACGCGTAGCATTGTCATCCGCGTAGCACTGTTACCCGCGTAGCACTGTCACTCGTGTAGCACTGCCGTCCGCGTAGCACTGTACTCCGCGTAGCACTGTCATCCGCGTAGAACAATGACGCGCGTAGCACAGTCACCCGCGTAGCACTGTTACCCTTTTTTTTTTTTTTTTAGGATGGGAAATCATCCAATGACTCCTCCCGCTCTGGGTGGAGCGGAAGGGAGTGTCAGACTCTTACTGACTAAAACCCATCCGTGTTCCTTCCTTAGCCCTTTAATAATAATAATAATAATAATTTATTTATTTCAGACCATTGATCCATAAAGTGTTAGTAAAATCTTAACCTATTGTTAGTACATAAAAAGCTTAAAATAATTAATTGGCGACATGTACGCCAGTACGCACATGCCTCGCTGCCCAATGCCTAATGAAAGGCCCATCAATTTTGTCCGCCAGTGTAGCCAGTATGTTGTTGGGGCTACCCCTGAATCGCTTCAGCATACTCGCACATCGCTTGCGCATAACAGCATAAAAATCATCTAACCTCGCTTCAGCGAACATGCCAGACGCGCTACAAAACCGAGGTAGCCCTTTATGTTCCGGGGCAGCGGTAACCCTTTCGGACAATCCCGCTGCCCCGGCAGGCTTCGGCCCTAACGGGCCCCTCCTTTGATGCTGACATCTCTTTGAGGCGCGCGTGGAACACATACGCGCCGTCCGGCACGGGCCTGGTCCTGATCGGACGGCGAGCTACCCATTACTCGCCGTCCGCAGGCCCGCGCCTACGGTGGCCGGGAGTCGTCACGCGGCTCCCGACGCCCGGGGCGTCTACCGCGGCGGCTGGGACGGGCGGCCCTCTCGGCTCTCTCCCTCGCCCATCCCGCCACCTCCTTCGCTAGCATGACTGCTTCGCAGAAGGAGGTGACTGCCTCCCACTCCCTCTCGCTCCGGACCATGGTTTGAACCAGGGCCGGGCGCGAGAGGTCGCCGCTGCTGCCGATCGCCTCTACGAGGACACGGCGGTGCTCCGCCCAAGCGGGGCAGGCCTCCACCGTATGCTCCACCGTGTCCTCTGGGCGATCCTCGCAGTGGTGACACCCGGGCGTTTCCTCCCGCCTGATGATGTGCAGGAACCTCCCGAAACATCCGTGTCCGGTGAGGACCTGCGTCAGGCGGTAGGTGAGGACGCCGTGACGCCTCTCTAGCCACTCCTCAAAGAGGGGCCTTACCGCCGCTATCGTGGCGTGCCCTGCGCTGGGTTGCGACAGTCGCTCTTTCCATGTCGCCATGAGATCGCGCCGGAGGTCCGTCCGCTCCGCAGCGATTTGCCGCGGAAGCGGGTTTTCCCCCCGGCGTAGTGCCTCCGCGCGCCACTTATACAGGCGCGCGAGGACTATCGCCTCCAGATCCCATGGCGGCAGTCCGGCAAGGAGGCTTGC
Source organism: Gortyna flavago (assembly GCA_963669345.1). NCBI lineage: Eukaryota > Metazoa > Arthropoda > Insecta > Lepidoptera > Noctuidae > Gortyna > Gortyna flavago. The sequence goes on from OY770142.1 coordinate 7,505,513, forward strand.
CGCCTCGCCCGAGATCGTGCGGTATCCCCGGATAAGCCTTACGGCTACCACCTTTTGGGGCGCGTTCAGAAAGTGTGCGGCTCGTCGCCGCAGTGAACGCGCCCATACCGGGGCCCCATATAGGGCCATGGACCGCACGACCCCCGCGTAAAGCCTCCGGCAGGAGGCGTTTGGCCCCCTCAGGTTGGGCAAGAGCCGCTTGAAGGCGGCCCCGGCCCGTTCCAGTTTGGGGGCAGCACTGTTACCCTGCATTGCTAACAGTGATTGTGACAGCTACGTCGTAGCTATGCCATAAAGCTTAGTTTCATAGCAATTCCCTTTTAAAACAATTTGCAAGTCCTATTGCCTGCAGGTACTTATAATTTAACACGTAACTACAACTTAGGGGTTGTGCAGCGTAAAGCATGGTTTAAATACGAGCCCGGTGACTCGGTGGTGGTTTTTGAACCCAGTCACTAGGTTTGTATAGACGCGATTATTTTAACGAGCCAGTTAGCTGTCGTTTTTTTTTTTAAATAACTTTACATTTAGAAACTATCAAACGTGAACACAAAAAAATCTGGCAGAGATTGCCCAATGCCTATAGACGAAGTCAGACTAGACTGACTTAGGCGGCACGGGGTGGGAAAAAATACTGCGAGCGCCTATCTGCTAGACTGGCATTGCCGGCACGCTGCATAGCCGTTAGGCGGATTACACACTACAAAGCGCTACGCGACGAGGCGCAGCTAACGACTTTTTACATAAAAATTCAATAAAAAAGTGCTTCGGCGCGGTAATTTTGACTCCGCGTCCCGCGCCCCGTCGTGTGACGCATTGTAGTGTACGATCCGCCTTACCTACGCCGTGCCACGATAAGGTGCTCGTGATGCACTAAAAACCAAGAACTACTCAATAGGGACCAAACCTGAAATCGCGAAAAAAAAAACAGCACTTTCCTACATTTTGGCGAGTTATGCGAACATAAACGTAGGGAACAGCTGATTTCATGTTTGATCCCGTAGTAAAAGTTGTTGTAGTTAAAGTACAATTACCCCTTAAGTGGTTATCCATTAATTATAGGACACCTGTATAGTTAAATTAGGTATTATGGCACAATTTCTATCTACCTACTTGAACTGAGTGTGTCAAGTTCCAATCATGTTTTATCATGATTTTTTGGATTAGGATGACAGCCGCTGGTACTTACAGGAAATGATTTAATACGCTCAAAGACTTCCTTATTTTTAAAAGTTGTTCATCGGGTTCTCCTTGGAATATTGATGGAGGATCGATACAGTTTGAACTCTGTTGTATTACTAGATTGCACACTTCACGAAGCAAAGCTGTCAATGGAAATACATAACTAACGTCAGTGAAAAAAGTTAACTCTCGTCAACAATGTACGGATTAAAGTGCATTAATTGCGCTACTGAAGTATTTCGCAGCAATATCTACTTTTCAGAAACAATCTTTGATAGTTGAAAACAATGATAGCTCAGTTTGAATGATTCCGGCGGCTGCCGCATACCGCAGACCGCAGCTGCAAAAGTCGTCGGAATCATAGCTTGACTTAATAAAAAACCCGTCTATTCTTTAAAAAAATTACCGTGATAACTTAGGTGAAGTGAGCTTAAAGTCAGCTGTCATTAGTGTCAATCCCCAGCATTAGATGGAATGACAGCTCACTTCACCCATCTTCTCACAGTGATATTCTAACAGAATCGACCGGCTGATGCTAGCGATTGACACTATTGACAGCTCACTTCACCTCAGTTTTCACGGAGAGATTTTTACAGAATATATCGGTTGTTCTTCTAGTAAGTAGTTAGGTACCTTCCACATTTGTATTTTTAAGGCATTGAGTTTCTGTATTTTTAATACGTACGTATAAGTTTCTCCACGCAACAGAAATATCTCGAGTTTCCCCACAACAGCCCGATACAATGCAGCATTGGTCTGATCAAGCTTTTTGCGTCAGAGAATTCGGTTGCCTCAAACGATTCGAAGTGTATTAGCAAAGGCCTCTGGTATACGTAAATATCGCGACATTCGACAATGGCTGTAAAATAAAACATATTATATTTTTGGATTGCAAGGCATGGTGGTCAACTGTGATGGCTGAAGCATATAAGATAAAAGGGATGAATTTAAATGTGAATAAGACGAAGGTCATGGACTCATGGTATTTGAAAGGGAAGAGGATGTATCGGTGTGTGATATGAAAATAAAAGCTAAGAGTGTGGAGCAAGTAAGTCTGTTCGTATATTTGGGGAGTCTGTTTACAAGGGATGGAAAGATTGATGTAGATGTGGAGATTTGGTCAAGTTGAAAGGATGAATGAAAGGCTACTAACAATAGTACATAACTGCAGCGGCCAGCAAAAGAGGAGCCGTGGCACACATACGTAAGTCCATAATTTATTTGGCCGTTAAACCACGACAGATATGGATTTTCATACAACTTTTGCCGGCCGCTGCTCGCATGTAGGTATTTGGCCAGTACAGAAATTTCTCGAAGAAGGTTGTCAAAATAATGCTCTTTCCAAGCATATTTGAGAAAAAGGTATTTACAAAGCAGATGTGAGGAGGCAAAAGGTGTATGTAGGTAAGGATCATAGCAGGTGGTGTTGTGTAGTTACTGCCTACCCCCATGGGAAGAAGGCGTGAGTCTATGTTTATGACGTGGACTTACACGATAATATCGTCAAGTTAGAAATTATAAAAGCTCACATCACAAATGCTAGAAAATTATCAAGACGAAACTGAATTTAATTTTAAACTGAAGTAGATCTCACCAGCAACCACATTGGTAAGCATGGTCTTGAAGCAGCTTAGGTAAACGCTCTTCGTATCCTCAAGATAGTGAGCCATCCTCTTGACGCGAGGATCTCGCAGCTGAGAGTATATGCCTTCAAGATTCTTCAGCCGCTGTGTGTAGAAGTTGACATCCGCGGCGGGCAGCGGGAACTTTGTTCTTTTAAATGCTGTCAATATGATAATAATAGATTTAAGATAATTAAGACACTATGTATCGAATGTGGTTGTAGCCTAAGTACAGACAACCGCACAATAGCAGTAACAATTTGTCATTTATAGCGCCTTTATGTCGTAGCAGTAAGGGCGATTTTCGTAGTGCAAATGTTAACATGGAAGTGCAGTTGACTGTAAATATATACTATGGCTCTATAACTTTTTCTAAAACTCGGTGCATATTAACTATGCACATCGAGTTTTAGGAAAAGTTCGGGTGTACAAATTATACAATATCTTATAATGACTGGATCCATAAACCACTCGATGCGGTACTAATAAGTGAAGCTGATAATGGGTTACCTAAATATGAATCCTCAGCCAGTAAGTCATGAACTTGTTGTGCCCACTTTATGATAGCTCCTTCTATGTTCGTCTTTAAGTACAAATCCACGTCTTCTCCATCGCTGTAACGTGGTATTACAAAAAGGTTCAGACGTTATACCTATTTTAAATTCACATAACTCTTGTGTGACCTGGGCAGTTCCCTTATATGGTCAATCAACTTACTGAAAAGCCATTTTTCCACAGCATACGTAACGTGCATACAGTGGGCGGACCACGGCGGGAAGTATCCCGAGTCAGTACGCTAAGCTCGCGACCCGCTCTTAGGGGGAGACCCAAACTGCACCGCATCACGCAGCGGGGCGCAGATAATGCACCCACGCGCGTGATTTTTACATACATATTCAATAAACACGCACTCACGAGCGTGGAATTTGGCTCCGTTTCCCGCACAGCGTTGCCTGGAACGCAGCAGTGTGCCAATCACCTAAGTTTCCATTGTTTTTTTTTATATTTACCTGTGATTGTGCCCTTATACTATGTTTTACAAATTATTATACCTTTTTTACTACTTAATTTTTCATACCTTTGTTTCAGCCTGGCTTCTGCGTGGTATATAGTTTGTACACCGGCTGGCATTGGCAGTAGTACTTGGCTAGACATTTCTCCTTTTAACTGCAATTTGAAGGTATTATTTCTTTATTTAATAGTTCAAGCACAAAAATGTACAGAGGCGGTCTATTGAATCCACTTTTAAATTACATAATAATAAATTCATTCACACACTGACACAGACAAAGCACAGTCTTAACCGCTGGGTCTAGAAACTCGAAAGAATGCACAAGAGTTCCTTATAAATAAAAGGAATGATTTTGGACACTTATCCCCAAAGAGTTAAACTCTTTAATTAATACGTTAAAGTTTTTACCAAATAATCATGGAAGTTATTCATTTTTATGTAAGAAACGTGGAAGTTAGTACTTAAGTAGACTTAGACTAATATACTTCTGTTTATAAGTGAAAGTTAGTTATACTTATTTATTAGTTTTTAGGGTAAGAGTAAAAGTTAGTTGTATAATCGTCTTTTGACCCATCCCCTAAGGCTCCTGACGAAGAAGTTGCTAGGGATTAGGATGGGGAATCTCATCGACGACACATGGGTTATACTGTACCAGATAAAATCGAGCGCCTGTGCCGGTCTGGTTTATGGGTATTTAGACGGATCACAAACTACAACGCACCACACATCAGGCCAAAAAAACGCGCCTCGCGCATGATTTTTTACACACAAATTCAATAAAAACGCGCTTCCGAGCGAGGAAACAGGCTCCTTTTCCCGCGCCCCTTCATGTGGCGCGTTGTAGTACGTGTTATATTGTAGTCCGTGTGTGTGATCTGCCTTAGGTTCCACTCGGTCAGTGGGTCGTCTTTCGTTCACTCCACAAAAATAAATATTATAACAGAACTTTTAAGGTCAAAACCAACCAACCTGATACATCAAATTCCTCAGCTCATTAACATGTCTCATCATATCGTTCTTCACTATCTTGGGCCATCCCTTCTGGTTCTCAGAATTGCATAGGAGAGGCCCGATGACGTCATCCGCCAACGTAATTAAATCCATTAGTACATTGCCTGACATTTCGCCGATAGTGAGAGCCTAAAACAAGTAACGTCAGTTACTTATATTACAATGTTTCAAAAGTAGAACGTCGTATGTTTGTTGAGCTGCGGGTTCGTACAGAGCGTTTCCGCCATACTTATACTTTTATAACGGACGCAAGGTGCATGACAGGAGCCTCCCCGAGTGACGTGCCCTCCAAGTCCAACATTTTGTGTACCACGATGGTTATCGACAAGCTAAAAAGAAGATAACGAACGTCATGGAAATCTGTTATTTCCATCAGTATTTGACATTATAAAATGCTCTGTAATTTGGACATTACGGCCGCATGTGGCGGTCACCGTTCTTCAGGGAAACCGTAGCTTCAGCCAGCTTTGCACTCAAAATGAGGCAGCGATAGTCACAGTAAACACGTGGTGTTCGTTTTCAAAATTGCGATTGACCTTAGATAGACGCGGAACTGGAAAATCTAGTGGAACGGATATTCCTCTACTCATTATGAGCGACAAAGATTATACTTACGTTGGGTCACAAATCGACTGCCCCGCTAAGGTAACAAACTGCTCCGCTAAAGTGACAAATTGCCCCGCTTACGTCATGACGTCCCATTACGAACCTACCGAAAAAAAGGCGAACCAGCCTTTGTGTAAAAACGTAATAGCAGCTTTAGCAGTTGCGCTTGGGACCACTAGACCAACCGATGCAGTTTTTAGTAGCAGCACCCTAATTGCGTAATACACTATTTCAATCACAAGCTGAATCATTTTAAAGGATATTGCTAAACCATTGCTACATTGTTCGAAAAAAAATTCTGCTCAACAAGCTAATGTTGTTGAACTGTCAAAATGTAAGCCATTGCTACTGAGTGTGTTACGCAATTACCTCGCCTATGAATAATCACAAACCTTTCGAATATTTCCCTGAGTAATTTTCTCTTCTACATTTCTGAGGAAGTACACCACCTTACCCCTAGAGATGGGCGGAAATGTCACAGAACACGTGAGCATGCCTGCTGTGTTCACACGAAATACGAGCACTTCATACTTTGGAATGTCGAAGAATCTGTATAGGATGTGCTGTAACAAAAAAATATTTAGAGCCCGCAGGCATTGTGGACAACGCGCCGACGCAATTAAATATGGTAACTAAGCTGCGCTTCCTTCCATGCGTTATTTTTTCAGAAATTATTAGTAACAGAGCAATCTTTGAAGTTGCTACATATCGCTGAATGTTGCGAGTGGCGACGGTGTCTCTTAGCAACATTTGTTACATGATGACGTCACAGTAAATAGTCCTTGTTTAATGCTTTCGTGACGTCATATTTTACTTACTTAATAACCTAACACACATACACATAACATCACGCCTGTAATCCCCGATGGGCTAGGCAGGGGTGTAGGCACCTACCCCCACATTTCGCCATTGGCTTAAAATTGAGCAATGAGGACTATCCAGGGGCTATCGTATCGTATGGCTAGTGTAGCATGAGGCAAAGAGTATAATAATAATATGGCGTGAGGTCTCCGAAATGTCAAATGTCACACGGGGGTTTATTTCTAACTAGCTTTTGCCCGCAGCTTCGCCCGCGCGGAAGTCGGAAATTATCCCACGGGAACGTACTATCGGGATAAAAAGTATCCTATGTACTATAACAATATGCAAAGTAATTTTAATAAAACTGGAATATAAATGTTAAAACATTTTTGTAAACAACATTTTTGGTATTGCCATCCTTTGCTAGAACATAAAGATTTTGTGGGCTGTATACTCGTGAGCACGCCACATACAATTTATTGACCATGAGAAAAACAGACGCCCTGCATCCTAAAGTCCGGCGGAGCTGAGTCTGCTCTCCGGTTTCAGCCGCCCTGAAAGACGCGTGGCGCTCCGCATCTAAAATCTGCCGAGCTCATAAGTCTGCTCCAAGGTCTCGGCATCCCTAAGAGATGCGTGGCGCTCCGCATCTAAAATCTGCCGAGCTTGAGTCTGCTCCAAGGTCTCGGCATCCCTACGAGATGCGTGGCGCTCCGCATCTAAAATCTGCCGACCTTGAGTTTGCTCTAAGCTCTCGGCAGCCCTAAGAGATGCGTGGCGCTCAGTATCTAAAATCTGTTGAGCTTGAGTCTGCTCTAAAGTCAAACGGGCCTGAGACTGCTCTTCAGATTCTTGCGTTCTAGTAACTTTCACGGCTCGAGCTCTGCTAGAGCTACGCGCTTAATCCGATTTACGCTTGCGAGGCATATCAAACAAACTTAATGAACTTAAATTATACACTAATCGTACTAATGCTTATCAATAAAGCTACAATACAACTACAATTTAGACAACCTTACCTACAACAAAGCACACTAAGTGCAAAGAAAATATTTTTGAAACCTAATGAACTAACTAAAAATACGTTTTATTGAATAGACTAATTATAAAACAACACATAAATAAGAATTACTTACTTCTAAAATAATATAGTCAACGGAGACAACAACTTTTGAGATCGTGAATCCAATATTGATAAATGATAAATGTTAAATAATAATAATAATAATAATCATTTTATTTCAGAAAAATTAATCCATAATTTGTTAGTTAAATGATAAATGATTTTTATTTTGTAAGTAGGTTTGCACAAACACTTTTACACGTCAATCATATTTTTTATAAAACTGGATGAGGTCGGCGTTGAGAAGAAAGGCCGAAACAAACTCAGAGGTCACAGTCTCTTTTAAAGTCCAGACATAATCTTGGTCAGGTTATATGAAGACCATGTAGATCGATGTCTGAGATGGTCTTTTGAGGAAAGAACCACACAGATTGAGAGGACCTGTCCAGTCAGTGCACGCATTTGTCAGAAATCGTGCAGCTCAACTCAAAACTTAAGGAGCTCAACGATTCGACGAACAATAGCAAGGAAAGGACATTTGGGTAGGCCACATTAAATTACTCAAACTGCCAGACCTAGAAAAAAAACGAACAGAACAAAGAGAATAATACAAATTAAACAAAATAAAAACTTTTTAACAAAAAAAACAACCGACTTCCAACAAAACACTACAAAGTGAAAAATAACTTTAATTTCAGAAGTCGGTGTCGTTGGTTCTGCATTTTCGTTTTTTGACACCGACTTCTGAAATTAAAGTTATTTTTCACTTTGTAGTGTTTTGTTGGAAGTCGGTTGTTTTTTTTGTTAAAAAGTTTTTATTTTTCACTTTTGAGTTGTGGTACCTACCCCACACCAATTCGTATACCACTACTTGTTAAATATATAACATTGACAGGAAGTTGTACAGAATGAGCTGTGATCGACCTTGGTAAAAAAAACTTTGCAAAAGGGCAAATATACGTCGCGCTAAGTCGTGTCAGAAGTTTGGAAGGTATCGTTTTGTCAGATTTGGATGCCAACAAATTATTAAAGCGACCACACGACGACAGATCATTGACGGAAATAATGAGGCTACGAAATCTGTCTTCTGACAATCAAAGCCACACTTAATGTACCTACGACTCAAGGGCGAAGATCTCTTTGGCGTCTTATAAAACAGTCTTCAGCGGTTTCATTTTCGAGCAGTAGCCTTCGAAATAGCTTCTCGTATCACATCTCCTGTATCATGTGGTTCGCATTTACTCGATAAGCCCAAACACGGCTAGAATACATTGTTTTATTACGATGCTCCGGTACCTACCTTCCAGCTTCATAAGATCGGTTTGATGGTACCAGTTTCGTCAGAACTATATTTATTTAAATTTGCTTCGTCATAGTCGCTTAACTATCTTAATCGAGATATCTTATCTCCACCCATGAAATACTTATAATCATTGAAGAGTTCCTGTGTCTATCTGTAGTCTCCTTCATCAGTTCCACTTCACCAAATTATACTTTCTGAATGCAAATGCTTGAGTTGTCGATGAAAATACCAGAATTGCTATATGTATGCCTATAATATTTGAGGAGTTCCCTTAATTCCTTATGGATCCCATCATCAGAACTGGATTTTGACAAAATGGGACCAATCTGGAAGTATATCCTTTTAAATAAAAAAAAAAAAAATCTAAATCGGTTTTGTAACATCATCTGAAATTGTCGTCTTGTTGTTTTTTCGCGGCCATCAACCAAACCTTGTTTTTCTAGTACAGAGTAGTGTAACAAATAAAACTTATTTGACATGCATATCTCTAAATGCAGTCCGAAATGAGTTATTAAGTAGTGTTATTTTACTGCAGCTAATTAAAAGTCGGAGTATAGGTAAGTGATGACTCTCGGACTCAAACACTTGAATCATCAATAGGTTTCATTTGATTTGAGAGAGTTCAACTAACACACTGTACATGCCTACCAAAGAGGATTTTCCTCGACTTTCATGGGATCCCTTCATCAGACTCTGACTTGGTGACAATGGGACCACCTAAAGAGCATACCGTTTCAAACCCTAATGTCAACTGCTCATCACCTGTTACAAAATATTGCTTTTCCCGATGCTGGGACGTTAATTGTTGAGGAGTTCTCTTGGTAAGAACCAGGAGAACTTGAGCTGATGGTGAAGTCACCATCAGCTCCACTTTACCATACGCATTGTGACGATCATAAATTGCTTAGCAACCATATTAAAGCAATCGAATCGCTACCCGTGAAATATTTTTCATTGAGTAGTTTCGATGGCCATCTGTGGTCTTCATCATCAGTTCCACTTCCCCAAATTATACTTTCTGAATGCAAATGCTTGAGTTGTTAATGAAAATACCAAAATTGCTATATGTATGCCTATAATATTTGAGGAGTTCCCTCAATTCCTCATGGATCCCATCATCAGAACTGGAGTTTGACAAAAATGGGACCAATCTGGACGTATGTCCTTTCAAATAAAAAAATAATTTTTTAAATCGGTTCATAAATGACGGCGTACTGAGGTAACAAACATAAAAAATAAAAAAAATAAAAAAAAATAAAAACATACAACCGAATTGAGAACCTCCTCCTTTTTTTGAAGTCGGTTAAAAATAATAATAAAATGACCCACATTGTCTTCACATGCACAATAATTATTTAAATTATCTACGAATTAGCAACGATTTTTTTTAGAAACGAACGACCAATCTCTCACGACTGCAATACGTTGCATGAATAAAGGTCAAAAATAAGGGTCTGCGGAAAGACTTAACACTGCGATTCGGAAAATCGTGTCATTTGCACAACGCCATCCATCGAGCACACTGGTAAACGTTAGCAAGTAGTGATAACTTTTGACCGAGTGTACCGATTTTAATGAAATAAAGACTAAATGTCACCTCCAGATACAGACTATTATGACTAATTTCCAATCCCTTAAAACTCTCTTCAAATATTTACACAAAAATGTCAATATTACATGTGAATTCTAAAATCATCCCCTATTTTACTCTCTTGAGGGATCATTTTAGAAAAACGACGAAATACGTAGTTCATCATTTGTTACCAAAAGCATAAATTTGAATTTTCATATCCCTAACTTAAGAAATAACAGGTTTCTCATACAAACTTTCATCCCCTATATCCCCCCCTTTAGGGATACCTATTATTGAGACAAAAAGTAGCCTATGTCCTTCCCCGAGATGCAATCTATCTCTCTGCCAAATTTTATCGAAATCCGTTCAGTGGTTTAGGCGTGAAAAGGTTACATACAGACAGACAGACAGAGTTACTTTCGAATTTATAATATTAGTATGGGTTAGAATAATGTTGTAAATATTTTGCAATGCCTGACATTAATTATGGCAAATATGAGTTACGGGTTGATGAATGTCAGTGCTTTAAAAGCGGAGCTAAGAAAAAGAGGTGCAAAATTAAGCGGGCTGAAAGAACAGCTAATTCAGAGGTTAGTTTTTAGTAGGTACAGTACAGTAAACAATGTATTTCATGAATGTTGGGTCGGAATTGACTCGTTCTAGCATGTCTTCAGCGACTAGGCCATATGATACCTAGTTTTTATCCCCGAAATTATCCCATGTGGGTGTAAAATAAAAAGGAGGGCGGAAATTCGTAAAGGGTATCAATAAAAAAGGAATAAAAGACTTTTACCATATAACTGTTCGTTAGAAATAAAGAATTTTTGACCAATTACTTAGTCATCCCTTTAGAAGGTGAAATGAGGGGTAGAAGTTTGTATGGGGAATCTCAAAAATCCAATTAGATAAAAATGTGAAAGTAAGTTTAGTTTGTTACGCTTTCACGCTAAAACGGCTGAACGGATTTGCATGAAATTTGGCACATGGGTAGACCATGACCTGGAGAAGGACACAGGCTACTTTTTATCCTGGACGGCAGACGCAGTCGCGGGCAACAGCTACCTAGTACAAAATATTTAAGCGAATATGTAAAAAATACGATATTAGGGTAAGGTTGCGATTATTGGACCACTTAACTTTGAGCGGTTATAGCACCTGAAGTATGACATTTAAGGATATAGTGATTATTAAATTTTATAGGTCTTATACATATGTCCTCGTAGGTGTGTTTTCGGATTTTTTGTTTGAAGCATAAAGGAACAAAACAGAAAAAACTGATTTTGTGATGGTTCCCTTATTTGGACCTCAGTCTCTTTGATTGGACCTCCTAGTTGCTATGATTGGACTTAGGATATTTTTTCTGTTGGTCCATTCAAGGTGCCCAAGGAAATTGAAATAAAATAAAATGTAATACAAAATTAAACACAGTCTTTAATATTAATAAGAATCACGAAGAATCACAACGTCTTAATTTATCGTTGAAATGCAACATTTTAAAAATCTTAACTAAGGAATTGGCTATTATAGTTTTTAGCTTTAAAATTTTTGTCATTCAATCTTCGTTTTAATGTCGCTTTTGGTACACCATATATCCTGCTTGCTTCGTTTAATCCGACCTCTTTTTTACTCATACTTCCTTAATTCCAGTTATAATACTGGCCTCGTTTTGCAATTCTAAAACAAAAAAAAATTAAAACCGAAAAGTTGCCTTCATTGGACTGGTCCAATCAAGGAGCCTTGCACTGGTCCATTGATGGCAATTTGCTGCTATCACAATAAAATAAAAAAAAAAAAAAAAATATTAATCTTATGTACCATTTGGTTGGTAAATTAGCTGAATAAATAGATATGTTAGGCTACTAGAAATAATCATATTGAAAAACTGAATAAATCTGTACTTACACGGTAAAGTATGTCGCGAAAATTTTATATAGGAAGCTCTTAAAACACACCGACGTGCATTCTTCCCGAAGGAAGCTCACGGCGACACTGGCGGTTGAGGGGGTGGGTGCGGGGTCGAATACGCAGCGTTTCGTCATAACGGACAATTATTATTACAATTCGTTTCCGAGAAATCAAAGCGGTCCAATCAAGGCGCTGGTCCAATGGTCGCAACCTTACCCTACATTAATTTAATCCAAAAAATAATAGCAAATAGATTGAATTACACAAATTTATATTTAGAGAATAAATAAATGAGTAATAAATAATATATAAAAACAAATTCTATTATTAAAAACAGATAAAAAGGACATAATAATTAATATAATAAGGAAAACCATAAAAGCGCTTTTCCTCCCTCCTACTTATTTGAAATTTTGCTGTGCCCGACAGGGTCCACAATTTATTGATTCTATTATTTTATACATACCACCTACATTGTGGATGCAATAAACATTAAATTTAATTTACAAACACATTTTTTGTTTGTATGATTTAAGTAAACGTAAACTGTGTTTTCACGCCCGTAGTAACTAACTTTGAGAGCAATATACTTCAGGTCCATAATCGACAGTGGCGCTAACAGCTGGCGAGCACAAAAACGGTAGATAGCCCTCATTGTGTTGCTCGTGTCACACCTTAACAACTATATTAAAGATTGAAGTAAAATTCAACACTGACCCTCTCATCGCCAGTAATGAACTTAGCCCATTTGTCTATCTTCTGTTTTAGCGTTTTCAGGATATATTCGCTTAAAAACTCCAACCGTAGATCAACATCTTCTTTCTGCAGAAAATTCGTAGAATTAGTAGAGAAATCTCTTGGTCGATGTGCTTTCCGTATATCAGGCGGATTCCCACGACCTTAGTAAGATCGTCGCCTCGGCGTCAGTTGTCGTTGGTTCAGGCTTGATAAGAGCTCCTATTACTTATTACAGGCTGATACGACCATGATGATACTCTGCCAGTTGCGTGCCGTTGGGACAATTTCTTTATCTACCTATGTTCACCAGCAAAATAATGCAGAATATTTAATACTCACATCACCCATGTTGCTTGTTTCTGAGAACTCAGATTAAATTAATAGCTACACAATTAAACCATTGTCCTAAAATACAAAATAATTCCAAGAACTATTCAAAAATATCCAATACACAGGTTAAAATTGATTATTCTACTCTGTGAATTGTTTACTTAATAAAAATAATCGTCATAGCAACCAAAATGTTTAGCGTTTTGAATTTGGAGCTAAAACGTTTTTTTTTTAATCTTTATTCATGATCATGGATACATGTCCTTCAGTCGTACTCACTAAACATACTACTTATATCTAACTTAAAAGTACAGACGCCAGCACATTAACCTACCCGAAACTGTCAAATTTTCCCAATCAACTTTGTACCTTATAATTTAGCGATAAAGTAAAAAATCTATCAAAGAAATTTGACAGATTGTAGTAAGTTGATGTGCTGGCGTCTGTACATAAAAGAATAACAAGTGCATACAAGTTCATCGATAGTTTTTACCGCTCTTAATACGAGCTAAGTACAGACGCCAGCACATCAACCTACCACAATCTGTCAAACTTGTTTAATAGATTTTCAACTTTATCACTACGTCATAAGGTTCAAGGTTGATTGGAAAAATTTGACAGTTTGATGTGCTGGCGTCTGTACATCTGAGTGACAGTGAAATTATTTAAATTAACAACAAAAAAAATTAAGGAAGTAAACATCTAAATAGCTAAAACTGCTGCTGTTCCATTCATTTTAATTAATTATCAAACCAACATTGTACCTATTTTACAGTGCCTTAACAGGGGTCAAGTAGTTAATCAATCCGAAAATTATAAATAAAAACTGTGATGTGGTTATGAGCAAATAAATAAATAATTTGAGTATATTATGATGAAAATGTGCACACGCACGACGGTCGATAGCCTATAACTTCAAATTCAGTTGAAAAGAAACGATATTACGGCCGCCTTCCGAATTGGCTAATATCGCTCACAGCACTCAAATCTGAGACTCAAATCGTCTCACATGCGTTCCGTATTGGATATCACGATTATGACAGTTGAGAGCTGTCAACAATTCGGAACACTCGTGAGCGCGCTTACAGTGCTTACTCGGTGTCAAAAAGATATTACAGCAGTATTTCTTCGTATAAACACCGCACGTTTCTTCCTTTTCTTTGTTTAGGTGGCGACTGTCAGCCAGAAGCACAATTTCGAAAATGCCACGTTATTGAAATGATATGAAACAGCTCAAAACAAAACACACACTGACACATCCTCATCCTCACACACACACACACTGTCATTGTTGACAGCGCTCACGGTGATATTAGTACGAGGCATGGTTTTTTTTTTTTTTTTGTAAGAACTGGATTTGGAAGAACTGCAAAAATAAGATAAAAAACCTAGATAATAATAATGATAATTTTGTTTCGCGAAAAAGTAACATTCTAAAATGGACTATGATCCTTCAGCGTCTTTCTGTCTTACCCTGTCACTACAGAACACTGTCCCTCTTTTTTTTTTTTTTTAAGGATGGGAAATCATCAAATGACCCCTCCCGCTCTGGGTGGAGCGGAAGGGAGTGTCAGACTCTTACTGACTAAAACCCATCCGTGTTCCTTCCTTAGCCCTTTATGTTCCGGGGCAGCGGTAACCCTTTCGGACAATCCCGCTGCCCCGGCAGACGAGGCATGGTTGGCGTTATCGCAAGATGGCGCATGTCATGACGTCATCTACGATGATCGATCTGACGATCTGACGATCCACGGGACATCGTTATCGCGCTCACGCCAATTCGGTACGGGTTTAAGCACGCTCAAATCGATTACATCGATTATTTTCCCAATTCGGAACGCGCCCTGTGTCACGACAACCGTCAATGTCAGTCAAAATTACGCGCCAAACCGCCAAAACCTGGCTTTGAACCTTGCAACCGTAAACTTGCACCTTGTTTTGTAATCGAAAATAAATAAATAAAATAATTCTAAAAAAACTAAGTTGAATTGTGAAAAATATAATTGATTTGTGATAATGGAAGGATTTGATGATCCTGGTGTTTTCTTTTCCGACCACTTCGGCGTTGAGGAGAATGAATCCCAAGACCAACTTAACCTACAAGCTGTGAAAAAGAAGTTCAAAGAATTCATTCGACAGTTTCACACGGGTAACTTTAACTACAAATACAGGTAAACCTCCTTCGAAAACTAATGAAAATAACAATTTAAGTTTGTGAACATCATAACTTCATAACGTTTTTAGTTCGAACATAGACACCATCCTCTGTTTTATTTTCAGAGACGCTCTAAAACGCAACTATAACTTGACTAATTATTGGGTTGAGATTAACATTGAAGATTTATCTAGTTTCGATGAGGTTCTAGCAGAGAAATTATACAAGAAACCCACAGAACATTTGCCCATACTAGAAGAAGCAGCTAAAGAGGTAAGTACATTTAAAACATTATTTATTCTACTAAATCTCGTTATGCCGAAGAATGTACTTGATGAATGTAGCTGCCCCTACAGTATTATAATTGACTGTTGTTGTTCTGTTGCTGTGTGTTTTTCAGCTGGCGGATGAACTAACTGCACCAAGACCTGAGGGGGAGGAGAAAGTTGAAGATATTCAAGTCCTGTTGTCTTCAGATGCACATGCTGCTAATTTGAGAGAGCTGAAAGTATGTTAAATTAATCTAAAATGTTAATTTATGTTATCCCGAAAGATTAGGCAGAGTGAACCTATACAACACCCTCATTTTGGCAGTTATGTTTAAGCCTCATGTATTAAAGAGCAGGCGTATTGGCATCAACTGGGCACAAATCCAGACTCCAACCTGCTTTTGAGAAATTCTTGATGGAAAACCTCACCTAACCAACCTGGCAATTGAACCCAGGCTGTTATACTTGTGATTTAATGAAATACTATTATTAGTATTTTCTATTGCCTTATCATATTTTGTACCTATAATGAACATAAGCTTTCCGCCTCTCTACATTTTTGTGCTTGAAGTATTAAATAAAAAAATAAATAAGCTTTATAATTTTTCAGTCAGAAACAGTCTCCAGGCTTGTTAAAATCCCTGGCATAGTAATATCCGCATCAGGCATCAAAGCAAAAGCAACAAAGATATCTATCCAATGTCGATCATGCCGCAACATCATTCCCAATTTACCAGTGAAGCCAGGACTAGAAGGATATGTGCTGCCCAGGAAATGTAACACGTAAGTTAACCAATGAAGCATGTCATGATTGTATGGTCTGTTCCAAAAGTATCTGGAGAAAGTGTAAACATACTCTGTTCAGGTTAAATTCTAACACAGTTACTCAATAAAGGGAATTAGTTACACTTTCATGATCTGTATTTAGAAGGTTTCAACTATATATGTCACCACTTTTTCCAACAAATATTGTTTGAATAAAATTGTTAAATTGTAATTCGAAAATTGAGGTTATAGAATTTACCTCAATTATTGTCAAATGAAAAACAATCAAAATGTCTTTAAGAAAAAACTAGAATCGTCGTCATCAGCCTATAGCAGTCCACTGCTGGAGATAGGCCTCTCCTATTGCATGCTTAACACATTGAAGGACGCTGAACGAGACACAATAGCAGTTTTATTGTCATTACGTCGAGGGGCGTTAAGTGTCCCGCAAAGTGTTAATCACCGCGCCACGCGCGCCAGCTACTTAATTTGAATATCTATTTTTATCGATCTAAAGGAAAACTAGACTCAGCATATTACCTCAGCATATTATTATTAAGTAAAAAGCAATGCCCCCTGCATTATACATACTTTTCTTTCTTTGGTTTTGACGTAGGTACTCGTAAGTTCAAGCAAATCAAAAAACCTTTTTAGAAAACCTGTATGTTATCAATAACTTATTAAGAATACCTAAAATGGCAGTAAAATGGCGCCAAAGGCATGACTCGCCTGGGGCACCTAGATGGCTAAGGCCGGCCGGCTAATGAGACACAATAGATTTTTTATTGTTGTTGTTGGCCGATATCGTACCACGCCGGGATTGAGTGGTTAAGTATTCATAAAATCAAATCTAAGCACACAATTTGTAAGTAGTGAATAGCATCCACAACTTCGTTTTCTGACCATTTGTTTAAATTTTCATCAGATACTTCTGGAACAGACATGACTCTGCATCTAACTTCTATACTCTAAAAGCCAATTTCTTTTCTTATTTCAGGGAACAAGCTGGTCGACCAAAGTGCCCCTTAGATCCTTACTTCATTATTCCAGACAAGTGCAAATGCATTGACTATCAGGTACTTACAGGCAAAGACTTCTTGCTTAAAAAGCTGCTGATTCCTAAATTAAAAAAACTGCTATTATATAATTAATATATTTAAAACTAGCTTCTGCCCGCGACTTCGTCCGCGTGAAATTTCACCCACCCCCATTCACCCTCTTAGGAGTAGAATTTCGAAAAACCCTTTCTTAGTTGATACCTATACCTATACACTTCACAAAGACACTCTACAAATTTAATGTCTATGTGACCAGCGGTTTAGGCTGTGCATTGATATAATCAGTCAGACAGGATCACAGGACTTTGAATTTTATATTAGATTATAAAAGTAAACCTAAGTACCTACCTAATTAAAAAAAAAAACTCAATAACAGAAAATAAAATACCTACCTACCTAAATAAAACTATTTCTAAATAATCTAAACTCAATAAATAAGCAAAATCCCTAAAAACTAATATCTATTATACGAATGACTAATCCTACCTAACAGTTTTATAAAATAACCTACGGTCACTACGTACACTATCAAATATACTACCCATACTTTAAAATTAAAATCTATACCTACGACTTATAAAAATAAACCTAAATAACTCTACCTTAAACTGTACTTAGTAAAAACTAAAAGGAATAAAAAAGTCGCACCGAAAAGCATGGTTTAGAATTGCAAGTACAATAGCAGCTAAAACATACAATTTATAGAATATTAGCATTCTATAAATTGTATGGTTTTTAGAACGAACGCTCGCCACTCGACACGTCCGTTCAAATCAAAGTTCAAAAAATGTATGATGCGCGCGCTCAGACTCCGATCCATGGCGGCCGTGCGCCACGCGTGTGCTGCGAACGGTGCAAGCCAAATTCAACCTTCAGCACTACATTTACAGTGCGGATACGGGTGACGTAACCTACGACAAACTTATTATTTGCGGTTGGTACAGTAATCGGGTCTAGGGATCGAACCGCAAAATTAAGTTTGTTTTTTATTGTATACTTTTCCGGGATAAAAAGTACCCAGTGTGGTGTCCAGGATATTAAAGAATAATTATACCAAGTTTCATCGTAATCGGGCCGATTTTTTTTGCATGATGCCTGAACAAACAGACAATTTTTTTTAAATCACATTTTTGGGTTTGGTGTCGGTCTAGTAACACCCCCTGACATTTATTTTTTTGATATCAATGTACAGAATTTTGACTTCTACAGATTTATTATAAGTATATAGATAATAAAATTTATGTTTTTTTAATATTAATACTTTCAAAAATGTACTGACTGACTACAACATTGAAATACAAATTCTATCTGTTAATTTATACTAAACTATTATTAATATTTTAACATTGTTAACTTTATTGTGCATGTTGTGGTCTCCTATATGTGAAGTAGTACACCTATTTAATACTTGATGTTGCCCACATGTGTCATATAATTGTGGAGTTGTTTTCTTGGAGAGCCTAATTAAATAAATAAGACTACTCTCTGGGCAGGTACTGAAATTGCAAGAAGCTCCAGAAAGCATTCCTCAGGGCGAGATGCCGCGTCATCTGACGGTGTATTGTGAACGTGTGCTGTGCGAGCGAGTCGCCCCCGGCGCAAGAGTCACCGTGCTCGGAATATATTCCATTAAGAAAATTGCTAAAGTTGGGGTGAGTTTATAATGTGTCTTACGTTTTCATTTAAAACGAGGATTTCAATAGTAACCAATTTAACTACTAAAATGGGTTGCACTTATTAATTTTTAACCGACTTCCAAAAAGGAGGAGGTTATATGTTCGACTTTGTGTTTTTTTTTTTTGTATGTTCACCGATTTCTCCGTCAATTATGGATCGATTTTGAAAATTATTTTTTTGTTTGAAAGTGTATACTCCCAAGGTGGTCCCATTGTCAGCAAGTTCGAATCTGATGAGAGGATCCCATAGAAATCGAGGGAAACCCTCTAATTTTTTTGCCAAACCTATAGCTATTTGGATATTTTTTAGAGTAACTTGAAGGGTATACTCCCAAGGTGGTCCCATTGTCAGCAAGTTGGAATCTGATGAGAGGATCCCATGGAAATCGAGGGAAACCCTCAAATTTTATTGGCAAACTTATAGCGATTTGGATATTTTTTAGAGTAACTTGAGCATTTGCTCTCGGAAATCATCATTTGGTAAAGTGGAGCTGATGATGAAGACCACAGACGGCCATCGGAACTGATCAATGATACATATTTCACGGGTTGCGATTCGATTACTTTAATATGGTTGCTACGCAATTTATGCTCGTCACAATGCGTGTGGTGGTGGAGTGGAGTTACTACACAATTACAATAACTTTTATTTCGGAAGTCGGTGTCGTTGGTTCTGCATTTTCGTTTATTGACACCGACTTCCGAAATAAAAGTTATTTACCTATCACTTTGTAGTTTTTTTTTTGGAAGTCGGTTGTTTTGTTTTTGTAAAAAAGTTTTTTACGTTTGACCTATTTAACAACCAACTTATGACTGATTTTTCAATTTACAGATATTTTTTCATTGAGACATATATTACTATCATTGACATATTTAATACTCTTGAAATCATTGATTAGTGAATACTAGTATTTTTTTATTTGTCGAATAAAATTTGTCATCTGACAGATTTTGTGAAGAATTGTCAAAAATTAAGAACAAAAATAAATCATGTTCTTTTAAAATATAATATCCTAACCAAGAAGTATATTTGCAGAGAGAAGGCCGTGAAAAAGGTTCAGTAGGTGTCCGCTCTTCATACCTCCGTGCTGTCGGTCTGACGGCCGAAGAGGGTGTGACTGGAGGCCTTAAACCTTTTACTGCTGAGGAGGAGGAACAGTTCCGAAGACTGGCAGCCTCGCCAGATATATACGAGCGTATCGCCTTGTCTATAGCACCTAGTATATTTGGTGTGGTTGATATGAAGAAGGCTATCTCCTGCTTACTGTTTGGTGGTATGTATAGTTTATTTTTGGTATTGTTGTAGCCAGTGAACGAAAAGTAGCCCTATTTTAATGTAATGTTAATATACAGGGTGGCAAGAGCATCGACGCGCAAGCTGTAACCATCAATTCAGCACATGATTCTGGATATGCTGCCTAGCATTGAACTTTTTCGTCAGTCATTAAAAAAATGCAATACCTACGCGCTCAAAATGTATGGAACAGCGAATTTTTTTATTAACGAAAAATATCCATGCAAGGGGGATCTGAATCATGTACTGAATCCATGGTAACAGGTAGCGCGTCGATGCTGCCACCCTGCCAACCTGTAAGATTTGCGAATTCCGCGCGTTGCTTAAATAAAACACATATGCTCTTACGTGATTGGTGCGTGCGAATCCAAATAATCAGGCGCATTGTTGCGTCCCTTGCTTACCGAAACCCTCGAAATTCGTCCTTTCTGCAAGAGTTCTAAATGATTTCTGTTCCAAACAGGATCGCGCAAGAGATTGCCAGATGGTCTGACCCGGCGAGGCGACATTAACATACTACTATTGGGTGACCCCGGTACTGCTAAGTCACAACTGCTGAAGTTCGTGGAGAAGGTGTCTCCTATCGGCGTATACACTTCAGGCAAAGGTTCCAGTGCAGCCGGTCTCACTGCTTCTGTTATTAGGGATCCTGGCAGTGTGAGTTAAATTTTCTTCTGACCTATCTTTGATAACAAATAATGAGTAATTTTACAGTTGGAGTTTTATGTTATTTCAAAATTAATTGGAAACAAAACTCCAACGAAAAAGAAACAAAAACGGGAAAAAATATTCCTTTTGAGAGCTTCCGTTGCGTAAACGATTAAAGTTACGCAAAAATAATGTAATACGGAATTGCTCCCCTTTAAAAGTTAAAAAAAAGTCCGCAACAGCATAATATGTCTATCTTTTATGGTTGACACACTATAACCTTTTTTATGGTAATCAAATTTGTTCTAAAATAATACATTATTTGCGAAGGCGTTTTTATAAAAATGATATTAATCCTTATCCAAATAAATACGTTATTCATCACAAGTATTTAATTTTGAACAAAAACTTGACATCATTTGATTTCAATGAATATCTAGTTTTAAAATAATAATACTAATAATCCATACTAATATTATAAATTCGAAAGTAATTCTGTCTGTCTGTATGTCTGTATGTTACCTTTTCACGCCTAAACCACTGAACGGATTTCGATAAAATTTGGCAGAGAGATTGATTGCATCCCGAGGAAGGACATAGGCCCTAAAGGGGGGGGGATATAGGAGATGAAAGTTTGTATGGGAAACCTGTTATTTCTTAAGTTAGGGATATGAAAATTCAAATTTATGCTTTTGGTAACAAATTAATCATGAACTACGTATTTCGTCGTTTTTCTAAAATGACCCTCAAGAGGGTAAAATAGGGGATGATTTTAGAATTCACATGTAATATTGACATTTTTGTGTAAATATTTAAAGAGATTTTTAAGGGATTGGAAAATAGTCATAATCTGTATCTAGAGGTGACATTTAGTCTTTATTTCATTAAAATCGGTCCACTCGGCCAAAAGTTATCACTACTTGCTTACTTATGTTTACCAGTGTGCTCGATAGATGGCGTTGTGCAATGACACGATTTTCTGAATCGCAGTGTTAAGGGGCCGGCGAACTACGCGTAGTTCATACAAACGTAATACCAAAATAATTTGTAAATCAAACATATTCTTAAGGTAGTGTGTATTTATTCCGATTGGATTACAGAATATCTAGGTTCCCAAATATATATTTTGAAAGGACTCTGATATAAAGACGAGATATGAGGATTTAAAAATTTCCATAGAAAACTATTTTTTCTCATAACTCGTCTTTAAATCAGTGTCCATTCAAAATATACAATATGGAACAAAAACCCTGTTGTTCCTTCGACCTACGTTTTAAGAATCGGTATACATACGTAATAAAGCAAGTCATTTATAAAAGCTGTTCAACAAAAATAATTAAAATAAATATTTAATTATTAGTATTTCCAATGTTTAACTGATTTCTTACCTCTGCGCAATTCTGCATGAAGCGATGACGCGAAACCAGAAAGAGATAGAACGTTCGCGCCACTCTCTTTGATCGGTGCCGCTGCGCCGCCGCGCCGCTGCGCCGCCGCCGCTGCCTATCTACCTATTTTTCTACACAAGTTCGTGACCTTGTCAGCTGTTGTTTATCACTTTAACGAATGAATCTTTGAAAATGTTGACACGGTATTTTTAAGCACAATTGATAATTATTAAAACTAAATTTAACACTTCGCTACATTAAAAAAGAAAACAAAGTCGCCACGTCAGTCACATAAAACCTTCTGCACCTAATTTATTATGACGTCTACTTGACGGCCACGGAGATGCTGTTCAATATGACCACCTCGTATCTCAACACATTTGTTGCAACGCCGAATAATATTCTGACGTACGCTTCGCAGAACGGAGGTATCGGACTTGATGTGATCAAATGCTGCTACTATGCGTGAACGCATTTCGACCTCCGTATCGCACGTTTTTTTGAACACCTGTTCCTTAATAGTGCTCCAGAGGAAAAAATCTAAAGGCGTCAGATCAGGTGATCTTGCGGGCCAATTGATGGGTCCACCGCGACCAATCCTCTCTCCGTATTCAGCATCTAAATAGCTTCTCACAGGGCGGGAGAAGTGGGGCGGCACGCCGTCATGTTGGAACCACATACGTCGCATGATATGGAGGCCTAATTCGTCAAGTTCATCATTCAGCTGTTCTTGCAGGAAACGAAGATAGTTGGTGCCGCTCATTGTTTGGTCTAAAAAACAAGGTCCAATAATTTTGTCACCAATAATTCCAGCCCAAACATTAATCCTCCACCGATGCTGAAAGTGACTTGGTTTAATAGCCTGCGGGTTTGTGATCGACCACACGTGCTCATTGTGCGAATTAAATACACCTCTTCTAACAAATGAGCATTCGTCGGTGAACAGTATCCAATTCAAGAAATCACTATCTTGTTCGATCTTGTCGAGTACCCATCTACTGTATTCAATTCTTGCCTCATAGTCGGAGGGAAGTAGTGATTGGACGCGACGACAGTGAAATGGGTGCTGGCCATCTTCTTTGAGTACTCTCCAAACGCGCATATGGTTTACTCCGAGTTCGTGTCCCACTGAGCGCGTACTTTGCGTTGGATCGTGCTCAAACAAGTCCAAGACTTGCTCCTCGATGTCAATGTCTCGAGTCCTCGACTCCTCGGTCTGCCTGCGTCAGCTCGATGTTGGTCTCGTCCGTTCACACTGCCGGTATTGTACGTACGTAAGTGCAAACGTTGGAATGCCATCACCGACGGCAAAGGTACACTCGCAAAACGTTCTTGGTAGAGTCTGCGTGATTCTACATAATTGCAGTCACATTTTCCTAGGCACATCAACATATTAAAATATTCTGCGTTAGAATAAGACATGAACTCAGATCTGGTCAACGTTTACGTAAACAAGACACAAGTCACTCACTACGTAGGACAACAATAACATCCGTTCGGAAGTAATCTGCGCGGGAGACTAAGGAAGTGATTCGCAGGGTGGCAGGGTAAAGGGGGCGGGGTTCGGCGCGTGGTACCGACTCTCGCGTCAAAGAAAGCCGCCGAGCTCGTAGGCTATTCAGCGATTCAGCGAAATAAAGATGTACTTGTATAATCACATACTCTAAAAATTTTTTGAATGTGTCTATTTTAATAGTTATTTGATTTTGACCTCTCGACTAGCCAATGCTTAATTCTTTTAAATTATATTTTCATTAATGTTTTGCTTGTAGGTAAATGTATACGTCCCTAAAAGGAACAACAGGGTTTTTGTTACATATTGTATATTTGGGAACCTAGATATTCTGTAATCCAATCAGAATAAATACACACTATATTAAGAATATGTTTGATTTACAAATTATTTTGGTATTACGTTTGTATGAACTACGCATGCTCCGCCGGCCCCTTAAGTCTTTCTGCAGGTGAGGATAGTGACCCTTATTCATGCAACGTATTGGAGTCGTGATAGATTGGTCGTTCGTTTCAAAAAAAAATCGTTGCTAATTCGTAGATCTTCTTCTTCTTAGCGTGTCGATAGCAATCTAAATGAACTCGGCCCAGAATTCGGCTACTTGTTTGGCGCCGTCACCAGCGTCCATCAATTCCTGTAACGTGCAGCTGACAGGACACGAAGGACACGATGTTAGTTATAATTCGTAGATAATTGAAATAATGATGAGGGGCCCGTGGCTAAATATTAACAGCCGCACAGGTCGATCGGTCAGGTTAAGCTACGCTTGCCGCGGTTGGTCTGTGGATGGGTGACCATCTTTACATACCGAGACCCCTCCGTGCATCGGAAAGCACGTTAAGCCGTTGGTCCCGGCTGTCATTCGTGGATCTTTGACAGTCGTTACGGGTAGTCAGAAGCCCGAAAGTCTGACAACCAGTCTTACCAAGGGGTATCGTATTACCCAGTAACTGGGTTGTGGAGGTCAGATAGGCAGTCGCTCCATGTAAAATACTGGTATTCAGCTGCATCCGGTTAGACTGGAAGCCGACCCCAACATAGTTGGGAAAAAGGCTAGGCAGATGATGAATTGAAATAATGATATTGAATTTAATTGTTTCTTCTCTTCGCTTCGTTGTGGGTTGTGTACATTTCTCGATTTTCTCTGAAAAAAATCTCGATCGGATTTTTAAGTGGATACTTCTTTCGGCGCGTTGGGCATTTTTTGAGATGGGAAAAAATCCATTGAACTATTACGACACTTACCGACACCGCGCTACATTCGGATGTGTTCGGTTGTCCTCGGGATGTACTCGGTTTTAATGTATTTTGTGTTTTGTTTTCACTTCTGTCGGTTTTTTTAGTTCGTGGTGGTACGAGGCACTACTAGGTCGGGAGTAGGAGATCTCGCTTCTCGGTCGAGTGTTTTCTAAATCTCTACTCTATCTAACTTCCGTTGATCGCAGTTGACGAGTGTCAATATTGGATTCACGATCTCAAAAGTTGTTAGTTGTCTCCGTTGACTTAATTATTTTAGAAGTTAGTAATTCTTATTTATATGTTGTTTTTTAATTAGTCTATTCAATAAAACGTATTTTTAGTTAGTTCAATAGGTTTCAAAAATATTTTCTTTTGCACTTAGTGTGCTTTGTTGTAGGTAAGGTTGTCTAAATTGTAGTTGTATTGTAGCTTTATTGTTAACCATTAGTACGAGTAGTGTATAATTTAAGTTCATTAAGTTTGTTTGATATGCCTCGCAAGCGTAAATCGGATTTTGCGCGTAGCTCTAGCAGAACTCGAGCCGTGAAAGTTACTAGAACGCAAGAATCTGAAGAGCAGTCTCAGGCCCGTTTGACTTTAGAGCAGACTCAAGCTAAACAGATTTTAGATACTGAGCGCCACGCATCTCTTATGGATGCCGAAACCTTGGAGCAGACTCAAGGTCGGCAGATTTTAGATGCGGAGCGCCACGCATCTCTTAGGGATGCCGAGACCTTGGAGTAGACTCAAGCTCGGCAGATTTTAGATGCGGAGCGCCACGCATCTCTTAGGGATGCCGAGACCTTGGAGCCGACTTAAGCTCGGCAGATTTTAGATGCACGCGTCTCTTAGGGCGACTGAAACCGAAGAGCAGACTCAGCTCCGCTTTACTTTAGGATGCAGGGCGTCTGTTTTTCCCATGGGCAATAAATTGTATGTGGTTTGCTCACGCACGAGTATCCAACCCACAAAATCTTCATGTTCTAGCAAAGGATGGCAATAACAAAAATGTTGTTTACAAAAATGTTTTAACATTTATATTCCAGTTTTATTAAAATTACTTTGCATATTGTTATAGTACAGACGCCAGCACATCAACCTACCCGAAACTGTCACATTTTCTCAACCAACTTTGAACCTTATGCTTTAGCGATAAAGTTGAAAATCTATCAAAGAAATTTGACAGATTGTAGTAGGTTGATGTGCTGGCGTCTGTACATAGGATACTTTTTATCCCGATAGAAAGTTCCCGTGGGATAATTTCCGACTTCCGCGCGGGCGAAGCCGCGGGCAAAAGCTAGTGCTAAATAATAACAGCCGCACAGGTCGATCGATCAGGTTAAGCTACGCTTACCGCGGTTGGTCTGTGGATGGGTGACCATCTTTACATATCGAGACCCCTCCGTGCCTCGGAAAGCACGTTAAGCCGTTGGTCCCGGCTGTCATTCGTGGATTTTTGACAGTCGTTACGGGTAGTCAGAAGCCCGAAAGTCTGACAACCAGTCTTACCAAGGGGTATCGTATTATCCAGTAACTGGGTTGTGGAGGTTAGATAGGCAGTCGCTCCATGTAAAATACTGGTATTCAGCTGCATCCGGTTAGACTGGAAGCCGACCCCAACATAGTTGGGAAAAGGCTAGGCAGATGATGAATAAAGCATCACGCATTAAACATCACGCTAGGACCCTTAGGGGTTAAGCAAAAAGAAAAAAAAGTCTGCATGTTTGCTTTTCGCTAAGCGAAAACGAAGAATAGCGCAGGCAGGCGATGCGATGCGACGGGGTGGGTCGGGAACAAAAAACTTCAAGCGGACGAAGTCGCGGGCAGAAGCTAGTAAAATGATAAAACAAAAAAAAAACTTCACTTTTATACTTAATTTGTTACGTAACGATATTACCGTGGATATCCACGTCCATAAAATGAATGCCTATTAATATATTTCCATACATTTTACCTCGCTTTGTTATCGTGATTCCGTGTCGTGAACTACCACGGTAATATCGTCACGTCAGTAATTAGAAAAGCGCATATCTTCTACGGAGTTTCGTTAGCTAATTTAATGTGACTTGTTGTTTCTTTATTAAAATTCATCATGTCCACAGCGTAACTTCGTGATGGAGGGCGGAGCGATGGTGCTCGCGGACGGAGGGGTTGTATGCATTGATGAGTTCGACAAAATGCGCGAAGACGACCGCGTGGCCATACACGAGGCTATGGAGCAGCAAACTATCTCTATCGCTAAGGTAGACATTAATCTCTTCAAATGTGTATTGGCGGCATGACCCATCCAATAAAAAATATTGATGTAAATGAAACTCATTAGTTTCGTGTTGTTTACAGGCTGGCATCACTACAACTTTAAACTCTCGCTGCTCGGTCCTGGCAGCCGCTAATTCTGTGTTCGGTCGATGGGATGACACTAAAGCTGACGACAATATTGACTTCATGCCAACTATTCTATCAAGATTCGACATGATTTTCATTGTCAAGGATGAACACGATCAAAACAGGGATATTGTAAGTATTCACATAGGATGGTATGCAGGCAGAAGTGTATGTTGTACACCCCACACCGCACAGAGGCAAGCTGATTGCCTTTTATCAAAACACAGTTCCGGCACGTTTGACAAAAATTATCTTAGGGCGACGCCGACCGCGCAGCGGCGGCGCCCTCATCGTTTGTTTGGTTATTTCTATTATTTTAGAATGAAAATCCAGAAAATAAGCACGTTAAGTTGTGCTCCACAAGATTCTCGTGTCACAATGTTAGTTACCATACTCCTCCGAAACGGCTTGACCGATTTTTTTAAATTTTATATGCTTATTCAGTAGGTCTGAGAATCGGCTACTATCTATTTTTCATACCTCTAAATCGAAACATACGCGAATGAAACCGCGGGGCGCAGCTAGTATTATTATAAAAGGTAGTTTTACATTGTTTAGTTTTATTAGGTATAATTATTAAAACAGAAAATAGTGTGGCCAAAGATTATTCGTTAATATTATTACAAACGGTAATTTTACATTGCTTAGTTTTATTATAATCAGTGAATCCATTTTAATGATTATCGTATAATAATAATGTTTACGTTATAATCTTGTGGAGCACAAATTAACGTGTTTATTTTCTGCATTTTCATTCTAAAAGTTATATAATATGGGGTATTAAAACACGAAGCCGAGTGTGATAATAGTATCACATGAGTGTTTTAATACCTAATTATGTACAGTTGCATACAAGACTTTATCTACACCCATGATTTGAATCCTCTTTATAAGGTTCTGAATCAGTTTTTTGCAATACTAATATCGAAGAAAAATGGCGGCCGACGGGATACGACGTGAATTCGAATAACCTAGTATAAGTTCTTTTTTTAAATTACGGCGCTGTGGTAGTGAAGAGCGCGTGCATGGCAATGTTCTTTTTTTGAAAAGGAGTTTCATTATGAAATTTTGTACAACATTATAACACTCGTTTCACTGACCTCTATTAAGGTGCAGATATACGACTTCTAATGATTTTAAATTCAACATCACGTCTAATCGACCGGACTGATTTCTTTAAAAAAAAAAAATGATATACTAGACCATTTGCTTCGTAATTTGATACGTGAATATTTGCAATTATATTTTTTTAACATAGTGTAATTAATTTGTAAAGTGATGTCTACCGCGGACATAAAAACGATAATCACGCAAACACTATCGGGTGTATTTTCATAAAACTTTCACCATATAAAAATACAACCGAATTGAGAACCTCCTCCTTTTTTTGAAGTCGGTTAAAAAGACAATTTAATTCCCCGAATTTTGTAAACGGTTTTTATTTGTTTGGTGCACAGAGTACATTTTGGTGTTTGATAAATCAACAATAGATGATTGTTTCATATTTTGCAATAAATTACCAGCGTTGTGTCATCGCGCTTCTCTTTCTTTTCTATGCAGTCCGATAGTGACCGCGTTTTAGGTCATGTAGTCGCCTTAAACAGGCTTGTATAATACAGGTTAAAAGGCTACATGCTCTGTGATACAGGTGAGTGACTCGTTTGGATGATATTATGGTTACTATGACACTGGTTGTTTTAATGATGGCAATAAGCTAACTCACTGGCCTGTAATATACATGACATGTTTAATAGAGGTCAGTGAGCTAACTGTTTCAGAAACTTTTATAAATGATTTATAGCATGGGTGTAGTTAAAAGAAATAACCAAACAACTGATAAGGGCGCCACTGCGCGGTCGGCGTTTTGTCAGCGTCGTCTTAAAATCATTGTTTATCTTCTATGAATGGGTAATGAACCGTTAGACTTTTCCAGACGTTAGCCAAACACATCATATCAGTACACATGGGTGGTGACAGCGTAGAACGCGAGACAGCCGCTGGCGAGCTGCCACTGGCGTTACTGCGGCGATACTTTGCGTACTGTCGCGCGCGCTGCGGCCCGCGCCTGTCTGCCAGCGCGGCCGAACGCCTGCGCGCCCGTTACGTTCTGATGAGGACAGGCGCCTCGCTACATGAGAGACAAGTCGACAAACGAAACTCCATACCTATCACAGTGAGGTACCTAAACATTTGTTTTGTAGAATATTCAAATATCAATTATGTCCAGTACGTGACCATGGAGCATCTTCCCTGCCATAAAAACAAGCCCAAGCCCAAAGTCAATGCAACTCTTTAGAATGGCACCACAATGTAAAATTTTAAAAAGATATAAGAAAATAAATATTATCCTAGAATTCTGTTGCTTTCTTGATCCATAAGAGATCTATAACCAAAACACAAAAGATACAAAAATAAAATGTTCTCTCTATATTTTCAGGCAGCTAGAAGCCGTCATCCGAATATCTGAATCTCTTGCTAAAATGCAACTGCTGCCGTTCGCAACAGAAGTGCATGTTACTGAAGCACTCCGATTGTTCCAAGTTTCAACATTAGACGCATCTATGACTGGCAGCTTAGCTGGTAAGTTCCCTAAGGAAATAATGCAAGGCTTTATCAGCAAATAATCATCTAAATACATAGCTAAAGTTTTGTTTCTCAAGCAGTATCTAACTGCGAAAAAAATAGTAATGGCGTTAAAAAAATATTTTAGGAGCAGAAGGTTTCACAAGCGAGGAAGACCATGAAATGCTGTCTCGCGTAGAAAAGCAACTGAAGCGCAGGTTCGCAGTGGGTTCTCAAGTATCGGAACAAACAATCATTCAGGATTTCCTCAAACAAAAGTACCCAGAGCGAGCTATCCTCAAAGTCATACACACCATGATAAGACGCGGAGAATTACAACACAGATTGCAGAGGAAGATGCTTTACAGACTCTCGTGATTTCTCTAATTTCTGTTACCAATTTCTTACTATTCTTTTACTTGAGTACCTATCATGTAAGTTTAAATTAAAAAACAGTACATTATTTAATTTTATTTATTTCTAATGAACAGTCCACAGTTTACATCATCAATTCATCACACAATATTTTCATCAGTTTATAACTGATCATTTAAATATTAACGCTAAAAGTGCTTGTCTTAATACTGTATTGGTGTCAATATTGACACTTAAGCGTTTGGTGGGCGTGATAGCAAAGTTTAGAAGCATATTCATTGACTAGAGTTTTAACATGTATTCTTTTAATAATAATTCTCTGCAGAAATCTTGTATTTCACTTCCTTAAATGGATACTCAGGGTGTTTCTCAACACCTTTCCAGAACAAAAAGTTGAAAATTCTTCCATTATCTCCTTTATCCAATTTGATTAAAGCATCCATATCATCTTGAGATAACTCAAAATCATAGAGGTCCATATTTTCCTTAAATATCAAGATCACAAATCAAACATACAAAGATGATCAAATTTAAACTTGATAAACCTGATATCAGGTAATTAATTAAAATCGAAAATTGTTTACCTTCAATCTCTTCTTATTCGTACTCTTTGGAATAACAACAATTTTCTGTTGAACTAAGAAGTGAAGCAATATCTGTGCCGGAGTTTTTCCAAATTTTTTGCCTATTGTTACGACTTCCGGCACAGTCAACAAATCAGGAAAAACGCAAGGGCTGAAAAAATAATCGTTTCTTGTATATTATCTAGCTAATGGAATGCCAATTCCCGTATTTAAAAAAACATTCAAGTCAAAATCAAAAGTAATTTATTCAAATTAGGCTGGGAATCAGCACTTTTCGAATGTCAAAATTAGTCCCCAAAAACGCCCGCACCACTTCCTAGTGCTTTCTCTGGGAAAAAGTGACGCAAGAAATTCCCCAGCAGCACAGCTGCCTGTTCAGTTAGAATGAAAGAAGTCGCAATGACTAAAATTTTACAACAATGTTGGCAATTAGAGGTATTTTTCGTGTGTGACCCATGGTCCCTCCCGTAGTCCCTGGAAGGTACCACGGGGATTTTCTTAGCTTGAGACATTAGAATGCGAACGTTCTTAAAAATACGGGAATCGCCCCTCTGGTATAATTTTTATATATTTTATAAGTCAGTACCTGTATTTATACTTATTTACAAAATGGTTCTTAGCACCTGGGCTACCAAGAGGAGCATAGGCAGTTAAAATAATATTATGGTGTGTGCAATAGGCCCGTAGTTCCTGCTGCTGGAAATAAGTATGAAGTTCCACTTGCAACACTTGTGGTTTGAATGTTGCAGATTTCCAAATTTCTTGTATTTGCTGCTCATTAAAATTAGATAAACCAAGGTTGCGAATAAGACCCGATCTTTGGCATTCTTCCAATTGCTAAAACAACAACCATTATAAACAATAAAATTTACTTCAATCTCATAGACAACTTCACTTCATTCCCCTGATTGTCTACAATTTAAGAAAATATGATTTAGTTACCCCATGAACACAGACTGCTGAATATGGATATCCTACTAACAACCACTAGGACAGACGATAAATTGTCTTACTTACCTTGTTAATGTGATATTGGGTTAATAACTTCATATTGCAGTACCTACTTACTTACACTAAAAAAAAATTGTATGACAGGCATGGGTGGAGACTTGGAGACTAAGTACGCATAAACGGCCGTAAGACATATGCCCCGAAGAGGTAGGCAGAGGTATATGAAGTGATTATTAAATACATTTTTGTACTTATAGTTTCAAAATTATTTAAAACCCACCTTCCATGTTGCTATATGGTCTGTATTCATGTCTAATTCATAATTCCCATCGGCGTCGACCTTGGGCGTTAGTGTAGTATGATCACAATTGAAACCAAAAGGCACATGGATGAGGTACAAGTCCACATACGACATCTGCAAACGTTTCAGTTGTATATCTAGAAATTTTTCGACATCTGACGCCCTGTTGCCTACATGTGGAAGCTGAAATAAATAGTGTTTTTGTTTATTTATTAAGTAGGTATACCTATTCTGCACCTATTGAGTCGTTATTGTCAGTTAATAAAAGATTTGTTAACACATACCTTGGTTGTAATAAACAAATCAGATCTGTCACCTTTTTTATCATCAATCCATTTATTAATTGCATTGCCAATCGCTTCTTCATTGTTGTAATTAAATGCTGTATCAATGTGTCTATATCCCAGTTCTAAAGCCTCATATATTACAGGCTGTAAAACATCTGGTTCAGCCTAGACAAAACGTGGATTATTAGTTACCTAATTAAGGTTTACACAAACCCTTACAAACAACATTTACATTACCTGCCATGTTCCCAACCCAACTGTCGGCATTAAATCGCCTGTTTGAGATAAATTAACAAATTTCATATTTCTGATTGTACTATGATATGAGTGACTACAGCTGACTGTGGCTCTAAAAATCGAGCACACTTGGAGTGTTCTGAGCATATAAATTGAATCTGAAACAAGACTGACAGTAGCAAGATTTGGCAATGAGCCAGAAAATTTATTCAACCAATCTGATTAAATGCGATATTAGAATATAACTTAATATAATCGTTGCCCACTGTCGGCGTAGTGGGTATACTTTTTTAACACGTCCAACAAGATATTCAAACAAGGCAGTATTTTATATAAATCAAATTGATTTTTCATTGACATTCAGCACACTTTCAAATTTGGCGGCCAGTAGCATTTCCTGTGCGAGTTGCCATATTGATGAAATAGAACAAAATAATTTGAATATGGGCTACATTCACATAAATTCATACTAATCGAAACCCCTCCGTGCCTCAGAAAGGACGGCATGCTTTAGAGGTGTGACTAATATATTCGTAATAGGTACAGCATAGCTATTCACAAACATACGATTCACTATCGTATCGACAATGACACTTGTTCGACAACACCGGTAAAACGCTATTCACAGATCCGTGTGGAAGGGTTTTTTTTAGGTGTGTATACGGGGAACGCTACAAAATGGTAGTAAATAGATATGCGTGGTAGAAATTTTTAAGTGGTACAGACGCCAGCACATCAACCTACCTTAAACTGTCACATTTTCCCAATCAACTTTGAACCTTATGATTTAGTGATAAAGTTGAAAATCTATCAAAGAAAGACAGATTGTAGTAGGTTGATGTGCTGGCGTCTGTATGTACAGACGCCAGCACATCAACCTACTACAATCTGTCAAATTTTTTTGATAGATTTTCAACTTTATCGCTAAAGTGTAAGGTTCAAAGTTGATCGGGAAAATGTGACAGTTTCGGGTAGGTTGATGTGCTGGCGTCTGTACAGAGGCCAGCACATCAAGCTACCCCAATCTGTCAAATTTCTTTGATAGATTTTCAACTTTACTACAAAGGAATATGGTTCATATTTAATTGGGAAAATTTGACAGATTGGGGTAGGTTGATGTGCTGGTCTCTGTATATAAATGATTTTTATTGAGTATTTCATTATGGGCAACTAGAGATTATGCATTCAGTAACTATTAACAAATAAAAAACAGTAAACAATGATTTTATAAATAAATAAAATTTACCTGATTTCTATTAAACTTGCTTTGTAAACTTCAATTTTCTGTCAAACCTGGAAATCTGGAATAATTATTTTTTTAAATCTTGTTTTGAGCTATAAAGATAATTGAGAACTACACGGAAGACAAGGCGGTATGGTCGAAAGACTACAGCCTGCACTTTGGGCGAATAAAAAAAAAAAAATTGAAAGTGAAAAATTAGTTTTTTTTTTACAGAAAAATGGTTGTATGTATTTTATCAGTATTTAAACAAATTACTATTTGCTTATTTTTATTTTATAAAACGTGGTATGTACAGACGCCAGCATATCAACCTACTACAATCTGTCAAATTTCTTTGATAGATTTTCAACTTTATCGCTACATCGTAAGGTTGATTGGGAAAATTTGAC
Organism: Gortyna flavago; assembly: GCA_963669345.1. Lineage (NCBI taxonomy): Eukaryota > Metazoa > Arthropoda > Insecta > Lepidoptera > Noctuidae > Gortyna > Gortyna flavago. The sequence continues at coordinate 7,539,978 of OY770142.1, forward strand.
AGTTTGGGGTAGCTTGATGTGCTGGCGGCTGTACCTAATATTGAAAATTCATATTTTCAGAAAAGAGTGTCATTGGAGCAGCGGCAGATGCTCTTTGCATTCATGCAAGGGCATGAGGACCTTGCCCGGAGCCGTCTTTTGACACTTATTGCTTAGATTATTCTTTTATAAACAATATTTTGCTATTCGATAACACTTCCGACAGCAAATACCTGTCGGAAGAATTGATGTCTTCCAAAGAGTACTTTGTATATACGGAAAATGTCTTCATACCGTATATGAACTGTCAAAATTGTACGGTTTCGGATTTGTGATGTGAATAGCGATTATAGGATTTCGTCGATAACATTGACATTCGATACGGTACCAAACCGTGTCGTAGCTTTGTGAATAGCTATACTGCAATTTTTAAATCATCCATTAGATTTTTAGACCCCGAGACCCTTTATTGAAATATTTAGTGACAGTAATTATTGTACTCTGGCCGCATTCCGAATTGGCTATAATCGCTCACAGCACTCAAATCGTCTCACATGCGTTCCGTATTAGATATTACGATTATGACCGCTGAGAGCTGTCAACAATTCGGAACGCTCATGAACGCACTCACAGTGCTTACTCAATGTCAAACGATATTACAGGAGTATTTCTTTGTGTAAACGCCACATTTGTTCTTCAGTTCTTCTTCTTTGGTTAGGTGGCGACTGTCAGCAAGAAGCACAGTTTCGAAATTGCCACGTTTATTTAATTTAAAGATATGATGCAACTCAAAACAAAACAAACACTGACACATCCACATCCTCACACCCACACACTGAATTTTTGACAGCGCTCACGGTGACATTTTTACAATGCATGATTGGCGTTATCGCAAGATGGCGCATGTCATGACGTCATCTATGACGATTCACGGGATATCGTAGAATTCGGTACGGGTTAAGCACGCTCTGTGTTATTGACGCCGTGTCACACTGTCTATTTTTTTTTTTTTCCTAATGGCATCTCGTAGTTGACCTTGAGAGGTCGTGACTACTTAACCGGACTATCCTGTGGTTGCCTTAAGTAAAACTCAAAGCCTCCAGCCAGGGGCATAAAACTAACTACGTTAAGCTAAGCGACTACGCACTAAGGGCACTGTGGGGTACGAGCCTCGGCTTAGGGCGTCGCTGGAGAGGGCAGCAAGAAGGGACAGGCTGGATCACTGTTATATTATTTTAGCTTGATGGAGCCGGCATTTCCAATCTGACTACTCTGAGAAGAAATGCCGAAACAAACTCAGAGGTCACAGTCGGGAATTTAAAGCTACTGGCTCAGCTGCGGCGCGGGCTGGCACTGCATCGGGCAAGGGTCGGGGGGGTGAGTTTACTTGGGGACGTCGCGAGGGACCTCGTCGGCGAGGTCGGAATGTCGGTCTTTTGTTTTTGTGCACTGTACTAGTAGATTTGTTGCTCTCCTGGAGGAGAGTTATGGGGTCGTCAGGGTCGGATAGGGCATGCTTTGGACGGCGGGCCTTACTGATGTTAGAGGGTGAGTAATTGGCGGCCTGGACAACTAGAGGGTTGCGGTGTTTGGCGGCGGAATCGAAGAAACGCTTTGAGAGGCGTTTCATGAACTGCTTAATAGTGGGGATTCTGAGGTCAACATGGAGGATCTCATTTCGGACGAACCAAGGGGAACCCGTAGCCTTTCGAAGGAACCGGTTTTGGACGGTCTGCATCCTATGGATGTTGTGGGGTTTTGCATGTGCAAAGACTGGACAGGCATAGGTCATAATTGTCCTAATGCACGCTGTGTAAATGCGCAACTTGCACTTGAGTGACAGTTTGCTGCGTGCATTGAGAACGGAGTGGAGTCTGCCAAGAGCGAAAGCGGCTCGCGAACGAACCTTCTTTATGTGCTCTGTGAATGAGAGGTGTCTGTCGAGTATGACACCTAGGTATTTGGCTTGCTCTTCCCAAGGGATCGGCTTGCCGAACATGGTGATAGGTCGGGGGGGGATGGGGTTGTGGCGCGGTCTAGAGTAAAGAACCGCTTGACTTTTGTCGGGGTTGACTTCGATTCTCCACTCTGAACCAAGCGGCGAGTTTGTTAACTGCTGTTTGGAGAGTGAGGGATATCTGGACTAGGCTGCGGCCGGTGTAGAATATTGCTGTGTCGTCGGCGAATAGAGCCAACTGAGCCTTCTTGTTTTTGGGGATGTCGCTGGTGAACAGCGTGAAGATTAGTGGGCCAGCACCGAGCCCTGGGGGACTCCCGCTCGGATGGGGTGTGGGGAGGAGATTGCTCCTTCGACTTTATAGCGAAAGGTGCGGTTTGACGAGTAGAATCCATATATATGTCAAGACATTATCAAGGTGTGAGGCAGGTTTAATTTTTGCTGCCATCAACAAATAAAATAACTTAATAGTTTATATTTTTTCTCCGAAATGCAGAGGTTTAAAAATATTATTTCGATGGTTCCAAGTTCCAAATAAAAGTTACAAAAATATGGAAATTTTTGTAACTTATATTTGGATGTTGTTTGATTCCTGGTTAGCCGTCCATACAAAAAGTTGACATCTCCTTTATAATGTACTCTGTGGTTTTGGAAGAATTTTGGCATTTTTGTGTTGGTTAGTTTTTGTTGTGAAATTAATAAAATAAAAGTAATTGATGACTGGCTGACGTTATTTATTTGTTTCCCGCCATGAAAAGACCAAACCTTTGACTTGTTCTCCAACATATTTTCCAAATAAAATAAAATGGGCGTAAGTATTTTTATCCATCAGAGTCAATAAGCATCTTTCGCGGGCTTATGGTTCTGCAGCGTCCGCTCGTTTCATTTCACCAATTTTTTATTGTTTTGGTTATTACTTATTTTCCAGAAAAAAGCTGCAACCAATGCTAACAAAAGCAAACAAAAGCGCCAAGCAAGAAAACTCGAGCAACGTAGAATTGCGGATGGAATGACAAACGTAACTTCAGCCAATAAACTGAAAGACTTGGCTTCACTGTGCAAAGAACTCCTTGTGTACCGGAATAATGAATTAGAGGTAGAAATGTACATTCAACGGGTCACTGACCTGGAAAAGAATGTGCTTCAGTGGGCGATTGACTTGACGGAAAGGAATATGAAACTACTGTAAGATAATTAATTACGATTTCGTTATTTTTGTAAAGGAATGCATCGTGTGTGGTTATCTAAGCACAAACTCTATAAAACTGATGGTCCAAGCAATAACAGTCTATAATAATGTTCCGACGAACGAAGAGGGAGTGGACTGTAATCCACCACATGCCCCCAGTGTGGGTTGGTAGATGACATGTCTTTGAATATTTGGTTGTAGGATATACCGGTTTCCTCATGATGTTTTCCTTCACTGCTTGGGAAGCAGTAGTTATGAAATAATTTACACAAATTATAGCGCCTGGGTTCGAATCTACGTCCTACAACTCGTAAGTCGCGGCCGTTACCACTGGGCCACCACTGCTCCCTGATGGTCCAAGAAGATCATCTATTCAACTGATCTGCTGTGAAACCGACAGTACTATGATAATGATAACTAAGCATCTTAAGCAGAAATGTTTTTGATTTCGTACCAAAAAAGTTTGTGATTACTTTATAGGCTCCACAGTAACTGTTTGATAAGTCACATTTATGATTGATTTCTTTCATAACATATTTAATTGTTCAGCTTAAAAACGCTTACACAAATAGGTAACTCTAACTTGGCGTAATGCTTACTTAACACTTTCAATAAAACTTATTTATTTATATATACTTTATTGTACACCAGAAAATACATAACAAAAAGAATATGATTATTAATACAAAACATACAATGGGCAGCCTTATTGCTTTCTGCGATCTCTTCCAGGCAACCTTGGAATGGACAGTGAAATTTCTATTGTTTGTCTTGTTTACCGCGCTGGAACCTGTTAAATCATTCTATCCCTAAAAGTTTCAGCCTGAAACTACATTAGTTTGAGAGTTTGATCCTTCTCATTATTGGACTACCCCAGTCAAATTACATTCTACTCATTAAACAAGTTTACAATTTTAAAAACAACAATCCCTGAAGGATACAGCAGATAAGTACCTGTAGCACACCCACATTCTTGTTGTTAATCAATACATTTAGTACTAAACAATCCCTAAATAAATATGCAATCTAATTTCAGGTATGAAACATGTGCATGGGGATGGAACAAAGACCGTAAAGTGGAGGAGATGACAGATGATGGAGCATGGTACCTCATTGCCAGAGAAAAGAATGGAACACTACTAGCTTTCTCACACTTCAGATTTGATATGGACTTCGGGGATCCTGTTCTTTATTGGTGAGTAAAATTAGAACTTTTTTACATTCGGTAACAATTTGCATTCCTTTACAGTAACAATGTGACATTCTAGTATTAGTTTCGATGTGATGCATTTTTTATCTAAGGATTGGAGGACTGAGGCGCTGTCAGAGAGTATGCGAATATGGGTGTCCGCAACTCCTCTGGCTGCTATGGCATAAGCCACTTGTGTTATGCCCACACACTCCGCTTGGTAGACCGTGTTGCGCTTTCCCAGCGGTTTGGATATTCTTATGTTGAGATCGTGTGAGAAGACTCCGACTCCAGTTCCGCAGTCGGTCTTTGAACCGTCAGTGTAAATTCTCAGTTCCTTCGAACCTGAGTAGTCGCACTGCTCCTCTTTAAGCACTATGTTGTAGTGCTTTTGGAAGCAGTATTGTTTCGGGGCTTTGTCGCAGGGTGATGCCATCATTGGCTGCCGTTTGATCGCAATTTCTTTTAAACGTATGTGTTTGACCCTAGAGTCTTTGCTCAGGGTTCCTGATGTAGAGACCCTGAAGGCAGCCAAGGCCGCTTCTTCCCGCACTACCAGGTGTAGAGGCGGTAGTCCGAGCATGGCCTGTAGGGCAGCAGTGGGTGTAGTTCACATGCAGCCGGTGATTGCCACACACGCGAGCCGCTGCAGCTTTTCAAGGTCTTTTTGGACTGTGCTCAGGTCTGTTCTGGGCCACTAGACTAGTGAGCCGTATGTGATGATTGGTCGGATAACTGTGGTGTATAGCCAGTGAGTGACCCTGGGGCTAATCCCCCAATTTTTTCCAAGCATTCGCTTGCATTGCACAGTGATATGCTGGCTTTCGTAGTAATGTAGTTGGTGTGTTTTGCCCAATTCAGCTGTTTGTCCAAAAATATGCCGAGGTATTTGGTTTCAGTTGATAGGCTTAGGGTTGTACCAAAGAAACGTGGTAGTTGCAGTGTCGTCAGTTTCCTCTTTTTTGTGAAGAGAACCAATTCGGTTTTTGTGGGGTTCACTGATAGTTGGTGTTTACCACACCAATTCTCTATTATTTTCAGGGCCTGGCGCATTAGGTTGCACAGTGTGTTTTCGTGGGTGCCATTTATTATTATGGTTATGTCGTCGGCGTATCCTACAGTAAAGTAACCTTTGTCAGTGAGATCTTTTATTAGACTATCCACGACCAGGTTCCATAGAAGCGGCGAAAGGACGCCCCCTTGCGGGCAGCCCTTCGCCACGATGGCCCTTGTGGTGTCGTTTACGGTCACTTGTACTGCCCTCTGTTTGAGCATGTTGGTGATCCAGCCGCTCAGGGTCGGGTCTATGTTGTGTCTGTCTAGAGCCGTGCTGATGCTTTTGAAGTTGGTTTTGTCAAAGGCGCCCTCGATGTCAATAAAGGCAGCCAGTGCTGAGCATTTGTGGTCCACTGCGCATTCAATTTTGGATACCACGCTATGCAGTGCGGATTCTGTTGATTTGCCTGTGGAGTACGCATGCTGTTTTTTGTGGAGTGGCTTTGCCCGAAGAGGTCCGTCTCGGATGTGTCGATCACAGAGTCTCTCTAGGGTCTTTAGTAGAAAGGATGTGAGGCTTATGGGTCTGTACGCCTTGGGTTGTGAGTAGTCCGCTTTTCCCGGTTTTGGTATGAAGATGACTTTCACTTCGCGCCAGGCTAGAGGTACGTATCTTAGTGCTATGCAGGCCCGATAAATTTCTACCAGGCATGGTGTGATATAGTCAACCCCCCATTGTAGTAGGGCTGGGAAAATACCATCTAGTCCTGCAGACTTGTAAGGCTGGAAGTTGTTGATAGCCCACTTTATTCGGTCCTGTGTTACTAGACTGTGGGCACTGGACCAGTCCTGTTCCGTTGGGGTCCAATCGGGCACAGCTTCCCAGGTCCTGTCCACTAGGAGTTTGCAGTCTGGGAAGTGAGTCTCGAGAAGGACCTTGCTGGTTTCCTGGTCCGTTAGTGTGTATGAGTTGTCGGGTTTTTTCAGCGCGCCAAGGGTTCGGTCCTGATCTGTTGATAAGATCTTCCTTACTCTTGCGGCTTCATTATTGGTTTCGATGGATTCGCAGAATTTCCGCCATGCTGTCCTTCTGGCAGTTCTGATTCGCTTTTTGTAAGTGTATTGGGTTTCTTTGTATCGCTCCCAGTCTTCCGGGAGTCGGGTGTTTTTGGCTTTATTGAATTGCTTCCGTAGTGTGTTTCTGAGCTTACCAAGTTCGGCGTTCCACCAGGGATTTCTCTCACTGTTGGTTTTTGGTGCTCTTAGTTTGCAGCATGCATGGTATGCTTCGGTTAGGTATTCTGACAGCTTTGTCACAGTGTATTCCAGTTGTGCCGGTTCTCTTAGGGTTATTTGTGATAGGTGCCTAGCTAGCATAAAGGCTAGGAGGCGCTTGTACCCGGGCACATCGGTGCGCCGTGGGTTACGTCTCGGTTCGGGTCTCCTTGTGTTAGTAGTTAGTGTGAAGCGGATCCTTCTATGATCTGAGCAAGAAGGTTCGTCCGATACGTGCCAGTTTGCTATAAGATTAGTCGCGTTTTCTGTAGCAAGAGTTAAGTCAATGATCGTTTGTCCTCGGACTGTGACCCACAATGTGCATTGTGAACAATGTGCATTACCGCAGCATGAAATTAGAAAGGCCTATATCTGGCACTGGACTGCTAGAGCTACTGGACTATTATGATAATGTAATTTACTTGGTTGCCTAAAGTTAATTTTATATGTTGGTGATTATGCCATTTCTTCTTGTAATAAGTAATAATTTTACTGAGTACAAAAGTATATATTTTTAATAAGTAACCTTTTTATGTTAAGGGGGATGTGATAATGATAAGGTAGCCCCAGAAATTTAAATTTACTTACGTTTTTTTGCAATTTGCAGGCCGTCATCATCAGGTTGTATGTTAATTATGGGAGGGCCCACAAGCAACTTTTGTCTCAGCAACTAATTTCTCTCACATCAAGTCTACGAGGATTTTTCTATAAACAAATATTTGTTACGGCTGCTAATCATATTTAGATTGACATAAAACCTAATTGAAATTGCAAAAAACGTAAATAAAATTGAATTTCGCGAGCCATCTTGAACATCCAGCTTAACATTCTTTACTTAATAATTTACTATTATCTTATTTATAAATAATTATCATTAAGAGAAAAGATGTAAATAAAAATACTCAAACAATCATAACAGTTCTAAAATATTTTGAAAGAATATGTTATTTCTTCAGTTTTGTATTTTTGGTACTTAATCATGTTTTACATCTTGGTTGGTTGCCTTTTAAACTCTCAACAAGGGTTTTACTGATATTCATGTATCATTTCTTTGTCTCATAGTATTCGAATAGGTAATACATTCTAAACAAATAACAACCAAGAATTATCTGACTAGGGGAGCTACTAACAAGGAACTTAGGTATTATGAAAAATGGACCATTGCTGTACAAAATGGTCCGTGCCTCGGAAAGCACGTTAAGCCGTTGGTCCCGGCTGTCATTCGTGGATCTTTGACAGTCGTTATGGGTAGTCAGAAGCCCGAAAGTCTGACAACCAGTCTTACCAAGGGGTATCGTATTACCCAGTAACTGGGTTGTGGAGGTCAGATAGGCAGTGGCTCCATGTAAAATACTGGTATTCAGCTGCATCCGGTTAGACTGGAAGCCGGCCCCAACATAGTTGGAAAAAGGCTAGGCAGATGATGCTATACAAAATGGATGAATGACTGTTATCACCAAATGAGTTAACAGTTCTGTTAGATTTAAATGTGTTGTACCACAATATGCAGACCACGTTCGCACGGTCGTAAAAATATCGCGGCAGGATTTCATCGTGCACTGGATTTTCAACTCTCGGTGTTGAACCGAGCATTGAGAATCCAACAGAGTGCATCCTAGCGCTTCGAAAAAATACATGTTGGATTTTCAACTGTCGGCGCTAAACAGTGGTTTGAAGATTCAGTACGCGAAAATATCCCACCGCGATATTTTTACGTCCGTGCAAACGTCGACTTAAGATATTTACATATTTTCAGCTTAAAATCTTAAACAACAAAATTTTTTTTTTCTTTTCCATTATCATTAGCTGGCCACAAAGGTGCGAATTGTTTCGTCACGATTCATACAAACTTAGATATTCCGACACACCAAGTCGGGTCTTTGAGTGGAGCCTTCATTTTTTTCTGTAATGAAGTCGGAAGTTTTGGCCGAATAACACTAATCAACGGTCTATAGAAATACATACATTTATCTAAAAATATTACATTATCTTACAAAATAATATTTACACCTACATAATACAATGAGTCATTTAAAATCTATGTTCATAGCACTCATCAATTGGGTTTCACTTTATATTTCCACAAAACACACAAGAAAAAGCTAATGTTTCTTTTTAAAAGTCTTTTTTCAAAGACTAGTTTTTCCTTTGGCCACCATTTTATACACCTTGTGCATAAGTATCTAAATAGCTTGTGTAGTATGAATATGGTAAGCAATGCTATGACAGTACTTAACGTTACTACGTCGAGTAGCAAGTACTGTGGGTAGGTGAGGTCAAGAGCCGGCGACCGCAGATGTGAGGCCCCTTTGTGCCTCAAGACATATTCTATCCAGTAGACTCCCATGTCTAAAGGCTTCATAGGGCGGTCCAAGAATATGTCTTTTAACTGTACAGCTTTTTCTTTGTATCTGAAAATATTATTGCTAACATAAGTAAATGCAGCATAATGCTCTGCAAAGGTCGCTCAGAACTACGCAATTTCGCCGCAAAATGATAAAGATGTTTCTCAGTAAAACTTATATGACTTCACTATCACAATAGCAGATAATCAATCAACCAATAGATAGTTCTGTCACATGCACATGTGAGGACCTAATGTCTGCGTCAGCGAATGGTGTTAGCGTTGAAGAGTTCTGGCGCCTTTCCGAAAAAAAAATCTGTTTAAGCAAATCATGCAAGGGTGTTAATACAGTATCACAGGGACAGCGGGACTGTCCCTGTGATACTGTATTACCACCCACCCACTGCGGCTTTCTCATAGGTTGTCAATACGGTGATAATGAAAGCAGACTCGCCAATTATCTACGTATCGCATTATGTCACTGGAGGTTATCTACACGGACCTTATTGTCTCGAACCATCGAATCCTCACAGGTTATCTATATAATTGTTTGTTTCAATACTAGCAAGCAGAGAGCAAGGCTATCCCCGTCTTGTCTAATCATTGAGCGTTAAAATGACGCCCTACGGACAATGTTTTGGGACCTTGCCCGTCGTATTCGATACTACATACCGTTGATCTGTGAGCAAAGCTCGTAATTTTCGCCTCCACGTGGCTTTGTCCGAATCTTTGAGCGCGACTATCTCTGCAACGCCTCGGTCGGCCATCGCTCGTGCATTTAGAGCCTGGTCTGCGTACAGCGGTACCATAAGCATTGGTACTCCACACGCCACTGCCTCTTGCGTGCCCAGCAGACCACCGTGAGAAATAAACAACTTCACGTTCGGGTGACCTGTCGGAATAACTCATGTTTATTGTTTGTCACTGGTAGCCGATAACTCGCAATCAATGTGTCTGAGTTGTTGTAAGTGTTCATTGATCGCTTCATTTCGAGCTTATCTTAGTCATGTACAAAAACGTGATTAAAAGATAAAACAGCTACGAGGTGCATTCAATAAGTACCTAGCCTCATCGCCAGAGGGCGCTGTAGTTTCAAAAGAGTTTTACCACAGTGTAGCACATTCTTTTTTAATTCTTTTTTCAAATTTTCATTCCAATCCCTTCATTTGTTTTAATTTGACAACTTATGGAAGCGAACGTGTCGATCGGTTTTACAAAAATGGAAAAAGAGCAATATCGTTCGGTGATTCGATTCCTATTTTTGGAAGGGAAAACGCGCATCGAAATAAAAGAGCGCTTGGATGCTGTGTACGGTGACTCTTCTCCATCGATGGCCACCGTCAAGAATTGGTTCAACGAGTTTGCACGTGGCCGTACATCGGTTTTTGATGAACCACGTCCAGGTGCACCGAAAACAGCTGCTACGGAGGAAAACATTAAAAAAATCCATGATCTCGTATTGGCAGATCGCCGATTGAAGGTTCGCGAGCTAGCTGAGACTGTAGACATTTCAGAAGGAACAGTGCATCATATTCTTCACGAGGAACTCGGCATGAGAAAGCTGTCGGCGCGATGGGTGCCGCGTTTACTCACACCAGAAAACAAGCGCAACCGTGAGACCACATCGGAGACGTGTTTGACGCTGTTTAAGCGTAATCCAGCGGAGTTTTTGCGTCGTTTTGTGACCGTCGATGAAACCTGGATCCACTGGTACACACCAGAGACCAAGGAGCAATCAAAACAATGGATCCAGACCGGGGAACGTGCTCCAAAGAAGGCGAAAACTGTAAAATCGGCCGGAAAAGTTATGGCTACCGTTTTTTGGGATTCACAAGGTGTGATCTACATCGATTACCTCGAGAAGGGTAAAACAATTACAGGGCTTTACTATGCCGATTTATTGGGCCGATTCGACGCCGAATTAAAGAAAAAACGACCCCATCTGGCGAAGAAAAAAGTGCTGTTTCACCACGACAACGCACCGGTTCACACGTCTGCCGTTGCCATGGCCAAATTGGTCGAATTACGCTACGAATTGCTGCCCCATCCACCGTATTCCCCAGATTTGGCCCCTTGTGACTTCTTTCTGTTTCCTAATCTGAAAAAATCACTCGCCGGGAATAGATATGGATCAAATGAGGAGGTCATCGCCGCCACGGAGGCCTATTTTGCAGAGTTTGACAAAAACTATTTTTCGGACGGGTTAAAAAAGTTGGAGCATCGCTGGGCTAAGTGTATCGAACTAAAAGGAGACTATGTTGAAAAATAAATTGCCACTTTTCCAAAATTTTCGTTTACTTTTTGTAGGCTAAGTATTTATTGAATGACCCTCGCATCTCCAGTCGTACCTACAGGGGTCGGGTTTAGTCGATAGTGACAGTGAAACGAAGCTGATAACTACGACTCACGTAAGGTTGCGTGCTGCGGTATCCATTCCATTGTGTAGGCATTGTCTGGCACTGTGAGGTTCTGTGCCAGCATGCGTCGGTCCATCTTGATGAACACCGTCTGGGGCAGCTCCGACAGCACACTGAATATTCGAGACAATATGTCGCTTGGTATCGTTTCGATCCTGGACATTGATCCGAAACTCCAGTAGATCACGCCTTCTGTTGATGCGTCCAGCAGCTTCTGCATTTGCTACAAAGTAAATTAAGTTATTAATATTATTTTAACTTGCACTCGAACACTACCAATAATGGTGGAGATAGAATAGGCAAATTCTTGAAGCCTCACCAGCAAGGGGTGGTCAAAGTTTGGGGGTTTGTGTAGGGCTCGATTAGTCGCTATTCGAGTCGGATTTGATATTCCATAATAATAACATTATAAACACGGCTAAATGAATCAACTTTTGACACTATCTGTTGTCAAGAGGGTCTTAGGTCCTGCCTCGGAGCGATACGCGGTTCTCTATTGCATTTTGAAATGTAGGTTAAAATGTCTTCTTGAATCGACGGACCTGTTCTATGAAATAGATGAATGACTATTGTTTATGTAGACATATTAACAGTTTAGTAATAAACATGAACTTTCTCAAGAATCGTGCTGCAGTCGATAACTTTATCTAACATTTTACTGTATAATTGTTTGTGTTGTTTTTCTGACATCATTTCATTATTCCTTTGAAGATTTTAATTGCATTGATGTTGATTCATTATTATTGTTTTACTTTAATTACGCCTTTAATTAGTTGATGCCAGTCACCAAGCTGTGGGTAGTCTGTGTTCGTATTTCTTGGCTAGATTTCAGGGTTTACATAACCGGGAACTAATTAGCTAGTAAGTCATGATTAGGTTCGACATTTTCTGTATACTTAACTAGCGAACCGCCCCAGCTTCGCACGGTTAATAGGACTTGACAAAACTTTTCTTTCTCATATCGATACATCTGGGCTCAAAGGGCGTATAAGTATCGATATGTAAAGTTAAATGTTTTCTACACATAAACCTTCCGGAATAAATCCTGTAAATCATGGTGAAAACCGTATCAAAATCCGTTGGGCAGTTTAGAAGAACAGGGAAAAGTGCACACGGACAGACACGAAAATTTACAATACAACAAATGTCATAGGTCACCACAATCACGTAAAATTTTGCTGATACGTTTATTAGCAATATAACGATCGTATGATGTCTAGACGTAGATGGCGCAGAGGGTTCACTTAAAGCCAGTGATGATGCTGCTAGCTAGCAGTTAAATAAAGTAAGGTTTCGAGGAAATCATAAATCATCATCTGCCTAGCCTTTTCCCAACTATGTTGGGGTCGGCTTCCAGTCTAACCGGATGCAGCTGAATAACAGTATTTTACATGGAGCGACTGCCTATCTGACCTCCACAACCCAGTTACTGGGTAATACGATACCCCTTGGTAAGACTGGTTGTCAGACTTTCGGGCTTCTGACTACCCGTAACGACTGTCAAAGATCCACGAATGACAGAAAATCATAAATGTGATAATGAAAAGATGAAAACACCTCCCGGGGTGTAAAACTTTCCCAATGACCCATTTGCCTTTAAAAATTGCAGACGCATCAGTGGTAGTGGAGATTACTGTTGACTATGAACTTTCACAAACGTGAAACTACGCGAACAATAACAATAATTCAGATAATTTCAGCGGACACGCGGTCTGAGTGACCCAGTGACTTGCGTATGATATGTGCGCCTACCGCATGCCGCGCGCTGATACGGACGATGATTGAAGTGCATTAGAGGTGATTTAATGTGCTGATCAATCACTAATAGCGATATCTAATGATTCACGAGCCAATTAAATTACTATTTGATAAATATACAAATGGTACTCACTCGAGAAAGAACTGGAGAGTCGTCCAAGTGCAGTCCTCCGACTTCTACTAGAGCAGGCACTAGAGGCCGTACTTCGTTAATGCTGAAATGGCTGTTGGACAGAACCAAACTATAATTCTGGGCCAATGATTCCAATTTTGGTCCGGGGCCAAATAACCGATCCGCTATAGCCTGGAAAAAACAGTTTATTAATAACCACTACAAATACTTAGCAACTTATCCATTCTGTATCTAATACTTAGGTACTAAAGAACACTACTAACCTGTGATGGAATTTGTGATTTATATCTGTATAAAACCTTCGCTACTATAACCGCCATCGTGTTTGCGAATCTTTCCCATAGCGACATTCGTTGTCCGTATCCGACCATGTAAGACGGAACATAGGCAGTCGCGTCGGGATTACCTAGTTGATCATTAACCCAGGGCAGTGGTACACTTGATAGAAAACCGACCACCGGTGCTCCATATTTCTTGCCGAGCGGAAGGAAACAGTCGCTCCCGAATACTTCAACTATGACCAGATCGAAGGTCTCCGTAGAATTGAACAATGCTTTGACGGCGGGCACTTTGGCAACATTCTCACAGGCGTCAACGCATTCTTGCATTATCTGTTCCAAGTTCCGGATAAAATCGGGTTTTATGGAATCGTGTTGGATTGTGAGATTGTTGACGATTTCAGGTCTGGTCCCAGCGAGACTTATTTGGTGCACGTTCGGTAGAGGGTTTTTCTGAAATATAAATACGCAATTGAACAATCATCGTTACTTCCAGGTATGATATTAATTCCTAAAGGAAGAGCTAAGGTATATTAATTCCTAAAGGAAGAGCTAAGGTATATTAATTCCTAAAGGAAGAGCCGGGCCTCAGTTCCTCATAGATGCTACACATTTATAATAAAAATTATCTAGGACAAGGTGGATTCCATTGCCTTCAAACCCTAGTCTGTTATAATAACCCAGCCATGTTATGCGTTAGTGCCCTTAGACAAAATGGCGCTATCTAACGGTTACTTGACTTCTTCAATTAATTTCAAATGATTGCACTTCCTGTTTACATAAATAAGAATGTTTTGCAAGAGAACATGCGGCACACGATCCGGTAGACTATACGTGGCAAATGATAGCGCTCGGTGATAAATACGACAGACGCGAGACGGACTAAAGAGAACATGATTATAAAATAAATAAGCTTCGGCCACGCCATAAAGTTTTGTGTATTCGGGATGACTTTCTTCTTAGCGTATCGATGGCAATCTAAATTGAGCCGGCCCAAAATTTGGCTACGAATTTTTGTACCTTGACCTTCAGTAGCGTACGGTCTACATCAGTTTATACAATGATGACTTTGATAATCCTTTATTCTTAAAGCGTATGTTCGAATTCTAGAAGAACAAAGTTGGTTTGAAAACAAAATACCTACAGTTATTTAGATTTGCTACATAAACTATTAGACCGCGTTCCTACTATGCCCGACCAGGGACTCAAACTGTAACCGTAATAAGTGTTTATAACACTGTTTTTAAAGAAAAACACTTCTAAATGTAACAGATACAATAATATTACAGAATGAAAGTGTAACCTAAGCATTTGTAGGTATAATTGATTATTTCTGTTAGCAATTCAGTTTGTAACATTTATAAATCTGTAACCTATGAAGGTGTTTCAATGTGCCCGACCGAACCGGAAATGCTAGCGGCTGAACAGTATGAATGAAACTGTTCACATTATGCCGGATCCGGCGACTTTAAAGAACAAAGTTTGAAGATTAATAACAAACAACACCTTCGTCGTCCATCGTGCTCTCAAGTCTGACCTCGACTGATCACTGAGGTGAAAACTATGATCAATTAAAAATAATAGATAATGATAAAGACGCGTTAAGTTATAATCCGTCTATGGTATCTTTATACAGTTTATGTGTAAGATTTTGGTGGATATAGTTGTTCGAATGTTTTGTCTAGATGATGTAGGTACTATTTTTAATCCTGTCTGACCTCGGAGAAGTCTCAGAAACAAACATAAAGATTAAGGCTTTTTTTTTTTTCAAGTCTATCTTTTTTATTTCATTTTGGATCAGATTATGTGGGCAAATGGTCAAAAATAAAAATTAAGAGCGACTTTACCCTTTTCAACCGCTGATATTGGTGCAGTTCTCTAAAAAGAAGCAACATGATCACTAAAGGTGAAAGAAATACATGGGAGTCATTAGTTAAGAAGAGGAACTGGCTAGATCGTCGTACCAAAACTGAGTGACGACACCAACATAATATGCTTAACAAAGAACAAGTTAAAGTTTTTGTATACACTAAACTTTTTTGGGTATTGATTACCTATAACCAATTTTGTAAACATTTTTTTATCTATGTCCTCTATCTAACCTCACTGAACTAACAAAGTCCGTATTCACAATAATGACCATGTGTAGAGTTCATCATTATTATTTTTAATGTATCTATTCGTAGATATCTATTTGACCGTTAATTCACACTTGAGTTATTGTCAATAACTATCGGAAAGTGGGTGTCATCGGCTGATCATTGACCTATACCATCATGATTACCTCATCATTCACCGCTGTTATTATATCGTTGGACTATGAGAGTGCCGAAACGTGGACACTGACAGTCGAGCTGGTTCACAAGTTCAATGTCACTCTGGGCTCTATGCTGAGCGACCTTGAATTTCCTCGGAGTTTCTTTGAAAGCTAAAATCAGAAAAAAAACCAGAGCTACTGACCTAGCTTGCGCAGAGTAAGCTGAAGTGGCAGTGGGTTGGGTATGTTTGTCGAAAGACCGATGGCCGGTGGAACAGACGAGTGTTGGAATGGAGACCGCTTATGCAAGCGTAGTGTGGGAAGCCTCCCAGCTAGAACTTTTGCGTAAACATAATATTATATTTTGTCGGCCAGGAAAACGAGATGAGGCTTGAGGCTGAATTTAGTGTGCGACCGAGGGTCAGCGCTGACATCGATCGCGTTCGCGTACCGATTCTTATGGACTCGCGCTCGCAAACTGTCGGTGCTACACTATACTCGTCCATTTATCGTCAGCGTCTTGGTACGCGTGAGCGACGGTACGCGACCGACCGACGTCAGCGTAACACAAGTTTCCTTAGTAATCCATACGACACTGATGACCGTGCCTACACACGGCGAATAAACCGTAGTTTTTCACGGCAAGAATAACGTGTGTGTACAAAGGGCCTAACACAAAATTCAGCCTTAGGGTCACCTAGTTTAGAAATTCTGTAGTTATTGAATAGGTGACACGATCATACGACGCACGAACTAGTAGCGTACCTACTACTTATAACTCGAAGATCTTTTTCGCCTGAGTCACCTAGGTACGCGAACTTATAGAATGTAAAATAACGCATAGGGTGGGGAAAAAAGTCGTCGAGCTTTAAGTACGCATACTTTGCTCCCTCTATCAACCACTTTTATTCCAATTTAAGTGTCTGACGAAGCTTTTCTAATTATTAATCAAAGAAAATGTTATTTCCCTGACGTGAGTATTTTCTGAAAAGTTCTTGCGTAAAGGGCAAATTATAGTCGCGAGATAGTCTTAAGGAAAATGAGTTGCTATGGCAATCTTATGCGTTCTACGAATCCGTAATCAGCATTCGATTCGCTTGCACTTGACGACCTTTATGAGTCGATCGCAGAAAAACTTACTTTAGGAAAGATAATAAGAGTAGGTACTTTTACAAGCTTATTGAGAAAAATATTTTATGTTTCAGATTAAATACTTCTTACTTTTAACCGACTTACAAATAGGGGGAGGTTCTCAATTCGGATGTTTATACAGCGGTACATTATTTACAAAAAAAAAAAAAATAATTTCAAAACAGCTTTATTCCGAAATAGCCCCATTTAAATTTCGTAAAGATCTATGATGAGTTTCGGAGACAGACAACGGCACTCTTCAATAAATGCCAGCAAATCAACCGCGATTGCTGTTATCGCATATGTATGCATTGTCTACGCAATCACACAACATAACATCACGCATTTACCCTCTAAAAGGGTACGCAGATGTCTTCAATAGCTTCCTGTCACTATATTCACATAGCAAGTAGCGTTATATGAATTTGTGTGTGGTAGGTAGGTACAACTAAAAAGTGAAAAAAAAAACTTATTTATAAAAAAAAACAACCGACTTCCAAAAAAAAGCACTACAAATTGAAACTTAACTTTAATTTCGGAATTCGGTGTCAAAAAACGAAAATGCGGAACCAACGACACCGACTTCCGAGATTAAAGTTATTTTTCACTTTATACTGTTTTTTTTTTTGTATAGTAAGTATAGGTATTTTTTTATTTCTATCACATTAAAACCTGTGCCTTATTAAAACAAAACATTTAAAACACTCCTTTGTTTATTTACTAGACGACCTACCGCGACTTTGCCCGTAGAAAATTCATTTTTAGTTAGAAAAGTAAAATCGTTACGCAATTAGTATAAGCGATGACGCCATCTTCTAGGCCGGTCTCAAAGAAAGCGGAAAGATGCGAATATAACACCTATCTATTGGATTTTCACGTCCTCACCGCTTTGGTGGAAAACAGCCCTAAGATCAAAGAATTTCCAAAACGCAGGCGAATTTTAGCTGATCATTTTCTACAGATTTGATACAGTTTTTAAGGCTCTGTAATTTTATTTTAAATAAAAATAGTATTTCGTCTTTTAAAATATTTCCAAATAAAAATCAGACCTAGGTATTTTAACCGGTCTACTCCTAATATGGATCTCACTGTGGCTATGTGGCCTTTTCACGTTACTCGTGTATCTGCGATAAGGAGCCGCGTAAATTTCTATCCAGAAAATAATTAAATACGCACCAAAAATAAAACCCTTATATACAAAATAAACGGTACAATAAAAAACTGAGCAGCGAAATAGGGCTCATTGATTTTATAGGTACAAATCATACATACCAATGGGAAGTGCGTGACGACTGTGAGATGGTGGTCCCTCCGGGCCAGTGCATCGAGGAGCCGCCCGTACATGGCGTGATGGCTCTTGGTGTTGGTGGGCAACACGGCCAGAAGGCGTGCGGCCCGAGCCGCCACCGCCCACAAGAGAACCAGCCATAGGAGCCGCGGCCTCATCTCTCTGCTGCTCGTCTCCGTTTGCGAAGCCGTCTAGCCTGAAACCGCCGAACTCCCTACTGCTGATAAAGGCGTACGTCACCGTAGATAACAGGAGCCACGGGTATCTCCTATCCGCCACCCGCGCTCCCCGGCTCCGCCCTCCCGTTATGGAAACTTTCTACGACAACTTTTTCGTGATTTCTCATTGCTAGTTCGATTTCCGGCGCAAGAGTCATCGTGAAGTTCGGTTGTTAGAAAATAGCAAAAAGTGATTTTGCTCTGTTAATTAAAATGATAGATATGGAAAATGTGCAGTTCCAGTGCATTCAGAATTTAGCAATACTGCGTGTGTGACGTGTTTCATTTGAATTGAGCTTATGCATTGAAGCGGTAGCTCCTTGGAATAAATTGACAACAGTGTAATGTTTCGATCATAGTCGAATGCTCTACCTTTTTCAAAGGTGAAGCAGTAGTGAACTAGTGACGGTATACCTGCTTATAATCAAACTATTTTGTGTGGCGTACAAGAAAGTAACATTTTATTTCCCTGGAATTTATTTGTGTGCCTACAACAAATAGAATAATATCTATCCATTGGGTGCAAAAACTTTTAGTGCCGTCCTATTTGACCGTCAGTCAAGGTGAATCAATGTTCGTGCGTACATATTATCATCAAGCAAGGGCAATGGCCTGTCATGACGTTATGTAAATTTTCTGTTTCCGAATGAGTGCAATTGCAACCAAAATATTCAACTTCAAAAACAAAAAAAAATATGCTATCCTACCTATACCATCGGTAAGTAAACAAGACTTCTTTAAAGTTAACAACAATTTTATCGCCTGCTGATTACTAAAATGTTATTTTATGCCATTAAAAACTAGTACTTCTTTACAGCCCATAAAATCCAAGTTAAAGAATACTAGCCCGCAACTTCGTTCACACACAACCCTGCAAACCCCATTTAACCCGGATTTTCATGAAATTCCTAGCGGATTGCTACCCACACTGAAAGGAATTAAATTATACGTTTGTGGTTTAGTTTCTGTGATTGCGTCAGCCAGTGGCGCCGATTCCCTTGTTCACAAACTAAACTAAATTTAAGTTCAGTGCATCTTTTTCTTTCTATTTAATTAAGAAAAGGACAGAAGATAAATATTAGTTTAGTCCTGTCAAATTAGTCAGCGCCTGACGTAAATTGACGTATTTTTAGTAGCTAAT
This sequence comes from Gortyna flavago, assembly GCA_963669345.1. Classification (NCBI taxonomy): domain Eukaryota; kingdom Metazoa; phylum Arthropoda; class Insecta; order Lepidoptera; family Noctuidae; genus Gortyna; species Gortyna flavago. The sequence goes on from OY770142.1 coordinate 7,559,528, forward strand.
TTTTTAATCACGTCTAAACTGTCTATGGAGTATCTTAATTTGACAGGACTAAACTAATATTTATCTTCTGTCCTTTTCTTAATGAAATAGAAAGAAAAGGATGCACTGAACTTAAATTTAGTTTAGTTTGTGAACAAGGGAATCGGCGCCACTGAGTGGTATTTCGTTAGAGAAGACTAGGTGTTGACCACACCTTCGTCTGCCTATTGTATTGTACAGTCCACATGTTGCTTAGAATATGTATTACTTCGAACAATATACCCATTTTCAAGTGTGCTGGAGCGGCTGCTGTACCTGCAGAGAACCTCAAAACGCCTCAAACCTTAGCAGTAATCTTCAGTCGTTTGGGGTTGAAACACTAGGGTCATGGAGTCAGGATTATTGCCTTCTTTTCGTGAATCGCCAACCGACTGTTCGACTCTTCGCATGACCAAGACAGCTGGCCTATGTTTCGGACAAAAATTAGCGATTCAACGTGACAATGATTGCCAGCCTTTTAGCCACTTGTGCTATCGACAGTGATGTGGATTAATTGTTTGATGTCTTATAAGCTTGAAAACAGAATTTGCACCTATGCATATTATTTTCTGTGTAGGTCTGTATAATCATTAGTTTAGAAACGACAGATGGACTGTGTGAATAGCAGATGACTACTGAGAGAATGGCGAATAGATTTGTATGAAAGAAGAAGACATGTACGCTGTCACCAAATCAAATAGGATGGGATAAGATGGACGGGGAATGGATGAGTTTCTCTACATCTACTGTCGTAACTTCAATAATTTCGGTTCAGTCGAACCCCTATCCTCAGGGCCGGATTGATTCCACAAGTGTAAGCCAATTTTTCAACTACTCAACAAAATTATTTTTAGGGCTCTGTATCCAAGGTATCTCGTATCCGTAGCCTCTATAAATATATATATATATAATATAAAAGTTTAGTGCTACGTATCTAAAAGGTATCAAAGGAACCCTATTATAATTAGTCTACATTTTGCTCACAAAAACCTCTAACTTCAAAAACCGGCCAAGTACGTGTCGGACCACGCACAATGAAGGGTTCCGTAGTTGGAATGAATTTATCCCAAGAACAAACTTAACATTGTAGTTGAAAAACATGTTCTCCCATACATTCCAACTGAAAATGTAAGTTTATACGCACAATATTGAGAGATTTATCATGTTGTTTCAAGATCATAGACTTCTTATTAATTTTCCTGTAATCTATAGGTATAGAACTATTTTCTGTATTATTTAAAAAATTTTGGCTCAGTAGTTTCGGAGATAAGGGGGGGGGGGGGGGGGGTAAATGATAAATGATTTTACTTTTTAAGTAGGTTTGTACAAACACTTTTACACGGCAATCATATTTTTTTAAAACTGGATGAGGTCGGCGTTTCCTATCTGACTACTCTGAGGAGAAAGGCCGAAACAAACTCAGAGGTCACAGTCTCTTTTAAAGTCCAGACATCATAATCTTGGTCAGGTTATATGAAGTATGTACCATGTAGATCGATGTCTGAGATGGTCTTTTGAGAAAAGGTAAATTTTCGTCTATTGTCTTAAATAACTTTAATACAATTTACTTTAAAATTATGAAAAAAAAATATTTGAGATCCTCACGGTTGATGTCACACGGTACAGATTGTGAAACTTTTTTTTTTAATTGTCTATTTACCCCTCAAAAATGAATCCCGTTTTCAAAACTCATTTATTTACGTTACACGTCTGTGTTTGGGTCACAGAGATTCATATGTGTACCAAATTTCAACTTAATCGGTCCATAAGATTCGGAGCAAATTGGCTGTGACAGACGGACAGACAGACAGACACACACACACACACGAGTGATCCTATAAGGGTTCCGTTCCGTTTTCCTTTTGAGGTACGGAACCCTAAAAATGCATTTATTTGGCGAAATGTGCTATAAAAAAGTTAAGACGTATCGTGGGACACCCGGTTGGGTTGGAACGAAGTTCCTTTCGCTGTATATGTCGCAGCCAACTGGTTAAATTAGCCGTTTAATTAACCGCCTGACCTTTGGAAGTAGTGCTCGCATCGCTTCACTCTCTCAGCTCGCACGCGGTTGGTCACAGTTCTAACCTTTTTTTTTTGCGAAGTAAATGCCTAACGCATACCACGCCGTCCGGGGAGACGACGTTGTTATGTGGGGCTTGCACCCACTAAAAACTCCTCCTGTGCTCCTACTTTCGCCTTGATGGGTGGGCCGCGAGAACTGCTACGTATGACATTCGCGACCCGTCACAGTTCTAACCTAACCTAACCCATTTGGTCAGGGTACCCTGGCTTAGTTACTGCGACCAATTCGGCTCGCGCCTGGTTGGTTACAGTTCCACAACATAAACTATAATTGAATATCATTCAGGCACAGGTTCAGTTGAACGGCCGCCGTTTAGTTAAAAGCTAATTAAACCAGTTGGCTCGACATACCTTTATATATATTGTATATTGAATAACAGGCACAATTAAATAAATTAACGTTTGACAGTAACTAAATGAAAAAAATATGAAGGAATGGTAATAAAAAAACACATAGTATAAAAAAGTGTCGGCGTTGAAAATGTTACACTTACGGTATTTCACTTGCGGACCTTGCGGTATAGCTGTCATTCCCATTCGCCAAGTGAGCAGAGTATAATAATAGGAATAAGGAACGTGCACGCTCCGAAAATTAAGTTCACATCAAAAGTCATTTATTCAAACTAGTCAAAATTACATAAGACAGTCTCACAAAACGCCCACCCTTTACCACTTCCTAGTGCTTTAGCTGGGAAGAAGAAGTGGAGCAGCACAGTGGCAGCAGCAGCAGTTAAAATAACTTGATTCTATAAAAGTTAACATAATATCTTTTATATAATATATAGGTATTATATGCATAATCTAAAACATTGTGCAATATAATGAACTTGATGCTTTATCAGAAGTGATATAATTATTATTTTGAAACTTTTCCATTTATTGTACATTTTTAAATGTTATCGAACTTTTAAACCATTATCTTTTTATCATCGTGTAAGTACTATGTATGCAATTGTAGCAAGTAACTCATAAGGTCAAATTGGAGTTCAATTCTTATGAAATCGTTAATCCGATCACTCGCCATTGCAGTGATTTATTATCTTACGAGATAAATTATTACAAATGAAATTATGTTTCACGTTTTACTGCGCCTGTTAAAGAATAGGTGATAAGAAATTTCGCAACATCCCTGATAAGAATGTTCTGTTAAACCGATTGCGGCTTGACATAATAGTTATTAGATATAAATAAGATGATGAGAAAGATGCACCCTTAATCGAGACGCCGAATGTCCCGATTTTTCAGTAACCTTCTTTAGTCTGTACTTTGATCTATAATTTTGTCAGGAAAAACGAATATAAGCTGCATAAAAATATTTTTGCTCCCACATTTTTTCACCAAACTTTGATGATGACATAGTCATCATAAGTTTTACATACACGCCGCACTATGTAGGTACCATTTTGTTGAAACTAAGATGTGTCTTCTCGACATCCGTGTGTCATTAACGGGATGCAGCAGAATACCAGCGTCAGGTATTGTACCTGGCATATGCTGAGCTGGAGTCCCATTTGGTGCAACCATGAGACACACACCGCCCAGTAGTGATCGACTGTTATAGATATGACGTGTCTATGGGTCAATTTATCTTTTTAATCTTTGTATTTTTTTTTTTCATCTTTCTGATGTTTGTTTAATACTTGTATTGTTGTCTTTTGTTGCACTGAATAAACTTTTTGTCTATCTATCTATTTTTTCCATTGTAGCTGTCCCGATTTGAAAACCAACTTCGGAGGAGATCGGGACTTCGCCGTCTCCATTTTGCAATTAACAAGTATATTTAAATGTCTTCGCACTCTTCGCAATTAATCTTGTTGGTAGTCAAGGCGTCCTAATTGCCTCTCCACTGCGTTATGATAATAACTATCGTTTTTCACCCTAATGAGAAGCTAACGTCGAACAGAATGAACTTTGACCACATCATAGTACATTCATGCTTACGCTCAGAAGTTGCAGGTGGCATGTGTTACATCTTTAAAACAATATCAGCATTCTGTAATATTGCATAATTACCTACTTAAATTCGGTACTACATCTACGGTACTTTGCAACCACGATATCGAGGGATATGGCTTGTAGGCGTGGCACATGTCGGCTCTATACTATCAACCTGACCATAAGTAGGTACGCGTGACGGCGGTAACCACCCCGTTGTCATAATTATGTTTGTATCGAAACGTGTATCGTGATTTCGTATGTTTACAAAATGCCGAATTGTTCCGTCCTTATTTCCAAAACTAGAACAATCACAACAAACCATAAGACAAGTGGCGTGTCCTACCACCGGTAAGTAAAAAACACTGCACTAATTATAATTTTTAAGGATTTTACAAATATCTTGAAAAATATAAAAAGTAAGTAAGTAAGTATAAGTTGTGAAATATTTTTGACATGACATGAGACTTGCCAGTAAACTAATAGTAGTCTGCATGAGACTATTGCCTATAGTCCACTGACCTCTATTAAACAAGATAATACAGGTCAGTGCTATAGTCGGATTTTAGTCAGTGCAGTGGGTCGGCTTAGGGGCGGAGTTTTTTTTTTATTAGCTGCAGTATAATGACAGCGTATGTGTTACCACTTTTTAACGAAATATAAATAGACAAAATAATGGATACTTTCGTTCAAAATCTATAAATGAAAAAAATTTATTAAATATCATCCGAAACATTTGTAAAGAGAAGCATTTGCCAAATAAATGTTTGTAAAGCGAGTATTTATAAAATAAAACATTTGCGGAATGAGTTGTTTGTGAAATAAATAGTATACGAAACGTCGGTTGTAAACTAAAAATTTGTCAATGGAGTTTTGGTGAAACATTAGTGAACCCGTTCTGGCACCCATATTTTGTGTATTTTTTTTTTCTATTTTATCTAGTCGTTTCTGCCACTCACCCACCGCCGCTGCCGCGGCACCGCTTGCTTCGCTCGCTCGGCTCGTGCGTAGGGGTCACAGTTTTAACCTAACCAATTTTTTTTTTTATAATTAACCTATTAACTAATTCGGTTCCGAGTAGCTCACTAAAAATAATCTCTTTTTTTTCTATTAGCGCAAGTCAATGAAAGAATGAGTTTCATTTTTAGGAAATTGTGTAATAATAAGTCAATAGGTATGTAAAACTTTTTTATCCCAAACGTTGTTTTATGAGTTAAAATGAATAAAAAATGAATTGTTTGTCCAATAACACGATATTAAACAAAAGTTTACTTATCTGGTAATTATTTTGTAAAGTGAATTATTTGGCAAACTTGTTGTTGTATAATGATGAAATGACAAATGTGTTGTGTTCTTTTTGTCAATCGCTGCTTGTCAAGCAAAATTTTCTAAATTAATTTTTGGTGAACTGACAGGGTACCTACCATTACACAAAATGACATTTCATTTTCAAACAAAAATATTATATTTTTACGTGACTTGGTTTTATTGGAACAACAATTGGATTTAAAACAAGCAGCGAAAAGTCAAAGCAGAAAAAATAAACAGTACAAAATACACCAAAAACCCAAAAAAACACTTCTCTTTTTTGTTTCTATCGATATTTTATCGATCAAATATATTAACCCCTCTTCCCTAGTTGAGGCTAGAATTGCATATTGTGTGCATTCAGTGACTGTATCTTATTTTCTTGTGTGCGTGCCAAAAAAGCCGCCCCTGTAGATCATGTCGTCGGGCATTTTTAGCAAGAAATTTCATTTTTTTACAAGCTTTTATTTAACTTGCAATGTATGTATGTACCTATACGTACGTTAGTTACATACGTAACTATGTTTGTTCGGGTGGACTCTTGCAACTCAATTTGAATCAGATATTTTCAACCGATTGAGCTGAAATTGTGTATACACGCTTAGTTTGGATGACAATGCATGGTTAGCTATGTGACGTCATTCTAAATCCAACATGGCGGAACACCCAAGATGACGGACTAGTTATTTTTATAGCACTCCTACAATATGGGCATCAAATGAAAGGGCTTGCTGAGAATAACTCGAATAAAGTAAAAAAACTTTTTTAAAAACAAGCTTTTATTTACGTAAATGCGCTAAAAAGAATAAAATAAACTTTTCCTTTAAAACTTTTACTATCAACTTATAACGTCATTACACAATTTATCTAATATATATAAATTTATTAATTTATTTTATCTGATATATATAAATTTATTTAATTTATATATACATATATAAATTTATTTAATTTATAAATATTAAATATAAATTTATTTTTAATATATATAAATTACGTGTCACGATGTTTGTCCGCGATGGACTCCTAAACTACTTAACCGATTTTAATCAAATTTGTACACCGTGTGCAGTTTGATCCAACATGAAAGATAGGATAGAAAAAAAATAAGTACGACAAAAACGTTAGCCACAGCAACGCGTGGCCGGGTCAGCTAGTGTGATATAAAAGCTTGTCGCAAGATTTACCTGTGTAGATAAACAAGAAAATTGAATAACTTGACCTGATTGATTTTAATGTTTTAAATTTTCAAACTAATAAATCATCATTCTCCTGCCCTTATCCCAATTTATTTGTGGTCGGCGCAACATGTCTTTTTCTTCCATACTTCTCTATTAGTCGTCATCGCGGTAGTCACCCCCTTTCTAGCCATATCATCGTTCACACAGTCCATCCATCGTTTCTTTGGTCTTCCCCTACTCTTATAGCCATCGACATTCAAACTAATAAATACGAGTACATAAATCTCGCGACAAGCTTTGTTTTGTTCTTTAATTGACAAGCTTTTTTTTATTCTTTAATTGACAAGTTTTTTTTTATTCTTTAATTTATTACATTTAATCGACGATGCGTGCCGTATCTATTTCTTTTGTTTTTGTGTGAGTTTCCGTAATGGGGGAATGTGGCGACACTTGAACTTGAACAAATATGCAGTGAAAGCATATCTATGGTTGCTACTTACACCACAAGTTTTCGCACTTATGTATATAAGCGAGCATGACAGAAAATCGTGCGCGGGCATAAATTACAAACATTCGATTGGTTTACAATGAAATTTTCACAACGATGTGAAAGCTGGCATGGATGCTCCTAGTTTATTTTATTATTGCCAAATAGGTCTGCTCTTGACATATACTTTGGCCGCGCATAATAAATGCGGCAGAGAAGCGCCGAGTACGACTAGTCGGGATATCAATCAAGTGCGGATGGTAAACTGTAGTACGTCTGGTAGTCCGGTAGTGAAAGAGAGAGAGAGATGGTGGGATCAGCATGGTATGGATTCCTTGTTTGATTAATTGTGATTGGCTTGTGGTCGGTGTAATGCCCCCGTGCCTCGGAGAGCACGTTAAGCAGTTGGTCCTGTGCTTGATCTATCTCCGGTCGTATCGGGTTGCCGTCCCATCTGACTATGAGAGTGAGGGAAGAGAGAATGCACCTGTGTCTGCGCACATACCTGTGCACTATACTTAATATCTCCCGCGCCGCTAGCTAGTCTCTGTTGAGATTGGCCGTTATGGCCGAAATACGCTCTGCAGGACTTTAATTGTAATTAATTATGTGTTAGTGACTTGAACAGCGACAGAGAGTTACTTTATCAATGTACCTAATTGTTTCAGTTACGAGGTTCAGGTGGAGGCGGAAGGTCGCAGGCGCGGCCTGGGACAGCGCGTACTCATCGTACTAGAGAAGCTCGCTGCCGCCACGCGCATGCGCTGCGTACGCCTTACTGCGCTTACGCATAACCCCTCCGCATCCGCGTTCTTCAGAGCGTGCGGGTAAGATAAAAATTGTTATGAATTAGTCATATAATTTGGGCATACAATAACTACTACACACAATGTTGATGATTCATTGGTATTTGACACAAAATGATTTGATAAACTTCTTATCAGCATTTAATTTTTAGCTAAGAGTTAATATTCTTTTAATATTATTTCTGTTCAATTGTTACTAAATATTTTGCTTAATAATTAGGATAAAAAAAACTGTTAGTGAACTTTCGTTGCTGACCGTGACTGTCCAAATGGCTATGCCTTTGCATACTCAGGTTACTCATTAGTCACACCGTGATAAGCCCCATAAATATTAGGATCCTCACATTCCATGAATAGATTCATCTGTTTTTTATCATCAACAGGTACAGTTTAGACGAGACAAGTCCGGCCAAAGACGAGGCAGCTCACTACGAAATCCTGAGCAAGTCTACAGAAAGCCAAGAAGGAGATGAAACTCCCGAAGAGAAATGCCCACTGAGCGAGGGCATGCGCGCAGTCCAAGTGGCCAATTCTCAATGACCCTTATTTGTGCGTTGTCTAGTCGCGTCTAGAACTTTATTGATCGAAGGTCTAGAACATTTTCCGTAGGTATTTCTTAAGGCGAAAGCAGTCCCTATGAGGGTGGCATGGTCATATTGATCAAACCCTCTATAAAAAAAAAAAGATTAAAAAAAAAGGCGAAAGCGCCGGGAAAGCCCGAACGTCAAATTTTTTTCTGTATTTTAGCAATTTGCAAGTCACTATAAGGTTGTATGTTGATACAAATATTCGCGGCCGTCACAAATATGTGTTTATAGAATTAAAATTATCAATACAACTCTGTAAGTTGAAATTATCCATTATTTTATTTGTAGCACTATCTGCAGCGCCACGTGCGAGCAGCGCCTCACACTGGCGTCACGCGGGATTCTGCGTCTCGCAAGTAGAGTTTGCCGCGCAACTGGCATAGATACAGCGGCCCGAGGTAAATTGTCGGGTAGTTGCCTGCCAGTCATAAGACCCGTCTGGTCGGAAGATCCTCCCCTTTTCTATAGAGGATGAGTGAACTTTGCACCCTGTTCCTCATACCTCTATACTGGTGACCCTGAGTATGAGCGTCGGCGCGGCCTTCGTGCAAATGCTTCAGCGTGACGTCGTCATCATCACTCCCGCAAGCTTTAGGTGAGTCACCCAGCCGGCCAGCACCCACGGCTTCAGCGGGTGTCCTGACCACTAGCATGCGGCGACCGCGCGTGCCTGGTCATCACCCTCAGCCTCATCAGCAGCCTTGGCACAGCATTCTGCACTTTCGGCCGGTTCACAGGAAGAGCTCTCAATTCCTCTCCTGGTCGAGGCGGGCGGTCAGCCTCAACCCGGCGCTGTACCACATCCGACGCACTGGAGCATAACGCAGCGCCACCCCGACTCTCTGGAGACATATTCGCAGACAGTTCCGACTTACCGTGAACTGTGCGGCAACTGGTTCCGACTCACTGGAACCTCAGCTGGCTTGGCAAGCATCGCAAGATACAAGACTCCAACCACTATCGACCTCCGGTCTCCGGAGGGGAGTGATGTAGCAGTATCTGCAGCGCCACGTGCGAGCAGCGCGTCATACTGGCGTCACACGGGATCCTGCATCTCGCAAGCAGAGTTTACCGCGCAACTGGCATAGATATAGCGGCCCGAGGTGAATCGTCGGGCCGACTGGTCGGAGGATACTCCCTTTTTCTATAGAGGATGAGTGAACTTTACACCCTGTTCCTCATACCTCTATATATATTTGTTATAAATTAAAAAAATGTTTTGACAAATCTTAAAGACCTGCAATACTTACAATATGCAAGCTAACACAAGAAATATCCTATTGAAGGACTATTTCATAAAACCATGACAGTTCAGGCCAAATCTAACTTAAACAGTTGTAGGTATTGATGATTATAATTCTGTTATACATATTTGTTGCGGCCGCGAATCATATTTTGATCAGCATACATCCTGACCTGCAAATTACAAAAATCGTAAGAATTTGAATTTCGCGGGAAATCTTAGCGCATGCTCCTTAATTAAATTGATGTTTGCCAGTGAACTACAATGTAGTGATCTAGAATGTAGCTACAAAGAAACCGAATCCCTCTGAACATGTTATTTACCTAATCATCATAATATATTGACATAGCAATAAAGTTACTTAATAATAATATAAATAAAAGGCTTAATAGAGGAGAGTCTCGAACTCTCGACCTCAGGAGGCTCTCGTTGCACGGCTGGATCAAGGGCTTGATTCAGAAAATAGTACCCTTAAACACGGCACGCATAGTGTGGAGGTTCCTCTATCTAGAGCCCTGACCACCGTACCGGTAGCTTGGACCCTGTTCCCGATACCGATGGGCTACTATTTTTTACATATCTAAATGTTTTTTTTTTTTAATAAAAATATAATTTATAAACTGTATTTAAATGAAATAAATGATCTAAACAGAACTGTAAAGTATAATAGTGCTCGAATAATCGTCTCTAGTAGAATCAAATTATAGTATGATCGAAGTAATTATGGGTTCCACATACGCACGGATCGAATGAGATAAAGAAAAATGCGGACTGTGCCGGTCCGTGCGTGTAAGTGTCATTACACCCTAAAACACATTGTTAGCTAGAAGGAATAGTAAATTACTGCAGCGGCCAGCAAAAGAGGCATTGATGCACGAACGAGTAAATACACATGCACACGTACGGAAGTCAATCAATGCCACAATGCCTAGTTGTGGCCAAGGCTCTTGTATAGTACTTTTCTCGAATAATGCGCGGAAATTAAAAATACAATTTACTTTTTAAAATCAATGACGAACAACAATAATTTTAACCGCGTTATTGTTTTTTTTTTCTTTCTTTTTTTTTCATTAGACAACGTTATATATGCGAGCCAGTTCAAAGGAGATGTCCGCTTTTTGTATGGACGTTGGTTTTTTATTCCGAGAAAAATCTAACCAGAATCAAACTACATCCAAATAAAAGTTACAAAAATATGGAACTTGGAACTATCGAAATTATATTTTTAAACCCCTGCATTTCGGAGAAAAATTATAAACTATTTAATTATTTTATTTGTTGATGGCAGCCCAAATTAAAACTGCCACACACCTTGACAATGTCATATTTGACATTTATGGATTCTATTCATCTGTCAAATATGACAGTGTGACACGGCGTCAATAACACAGAGGGTGCGTTCCGAATTGGGAATAATCGATGTAATCGATTTGAGCGTGCTTAACCCGTACCGAATAAGCGTGACCGCGATTACGATATCCCGTGAATCGTCATAGATGACGTCATGACATGCGCCATCTTGCGATAACGCCAAGCATGCATTGTAATAATATCACCGTGAGCGCTGTCAAAAATGACAGTGTGTGTGTGTGTGAGGATGAGGATGTGTCAGTGTGTTTTGTTTGGAGTTGCATCATATTTTTAAATTAAAATACGTGGCATTTTCGAAATTGTGCGTCTGGCTGACAGTCGCCACCTAACCAAAGAAGAAGAACTGAAGAACAAATGTGGTGTTTACACTAATAAATACTCCTGTAAAATCGTTTGACATCGAGTAAGCACTGTGAGTGCGTTCACGAGTGTTCCGAAATGTCGACAGCTCTCAGCTGTCATAAACGTAATATCTAATACGGAACGCATGTGAGACGATTTGAGTGCTGTGAGCGATTATAGCCAATTCGGAATGCGGCCAGAGTAGAATGTGAATGTCAATATAATAATAAATATTTCAATATCGGGGTCTAAAAATCTAATGGATGATTTAAAAATTGCAGGAGCCATTTTAAACCATTTCCATCTCGCTGATTCCCAAACTATACCTAGATACTGGAAAGAGCTAATCAGAAAATGAACATTATTTAGTTAGATGACCATGTGATTTTGGGCATCAGCTTAAGACGCCGAGCCAGTTTCGTCCAGATAAATGCTCAAATGCCACAGTTCAGTTTCCCACCAAGGAAATACCAGATGCAGTTTTATTTGGATTAGGAAAGGCTCGCTTTTATTAATATGAGGAACATATTATTTGGCCGAACGGTACCTAGAGGATGAATAAAATCACGCCATTACAGTAATAGTGTTATTACACACATACCTATATTTTTGCATAATTGGGAAAAGGACTGTAGTAGGAAGCTGTGCTCATGTGATGACAATAATTGTCTGGTATCTTAGATGTGCTCTCAGAATACAGAACTCTGTATTCTGAGGATGTGCTCAGCATCAAAATGATGTAACTCCACTTGCTCAGTTTCTAGACAATGTTTTAATAAGAGAAGACCATTGAAAATGAAGAAAATCAATAAAATAAATACCTACCAACATTTATAACCAAAACCAATGATTTCAAAACTATGTCAATGACCAAAACCAAAAAAAAAATTTTTTTTTCATTTATGAAACTGTAACATTTGCGTCGAATTAGTGATAGCCATTTATCTAAAAAAATCAATGCTTCTAACATATTAATTCAGTTTTTAAATAGGGTATTAATTATTGTCGAAAGGTTTTTGATCAACTTCCGATCACAATATTCCAAGGTCGCAACGATGACCAATCGTTATTTCTTGTGTTTTTGTTTAGTGTCTGTACCTACTAACATAGTCGTAAGTTTTACTAACAATATCGTTTGAGTCTTGGTTACTCCATTAAATGAAAAATTCTATTCTATTCTTCATGTAAATAAATAATCTGATTAAATTAAAGTAAATTCATTTCGTTCACATTGAGATACTATTAGATCAAATATGACAGTAATGACACTAATGACACTGTCACTAATGACAGTAATCGCAGTACATTGTGTCAATTTTGACAAGTTTCTTATTATTTCATTCACTATATTATCTCAGATATTTAGAAAGGTTCGTTCATTTTAGAAGTAAATTCACACTAAAATAAAAACAATTTTTCTCAAAATTGGAGATGTTTAAAAATTTATGATATAATTAGAACAACTAGTTTTTGGGATGTCTATCCCATTATATTTAACTTATCCTGGTTAGAATTATTGAATAATAAAAAACCATTTTCGGACATGTCCTTTTAAATAAAACCTTTGATAAGTTACCTCCTTGGTTGCCATGTTTCGGAGTAAGATTGTTCCATTTTGAAATTACACGACAGATATGTACATACCTACTTTGTAATTTATTTGGCCGCTAAGGACAGATATGGATTTTCATACAACTTTTGCCGACGCGCGCTTTACTTGTGGTTACCAAGTGTACGAACATGCTGTGAATGTATGAGTAAACGCAGGAGTTCTCCGTACCATCCGAGACAATGGCGAAGTCGGAAGTGTGTTATGTGCTACTCGTCGTTCACCACATCGCATGCCTAATGGAATACTGGCTTAACTCAAAACAGACAATTTTTGGGAAAGCGCAAAGAAGATTTCGCTATGAGGACTTATCCTACTTGTTGACGCATAAAATTAAAACTGATTTGATTAGATTAATTAATCATGAATGCTTGAATTTTGAACTTATGATTAACTATTGATGAGATCTGAGTTAAAAAAAATCCGGAAATAATTCTGTCCTATCTACTAATGGGTTCTGTTCCATTAAGCATGCGATATATTCACAGCGTATTTATACACTTGTTGCTTTTTGTTTATTGTATGCCACAGGCAAGAAACTTGCATGGTGTAAGGAGGCTTTAGAAAATAGTGAAATATAAAGATTACAATCCGGTCCAAAATCAGTTAATTTTAAATCAATCTCACAACAGTGTTTAGTCTTTATGCATAAATGCATGCCAAACTGTAACTGACCTGCATATGTACTATTTTGTATGTAAACAAACAATGGTACCTATGTATTTTTGGATATTGAAATCCATAAATAAAGTGCAAGACTAAAGCAGCTGACGTGCCATTCAGTCGCTTTTGTCTTGCTTTGCAGTTAAAATGCAGTATAATTTTTGTCAAGAAACGTATTCTAGTAAAGTTAGGTGTAAAGACACAATCATATTTCTCAGCTGAAACTTTACTGTGCACTGTGTCATCAATCATATGCCTAGCCTTTTCCCAATTATGTTGTGGTTGTACTATGTTAACTGTACTGTGTACTCGAAAAATAAACCCGTCAATTGCGACTCGCGCACCTAGGGTTCCGTACGTAGGTATGTAACTGCTTTACGGTTTTCGGAAATTTTTCCTTTACTTGTGCTACATGACATTGCTTCTTGCCAAATTTCATGATTCTAGGTCAACGGGAAGTATCTACCCAGATTTTGATTCCCTAGCGAGTGTCAAAATATGCGGCATAGACATAAACGCCCGTATCTTTTGATTGCGTTGACTTAGAAGTTTGATTTTTTCACTGCTTCGAGGGATTGCAGCCTTAAGTTTTTAATATTAATTTCAACTTGATAACTCCACGCGTTCCTGAGAAAAAGGGTCTTGACAGACAGGCGGACAACGAAGTGATCTTGATAAGGGTTCCGTTTTTCCTTTTGAGGTACGGAACACTAAAAACAAAGATTTGATGTAGAGTTGCAAGCGCGCTGTTCCGATCCGCTTTGGTTACGAGCTTACGTTAGGTTGACGCCTGTTTGACTGCGAGGCGATAGGCGATACGGTGACGATCCCTTTCCGAGTTGATACGTGTGCTATGACCTTTATAAGGTTGGGCATAAGTTTAAATAAAAAGGACAGATACATTTTTACTTGCACCGTGCATGAGGCTTATTTAATTGTAATGCAATTAATGATTATAATGATACTTTCATTTACACGTGTGTTGCTAACAGCGTTGCCAATGTTTATTTTCTAGATTCCCCAAAATCATTGGTGAAAATCCCCGAATTTGGGGAGAGCAAATCCTGATTCCCCACAAAATTATTTCATAAAATAAACTCATTTCTATACAAAAAAACCATCAATATTTATTATTATCAAAACATTTTTTCACAATTGAACTTGATAACAAAGAGCACGGACCTTGATATACTAAAGTCTGTGACTAGGAGTCGGTCGTACGTATCGTACCTACCTACCGTAGGTACTATTATCGGGCGGGCTGCGGGGCTGTCTTTCATAGTCTTTGTATTTTTCGTCTCGTTTTATCTCCAACATGAACTGTTGCGATATAACGAGATGGAACAACTTGTATGTGGTATGTAGATATGTGTCATACTTTCTTTCTCACGCACGCTACTACATTTTAGCAGGGGTTTCTCCGGGGTGAGTTCAAATGATATTATAAGTTTTTTACTTATAATATAATTGGTGAGTTCCGTTTGATTGACTGATCATCCACTGACGACCGGCGATCATGACACCTCTTTTGCACGCTTTGAGATTGTATATGCTATTGATTCTGATTGTATTCTGCTGAGTGCTGTTAGTGATGAGCAGGCGTCGGCGGGTGATCAAATGGAACGCAGGCCCCAAGATTCATTGAAATTGACGTTGAAAATTGTTGGAAATTGTTGCCATAAAAAACCCGCAATCCCCGCAAGGTGCCTCTTCCCACAAAATACTCAATGCTGTTGAGATTCCCCGCAGTTTATGAAAATCCCCACAAATTGGCAACCGCGCTGGTTGCTAAGGTTCATAGTTTTAAGGTAGTCAAATAGATTAACCGAGAAAACACAGCTAATTAGCAATTTATATTTAATTTATTTAGTAAAGGGCTCAATGATTTTAAGTCGTAAATCGTATACAGGACGCCATATCAAGCTATACCTAAATTTCCAGTATAAACTGAACTTCTCATTGTACGAAAAACCTATACAATGCGAGGTCAGCTAAAACTGGCTTGATATGTCGCCGTGTGTACCAGTAGTGCTATTCTGAAAAAATCTCACCGTGATAACTCAGGTGAAGTGAGCTTAAACTGAGCTGTCATTAGTATCAATCTCTATAGCATCAGATGGAATGACAGCTCACTTCACCTAACTTCTCACGGTGAGATTCTAACAGAATCGACCGGCTGCAGCGTAATTTGTGACGTTTTTAATTTTAGGTAGGTACCTTCAAGGATCTTGCTGGACCCTAATTCACCACTTACCTAAATCACGTCAACTCCTTAACTAATCTCGCGTTGATTTCGCGCGGTTTCATTCATTGTGTCATAGAGAATTACAACCCTGATCGTACGCACGCTAAGGACGCTGGATAATAACAGAGAATTATTTTTAATAGACAGTAGGTAATAAAAAAAATTAAGATTGTGAATATTTTTTTGCAAACATTTTGACAAATACAAATCTTGTGATGAAATTCTGTTGTTTTTATTTTAAATATTAGGCAATTCCTTTTTCTTATCCACAATTACACTATAATCATCAGCCGACATAGGCCTCTTCTATTGCACCACATTCAACTCGATTTTCGGCAACTATCATCTAGCTGCTACCAGCCACCCTGCGAAGACCGTCGCTCCGTCTAGCCTGAATTACAATAAACAGGGTCAATTTAGATTTGCTAGCCACACTCCGCAGGACGTGATGGGTATCGATATCGGGTAAGTAATATATGATATACTTAATTACAAAACCTCTAATATTTACAAGATATAACAACACAACCTATAATTTTATTTGTTAAAATGATCAGTTAATATAATAAACGATTGATATAATTTTAAAGTAACTAATTTCTTTATGCTTAACAGACAATATAAAATCGTTTGATTGATATACCACTCTAAATTTAGTCTAATATGATTAAAAAAAAAAAACTATCATAGTTAGTGACCAGAGTGGTTCACTAAAATAACTCCATTGAAAAATTTACATTTTACAACCGACGACGTTTCGTATACCTACCTACCTACTATTTATTTTTACCTACCTACAACTTATTCTGCAAATGTTTTATTTTATAAACACTCGTTTTACAAACATTTATTTGACAAACAATTCTTTTAACAAATGCATCAGATGATATTTTAATCATTTATACATTTCTCATTTAAGTAGATTCATTAGGATAAATTGTCCCGTCTAAAGTTAGGGTTTCCGTCAGCAGGTCGACGGAGCCCCGCTGTGCGGTGCTCCTATTTCTGTCTGCAGGGTTTAAAGGAACCTAACCCACCGAACCTCGGGGTGCCCCTCTTCGACCGTCTAGGGTTAGG
Source organism: Gortyna flavago (assembly GCA_963669345.1). Classification (NCBI taxonomy): domain Eukaryota; kingdom Metazoa; phylum Arthropoda; class Insecta; order Lepidoptera; family Noctuidae; genus Gortyna; species Gortyna flavago. Next base: position 7,576,482 of record OY770142.1, read on the forward strand.
GTTTCAGTCATCAGGTCGACGGAGCCCCGCTGAGCGGGTTCGCTGAGCGTAATGACGGTATCAATATAGGTATATAAACGATAGACCTAATGATTTTCGATTAAATAAACTTTTTATCCAATAACTTTATACGAAATAAGTTTTAGAGCAAACAAATGTTTTACGTAAAAAAAAATATCAACAGTTTGTATATCTATCTCACGTTTATTATTATCTTGTGAACGTTATTGAAATGAAAATATACCAAATAACTTTAGGTACCTATATGATATGAAACGCACTCACTGCCACCTGTTAGTATGATAAATGATTTATTTTCTATAAGTAGGTTTGTACAAACACTTTTACACGTCAATATTATACCTACTTTCTAAATTAGATGAGGTCGGTGTTTCCTATCTGACTATTCTGAGAAGAAAGGCCGAAACAAACTCAGAGGTCACAGTCTCTTTTAAAGTCCAGACAAAATCTTGGTCAGATCATGTGAAGACCATGTAGATTGGTGTCTGAAATGGTCTTTTGAGGAAAGAACCACACAGATTGAGCGGACCTGTCTAGCCAGTGCACGCATTTGTCAAAAATCGTGCAGCTCAACTCAGAACTTGAGAAGCTCAACGATTCGACGAACAATACCAAAGAAAGAACATTTGTGTAGGCCGCGTAAATGACTCAAACTGCCAGATCATGATTAAAACTAACTAAGAAGGAAAACAGAAAAAGAAATGACCCACATAGTCCTCACATTCAAAACAATTAAATAAAAAAATACTTTACAAAGTAGGTTTTACATAACATTGTACTAAAGTAATATAAGTATTTACTAATCTCCGTTTTAACATACCATATTTTTGCGTACACTAACGCAAAAATATACTATGTTAATGAAAATGCTTGAATAAAACATTATCCATATATTTTCCATAATTTATATTATGTCACGATTATCACAGTAAATTGTGGGTTAATATCTAATAATGTCGTTCTAAGCAAGATTCCATAAACTTCAGTCTTCAATCGTTTCGATATCTAGCGGCTCATCTCTATCTCCATCAGTCGATACGCTCCAGGATGAAACGTTCAAATTACATCTGTCTCTTTCATTCAGCGATGTTCTTTCTCCCTCACTTTGCTCCACACCTATATTGAAAGGATGGCTGGGTATATCACTGCTTGATGTCCAGGAACAGGCAGATATTAGTGAAACATGGGCTGTGGTGGTCGCAGGAAGCGCCACAGCTATCGGTGGGGCGATGTTGCCACATTTCTCTCTCCTTTCTCTAGCTCGACGGTTTTGAAACCAAATCTTTATCTGAGAACAATATTTTATGGGGTTAGTCACAGAGATCGATGGTACTATGTACTTATAGTCAACCTCAAAAATATGTATAAATCGATAAATTTCAGTTCCTTATCGTTGTATCCGTATGTAGCCACAAAACATTGAGACTGACTGTACAACTGCAGTGGGGCTGTGATTGTAGACATTTTTGTGGTAATATTTTTCACAACTCTCTACGAAAAGTATCTACAATAGCGTAAAGTTTATTATAATAACAGGTTATTCTACATACCTACAATAGCATCACGTGTGAATATGAACAAAGTTAAAAGTTAGCATACGTGTAGGTATTATACTGTTCCCACATTTTAACGTGGTGGTTCCCATACAAACTGTGTCTTTATTACTAGGTACTAATTAATAATAATAACTTTATTTCAGAGTATTCAGAACATCCATAATTAATATACGGTAGGTACCTACCTACGGCTTCAGTACGGCGGTTTTGTTGTGGCGCAGCATGGAAGAGGCTTATGTCCAGCAGTGGACTACGATAGGCTGAGTTGATTGAGGTAGGTACCTACGGCTGATATTGTATCTACATTTCTGTTTATTTCTTTAGTTAAGAAGTGGTTGTATGTACCCATGTATTTATCTTTATACTACAAAAAAGATAAACGTTTTACTCATTTCTCTGTTTTAATACCTAAACTAAGCAAAGTTCTTGAAAACTTAAGAGATCGACCAACTCTGTCTACGTCTCTACTCACAAAATAATAAGTAACACGTTTGTGCTTTAAAAAGAAAATAAGTTGATTTGACCTAGGTTACGTAAGGCACACAAAAAACCGGTTAAGAACGAGTCGGACTCGCGCACCGAGGGTTCTGTACCATCTAATAATATGTTTTTAAATTTTCATCGGCGAAGCCTATAATCGTCAGAGAATTTTAACATGCGCGGTGTGGTGTAGAATATTGCAGTTTTAAGTCAGCGCCATCTCTTGACCGATAGTGGAACTAATGTAACATTTGCTGATGATTTCTGAAAAAGTGTGCTGTTTAGAGACATCACTTACATAAACTTCTATCACATAGAATAATTTCAGAACGTTCTCTGTGCAAACTTCGGAGATAAGGGGGGAGGAACGGTATTTTTTTTTTTAATTTTTGTTCCAGTCGAATAGAATGCGGTAAAAAAAATTTTTTTTTTACAATGTGCAATCTGCGCTCTTTCATATGAGACCCCACATACCCTCTAGTAGCCCCACTTCGAATTTTTTTCTACTGCAAAAAAAAATCTTTCTTATTTGCAAAATTGTTGGGCAAACGTCATCTAAAACTATTCTAAATTTTAAGTTGATAGCATTAGTAGTTCTTGAGATATCCAGCTGTGACAGACAGACTGAGTGGCACCATAAGGGTTCCTTTTTACCATTTTAGTACGGAACCCTAAAAACAAAAAAACTTAAAACAGTTTTGCGTGCCTTTACTTCCCCGAACGATTGGGCAGCGATAGCATTCCATAAGTTACGTTATATTAAGTGTTAATATATTCCAATACCTAGGCATCAAAGGCATTCGACAATTTTCACTTTTAGGTACAGATTCTAGCGTCGAAATTAGAAAACATTGAAGCGAAAGAAATAACTTGACAAATCAAGGAATACGTAGGTAGATACTTACCTCTAAGGAATATCTAAATAAGCGCACCCAATGCAACACTTAGCAATTTTACTACTGGAGAGCAATTGATGTGGTTCGGAATACCCCAGGGCGTTATTCTGAGTCCAACTCTCTTCCAGATCTGAGACTGCGACTCTAACTATAATGTTCACGGGCGGCAATCTGTTACGAAAAGACAGATATCCAGAGTATAATAATACCGAGTTTTATGTTTAGTTATTGGCTAGATTAGAGTATGCGTGGAATTTGTGTAGCCTAACCAAAAAAATATCCCGGAAGACAAACAAAGGAATCTAACAAACTAGATTGGCCACTGACTCTATCGTCACGTAGCTGCAAGGCAGCAGCCAGCGCGCGCAAGGCCGGTGGTGCGAGGTACGGCGCGCGCGCATACGCGGCCTCCAGCGCCGTCGCCTGCGCCGCCGTGAACGGCACCCGAGCGTGCCGGCCGGACCGACGAGCGCGACCACCGCCACTGCTCACTGCACCTGTCATAAAAACTGAAGAGTTTAATTATACTGGTTGGTCACACAAAAACGAGGCTCTTCTAGTTCGAGATGCTTGTATTAATTAGCTGGACATTCAGTTAAATGGACGGCAATGTACCTACACGAGATCCCTAGTTTCCTTTGTAAAGGGAACCAGGATTCCTAGGTATTTGTATTTCCATACATGCAGTATCTACAGGACTACAGCTACTTATTTCATTTTGGAGCTGGAACGACAAAGGTTCGCGTTGTATTCAAAGGTCATTATCGCACTGTGAGGACCCGTTGTTTGTCGATGTCTGGTAATTACCTACCCACTTAACACCTCTGCCTAACGAGGACGACCACCTTATTGGCTTATCGCCTATCTCAGACAGTTACAATTAACAGGTACTTACCTACCTACTTACTGTATTTCCAATACACGGAAATTATTGTAAAGCTAAATTGATGAAGTTATTGTTTTTTATTATGACAGGAAAACACCAATCGAAGGATATCGGCTTTACGTAGAAAGTTAATCACTTCCTGTAATTGCAACATTGAGAACAAAAGGTTTATCTTGACGATTATTTAATTGATTTCAACCATCGCTTGCAACGTTTCAGCTTCAATATGCCATTCAAATATGTACTTACGTGGCAACCGAGGAGGTCTGTACCGAGTGCAGCACAACCAATTCGGAACTTCTACATTGTCGCTTCTTCTTCTGCTATCACTACTCAAAATCCGCTCTATGCTGAAATCAGAGCCACACTTCGCACTTGACTGTACCGGGGAGGTATCCATGACTAACGGCTACTGGGTATCAATACGACTAAAATGTATTCCTTTATCTGCTACCCCTAAAATATTACCTACGTGGACAATAGGAGGAGGGGCTCAGATAAACCACGCCTTATATTTAGGGGATGAATGGGATGTTATCAGTGACCACAATCTATGGGTCCTATAGGGTTGTACGCACCAATGGGCTCACGAGTGTTGTGACAGTTCATTCATACGGTTCGCAAATTAAATGGTAAAAAGATACTGTTTGCACACAAAAGGATGATATTACTTTAAGGGTTTGTGGGAAAATTAATTTGTATTTCTATTATATTGCCTTTGTTGGAGATTAATCGACTTGTAATATGATAGCTTAACGTATAATAACTTATTTAAAATGTATTAAGTGTACTTATGCAATGTATTCATGTTACGTTGCCTTTTCGATTTCTGATGATGAGATGTTTAGAACTCTAGCCATGTGTTGCCATTGGTTAGTTGTTTATACGTAATGAAAATTTTCTAAGATCTATAATACCTCGTTCAGAATAAAATATTGTGCCAGCACAAGCCACCTTCAGGGAAAAGCCATGTAAGTTTAACATATTTTTAATAATTTATGATGCAAAGGCAATTTTATTATCATCATAATACATGATATACGTACTATACAAGTATACATTCGCACAGAACATAATTATAATAGTACAAGTCTCTTAGTGTTGATGATAAGTATAGTTTTGTAACGTTTTTATCTCCTAGTTGCGTAAGTAGGTAGGTACCTACAAGATGCCAACTACGGAAAGTTTATATAATAATTAATTAGGTAGGTACCTACCGCTAATTCTTGGTTTAAAAAATGTGTAAAGACCCAGCCCTAAAGTCAGCAGCCTTGAATGATACAACCTCTTTCAAGTTGGTAAAGTAGATGTACCTAGGTATTGTCATGAAAAGTTATTGCCTACCTAGGTAGGTACCTAATTCCTGAACTAGGTATTAAAAGACTAGGACAAAAGGCGAAAATGTAAAGGGTTAAGTATATTAAACAAATACCTAGGTTTAAGATTAATTAAGTACTTAAAAAATCATTTTGATATCTACCCTGATGAAACACTAAACAAAAACAAGATCGATAAATAAGAATAGGATTAAGTCTTCATTTTCAGCATTCAGTCCCAAAATCCATCCATCCTATAGGCAGGATAAAGGCACAACAACATGATAAGAGCAAACCAACTATTTATAAAGCAATCATTATTAATTTGCTAATTGCGATTTACATTGTGATAAAGTGCGTCGACAGCCGTACGGTACACGCAACTCAAGTACCACAGTATATTATTGTCAAACATTGAATAATTGTTACAGAAACAGAATTGGTTATTCCTACAATTACCTAACCACTTGTAAACATTAGGTACAGTCGGATTGTCAAAGATCTGCCGCGGTGATAAAGGATGTTATAGGGCGCAGATGTTACACCCTGCTGTGTATAGAAATTGGTTTAAGGACAAAAAACGGCAGTGTCCTGACTTACGGCAACGTTAAATTATAAATTACTTATTTTTGAGAGTAACATTGTTCGATAAATATACAAGAAAAATGGAAATATTTTTTTATACTTTATCGTACCGATGATTCCATTTCCATATTTTTGGTCACGTCGTTAAAGGCCTCGCAAAGGTCTTTCTCAGTTGTAAGTATTGCACAGAGAGTACGACAAGAGGTAAAGAAGCATCGTTTGTGAAATGGCTCCACCGTCGCACTTTGGCTCATCCGAGTGACCCCAACTGACTAAATTCCTACCTGCAGCGGCACATCTTTGTAGTCGGTTTAGAGATTTCCAGCATAGCTATTCACAACCACTCGATATACCTACTTACTTCCGTACGTATCGAACATCAATCAATGTTATCATTGTCATAATTTTCGATACGATAGCCTGTCGGGTAGTTGTGAATAGCTATGCAGGTCGGAGATGGCATTCAGCAGCCCGCTATGAGCTTTTAAACCCCCGACGAAAACAGAGGGTTATTACTGTGTCTGTCTGCGCCATCTTAGCTCCCAAACGGCTGAATCTACTTTTTTTTTACATAAAATAATTAGGGAGTGCGCCCACGAGCAACGTTGTCACATCATTTCTACGGGTTTGTACAAAAGTGCTGTCTTTGTCGCGTCGCTACATGCGCGCACGTTCGTATACAAACCCGTAGACTTGATGTGAGAGACAAATTAGTTGCGGAAACAAAAGTTGCTCGTGGGCCCTCCCTTAGGCGATTGGCACACTGCTGCGTTTTTGCGTGAGTGCGTTTTTATTGAAATTGTATGTAAAAAATCACGCGCGCGTGGGTGCGTTATCTGCGGCCCGCTGCGTGATGCGGTGCAGTGTGGGCCTCCCCTAAGTGGCATAACGGCATCCATCTAAAACTTTATCATCATCAACACGCTAATTGCCAGAACAACTCTTACTTTGATTCCGTTATCTTTGGTGGTCTGTACTTTTGTCCTAATTTATTTAAATATTCTAATACTTACTACATAAGTATGTAGGGTATCTATCACTAAACAAAAACCGGCCAAGTGCGTGTCGGGCCACGCACAGTGTAGGGTTCCGTAGTAGCCCGTTATCACAATATAGGTAGTACGATTCTGTTGTTCTTTATTCTGAATATAAGTAATGGTAAAGATATTAGGAGTTAATGGTTATAATAACAAAAACCGGCCAAGTACGTGTCGGACCACGCCCAATGAAGGGTTCCGTAGTTGGAATGAATTTATCCCAAGAACAAACTTAACATTGTAGTTGAAAAACATGTTCTCCCATACATTCCAACTGAAAATGTAAGTTTGTACGCACAATATTGAGAGATTTACCATGTTGTTTCAAGATCATAGACTTCTTATTAATTTTCCTGTAATCTATAGGTATAGAACTAAATTTCTGTATTTTTTTCAAAATTTTAGGTTCAGTAGTTTCGGAGATAAGGGGGGGGGGGGGGGGGGAATGGTAAATTTCCGTCTATTGTCTTAAATAACTTTAATACAATTTACTTTAAAATTATGAAAAAAAAATATTTGAGATCCTCACGGTAAGCCCTTTCATTTGATATGTCACACGGTACAGATTGCGAAACTTTTTTTTTTAATTGTCTATTTACCTCTCAAAAATTACTCCCATTTTCAAAACTCAGTTATTTACGTTACACGTCTGTGTTTGAGTCACAGAGATTGATATGTATAGCAAATTTCAACTTAATCGGTCCATAAGATTCGGAGCAAATTGGCTGTGACAGACGGACCAGACAGACATACAGACAGACACACGAGTTATCCTATAAGGGTTCCGTTTTTTTCCGTTTGAGGTACGGAACCCTAAAAATCGACTTTAAATTTGAAAAACTAATAATAACCACTTTCTTCTACTCTGTACTCTGTTTCTTGTACTCTGTCGTCGTACTCTGAAATACTTAATAACTTGGCAGCAATCGTACTGTACGATTGCTGCCAAGTTATTAAGTATTTCAATTCACAAAATAGTAATTCAAAAATTAAACAAAGTTCTATTGTGACTTCTCTATGTAGGTACTCGAATGAAAACGTAACTCGTTGATACAGCGCCATCTAGCGGCAATATTGTGAAACTTATGATAATTTATTAGGGCTTTACATATGAAATTGGCGTTTTGTACGGGAGGAATATAAAGTAATTTTTTTTTTGTAAAATATGCACCGTTGTTATCTATGCACCTTTGCCATCTCATAGGTTCATTGATCCCTTTACTAAAAAAACCATGGGGGCGAGAATCAATGAACTCTTTGAAGGCGGTTTGGACTGCCGCATCGGAGTTGAATTTTTTTCCTTGTAAGAAGTTGTCCAAATTCCGGAAAAAATGGTACCTAATCTGTTGGAGCAAGGTCCGGGGAGTACGGTGGATGTTGCAGACATTCCAATTGTAGCTCATCTAACTTAGTGGCTGTTTGTTGTGCAGTGTGTGGTCTTGCGTTGTCGTGAAGCAGCAGTGGCCTAGAGCGATTGACCAATCTCGATTGTTTAGCAGCTAGTTCTTCCTTCATGGTTTGCAGTTGCTGACAATAGATATCTGCCGTAATCGTTTGGCCAGATTTTAGAAAGCTGTAGTGAACGACACCGGCGCTAGTCCACCAAACACTCACGAGTAACTTTTTCTGAGTCAATTTTCGTTTAAAGCAGGATTTGGCTGGTTCTCCAGGGTTCAGCCATTGCGACGAGCGCTTCCGATTATCGTACAGTATCCACTTTTCATAACAAGTAATGATTCGAAAAATCCCTTCATTATTGTGTCGGTTGAGCAAAGTAACACAGCAGTCGACGCGTGTTTGCAAGTTCGATTCACTCAATTCATGAGCTACCCACGTTAAGTTTTTTCACTTTCTCGATTTGCTTCAAGTGGATTAATACAGTTTTATCACTTACCCCGAAGCCTGCAGCTATCTCTGAAGTGCTTTGTGATGGATCTGCTTCCACAATAGCCTTTAATTCTTCATTTTCCACTTTGGTCTCCGGCCGTCCACGGGGTTGGTTCTGAAGGTCGAAATTTCCAGAACGAAAAAGTTGAAACCAAAAACGTACCGTGCTTTCTTTTGCGACACCAGCGCCGTACACATCATCAATCCTTCGAGCTGTTTCTGCAGCACTGGTGCCACGGTAGAACTCGTACTCGTAAATATACCGATATTTCATGTTTTCCATTGTGCGGTAATAAGCGACACCAAAGAAAAAAATAATGAGGAAAAATCAAATGAATGACTGTTTTCAAAACTCAAATGTACCAGCTAAATGAATTTATCAATTTGAATTTGGAATTCTTAACCAAAGAGGAGATATTTCAGATCAAAGTGGTCAGTACGACAAAACGCTAATTTCATATGTATGGACCTAATATTAGGTTTTTTTGTATTTATTTATTTAATATCTTGTTTTTCAATGCAAGTCTTTACCCGTTATAAACAAGCAACTACTTCATCTTAGTCACTTTAAAGGATTAATGCTAAGGATTTTGTATTTGGTACAGACGCCAGCACATCAACCTACCCGAAACTGTCAAAAATTTTCCCAATCAACTTTGAACCTTATACTTTAGCAATAAAGTTGAAAATCTATCAAAGAAATTTGACAAATTGTAGTAACATGATGTGCTGGCGTCTGTACAAAATTATTCAACACCCAAGTTCAACGACTATTACTGCTAAACTAATAAAGTTATCTTAACCGCTATAATTTTCGAGTGTACTACGTGAGCTCGACAAATGGATGTGCGATTAACGCTTATGCGACAAAACTGTACTGCGACTCACCATAGTTCGAATGCACGCTTGTGCGACACGAAGACATGAACACACGACATGAAGACACATTTGTGTTTATAATCATATGTAAATTTGATGACCTTGATGGCTCAGTTAGTTACAAAGTCTTGGATTACCAAGAGTTTGTAACGGTAATAAAACGAGGGTAATTAGTTAATTTAATTTTTCACAACTACCAAAATTCCCACCACAGTTATGGTCTCTAGCTTCCAGCATCGAAATGGGGGTCCCACTACACAAAACTGTGTCGAAATTTGGCACCATAGATGGAATGCACTTTCGGGTCGCAAAAAATGGTATGTATATAAAACTTTTGAGGAAATATTAAGCACTAGGAAGTGGTGAAGGGCGGGCGTTTTGGGGGACTGGCTTTTGTAATTTTGACGTTCGAAAAGTGCTGATTCTCAGCCTAGTTTGAATAAATGACTTTTGTTTTTTTTTTTAATTATAAGTACAAAAAACGACAACGGACACAATATAAAATATTATAGGTCAAGGAGCAAGTGGAACAAAAAGAAGAAAAAAAAAGCAACAAGATAAAGAAGAATAAATTAAAAAGCATTTAAAAAAAAGAGACAATGGTATTGTTATCATTCTTGCGTGGCCTGTCCTATATTTGTTATTCAAAAAAGAAGTAATAATTTTTAAATCAAATCGAATCATTGTTTAATGTTTTTTTTTTCATAACATAAATAGTTTTGATTATATTGCAATGTAGTTTGTTTTATTTATAAACTAGCTCCCTCGGCGAACTTCGTACCGCCTCAAAATCAATAACAAGTACAACTGCTACTGCAACTGCTACTGTAACTGCAACTGCAACTGCTACTACAACTACTACAACTGCTACAACTACTACAACTGCTACAACTACTACAACTATACATTTCAGCGATTCATTTTTGTATAAGTAGATGAAGTTAATGCTTTCTTATTTTTCATTTAATATCTGCAGACGACAGTATCGCATAATCGTTTGTCGCTCTCGTGTAGTGTCAAACTACTGTAACACTGCACCAACGTACTGTCGAATTACAGTACTGTCGCACTACCGTAGTGTCGAACTACTGTCGCGCAATCGTTTGTCACACTATCTAGCGTGATGTCGATCTTCAGTGTGTCGCACAAGCGTGCATTCGAACTATGGTGAGTCGCAGAACAGTTTTGTCGCATAAGCGTTAATCGCACACCCATTTGTCAAGCTCACGTAGTACACTCATAATTTTCCTTTAAAGTTCATGAAATGCACTATCATCGTGAATTTTTCCAGATTTTTCAAGCCAGCAGTTTAGCTTTTAGAGGGGGGGGGGGGGGGGCGCCCCACTGGAACAAAAATTTGCACTTTAAAATTTAATATTTCGTAAATGGAGCATTAAATCGAAAAATAATTTTAGCAACCCCAAGTCATTTTAGAAGACCTATTGAACCTTATCCCACACGATAGACTTACCAACTGAACTTCGACAAACCGTACTACGACAAGATTTTATTTCGACAATACGAAACTCCGACACGTCTTTATTTCGACAATACTTTAGTTCGAAATATCTTAAGTCCGACACTACTGTACTCCGATAAAGCTTTTCTTCGACATGACTTAACTAGGAAACGATGCGACTTCGACGACATGCTTCTTCGACAACAATGGTAGTCCGACATGAGTCAATTTCGACGTACTCTACTCCGGCATGCTGTACTTCGACAATAGCTAACTTCGACGTGATTTACCTGAGACACGATGCTACTTCGAAATTATTTTAGGGAATTACATTAGGGAACAACTAAACTTGTGAAAGATGATAATTATGGCTAGAAAGGGGGTGACTACCGAGATGACGACTAATAGAGAAGTACCTATGGAAGAAAAAACATATTGCGCCCACCTCAAATAAATTGGGATAATAATTATGATAAGGAATAAAGAGTAACTTGTATTTTAATAGAACATTATTTTTATTAGAACATAACTGAGTGCGGATCCTAATGCTATACGTAAGCATACATGACTGAATACCCAATTTAAATATAACGAAAAAACAACACAAAAAAGGTGACAAAATCACTGTCAACTAAACAACTTCACATTGAAAGAAAATGAAATATCTCGAATATATGAAATACCCCAAACAAAAAAAAAAAAACAAAATGAAAGAAACAACTACACAATAATTGCATCTATTTTTGTTTAATGTACATAATATAGGCAATTCCTTCTAGAAAATCAGTCGTTTGCATTGTTTCCTTCATTTGCAAATGTTTTTTACAGATTGTCACCGTATTGTCGAACAAGGTTTTTCTCTCAATTTAGTGTAGAAGTGGAGCCACCTATGAGTTACTACATAGTCATATAGTCATAATCAGATTATAATGTTCCCACTGCTGGGACACAGGCCTCCTCTCTGTGAGAGGGAGTGGGCCGTAATCCACCACGCGGGCTACTACATAATATGTGTTAATAATAAAGCAGAAATGTTTGTTTCTTTGAACGCGCTAATCTGGCACTACCCGTCGGATTTCTTTGAACAAAAATATCATAAATATATATATTTATGTGTGTATGTATATATATTGCCTTAACATCTTTCACAAGTTTAGTTGTTCCCTAATGTAATTCCCTAAGATAATTTCGAAGTAGCATCGTGTCTCAGGTAAATCACGTCGAAGTTAGCTATTGTCGAAGTACAGCATGCCGGAGTAGAGTACGTCGAAATTGACTCATGTCGGACTACCATTGTTGTCGAAGAAGCATGTCGTCGAAGTCGCATCGTTTCCTAGTTAAGTCATGTCGAAGAAAAGCTTTATCGGAGTACAGTAGTGTCGGACTTAAGATATTTCGAACTAAAGTATTGTCGAAATAAAGACGTGTCGGAGTTTCGTATTGTCGAAATAAAATCTTGTCGTAGTACGGTTTGTCGAAGTTCAGTTGGTAAGTCGTTTTCCAAAATTTTATTTTACCACTTTGTCGGCATAATTGGTATACACACCCCTACAAATGACAGCTTTCTAGTACTAACGGTCTCTTAGCAAAACCTCGGACAGACACACAGACAGACGGACATGACGAAACTATAAGGGGTTCCTTGTCGGAACTACGGAATCCTAAAAACACCGCGTGAACGAGTTGATTATGTGAAATGCTATAGACACCTAAAAATAAAACAATGTAACATGGTCTGCTTCACAGAGGAGTCTCGTCTCGCATGCATACAAAATGATATTGAAAGTAAGACAGATTTAACCGTTCTTCGGACGAATGCCTACTCTATGGCAAACCGGTAACGGTGCCGCGGTGCTCAATTGCAGTGGAGGTAGGTACTCAAGGCTGCCCGCGAGTCGACTGCTGCGTCCGCGCCGCTCACTCGCATTATGTTTTGATTCTCTACGGTTTGAACACAGAAATAAACAAACAAGAATAATTTAAAACAAATAGATTTGTGTTAAAATATAGTTTGCGTTAATTATGTCGATTCCCGAGTACTTTGAACTGGAAGGCGGTGACCGCATGCCGCGAATTGGATTCGGCACTTGGCAAGTAAGTAAGTTTAAAGGAAATATAGTTTTTTTTTTTATTGTCATTTATTAATATTGCATAGCTATAGCATAGTCTAATTAGACAACGATACGAAACTGTTGGTAACTTCTGTCAGAGATACACACACCACATAAATATGAGTTTAAAAAGGCCTATATTTAAAAAATCCCATTAGTGTACTTGAGGTATCTTGTAAGTAAGTAATGTTTTCTCAACACCGCTCAATTTCTGATCTTTTAAAAAAAACTGTTCTAATAAATGTAAAACACTAATTGGATCTGTTTCATTTGTACCTACTTATATTTATCTTTTTCCGGTTCCACAATTTCTTTTTCAATTTGTTCTGTCTTACTGCCATCCCCACTTTTATCTCCTTTTTTGTTTTTTCGTTTTTTAAGAAAAAAGTGATAAGTTTTTTTAAAAATATTCCACTTTGTTTTATGTATTTGTGAGGTCGAACGAATCATGCAAGGTACTTCGCAGCAGTCCTGAAAGTACATATTACGTGATTCGCAAGAGCACTTGTCGCTACAGAATGAAATCGACTTGGTGCCATCGAAGTCTCCACTCGAGTGCGACAGTCCTCTGGACGTGGAGGCGCGACAAGAGTTGTTGTCCAGGGACCACTTTTCCTGAACACCGTGTTCACTGTTGTGACATAGTTCCGACGGCTGCGAAGTCATCACTCAATCATCGGCGATTTATCGGGACCCACTGTCTTCATTATCTCGAAAATGTTAATTAACCATTTGGTCCTATAGTTAGTTTACACATTGTTATTTTAAAACGATAAAATTTGTCCAAAAACACAACCAATAACCAGTTGAAGAAAAGAATTATATATAAGGATTGAAAGTATCTATTTGAAAGCGAATTTATGGCGAATTTTGACAAAGTTAAAACGTCACATCTCACTCTATCAAAAAGTACTCTGTGCACTGTACCTAAATTTTTTTCCTCTATGCACTGTACATAACCTTGATTCACAGACTACAATAAAATAAAGGTATGCCTTGATTGAAGTTGATAAGAAACTTGTCTGTTTGTTTTATTTATATGGACAAACCTCTGCGGACATAGTGGTCAGAGATCAGTGACCTGTATTATAGTACTTGTTTAATAGAGGTCAGTGTCAGAGATCCATACCTAATTAATCTCGTTTATGAGCTAAAATTTATTTAGTCACAGAATACTTTTTGATTGAGTGAATTTAGTCATTGGCTAAAAGGATGTTTTGGCGCCTGAGTGACATTGACTGGGGGGTGTTCAGTAGTGCTATTCTGTAAAAATCTCACCGTGATAACTCAGGTGAAGTGAGCTTAAAGTGAGCTGTCATTAGTGTAAATACCTATAGCATCAGATGGAATGACAGCTCACTTCACCTTACTTCTCACGGTGAGATTCTAACAGAATCGACCGGCTGGTAAACATTCGTGATAGTGTCACAGAAATTGTATTGACAAAACAAGATGGCGGCGTTAGTTCTGATATTGGCAAAGATTACAATCATGCTCTGTGATATTGGCCACGCGCCAAAAGGACCATAATAGCGTAGTACCCAACCACCGCTCAATTTTTAACAGCTCAGTGTCCGCGTAAGTCGACTGGCCAGCCCGACTGACCAACCGATCGGAAGACCCCGACCGACCCTGATGGTGTAAAATTAAAGGTCTTAATTATAGCCGAAGATTTTTGTAGATTGTTGCATCGAGCGCAAAGTGAGTTATTTACCTAATGCACGAGTGTTATGTTGGTGCCAGTGCGCAAGCGAGGGGCACTAAATTAACACGAGTGCATTAATTACTCACTTTAACAAGGTGCGTAATCTACTTTTCTTTCAACTACAAATCTACCGTGATAAAATATACCTACTCCCATAGACTTATAAAAATAAGTCTATGCCTACTCCAATCTTTGAATACATGCGACAAATCGAAATGGGAGATTGTTCTCATCATTATGAACAACTTTTACTATGGGACCAAACCTGAAATCGCGAAAAAAAAAACGGCTGTTCCCTACATTTTGACGAGTTATGCGAACATAAATGTAGGGAACAGCTGTAATCTTAATTATATAAATTACGTGTCTCCAATGACGTGTTATATATTATACATCATTGCGTGTCTCGATGTTTGTCCGCGATGGACTCCTAAACTACTTAACCGATTTTAATCAAATTTGTACACCGTGTGCAGTTTGATCATCTAGTAGTAATATATATTATTACTAGCTGCGCCCCGCGGTTTCACCCGCGTAAGTTTCGGTTTAGGGGGATGAAAAATAGATGTTGGCCGATTCTCATAGATACCGGATAAGCACAAAAAATTTCATCGAAATCGGTCAAGCCGTTTCGGAGGAGTATGGCAACGAAAACTGTGACACGAGAATTTTATATATTAGATGTCAATGACCTACTCAAAATAAAAACAAAGTTATCTGACTTTTGCGGCAAAAGGTTGTTAACAATTTCATTAGCAGCTGTTTTTATACTTTCTGGAGTTCAATTCTATCGCCATTCCATTTTTTTAAACTTTTCTTGCTAAATGTGAGGTATCAAAGTTTTACAATGGTACATACAAAATGCGCGCCATACGTTTTTTTTTTTTCACCATATCGATTTTATTCAGCCCACATTCAGCCGATTTTTATTATCAGCCAGTATCTTTTTGATCTAATGCATATTTTTTTTACTAAAGTTAATGGGAGATATTAATCCACTGTGGTAAATTTATATCTAAATAAAAAATAAAATACAGTGCAAAATGAAAAACTGTGCAACCATGAGATTTCCTAAAACATTTCTGCACTGTTTTGGTTCTAAGAAAAAAATACGTCCTTTGTGATCGGTTTTGTAGTGAGTGATAACATTACTACGTAGTTGAAAGAAAAATATCTTTACCTACTTTTTAAAAAAGGTATAACGATAACTTAGGAATAAAAATAAACATTTGAATTCATGCTGTGTAGGCTGCTGATGATGTCTTGGAGAAGTCAGTGGACGCTGCGTTGGAGGCAGGCTACCGGCAGTTTGATACAGCGCGGGCCTACGAGAACGAGACGGCACTCGGCTGCGCCCTCAACCGCTGGATCGCAGGCTACCCCACCCGGAGGAAGCAGTTGTTCGTCGTTACCAAACTACCTCCTGGCGGTTAGGACACCTTATTACATACATTTTATTGTCACTGAACGTTTTTCTTTATTTTGTTTAGGCCGTGTTGGTTCACTGTATGGTAAAGACTGCTTATAGTTCGTCCCGCCATCTTCGTATGGTCTACGTCTACCGCGCGTTCCATAGAAACAAACCAATAAAAATATAAAATCCTTAATTTGTATATGCTTCTTTTATTACACATATAAATACCTACTATTCTGTTTGACTCGGTTTCTCTCTCGGTAAGGAGAAAATTAATAATAAAAATATACCTAATAAGTACTCTCATATCTCACTCAGGAAACCGGCCAGAGTTGGTTCAAGAGTACTTGGACGCGTCACTTCGTGATCTCAACCTGGACTATGTGGACCTATATCTCATACACACTCCCTTCGCGTTTGAGCATGTCCCTGGCGACCTGCATCCGAAGAACCCAGACGGCAGCATGAAGGTTGACCACTCAACTAACCTGCTTGAACTATGGAAGGTAAACTATTAACTGAACTGTCATAATACGTATTGACAGCACAGTCTATCAAAAAGTACTCTGTGACTTACACATTTTCCTCTATGGACTTACATAACTATGTACACAATGTCAGGCCTTTACTTAAAAGAAATAGTTTCGCAGTCAACAGAAATTTCATGCGTACCTATACTAAAATCTAAATTAATTAATATTTGTTAATGTACTTTACTTCTTGTGAATTCATCAAGCAAACATTAAACATGGGTGTTTCATGCACAGACAATTGTATCACAGACCCCATCAAAAAAGGGCAAAATGAAAATATAAGCGAACGTAACATAAGTTCAATATATCGCAGTGATGAAATATACAAAGAGTGCAGCTATCAACTGCCAGCTCTTCATTTATTCAGGACTAAAAAAAATTCATGCTCCACACTCGAGTCCCAGGAAATAAACAAAGAGACTCCAAAATATAATGTTAATCTAGTTGCACAGTACTACTGGTCACAAGTGAAGCACTTCCCTGTCCTAGAAAGACAATGCAAGGTAAAAAAAGATATAAAAGAAACATGTCAACAGTCGTCTGACTATAACTTTGATACTGATCAATTTGAAAGTCGTCAAGTCGATACCCAAGCCCAAGCATCTCATACAGACAACGTAGGCACTTCGATAGATTCGTTTCTCAAAAATAGGCAATCGCTGAAAACTAAATTTAAGACATGGTACAAAAGCACTTTTCCAAAATTGATATGCCCGTGTTGTACAGGTGGAAGCGACGGCGGAGCGCCGTACCACAGTCAAAGTGCCGCAGGATCTTACGAAAGCATTGACTTGAAGGCCTGCTCTAACAGTGCTCTTCACTCCTTAGACTTGGACGCATCTCTCATGAGCATTATTCATTTGCACAGAAACTTAAAACCGAAAAGAACACCGAAAGTTTGTGGAACAATACTAGGTAGTGTTCTTCGCAATACTTATAAAAACGCAATTGAATTAATAAGCTCCATAAAATAATCAAACAGAGACGTAGAATGTTGATAGAAAAAAGGCTTCATTACATACTTGCAGAACGTAGAAGTAAAAAAAAGCAAGGTGACAAGCAGAGATGTTAATGTGTCAAAAACAGACAAAAATGACGTTTTGAATGAACGAAATAATGTGCAAATTTTTTGGAATCCTCACGTATTGCTGAATTATTTTGTTAATCCACAGGCAGCTATGATTTATTGGCACGAAAATTTCAAATGGTTTTAATTATTATGCCTTCTTGCAACAGGCAAAACACATAATTATGTACCTAAAGAATCTTTACTATTATGAGTAAAAATGTGCGAAACCTTAATATCCCTTCCAAACGGCCTACCACTAATAAACCCGTAAAAAAGGGCGGTAAATTAAGCGAAGTAAAGGCAAAAATTACAAATCTAATCAAATCCATTTGTTTATGTGGAGTATGTATAGAAAAAATAAAAAATCGTAAACGTAAAGGGCAGGTGAAACCTACGGTAACACCCCAAGTAAATCAAAACAATTTGAATAAGCAAATTGATCCCACTGCGCAGCGTGCGCCAAATGTGCAGCGTGGACCAAATGCGCAGCGTGGGCCAAATGTGCAGCGTGGGTCAAATGGGCAGCGTGGGTCAACTGGGCAGCGTGGGTCAATTGGTCAGCGTGGGTCAATTGGGCAGCGTGGGTCAATTGGGCAGCGTGGGTCAATTGGGCAGCGCGGGTCAAACACACCGCGGACGCCAAATGTGCCGCGGCGACCGAGTGTGCCTAGAAACGTAAAACGTAGAGTACAAAGAAATACGTCAGAAAATGGAATGAACGGAATTACAACTCAATTATACTACTTCACTGAGAACAGTTTCAATTTAGGCAGACTAAAATGTAGCGCGATGAACTCTAGTGACGTCATTAGAACTGAAGCCTTCATAAAAAAACAAGGAAAATGCAAGCCATCTTTGCAATGTATTTACTTACATGAAGACCATCCATTGAACAAGCCTACTGATAACAACAAACTGTTCGTGCCTAGTAGCTACAATACACGTACATTTGGGCAGTGCTATGTTGCTCCATTAAAAAAAACTCCAATACGGACAACAGGAAATTCAAAAAACAAATTTATATCATTATTTTTCTGTTGTTTGGGAGGTAAAAAAAATATAGGAGCTGCAAATTTGAAACGACCAGGATCGTACCAACCAGTGCTCAGCAAGCCTTGGACGACTGTGGCGCATGCAGACGTGCACGTCATGAGTGCTTTCAACAGTAATACGTTCGACTTCGGCTGCCAATACAGCTTAGAATCTTATCATAGCCTCGAAATTATCTCTCAAATCCTGAACAAATCTGCCTCTAACGTTTCCTCGACTAGCAGTGATTATAGTGCTAAATGGCGCGATCGCTTTCATAAAGACAAAAAACCTTCAAGTGTCCAAGTTATGATGTACACTTTAGCGAGAAAAATGAAAGATAAGAATTCAAAAACTCCGATAAGAAACAAAAAGAACAACGTAGTAGTACTCCGAGTACCCAAAAAATTCAGCAATACTTCAACCATCCGCACAGCTTCCGCCACACGCAATAGCACCAAATATGAAAAACCTGTAGTAATAAGGGACGAACCTTCACGACACGACTTCATTGTAAATCATGTCATCAATTCAAGAACTAAAATCTGGGGGCCAGGTGAAGTTCTTCTGAAAAAATCTTAGTCAACGTGCGATTCTATAGCGGTAAGATGATAATTTAGCGCTGGATTTAACCTTCGTAATAACTTGTTCATCATTGACCATTGTTTCCAGACTTTACTGAAATTGAAGGAGTCTGGTCGTGTGCGGCACGTAGGGGTGTCGAACCTGAACGCGGCTCAGTTGACGCGTGTGTGCGAAGTGGCGCGGCCGGCCTGTCTGCAAGTGGAGGTGCACGCGCTGTGCCAGCAGCCCGGGCTCGCCGCAGCCGCCAGCAAGCTCGGTGTCCCCATCGTAGCGTACTCGCCGCTCGGATCCAAAGCACTTGCTGATGCTTTAGCAGCTAAAACTGGGTAACAAACCTTTTTTGTATATAACTTTTGAGATACAACACTGCAGGGTGAAAATATGAAAAAACTAGGTTCTATTCTGCCCGCAACTTCGCTTGCGTGGAAGTCGTAAGACACCACAATGCGTACCTAACTACCTATACTAAAATAACAGTCACATTTTTATACAATTTCCCTGTGCTGCGTTTGTAGATTTGGTCACAGCACTCAAAATATTTTATAAGAGAGTCAGGATTGGTCAACGCGGGAACAAACGAGCAACGGTAGATTTGTCCGTGTAAGAAGTAGCTCGTCCTGAGGTCGAACTAGCACTTGCCCGCGACTTGTCGGCGTGGGCTTCGTACTGTCCTCAAAAAATACTAACACCCTCTCCACCTCCCCTTGAAATGTAGTTTTCTATTTTTAAGTTAAACTAGCTGTGCCCGCGACTTCGTTCGCGTGGATGTCGGAAAACAACAGGTAATGTGTCGCTTAGGAAAGGTGTAATTGCCACTCCTTCATTGAAAAGGAAGAATCATCAGATCTTGCCTGGTAACGCTTTCCTTACCTAGGGTTCGCTACCACGGCCCTTTCGACTGCAATCACTGCGTCTTCATGGTTCATAATGACAATGCGACGAAGTGTCACTTTGATTTTTGAGAATAAATTAAAATAAAAGCGCCTGCTCGAGGCTGATTATCTAACCAAACAGCCATAATTATGTCCATTAATGGTATTATAAGACAGACGCAAAATAAAATTTTGATTTTACGTCTGTCTTAGAATACCAACTTGTAAAATCATATCACCATTTTATCTAAAGTATATCTGAGATTATTAGGTGAAGTTTGAAGTTAGTTTTTCTAAGTCTTGGTTTCTTCTCTGTGGTAAATTTAGAATTTCTTAACTTGGTATTGAAGATACCATATATACCTACCAATATTATGCCTTATAAAGCATCGAGATATCTAGATGATAAAAGGAAGAATACATTAATGGTAAGAGCTTCTACATAAAGTTGCCCGTGTAAAAAGCAACCCATTAAACTTTGGTTATATTTGACACCGGCCGCCATTTAAACTACGAAGATGAAACCCATGAAAACTTTAGACATAACTTTAACCGACTTCCATAAAAAACCCTAGAAAGTGCAAAATAACCTTAGTTTGGGAAGACTTTGCGCGTTGGCAAAAAATTACAGACTTCTGAAACCAAAGGTCTATTGCACTTTGAAGTGTGTTTTTAAGTCGGTTGTATTTTATTTTATTTCACACAAAGTCGTGTAAGTTTATATTGAAAACCATGAAAACGACACACATGATAAAAAAAGAAAAAGAAAATTGCAGCCGCCATCTTCGATTTTCATTTTGACGTCACAATCGGCTTCAGCACTCTCGAAAACCATGAAAACGACACACACTACCAATTTTTCGATTTGCAGCCGCCATCTTGGACTTTCATTTTAACCAGTACTGAAACGGTTTTCCAACAGTCGATTGGTCCATGAACCGTTGGTCAACACCATTAACTTTTCATCTAAAGGACTTGTGACCCACGAACGTTTCCCCAACAGAACTCTACGTCAGTGAATGCTTAACCAACAGAATGTTTTGACCAATAACTTTTCACCCAAAGAACATTTGACCCATGTCAAATAGAACTTATAATGCAAGGGCGAGCGAAGCGAGCTCGGGACTTGGGGCACCCCGACTCGGACAGGTAGGGTTCGAAGGGATGATCGGCGGCTCAAGTGAGCGAGCAAAGCGAGCGAAGGGCAACTCGAGGTTAGGCTTGGTTAGGTTACTTTATACCCTTTTCACAGAAATAAAGGACTAAGTCTTATTATTATTTTACTTTCATCTTTCCCGGCGTCTGTTGGCCTTGTTCTTTGGGTGAAAAGTTATTGGTCAAAACATTCTGTGGGTAAAGCATTCACTGACGTAGAGTTATGTTGGCAAAACGTTCGTGGGTGAAAAGTCCTTTGGAAAAAAGTTAATGGTTTAAAGATAATGTTCACCAACGGTTCATGGGCCAATCGACGGTGGGTAAGCCGTTACAGTTTCATTTTAACCTCACTATTGGCTTCAGCACTCTCAAAAACCAATAAAACGAAACCCATAAAAAAAAATTGCAACCTCCGTTTTGGATTTTCGTTTTGACCTGCCTATCGGCTTCAGCACCTTTGAAATCTATGAAAACGATATCTATGACAAAAAATCAAAACAAAATTGCAGCCGCCATCTTGGATTTTCATTTTGACCTGACTATCGGCTTCAGCACCCTCGAAAACTATCAAAAGGACACCCATGACAAAACATTTTAAAAAAATGGAGCCGCCATCTTGGGTTTTCATTTTGACCTGACTATCGACTTCAGCACCCTCAAAAACCATGAAAACGACAAACATGATAAAAAAAAATTGCAGCCACCATCTTGGATTTTCATTTTGACCTGACTATCAACTTCAGCACCCTCGAAAACCATGAAAACGACACCTATGACGAAAAAGTTAAAAATTTAGGCAACCGCCATCTTTGATTTTCTTTTTGACCTCACTTACCGGGGTCAGGATCCTCGGAAACCATGAAAAATAGCTCTTTCTCTCTCTGTGTGTGTGTCTCTATCTACCTATTACTTTGAAAAATGAGGCATAACGCTTTTTAGTTATTTGACGATTTCTCCCTTAGAAGTCCTACCGCAAGCTCCTTATAAGAACTTCGTTAAAAAACGCTCTGCGTTATTCAACTTTCTATATCAATAATTATCTAACTTCTCTATCGCTCAGAACACCACATTAATTATTATTATCTTACATTATCCTCACTTTTTGTTTAAAATTATTTTATCGCCACAGGCGCCACTAAATAAACCATCAATGGAAAGCGATTTTGTTTAATATTATAATCATTATCATTACTTTTTAAAATAACATAGACATAAGTAGGTATCTGTGTTATTTCGTCATTTAAGTAAGCATAAACTAATAGGACGTGATTATTCACATCACAACAACAATATGTTTTCGTTAGTAGGTACTATATCGCGCCAATAGATGTCGTTACGTGTTACTAAAAAACGTAAAAAGTTGTTCTAGAATACTTTAAATTGATTATATCTTTTGATAGAGTGAAACGATTGCGATGAAATAAAAACTAATCACTGCTCCGAGTTCTACACCATATTTGAGTATAAAAAGTAACGGTATTGGTTTGGTACTTTTTACGTTGACCCTGTTCAAATCAATAATCTGTCACATCCAAACAGACAAACCGACAAACAGACAAACAGACAAAAATTCCAAAAATTGATGAAATGGCATCTGTTGGTTATCCTTTAACACCCCAACTATTTTTTTTGGAAATATTTTCAATGTACAGAAATGTCTCGTCTACAGATTTATTATATGTATAGATATAGACTAAGATTTTTCAAATAACTGTCCTCCCTTTTCACCACGACAGGGCTTTTTTTTTTTAAAGGCTTTGATACGTTTCCGTTTTTATTACTTATATAGTTTATAAACTCCCATTTCAAGCAGTAAAATCTACCCTTAAACTTTATTACCCTTTTCCAACCCGGTAAGAGTGGATTATTGAAAAACTCTAAAACACATTAATTTTTAGGATTCCATACCTCAAAAGGAAAAAACGGAACCCTTATAGGATCACTCGTGTGTCTGTCACAGCCAACTTGCTCCGAAATTAATGGACCGATGAAGTTGAAATTTGGTACACATAATTATGAATCTCTGAGACCCAAACACAGACGTGTAACGTAAATAAATGAATTTTGAATATGGGGTCATCTTTGGGGGCAACTAGATAATAAAAAAAAGTTTCGCAATCTGTACTGTGTGACATATCAATGAAAGGGCTTACTGTGAGGATCCAAAATATATCTTTTTCATAATTTTAAAGTAAATTTTATTAATGTTATTTAAGAAAATAGACGAAAATTGACCATTGCCCCCCTTATTTCCGAAACTACTGAACCTAAAATTTTGAAAAAAAAACAGAAAATAGTTCTATACCTATCTATAGATTACAGGAAAACCTATAAGAAGACTGTGGTCTTAAAACAACATGGTAAATCTCTCAACATTATGTGTACAAACTTCAATTTCAGTTGGAATGTATGGGAGAACATGTTTTTCAACTAACTACAATGTTATGTTTGTTCTTGGGATAAATTGATTCCAACTGAACCCTTCATTGTGCGTGGTTCGACACGCACTGGACCGGTTTTTTATTTCAAGTACATGACAGTGACAATATTTATTATTTACTGAGGCAAATGTTGCCAAATTTCAAGTTTCTATCCAAAGGATAAGATTTTTTATATTAACTGTATCCCACCTTGGGTCCACAGTTTTTATTCCCTTAAGGGTAAAATTTTGAAAATACGTTTGTGATGTTTCCATAACTTAACTCAAAGATCCTACCAATTTTCCAGTTAATCAAGCCACGCAATAAAATATTCTGTGAAATTGACTACTCCTCTTCACCCTGTTAGGGGTCGATTTTCGAAGAACCCTGTTAAACTTTAGATACTATTTACATAGTCTTTATACATACTGAGTTAACTGAGTTTCGAGTTTATTGGACCGCGTGTTAAAATTCTACCGTACAAACTGATACCCTCAATCTCCCGTTAGGGTAATAGGAAAAACAGAAAATGACAAACTTTATAATTTAGTTAGATACCTATGTATGTTAGGTACCTATGTATTTGTGCCAAGTTTTGAGTTTAAATTTATTTATACTTACCATTCTGAGGCCAATACAATAAGTTGTGAGACTCAGTCTGTCTGTCTGTCTGGCGACCAGCCTCAGCCGCTACGGCTCGCATGAGTGCCTATCCTTTGTTACGTGAGGGCAGAGGGGTTGAACTTCCCGCAACGCCGGAGATGACGCAGAAGCAACTTTAAAGTGTTTTGAGGTTAGGTTACAATAATTTTGTTCCCCAGTGGTAGATAACGAGAATATTTTTAAAGTTGTTTCGGTGTCCTCCAATGGTGGCCAAACAAGTGGTGGACATCGGGAATAATCGATTATCATTATAGCCGAAGTTATAAGAAACCCTTGAATATTCTGTACACAGACGCGAGTACCCGGACCTTCTGCGTCTGCCAGTGGTGACGCGCATTGCGCAGGCGCATGGCCGCACTCCGGCGCAAGTGTTACTGCGATACACGCTGCAGCGAGGCCTGGGTGCCATCCCTAAGAGCACTAACCCTGCCAGGATTAAACAGGTCAATATTTTATTCGGCAGGATAACAAAAAAATTACTTGTAAAGGTCACTTAGGGCTGATTGTTCCAACTACAGATAATTTTATCCGACGAATAATTTAGAATTTTTGACAGTTCTTCCATACAACATCTGTCAGACGTCAATTTTCTGTCGATTGACACAGCCTTTAGTAATCTACTAGATCTACTAATAACAAAAAAAAAAAACCGCCAAAAACACTGAAAAGCAAAAAATCATAAACCTTTTTTATTTTACTTTAATAACTAAGTTCTTAAACTAATGTAATAAGTATACCTAAGTAAATTTGAGTCGGCGCCAAGCAATCAGTGAACAAAAACCGGGCAAGAGCGAGTCGGACTCGCACACCGAGGGTTCTGTACCATATGTTTTTAAATTTTCATCGGCGAGGCCTATATTCGTCAGAGAATTTTAAAACTGCACGCTGCGTTGTAAAATATTGCAGTTTTAGATCAGCGCCATCTCTTGACCGATGGTAAAACTAATTTAACTTTTGTTTATAATTTCTGAAAAAGTGTGCTATTTAGAGACATCGTTTTATTTTTCCTGTAATCTTTACATAAACTTCTATTACATAGAATAATTTCAGATTTTTCTCTGTACAAACTTCGGAGGTAATAAGGCTTCGGATTTTGTTACGGAACCCTAAAAACCAGTCAAGAGCGAGTCGGAGTCGCGCACCGAGGGTTCCATACAAATTTGTAGGTACCTATGTAAATAATTTATCACGGTTTTTTTTTATGTACCTAACTACCTACTTTACGGTTTTCGAATTTTTTCCTGTACTTGTGCTACATCACCTTGCTTCTTGCCTTTCATGATTCTGGGTCAACGGGAAGTAACCTATTAATTTTTTCACAGCTTCAAGGGACCGCAGACCTGAGTATATGGTTTTAATTTCAGCTCGATACCTCCACGCATTCCCGAGATAAAGGGTCTTGACAGACAGACAGACGGACAACAAAGTGATCGTATAAGGGTTCCGTACTTCCGTTTTTTCCTTTTGAGGTATGAGGTACGGAACCCTAAAAATGAAGCAATGGATTTAGCAAAATTTCCTTCAAAATGATTCAGATTGAGATTACACAATTAGGCTGTTGTACTTAGTGTGTTACGCAATATGGTTCCTAGATAACTCAGGAACATATAAATTGAAAAAGTCACTTTGGTTGGCCCGGATTTGAACCCCATGCGTCCATCACTACATTCGAAAATTCATATAGGTAACTAAACGAATTAAATATTATTTGTTCATCAGAACATCTCGCTGTGGGACTTCGAGTTGAATGAAACAGAAATGAGCGAGCTTGCCTCACTGGACCGGGGAGAGGATGGACGTATCTGCGACTTCGCATTCTTCCCCGGGATCGAAAAGCACCCCGAGTTCCCATTCAAGAAATAGATATTAAATATGGTTAACAAAAAAAATATTGAATAATCAAATATGTACTAAAAAAATAAAAGAACATCAATACTTTTGTTACTTTTTTCCACACTGACACGAGATATCAAATGTAGTAACGACTCCTTCCACAATCATTTTACCTCTGACAGCAGCAACCCAACAGCAAACTTGTTCTAATGAGAATAAAGATCACTGTGATTTAGATAGATAAGCTAAATAAGAGACATAGTTAGTATTTTTATATCACGAAGCGACGCACGCTTTGCTTGTGGTAAGCAAGTGTACACGCTGTGAGTGTGTGTGTGTGTGTAAGCGCAGGAGCTCTCGGTAGTTTCAGTATAGTCTAAAAGTTTAAAGTATTCTAGTTTCAGTAGTCTAAAAGTTTAAAGTATTTTAGTTTCAGTATAGTCTAAAGTATTCTATGCTCGGTACCGTCCAAGACAATGGCAAAGTCGGAAGTGTGTGTTATGTGCTGGCGCTACTCGTCTTTACGCACTAATAAAGCGTTTTTGTAGCTACCTACTAATTCCATACACATTGAAACTGGAATGAGTAGATTTATGGAATATTCTTATGTTGGTCCCTATGGTCGGACCCAAACCCAGACCACGTAAAAAAAAGAAGGAAAGAAAATAAGTTTTCATACCACTTGCTCAAAAAAGTGTCATTCTATGCCACAAAAAGCGAACATAACAATAGTCATTTTTAATCTGTTAAAAACAGGGAAAGAAAATTGTACTGAATTTCATTCATCCTCTAGGGGGAGAATGTGATTTAAATTTGGAATACTTACCGAAATTTATACTGAACTACATCTGTGTTTACACCATTGAGTTTGTATTAAAGCATCACAGAGTACTTTTTGATAGAGTGTAAAGCATTATACATCTTTTTGAAAAAGGAATACGCATTTATTATGCAGTTATGATTATTAAATAAAATTACGAAAACCGACGAGGCCGTATGAGCTTGATGCCTTTGCTTTTCCGAAAAAATATTAGTCTAGGAATTTGCCGCGTTTTTGTTTTCTTCAAATACATACTTAAACGTTAAGTTTATTTTACTTTATTTTTATAAATAAGTTAATGTTCTAAAAATACGTTACGATGTTAAATCAAAGCGACAGTGACAGTGAATTGTCGGATTCCATCAGTGCAAATACTGCCGCAATTATAAATAATTTGCTTCCAACAAAATCCAAGGAAAATTATGTAAAAACTTATGAAGAATTTTCAACGTGGAGAAGTGCGAAAGGCCTATCAATTTCAGAATCAGTACTTCTTGTCTATTTGTGATTATTTATCCAAGACAAAGAATCCGAATACACTTTGGTGCATATACCCAAAACTGAAAGCTACAATAAGCATCAAACACAGCATTGAAATAAATAGATTCACTAAATTACTGGCTTTTTTAAAAAGAAAATCAGAAGGGCATTGCGCAAAGAAGTCTAAAATTATTACGACTCAAAATGTGGACTTCTTAATGAAGCTCCTGACGAAATTTTTCTGGCCACTAATGTTGGCAACACAGAGTGAAGCCGATATATTACTTCACTCTATGGAGTGAAGCTTGGAGTACTGGCTGGCGGTGAAGATTTTGAAGGAAGGAACTTCCATAGAGTATAATAGAAAACCAAAAAAACGCGTTTGATTTTGTTGCATTATTATTTTCGGATTATTATATGTTTGCTTAAATATCTAAGTGTTTTAAACACCCTCCGTATAGAAATAGTTAACATCAGAAGTGTGCATACAACTTCTCGCGCCCCAAAAGTAAAGTTAATAAATAATGGGTAAAACTGGTAAAAGACGCGTAAGTAAGCGTAAACACAGGGCAAAGCGCGCTCGTAAATCATCTAGTAGTAGCAATACGAGTTCTAGCAGTAGCAGATGTAGCAGTACGAGTTCTAACAGTAGCGGCTCAAGAACACCCCCGCTGGCATCTCGCAAAATGATAAAGGTGTATATGGCAAAAGATACCGGAACTGTGAGTACAATTTTGCATAATATGATACCGGATTTTGACCCTTTGAACGATAATATTACTTCTTGGTTAAATGTGATAGAATCGTATGCATCAACATTTTCCTGGACGGATAGTATAATACGCTATCAGGCACTGAATAAGCTCAAAGGCTCTGATAAAATTTGGTACGAATCTTTATTGCGTAATGATCACATGTGGACTACTTGGCTGTGGAAGGATTGGAAGGAAAATCTGTCTAATACATATAGAGTGAAGAGAAATATGTTTGACCTACTTAAGGAAATCGTCGACCGGAAACCTGTGGAAAATCAATCGCTTTATGATTTCTTTTTTGAACAAAAATCAAAAATTGATAGGCTGTGCTTAAATTTTACTGAAAATGACGTAATCTCGATAATTTTAGGAAATATCGGCGATAATAACATAACAGCGTCTGTTGAGGCCAGCAACTTTAAATCATGCGATAGTTTAGCTGGATTTTTGCACAGCTGCGTTTACAAAGCAAAAATCGTTAAACAAATGGTTAACCACAGCAACACTCGTGATAATGTTAAGATTCCATGTCAAGTTCAAAGTTCTGTTTCTCAAACATCAACGGCAAATACGACAACCAGATCATCCGTGACTAATCTAACCCCAAGTCAATGTAAACCCATAGAGTGTTATAATTGCGGCGGCAATCACAAACGATTTCAATGTTCGGTAAAATGTGAATTTTGCGGTAAAAAAGTTCACTCGGAAACTTCATGCTTTCACAAAAAGAATTCAAAAAGTGACAAAGTTGAACAAACAAATAACCAGGAAACAAAATACGTACAATTTTCTAATACGAAAGACAAGTTCTGTAAGAAAATAGGCATTAACGGTTTTGTTCATGAAGCATTCATAGATACCGGGAGTAGCTGTTCTATAATGACATCTAATTTGGCAGAACAGTGTAATCTCCAAAGAATTCCGTTGAAAAACCCCTTAACACTGCAGGGATTTTCCAAAGACAATTTAAAAAACGTAACGGAGGTGGTGAAGGTAGGCATACAATTAGATTCCGTGAAAATAGACGAGATTGAGTTATACATTTTGGATGAGCTATCGGGATGTGACGTACTTTTAGGACGCAACGTGACAGAACGGTCTGATTTAATGTATTCGCGAATTGGTGAAACCTTAACGTTTCAAAACGTAAAACATTTTGAAGACTTCTGCAACGTTGTTGGTGAAATATCCCTAGAGTTCGATACAGATTCTCACCGCAATGAGTTGATTAATCTATTCGATAAATATCAGCAATGCATGGCTACGAATATAAGCCAACTAGGGAAAGTAGAAGGTCATGAAATGGTCATAAATTTAAACGATAAAAAACCTGTGCAGTTGAGACCATACAGGACATCTCATTCGGAAAGGCAAATTGTAAGAAGCATGATAAACGAACTTTTAGAGTATGGTATAGTCCGTGAAAGTAAATCCGAATATGCGAGTCCAGCTCTGCTTGTGAATGAAAAGAACGGTGAAAAACGATTGTGTATTGATTACCGCGCATTGAATAAAGTTACAACGAAAGATAAATATCCGATGCCACGTATTGAAGACTTGATAGATAGACTACAGGGCTGTAAATTTTTCACAAGTTTGGATCTTAAAAGTGGCTACTATCAAATTAAAATGGCAGAGGAATCTATTAACAAGACCGCTATTATAACTGAGGACGGACACTATGAATTTATGCGCCTCCCATTCGGTCTAGTCAATGCACCATCGTGTTTTCAACAAATGATGGACAAGGTCATGGGGAACTTGAGGTTTGGTAAAATTGTTATTTATTTAAATGACGTTTTGATAATAATTGAGACGGCTGAAGAAAATCTTAATCTTCTTGAGAAGGTACTGGCAATCTTTAAGGAAAATGGCCTTACGCTTAACCTAAAGAACTGCCATTTCTTAAAGTCAGAAATAGAGTTCTTGGGCTATAGTAAACTCTAGAGGTTTTGAAGCCGTGCGAGAGTAAAGTTAGGGCACTTAAGGGATTCCCGGTCCCAAAAACAATCCATCAGCTTCGCCAGTTTCTTGGCCTCATCAGTTATTTTCGCAAGTTTATCAAAAACTGTGCCATGCTTTCTAGCCCGCTTTCCAAATTACTAAAAAAAGACTGCCTTTGGGTTTGGAATTCTGAGCAAGATCGCGCCTTCACGGTATTAAAATAAACGTTAAGTTCAGACGATATTTTGACATTATTTGACCTTGCCAAGCAAAACATACTATATACTGACGCAAGCAGAAACGGAATTGCAGGCATTTTGATGCAGGTTACGGATAATGGTGAAAAACCATTCATCCATTATTATTATAGCCGTCAAACTACTGAAGATGAAAAAAAATACCATGCCTTTGAGCTTGAACTGCTAGCTATCGTTCAATCTTTGGAAAAGTTTAGGCGCTATTTGTTAGGGGCTAATTTCCGTATAGTGACAGACTGCAGTGCGGTAGGTACGCCATGCATTAACAAAAAAAGACATAATTCCCCGAATTTCGCGGTGGGTGCTTTCTACGCAAGAATTCTCTTTCGATATTGCTCATAGAGAGGACACTCGTATGCAGCATGTAGATGCTTTAAGTAGGAACCCGTTAAGGTCTGGGGAAAAATCTGAAGCGGAAATAGTCATGTCTATAACGGAAGCGGATTGGTTGCTCTCAGTTCAACTGCAAGATCCTCGGATAGTAGTAATTAGGCAGAATTTAAAGTCGGGTGAAGTAGACAAACATAGGGATGTATTCAACAAATACGAGCTTCTTGGTAATAAAGTATTTCGACGTACAAGTCACGGTCGTCGCTGGGTTGTCCCAAAGAAATGCATATGACAAAGGAGATGTTTCAAAATGGGCCAGGTCTATGTACAGTAACTCAAAAAAAAGAGAAAAATCCATAGAATTCAGGAAAAATACAGATAATTCAATTAAATGTATACTGTTCTGGTAGTGAATTGATACTTATCAATTATTTTTATCGACTTTCAACATGGCGTCTCACCGATTTAGTTACTCTGTGCTTAAAAACAAGGACAATTAACCATTGATCATAGAAATAGAACTGTTAGCTGTCACAAAAGTGTCACTTCAGTCACTTTCGTCTTGTCGTCGGTCGTGATTGTGTTCGTTTTGTTTTGAGTTTCTGGAGTTCTTTTTAACAACCTCGCTTTAGTTTTTTGGATTTAATACCGTTTCTTTCCCATCTGTTTGCCTAGCTTTCGTTTTTGGACTGTTACCCGGCTTGTGTTGTAAGGACTTCGACTTTCTTGTGTGGTTTCCTCCACAGAAATAAACATGTCAAACGTCATTAATCAATCAAAATGACAGTTTACCGCCATGACGGGTTTTTGTTGTGTGTTGCAATTTCAAGTGTAATTTCTTGTGTTTACCAGCAAAACAAGCCATTTTAAAGTAATTGGACAGTTAAGAACTGTTTTAAATGAATTTTCCTATTTTTTTGTATAGTGTACAAGGACCTGGCCCAGGCTCCATACATTTTGAAACATCTCCTTTGTATTTATCTCGGCGGTACCTAATACGGATAGTAGTAAAGTAATTAGTGAACTTGAAGGTCATCATCTGCCTAGCCTTTTCTCAACTATGTTGGGGTCGGCTTCCAGTCTAACCGGATGCAGCTGAATACCAGTATTTTACATGGGGCGACTGCTTATCTGACCTCCACAACCCAGTTACTGGGTAATACGATACCCCAATTAGTGAACTTGAAGGTATAGCAGAGATATTCGGCAACCCTCGTAGGCTTGTTACGGATGCTGGTTCTGCTTTTACGTCAAACATTTTTAAGGAATTTTGCAACGGTAAAAATATTCGCTTGCATACAATAGCCACAGGCATACCGCGTTCAAACGGCCAAGCCGAAAGATTTAATAAAACTATTCTGGAGGCCATGAAAACTATGGGTGCAGATTTTTAGATAGATTAGATGAAGATTCTAGGGATAACTGTATTACGCCATTACAACAGGCGATCAATAGTACGTATCACAAAACGATCAAGGCAGTTCCATGTGAGGTGATGTTCGGGTATAGACTATGTACCGATAGACAGCTTTCCTTGCCTGAACTTGAGCATGATGACGAGCATAGTACGGATGTGACGAAGTTGCGTAAAAGAGCGGACGAAAATATAAAGAATAGTGCCAGAAGAAAAGATTCGACCGGTGCCGTACTAAAGCTAAACTTTATCATGAAGGAGACTTAGTCCTTATTAAAATACAAAGCCAAACAAATGACGGACGCAGTAAAAAATTACTGCCTATTTTTAAAGGCCCATTCCAAATAACGAAATGCCTGGATAAAGATAGATACGAAGTCAAAGATATGCGGGGCAGTGAAAGAAGTTGCAGAACGTATACTGGGGTGGCCGCTGCTGAGAACATTAAACCCTGGATTAAAATTGACAACTGGTGTGTTGATTGATGCATCATTAGTAGGTGCAAAAAGGCATGTTGGCAAGGTAAAAAAATAAAATATATATTTTTTCTAAATTTTAAAGCCGCCTCAACGTCTTTGGGAAAAGGCTAGGCAGATGATGATATATACTATTTAATTTTACTTGACATAAGATACCTGGTCAATAATTCTTGCTTTGTATAATTTTCAGTTTCTGCTCAAGTTGATTACATTCAATTGAATTCATACAAATCATACAAAAAAAAGTGTTATAGTCACTTGCCAGAATCGAGGTGGTGAGCTGAAACAGTTACTGCCTAAGACTAAAGGAGTGAAATGGACCAGGCATCACCTTGGATTAAGGAAGTGAGCTAAAAACAGTAGCAAACAGGTTGTCTAAGCTTAAAGACTACTCTGTTTTCCGATCCAGTACAATTTGAAATGGGAATAACTTACTGCAGAATAATTCACAAAGTGTCCTAAGTCTAAAGGGGCTTTGTTTTGAGTTCTGTAATATAAGAGCTATGGTAGATTCATGAATGGGATTACCAGTTGCAGAGTAGGGAGAGTTCCTAAGCCTAAAAGACAGGAACGATGTAAACCCTGCAACTGGAGTTCTATTGAATCATGATTGGCCGAAGCATTTATTGTTTTATATTTAGGAACACATTACATTATCATAAAGTGTATGCTTTCAGATATGTGTTTATTTAAGCTAAGTAAGACTGATGGTGTGCCTGAGGACATGCACTACGCAGGAGGGCCGTGTTGGCAACACAGAGTGAAGCCGATATATTACTTCACTCTGTGGAGTGAAGCTTGGAGTGCTGGCTGGCGGTGAAGATTTTGAAGGAAGGAACTTCCATAGAGTTTAATAGAAAACTTCCCGCCATTATTATTTTGCTGATACCAAAAAACGAGTTTGATTTTGTTGTATTATTATTTTCGGATTATTATATGTTTGCTTAAATCTCTAAGTGTTTTAAACACCCTCCGTATAGAAATAGTTAACACTAAAGTAAGTATACATGATTTAAATAAGAATATTTCGTATCTTAGCAATGGTAATTATTCTATATATTTACCTGTTTTTTATCTTTGTTATAGGTGGCCTTAATTTTTGGACTCAATGGTGCTTGCCGCGGATGTGAACTTGTAAACTTAAAGGTGGAGGACGTTGAAAATCATTCCAATGAGTTACTGCTGATTAATGTAAAGAAAACTAAGACAAAGAAAAATCGGTCATTCATTGTACAAGGACAATATACTAAAATCATTCATAAATATCAAGCATTACGTCCCACCAACATGGAAAACAATAGATATTTTATAAACTATCGGAATGGGAAATGTACTCGACAAGCCATCGGCAAAAATAATAAAAAATATTTAAAACTTAAAGATGTTGAACTCTACACCGGTCACTGCTTTAGAAGAACTTCGGCGACTTTCTTGGCGGATTCAGGGGCGGATATTACGTCAATAAAAAGACACGGTGGTTGGAGCTTTGATAGAGTAGCTGAGGGTTATATCGAAAGCTCAATGGCGAATAAAACCATATTAAGCATTTAAATTAACAAAAATATAAAACTTAATCCATCAGAGCCACAACCATCAACTTCCGGCATCTTATCTTCGTCCGTAACTCACGATGCACCACCACCACTATCTCCGACGTATACTACGAGGGGGCGTTTTTAAGTACGCGGAATGGAGGGTGAGAAGTGAAAATAAAAATACTAAATTATTTTTCTTTTTCAATATATTCACCTGCTACCCTTATACATTTTTCAGATCTTTGAATTAGCTTATGTATACCTTCATAAAAATGCTTTGTCTTTGTCCGAAAAATAAGCTGAAACCGCGTCCTTCACTTCTTCATCAGTTAAAAATTTCTTCCCACGAAGTTCTTTTTTCAGTTTTGGGAAGAGGTAATAATCACTGGTAGCCAGGTCTAAGCTGTAGGGTGGATGGTCTAAAATATCGAAGCCCACCTTATGCAGGGCAGCCAACGCAACACGGCTCTTGTGAACAGGCGCGTTGTCGTGAATAAGATGGACACCTTTGGTCAATTACCCCTTCTTTTTTCTTTAATGCTTTCTTTCAACCTCGCGAGGATAGAATGGTATTCTCCGGTTATAGAAACGCCTTTATCTTTATAATCGGTCAACAGGATCCCTTCTTAATCCCAAAACACTGTTGCCATGATTTTTCCAGCTGATTGTGACACTTTAAACTTCTTGGATGGTGGTGTGCCTTTTTTGTGCCACTGCATAGAGTCCTGTTTCGACTCAGGTTCATAATGATGAACCCAAGTTTCATCTCCAGTAACAATTCGACTTAATAGTCCATCCTTATCTTCGTTACAGAGGTCCAAAAACGTGCGAGAACACTCCACGCGGTGTTGTTTTTGAGGCGGCGTGAGCATTCTTGGCACCCATCTTGCACTGATCTTTGTCATGCCAAGATGATTGTGTAGAATTTTGAAAATTGTCGTATCCGATACTCCAACCATTTCTGCAAGCTGTTTCTTCTTAAGTCTAGCATTTGCCAGTATTATTTTTTCGACTTTTTTAATGATTTCCGGAGTAGTCACCTTGATCGACCGTCCGGGCCGTGGGTCGTCTTCAAGTGAGGTCCTGTCTTGTTTAAAGAGACTGTGCCACTTGTAAACCATGGTTTTACCCGGGCAAGAGTCACCATAAACGGATTCCATCTCTTCCAGGATATTTTGAACTGACTTTCCTTGCTTGGTAAGGAACTTTATTACGGCACGGTACTCGATTTTTTCCACAATTCACACTTTCTTCCCAATTGAGTTGTTTGCTTGACGATAGTTCAAAGACTAATGATCCAATTAAGATAAAACCTGGTATTTATACTTATATTGAGTGGCTGAAGTTGTGGCCATCCCGATAATGACCTGTTGTTAACCCTTCCCCTCCATTCAGCAAACTTATAAACGCACCCTCCTATCTACAATGAAACGCAAGTTCCTCAGACGCAAGAACAGAGATCGAATACTCAAATCAACTCATCAACAATAAATGTACCAAACAAAAATGTAACTCTCTCTATCAATAATTGGGCCAATGTTTCGAATGTTAACTTTTACTTTTGACATTATTTTTAATAAATGTTTATCTCATATTATTATTGTGTTAATTTTTTCGCAAATGGTACGAAAAGTAGAGTATTTTCCTCGGTGATAAAGCTGTCTTAGTCTTGGGTGAACTTAAATCCCTCGCTACACTCGCGATTTAAATCGTCACCCGCGACAGAAGACACTGCTTTATCCCCTTGGTTAATAATCTACTATTATTTGACCCAGGGTAAGTAATGCTGTGTAAACTCCTGCAATTAACTCTGTGACAATTTCCTCTTCATTTAGACAAAGAAACTACCCCCAAATGCAATCTAAAAGAAATGACAAGTATCGAGAGTACAAGAGAAGAGAACTAAGAGACAGATAGTATAGTATGTTTGCTTTGGCCCTATACAGTGGCAGGAACATCGATACGCATCCTTATCCATGGATTCAGTACCTAATTCAGGACTCGCATGCATTGATATGTTTCGTACGTTATTAAAAAAAAAAGTTGTCTCATACATTTTGA
The DNA here is from genome assembly GCA_963669345.1 of Gortyna flavago. Classification (NCBI taxonomy): domain Eukaryota; kingdom Metazoa; phylum Arthropoda; class Insecta; order Lepidoptera; family Noctuidae; genus Gortyna; species Gortyna flavago. The sequence goes on from OY770142.1 coordinate 7,612,948, forward strand.
CCGCGTAGGTACTTATTGCACTTTTGTGTGAAACAGCAGATTTTTATTTTGATAACCTAGGTACTAAAAATTTCATTCAAACTCAAACTCAAAGCATTTATTTCGTGATCATCAGAATGAAATGACCGATCAGCTTTAAAATATTACTAAAATCGAATACCTATTTGCTACTATTTGATACCTTTGTTTAAATAATTGGTACCTAATTAATAACTGAGAAAATTAATTTTAAAACTAATTACAGACACTTTTGAATTGTCAAGGGGTCAGTCGGAAAGATGAAGCTAGTTGCCCATTCCAAAGCGTAGACGGTGCTTAAGGAGAAGAACGGGCAAGAAACTCCATGGACACTCTTTTAAATCAAATAATATGGTTACAAAGACTTGGTTACAACATTCATGTTAAAAATTATGCATGTGAGAATGATGCAGAACGTTAAAAGCGTCCGTAATGAAAAGACGTAAAACATGAAAAAAAAAACAATTAAAATTAAATTAAAATAAGTCATGGCAGCAAGGTCCCTACTGACAGCGCCCGTTCACGAACGTGACGCATGTAATAGCACCATTCACCTCAAACATTTTGAAGGGAGCTAATGATCCAACACATGACATATCCTCAGCCGCCAGGGCACATTCAAGTCAATGCAAGACGTACCCAGTAAATGGTAGTTTTATAGTATGACATAGTACTCACTCATAAATATGCATGTGCTATGAAATTATGCAATACTAGGAGATTGAATTTATATAATGCAAAAATTGTATTTTAAAATCTTCAGCAGCTCCAACAGTATTTTCCAATGCTAATCAATTTATTTGTGCGTCCTTATGGAGCAGGACCAGCGTTTAGCCAAGCATTTTTATCAGCGATGTAATCCCCCAATTTATAATGCCTGACTGCATAGTGTGCGTTTTATATATTCTGCCACCATGTATTATTATCTAACTCGTCACAAACACGACCGTTCCGTAATATTCTAAATTGTGACGTAGAGCTCCGCAAGTGACCTATGCTCTCTTATTTGCATAAGAGGTCTGTCTACCATAGAACGTCCAGCGACTTAACCCTTGTAGGTATTTGATTGTTCGTCGCGTATCGATTTTTATACTTAATTTTACGGAATATAAACGGTCGAGTCAGTCTTTTCTAATTTATCAACTTTATTTGTCGCTAATACTCGTAGTCTTTGACGTTTTAACATTATTACGTTTTTAACCGACTTCAAAAAAAGGAGGAGGTTCTCAATTCAGTTGTATGTTTTTCTGACTTCTACTTAGATAATCTTATTCCTTTAAAGGTCCAATAGTCTAACTTTGCACCAAAATTAAATGAGTAAATTCTTGGCCATTTCAAATCCTATCCAACACTATCTTTTTACCCGACTGCGCCTGAAGGAGGGTTATAATATTTTTCAAGTGTATGTCGATTTATGTATATTTCTTAGGCGCGCTCTGTAGCCTAAACGGCTTGATCGATTTCAGATTGAGAGGTTCCGTTAGATTCGTCTTAATTGTGACAGTGACACTGGGTACCGGTACCGGCATCAAAATTGAAAAAAAAAAATGGCCGATTTTTGGCGCTCTAATAGGTACTTGTCTTCAAATTATAATTTTTTTCACAACCTATCGAGTGGGGTATCAAAATAAAGGGTTTTAAAAGATGATTACAAAAATATATAAGTACAACTTATATGGTTAAAAGTATTTCGAAGTGAAAAATCGTAAAAAAAACAGGTACTTTCCTACTAAGAACTAAATCGTCTGCGAAATCTTTCACATTTCGACGGTAAAAAGCGACATTTTGGTCAAATATGAGTTATATATGCACTCCTACGTAAAATTTTCCGCTCTCGAATGCGCTTACTCCCATGGCTCTACGATGACTTTTTTTGGCGTTTATACTCTAGCAAAAAAAATTACTTAAATGACAAAATACGTCAGTTTTTCTAAAATTTAAAACTGAACGGCTCTCCTGAACATTTCATTTTTTGTCGCTTATATATCCTATTTCCTCTTAACCGTCGATTTGTAAACTAAAAAAAGCTGGAAATAAAAAAAAAACTAAAAAAGCCGACTGCGGTAAAAAACTTAAGTTAAATAAAAAAAACTGATAGGCTAAAAACAAGCCCATTTTAAATTAAATAAATGTTAGAAACAGGCGGGACCCATACCATTTTTATTATATTTTCAAATTCAAATTGGGTCCCGCCTGCTTCCAACTTTTATTTAATTTTAAAATGGGCTTGTTTTTAGCTTTTCAGTTTTTTTGAGTTTTTACCGCAGTCGGGTTTTTTTTGTTTTTAATTACTTTTTTTCTACTAACCTTGTTGTTTATCTGTTTCAGAGAACGTTTAAAAAACATATTCAACAGTACAAAAGGCGGGTTTTTCAGTCCTGAAAAAGAAATATGAACGAACGAAGCCGGGTGTGCAAACCAGTCCACGCAATCGTAATAGTATTAAAATGCAAACAGTTTTTTAGAATATATTGAAATTAATGTAGGCATTGTTGTAAGCAGGCACTCACACTCCGTTGTAAAGTGGCATGTCACGCTGTAGTACTATGTGCCGTTGTTAGCTGGATGACTGTGCTGCCGTGGCTTTGGAAATTAGTGTTGTAATAACTTTGAAATTATGTCGGTCATATTAAGGGGTGCAGTGAAATTATATTACTATTTAAATGAAGATATTTCAGGTACAAACTTAATTAATTAACTTATGCAGTTTAAATTAAGTAAATATTATGCAGTTTCGTAATAGCTCTTTATTCCATCAAGACCCCAGGACGCAAGAATGGTTCCTAATGAAGTCGCCCTGGCTGGGACTGGCCATCATGATACTCTACTTAGCAACTGTGTTCAAGTGGCTGCCTGAATTCATGAGCAAGAGACCTGCTTACGATCTTAGAAGAACTATTGCAGCTTATAATGCTATTCAAATAGTGGGCTGCGCATATATCGCATACAAAGTAAGTATTACCTACATTTCTTATATACGACCTCCTAAAAATCATCAGCCTACTTGAACTCTATGATCTCTGTCCTTGACAGTCTCCTGCATATAATGGTTTCTGACAAATTCCTCTATAGCCTCTATTAAAAAGTACTCTTTGTCTATAGCACCCCTGTGTCACGGTTATTGATCACACAATATTACTAAACTCTCACTCTATCAAAAAGTACTCTGTGTACTAAACTTTAAGACGTGGTGTGGCTAGCGAGAGGTGCGAGGATGGAAACTCGCTGATGTGGTACAAGACCCACATCTCACTTTTAGCACAAGCACACGACACCTATGCTTAAGACAGAGCGATGCGAGAAGAAAGACAAGGAAGTCTGACATTACCCACACGGGGATTAACAGCTAGGAAGAAAGAGAAAAGTGGAACTGAAGTGGTAATGGACCAGCCATATCCGACGAAGAACAGGACCAAGAGCCGTTGGAGCAGACGAATCCTTTTAGATGGATCGACGACCTCAAAAGAGCGGCTGGGACAGACTGGATGAGGAAAAGGCGACGAACCGGGTGTTGTGGGAGAGGCCTATCTCCAGGCAATGGACTGCAATTAGCTGAGCTGATTGATTCATTGAACTACCAGAAAACTCTTACGTTTCCTTTTTAGTACGGTATGAGAAAAATGAAAGTTAACTACATATTTGTAGTTAACTTTCATTTTTCTCATACCGTTATACTTTATACTACCGCCTGTTTAATCTATTGATCAAACAGGCAACTTATATAGCGAGTAAACTATAATCCTACAATCCTATCCTACTGGTATTATAAATGTGAAAATTTGTGAAGATGTTTGGATGTTTTTTACTCAATCACGCAAAAACTACTGAACGGATTTGGATGAAATTTTGTACACAGATAGTTTATAACCAGGATTAACATATAGGATACTTTTTATCCCGATATTCCCACGGGGTCGAAACTAACTTGGGTGAAACCGCAGGTCCTGCTAGTAAATTATACTTTTTTTACAGAGTCTAACCCTAGGATGGCTAAATCATTACTCGCTAATATGCCAAGGAGTAGACGATGCACCGCATAGCGTCGAATATGCGTGGAGTGTGTGTTACGGATACTTTATCATGAAACTTGTTGATCTTCTGGATACGGTACGTACGGATCAGCGATTATAATTACTTCCCTTCTTATTTGCTATGTGGCCCAATTTAAAAGCTGGTAATCTAATCCCGCCATCGCCCTTTAACTACCGGACTACCAGAGGTACTGCAGCGTACTATCCACACTTGGTTGATATCTCGACCAGTGGTTATGCGCACAAACAAAGCGTGGAACTCTCTGCCAGCGTGTGTTCCCTTCCACATTTCATGTTGTAGCCTTCAAAGTAAAAGTGAACAAGCATCTTCTGGGCACGCTCGTTCCATCATAGACCTCATCCATCGCTTTCCATCAGGCGTGATCGAGGGTAAGTGCAGACCCATTGTGAAATAAAAAATAAACTGATGTGTTTATTATTTGCGTAGAACAGATTGTACATAATACTTCAATATGCGATGTGATCTTATAGGTATTCTTCGTGTTAAGAAAAAAACAGAACCAAGTGACATTCCTGCATGTGTACCACCACTTTGGGATGGTTGCCGTTGCTTGGGGCATCGTTAAATGGGTACCAGGTAAGTTGTATCTAGGATAGGAGCTTTTAATTTCACGTGGGATTTGATAGGCTTTCTTTCTAAAACAGAATACCTAGTCATGTCATGTGTTTACGAAAAAAGAACAATGGTAGCCTAAACGTTAGTGTGGTGGAAAAACCGGGCAGGTGCATGTCGGATCTCGCACAGTAAAGGGTTCCGTAGTCGGGATAAGTATTGATTTTATCGACCGCAGAAATAAGTTTGTATTTCTAAAAGAAACTATGAAACCTAAGTTATTTCATCGGTTGTAACCGAAAATATTGTGTCAATATTTTCGGTACGGGTTTCAAAAACGATTCAATTAAAAGCAAAGTCACATAAACATCATACCTAAGTTTTTTTAAATTCCAATCCAACAACAATTAAGATGTTACATAAATGGATCATCAGCACCCAAATTGCTTAACGAACTATCAATCACTATCTGAATAATTTTGAAGGATGTTGCTAATCCATTGCTTCATATATTCGAAAAATTTGACCGCTCAACAATGTCAATAAAGCAATGAATGTGGTTGAACTGTCAAAATGAAAGCCATTGCTACTGATAGTGTGTTACGCAATTACTTACCCCGCAGGAACCTTTGAAAGATTAATGAAGAACTTTTTCACCACAGGTGGTCACGGGACTATGCTGGTGACTTTGAACTCGATTGTCCACATTATCATGTACGGCTACTACCTGCTGACCACGTGGGATGACTCCTACAAACAGTCTATCTGGTGGAAGAAACATGTCACTCAAGTGCAGATCGTAAGTGTAAAGAGTCATTGGACAAAATTGTGGTTTAGTCCCATCTCTTCCCCTATGCAATTATAACTACAAAAAATATCGTTTGTTGGTAAAAACGCATAGGGGAAGAGAAGGGACTAAGCCAAAATTGTATGGGACTTGGTGCGATTACCACCACAAACGAGACCTAATTCACTGAGTAGTCTATTAGATAAGGAGTAACTTTTACTAAGATAAGGTACCCATAAAAAAATTAGTTGTCTGTAAACTTGGTTTACGGACGATAATTTAACGTGATAACGTCGAGATAGATGCGTCACAAGCCTAACGCATAGGCCGATCGTGCCTCTCTATCGCTTGTACCGCGCTCTCGCTTGCACGTTCGTCTCAGGCGGAACGTGACAATTATGAGTCATGCTTTTTCGTGCGACCAGTCGGCGTAATCGATTTATAAGACGTTATTACGTCAAAAACTTGTCTATAGATGTGGCAATTCTCGTAATTTTAAGATCGTTCATAGTCTGATCTCAGTCTCAGTCTGTCAAATTAATCTTTAATTTTCCTAAATTTTTGACAAGTTTTTGACATTTGTTTGTCGCCGAGATGAGACTGCGACTAGATTTTGAACGTTTTAAATTACGAGAATAAAATTGGCCTTCAGTTATCTATAGCTAAATAGTGATTATTGCTTTTTCAATAGCTAATGTTAACCTAAACGGCTCGATTGATTTTAACAAATAAAGTATCATTAGATTTGTCTCGACGTCGTGTGTCCGTGTGTAGGTAGACAATAAATTGTCATTAGTGGTGGCAATAGAACCATTTTTGCCCATTGTCTTTTATGTTCTTTTATACAATCTTTATTAAAATTTGAGGCGCTTCAATAATAGACAATATTGGTAGGTAAATCACGTGAGCACGACCTATTGTCTACGTAACTTGTTAAGGCGCTACCTCGAAAATCTATAATCCTCGAAAACTTACTAAGCGAGCGAAAGTGATGCAATTACTTTTGAAATGCAAAAGAAGATCAGGCTATAATGTGTGCGCTCGAAATAAAACGACGTATGTGCCAAAATGAATTTAGTCCTTTTTTAACAAAATAAATTAATTATTTAAAACTACTTTGAGTGAACTTTGATATGATAATTCTCTACGTTTTAAAGTAAATTCCATTGAATAATTGTTAAGCGTTACCCCGCGCCGTGATGCCGAAAAAAGTAAAAAAATTGATGCAATTTGTTTGTATCGAGAAAAATTCATTGAATCGTGTATTCCTTTTACATGATACTAGACTAGACCATAGAGTCAAAAAACATATAGGTACCAAAATGTTAAATCCCTATCAAATTACACGACATAGAAAAACCACATTTTTTTCAATATATCCCCTTAATTACGTTATCAGTGATTCGTGAATAATTACACCCGCATATATTTAGGTACCTACCTACTTGTGGATTTGCATTAATTATTAATTACGATTCGTAAACAACACGATGACGAAAACTAGGTATAAAAGGTCATAAGCTCCTTTCAGTGTACGTTGTGCATTGTCCTCACGTTGCATGCACGTCAATACTGTTTTCAGGTAGGTACCTAAATCACTGCAGTTTTTTTTAAATAAAGTGTGCAGGAGTCATGTTTATAATTTAAAAGCTACAAAAGTCTGACTTTCGTAGCTCTGTCGGCCTGATTAATAGGTAAATAATTTTCCAGCTCCAGTTCACACTGCTGCTGATACACTTCATAGCGCTGGCGACATCGTCGTCCGAGTGCAACTTCCCGCGTGAGCCTGCCTACCTGCTGATCCCGCAGAACCTGTTCATGGTCATACTGTTCTCAGACTTCTACTACCGCTCATATATCAAGACCAAGAAGTCGTAATCGTTTTATTAAAAACATTAAAAGTAGTTTGTTTTTGTTTTATTTTATCCAGAGGCTAAACGATGGGGTTTTGCACTTAGTCTGATCGCCAATCTGTTTTAAATAAACGTCGTGTTCAATGCTGGTGCCTTTTCTGTGAGAAGAGGCTTTTGCCCTGCAGTGGAACAATTATAGGCTGGTATCTATTATTAATATCTCGGGTTCGAGCCGCCCACGGGACAAAACGTACCTATCTGATGAGTATCAGTATAGTATCAGTATAGTAGTATATCATGGCATTTCACACAAACTTTCAAGCCCTTGTTTTTCGAAATGAATGAACCGATTTTAATGAAACTTCGTACGCTTAAGCAGGATGTAAAGGTCTAAAAAGTTAGTTAAGAACATTTTTGAAAAATAGTGTCACAGCCAAATTAGACCGATTTTTAATTTTCCATTTCCTGTTATCTTTTTTTAAATAAGACATTTCGAAAATGTTCTTTACTATAATAACTTTTAGACCTTTGTAGGTATCCTGCTTATACGTATGAAGTTTCATTCATTTTGAGAAGCAAGGGCTTGAAAATTTGTATGAAATGCCGTACCAGGCGTCCGTCACTTGCTCAAGGCCACGCGTTATGTGCCTACGTGGGGCCGTAGGCTGCCGCCGCACGCCTGCCTGAGTGCTCGCTCGCACGTCACGGTTACGGGTTACCGCGCTGAGTATCAAAATGCCGATTTTTTTTTTATAATTTTGACAACGTCCTAATGGATCGGCTTGGCAGCACCATCTTGGAAATTTTAAAAACAATTGATTTTCCTCCGCGTTGCTCCTGTTTCCCTTTTGATTATTTATTAAAATTATTTACGCGGTTTCGGATATTTTCGACAAAATGTAATAATCGGGAATTCAGGGACGCTTTTGTATTGGAGTGATGTATCTGTAAGTAACTATTTGGTAGATAATCAGTGGCCGTATGGCGTAAAATACCCTACTTACAGGGTTATTTTAAAATGGGTAGCTTAACTGCGCAGACGCGATGGATATAGATAACTAAAGACGATAAAATAATAAATAACAAGATTTGTTTTTTTTGGGAGGTTAACGACCGTTGTTGAAATGTTGTTACATGAAGTATTCATTAATAGATTCATAGATATTCTTATTTTTTTAAAGTGTTTAAATATTGATAACCATCACGTCTGTCAAGTTTACACACAAAACAGATTTTTTAAACTTATGTAAGTTTCATGTGGCTATATAACCGCCGTCGATGACCCCAAAATCATCAATTTGTTTTTTTTTTTAATCTTTTTTAGATATCGATAAGTACGCATCGCGTTTGCGGAGTTTAGTCAATTTAAAATTTCCTTACCTATGTATTATCTGGGATAAGCAGTTTGTACTAGTACACGATCACGATTATAGCATCCTCATACTCAACCCCTTAACATCTCTACCCTTCTTCTTTTTAGCGTGTCGATGGCAATCTAAATGGACTCTGCTCAGAATTCGGCTACCCTTATTGTCCAAAGTCGATGACAGAGCGGCAATTATCGTAATTTCAAGCACGTTCACAGTCCTCAGTCTCAATCTGTCAAAAATACCTCTAATTTCCCTACATTTTTGACAAGTTTTTGACATTGATTGTCGCTGAGATGAGATTGCAACTAGATTTTGAACGTCTTTAATTACGGGAATTGGCCTTCCAGGTAGCAACATACAAGATGCAACACGACCATTTTTCTCGCTAACAATGCCTATAAATTATGCGGTTAAAAAGTGATTGCACCAGCCACCTGCGTTCACATTCTGTACTAATGACGGACTTAAGTAGCACATATAAAAACATAACATCAAGCCTGCATTTCCCGAAGGGTTAGGCAGAGGTGTAACTATTTCACCCACATTTCGTCAGTATGTTTAAGTTCCATGTTACGGGGCGAGCCTTATATTTGCCGTCAACCAGCGGCAGCGGGGTAATTGGGTAACACGCTATCAGTAACAATGGGTTTCATTTTGACAGTTCTAGAACATTCATTGCTTTGCTTAAGTTGTTGAACAGACACATTTTCTATACATACAATAATTTCAAAGTAATATATATGTCAATGTTTACATACATATATATAATACAAATACATACATACACCACACACACATACATACATACATACCTACACATATACATTTACCGCATTGGGTTATATCCTGTAATGGTACTTGTAAGTAGATAAATAAATAAATAATAAATATGTATACATACAAATAAATAAAATTGGAGTGTCTGTAATATTTAAATAACTGCTTTTTACCTTAATGCTTATATGGATGTATACACATTGTACATGTACCAAAATTTAATTTTTACAATTTTTGTCTGTCTGCTGTTTGTTCCGGCTAATCTCTGAAACGGCTCGACCGATTTTGACGGGACTTTCACTGGCAGATAGCTGATGTAATATGCCGTAACTTAGGCTACTTTAATTTTAGAAAAGGAATTAGGGTTCCGCGCAAAAAAATTAAAACGTTTTTCGTCATGCACGTGAACGAAGTCGCGGGCACAGCTAGTTCGAACATATGAAGCGATGGATTAGCAATATCCTTCAAAATGATTCAGATTGAGATTGATAGTGTTTACATAATTAGGGTGCTGGTAGAAATCCAGACCGGCCGCTACTGAAAAACGATAACGAATCCAGGACCTCATGCTCATCAGTAGCGCTTGCGACCACTAGACCAAAGAGCCAACCAGCAGATAGGTAGCACATTTATTTTCCTAATTATTTCGTATATACTACTTATGAGGGATTCAGAAGTTAATACAAACACAATATTCTATTCCATTATTTATTAATTTCTCTTATAATCTAATCCGACAATTCCATTTCTAATATCACAATCAATACAGTTATTTATGTATTCAAACTGTAAGTATGTAGCGAATGTTGCAATACATGTTTTGTGAATTGGTTCACTCCTAATAAGTACTTTTTAGTTCCCGGCACACCCGTGAGGCATGAGGAGGAAACATGTATGGCAACTTGTGCTCTCGTGCGAAGGAAGCATAAAAAACAGTACAATCAGTCGTTTACTATAACCAAAAAGTACACGACGTTTCTTAATTTATTTAATGTATTTTTGATCACCGTGAGCGGTGGTGGCGCAATGGAAACGGCCACGACTGACGAGTTGTAGGTCGTAGGTTGGAACCCAGACAGGCGCTTTACTTTGTGTAAATTATTTCGTCACCACTGCTCTCAAAGCGGTGGAGGAAAACATCGTGAGGAAACCGGCATGTCCCAGAACCAAAAATTCGAAAACATATGACATCTACCAATCCGCCTGGGCTTGCGTGGTGGATTACGGCCCACTCCCTCTCACAGAGAGGAAGCTAATATCCCAGCAGTGGGAACATTATAGGCTGATTATGCTAATGTATTTTTTAAGTTCTACCAACTATATTTTTATAATTGTCCACCTATTATACTTACCTAGTTGAAAAGTTAGAGGGACGGCCAGGCCGAAATTATAAGGGTTCAGAGTATGTTATTTGTCTACGGAAGCTTAAAAAGGATAACTTAAAAAAAATCCTTGATATTTCTGTTGTTTTAGCACCCGTTGCATGCTAATTCTTCACGCACTGATAACTTAGTTGCTATCAGTCGCTACAATATCTGTTACACCCAATCAATTCGTGTAGGTTTGGGTGCACCTGCGCGTTATATAAAGTACAGGCCAATCTGCCATAGCGTAGCGTTGATTGATAGTCGTATATTGCTGTGCCAATACTAACTTTCTACGATATAGTAGTCTACTAGCTTTTGCAGGCGTCTTCGCCCGCGTGGATGTCAGAAAATATCCCCATTTATAGGGTTCCGTACCTCAAAAGGAAAAAACGGAACCCTTATATTATGTGTTCCGTCTGTCTGTTTATCAAGACCCTTTATCTCGGGAATTCGTGGGGGTATCGAGTGGAAATTAAAATTATATACTCAGGTCTATAAACTTACAAAAATGTTTACATATAAAATTTTGTCGCAATAAAAATGTTTTTAATACAAAATACTCTATTTCGGGCGAGACACTCAACGAAGTTAATACCGTCCGGGACCTGGGAATCGTGATAGATAGCAAAATGACCTAAAATGGCCATATAGATAAAATAATATCAAACGCAAACAAAATGCTAGGTTTTGTATTAAGGACCTCAAAGCCATTCAATAACTTTAAAACTAAAATTATTCTATATGAGACGTTGGTTCGCAGTAATTTGGAATACTGTTCACAGGTATGGTCACCCCGTTATAACGTTCATAAGCAACGTATTGAACGAGTTCAAAAGAGATTCTTGTATCATCTATCCTTACATAGCAAAAATGCGATACAATTAAATTCCTATAAAGAGCGTCTTCTGCACTTCAAACTCCAAAGCCTCACCAATCGTAGAAAAGTTCTAGATCTTTGTTTCCTTCACAAATTAGTGACATCTAAACTAAACACTGAACTACTATCCAAAATATCTTTTAATGTTCCTCGCAGGTTACCACGGTCGCATACCTACAATCTTTTCAAACAACCTTTGCACAAAACCAATTTAGGTGACAACTCTCCCCTTACGAGGGCTACCAAATTATACAATGGTATATGTCGCAAAGCTGAAGTAGATATAAATCATGACAGCCTTAACACTTTTAAATGTAAACTATATAAGCACTTTCGGTTGGAGGACATTTGATCTATCATTCTAATAATTAAATAATTTATAATTTTTAATTTGATTCCTATTATTTTAATTTTTTTGTTTTATTGTATTTCATAAGTGTGGTTTTTTATCTTTTACACTTTATAAGATTAAAAATTGCATTTATAATTTAAAGCATGTAAATTTCATAATAGTACCTACGTTTTTGTTTTTTTTTTTAATTGTTTTCATATGTTTATAATGCAATTATGTATTCAGAGCATGTGTACTCGATAGTGTGTAAGCTGTGGTTACCTGTAATTGAGTGTGCATTACATGATAATGTATATTATACAAATTATATTATGGTTAAAGATAATTGTAATGTATCTCGTTGGTAATCCTTAAATAAATAAATAAATACAGTCCCTTGAAGCTGTGCAAAAAGCAAACTTCTATGATAACGTAAAAAAAAAGATACGGCCGTTTATGCCGCAAAAAACGTATATTTCGACACTCTCATCGGAATCAAAATTTATAGGGTACTTCCTGTTGACCTAGAATCATGAAATTTGGCAAGAAGCAAGGTCATGTAGCACAAGTAAAGGAAAAAATCCGAAAACCGTAACTTTATAGTTATATTACAATTTTTTTCCGTCATAATCTATTTACATAAGTACACAAAGCAAAGTAGTTCGATTTACATCCCAACACGGATAGCTGTGTCGGTATGAATAGTTACGCACACAAACGTTAAATAAAACGAGCGCGAGCGAGCTCTGTTTTTTATTAGTGTGCGTATGTCGCACCTATAAGCAATAACTATGTAACCAATGTATAGTAATCATTTATTTATGTAATTGAATGAGTTATAATATTTCGCGCTTGTTCATTGTGACAGGTTTGGCACAATGGCTAACGTCTTTGGTTAGTAAACAAGAAGTCTCAAGTTCAAATCTCGGGTGCAAACATTCTTTTCGTTTTGTAATCATAATTTTCCTAAAACATCTTTACCTCGTTGAATTGCTAACGATTCAATCCCGTTCATAGATGAGTAATTTACAACGTTTGAGATATGAGCACGGAATTCTCAGATAATTTATTTTGACCGCTTAGGATATAACTACCCACAATTTTTGTAAATACTTTTTTACTTTTCACCTTAATTTATAAAATATTAGCGTTCTTATACTCGTAGTTGTCAGTCTACGAGTATAATTTGGATTCCTGCGCTTTCTTTGTTTCTGATTCCAATTGTGCTTGAACTTGATCCTACCATGCAACATTTAACGATGTTTAAAAAGGCGGAAATCGTTGTTTTGCATTAGCAAAACATTTTTAATTGTGAAATTGCAAGGCGCTTATTAATATCGGTGAGTAACAATCTACTTGTGATATAATTATTTTCATTATGTTAGTAATACCTGCTTCAACTAAAATTCTTAACTCATCTCACCTTTCACTGTTTACCTAAACATTGGAATACATGTAGTTAGTCGAAATAAAGATAAACATTCAAATTAGATAAATAAAATAGTTAGGAGACACATTTATTATTGGTATCTAATGCCACCAATGTAAAGCGATGTTAACTTTTATTACATTATGAGGTAATATAAGTAATTCATTAGCTATGTTTTATCCACCAATCCACCATTGTTTATCTTCATTATTTTAAATATTATTTTGTTTTTATCCATAGAGAAGAACCGTGCAGTTATGGGTCCATCGGTATGCGGATTCTGGAGAAGTGGACCATCATCGACGTGGGCCGAAACCGAAGGTGAATTACGACATCGTGGCAAGGCACAGGGCTAATCCCTTTTTATCCACCCGCATAACTGCAACAGCACATAATGTGTGCTTACAAACAGTGCGAAATCACCTGCATGAAGATGAAGCTGGTTTACGCTGTAGTAAGCCAGCAAGGAAGATTTTGGTGGCCACCGCTCACCGACAAAAACGACTTCTATTCGCTAGGTTTTATATAAATTTTAATTGAGAGGATAATGTGGTTATTTTTAGTGATGAAAAATGTTTTAAGTAATTAAGTATGAAGTGTAAGTGATGTTATTGTTATGCAGTTAGAAATTGTCATAATTTCTTACTATCTAACATGTTGATTCACTTCACCTCCAATTTCAGTTTTATTTTAATTGTATACTTACTTTGAAAAAATATTTACGTGTATTCTTATTGAACAAAAAGCCTTGTCTTATAAACTGGTAAAGATGTTACCAGCAGTGTTCTACTCATCCAAAAGTTTGGCAATATGTTTAAAATAGTTTGCATTACTTACTGTATTGGCCACGCGTAGTTTTTTATTTGCTAAAATATAGCCCATGCCAAATTGAACCTTAAGCCAACTATTGTAAGAAACATAATAGTCGAAACGAGCTGGCTCATTCACTATAATGACCCAAGCGCTATGGAACAATAGATGCCCGCATTCCAAAACGCCTAGTTCATTTAATAAAATATTAAAATTTATTTTATTGGTTTTATTTAATTACCTTTTTAATATTTTTTTTTAATAATTTTATTGACAAAATTGATGTCTTATTTATAAGACAAAAAATAAAAACCTATAAAACAAAATTCCTCTGCCGTGGTTTGAACTTAAGACACGAAGTTTAAGTCGTTAACTATGCCAGGTGCTTACACCGACCGGCTATGGGACACATATTTATAATGTTGAAATATTGGACCTCATTCAATTATGATTACTATACATTGGTATATTAGTTATTGGTATATGTGGGTATATCATACGCACACATACAGTTTAGCGGTTTGCTATTCGTACCCGACCGACCGACTCATTAATTTACGCACACAGTGACAACAACCCGTACTGTGTGAAATGTAAATCGAACTCTTTGGCAGTGTGTACATACAAATTTGTACGGAACCCTCGGTGCGCGAGTCCGACTCACACTTGACCGGTTTTTTTTTATCATATAACTTGGATTACGCGGTGCACGCCAGTAAAAATTCCAGTCGGCATGAATTTTTCAGAAATCTTTAATAGTCATCGTCATATTATGTCAACCAATTTACAAAAAACTTTAATGAATAAATTATACAACTAAAGCTGATCGCACATTTGTCAGCACCGTACGCGCCGCATTTTAGAATTAGTTGTATGACATCGTGTGAAACCTCGCAGACTTCATCCGCACCGTGCGCGCCGCATTTCGTAAAATGCTGAAGGCATTCCAATATTGAAAAAAAACCGGCCAAATGCAGGTTGGACTCGCACACGAACGGTTCCGTACCACCATACAATATTTAACACTACATATAAAATAACAGCAAAAAAAATCACGGTTGTTGTATGGGAGCCCCCCTTAAATATTTATTATATTCTGTTTGTTGTTATAGCGGCAACAGAAATACACATATTGTGAAAATTTCAACTGTCTAGCTATCACGGTTCATGAGATACAGCCTGCTGGTGACAGATAGACAGACGGACAGTGGAGTCTTAGTAATAGGGTTCCCTTTGGGTACGGAACCCTAAAAACGAATTGCGGAGCGTACGGCGCGTGGGGCGCGTACGGTGCTGACAAATGTGCGATCAGCTTAAACCTTCCTCATGAATCACTCCGTCCATTGGTCAAAAGCATATGAAAATCCGTTCAGAAGTTTTTGAGACATTTATTTCTCAAAAAAAGAACATTACGATTCACCATACGTATTGAGAAATGTATAGACGCGATGTATAGTTTATCGCGTTCATACAGACCGATACGGTAGAAAGTTAGTAAGGCATACCACATAACGCCTATATTCCCCATATACGGATAGGCAAAGGTCAAAGGTGTACAGACTAACTCCATTGAACCCTTCATGAGTCTCCTACATATTAATTAGTCTATGAAAGTAGTAACTTTCTCAATATTACCATACTTAACAACTATTCTTGCAGCCATACCTGCCTGTTCCAATAAATATATAAATACTTCTATAACAAATCATTTTTTAAATAGAAATATTGCCTATTGAGACATTTTTAGGGTTTTTCCTAAATGAGAAAAGAAGAGAAAAGTTTCGCGAGATGCAGGATTTTGCGTGAAGTCAGTATTACGCGTTGTTCGCATGTGGCGTTGTATTATACATACCGCTACAGAGTATTTGAGTACGGTGCACGAGCGGCATGTTGCACGGCAGCCGTCGACAACTCTCGTGTGTATGAGCACTTACGTAACATGGTTACTTAGACGAGCGAATAAATTCTGTTTAACTAGATCCATAACACTGGCTTCACTGAACGCATCGATGACCGCTTTAGTGAGACACAACCCGGTTGTGGAGCCGTCTATCTCATCGTCACATAAAGGTCGGTCTTTATTCGCGTACTCGATCAGATTCTGCTTGATTAACTTGATCAATTCCTCGCTATTCACATTAGGCGGTATCTCCAAATTGTTAGCTTTATTTTCTAATAAAACATTGAAGTCGTAGTCTTCGACGGCTGTGCTGGCCGGCTCGTCCTCACATGTTCGCTGTCGTTTGGCGCGGCGAACCTTACGTCGGTTGTCAAGATACGCCTTTGCTACTGTGTCTAGTTGTAAAAATAGCACAGACAACGGCGTATCTGCTATATCGTCCTGAAATTACAATATTTTTGTAACTTAAAGTATGTCATTAAAATAAATGCCAGGGGGATTGGATATGTTTTGGTGAACCTACCCGAGAATTTATTTAGATGACTCTTGCTTGAAATGTTTAGGCGAAATCCGCAGGGGATGTAAAGTTGGCACTGCCCAAACGATTCTATTTTTCACATAGCTGCTATGCATTGTTTCGCACGTAACATAATACAGGGTGGCATGGCAGGGACATCGACGCGTACACTGTAACCATGATTTCAGCACATGATTGTAGCGTAAACATTTTTCGTAGGTTATAAAAAACACCGCTTTCATTAAAAACTGCAATACCTACGCGGTCTAAATGTATGGAACAATTTTTTTTTTAATAATCTTGTTCTGAATCCACAGTAACGGGTTGCGCGTCGATGTCCTGACACTCTGAATAACATGTAAGTAAGTAGGAAGGAGGTACGTAGATAAGCAGATAGGGTAGTACACCGAAACGAAACTAACTGAATACCGGGGCCACGTTCGTACCCAATTAGATCATCATAAACTTGTAACGCTCTACGTGCCGTAAAATATAATATAATAATTATGTGATAAATAATTTGGTCATGTCCGAATCAGCCTTGTAATCTTAAATGCACGAACGCACAAGATTTCACTCTCGTTACCATTCAATGTCGTTTGATGTTATTTTTTTTTTTGCATGCAACATCGTAGTATAATCAGTCTACAATGTTCCCACTGCTGGAACACAGTCCTCCTCTCGGTGAGAGGGAGTGGGCCGTAATCCACCACGCGGGCCCAATGCGGATTGGTAGATGTCACATGTCTTCGATTTTTTGGTTCTAGGACAGGCCGGTTTCCTCACGATGTTTTCCTTCACCATTTTGAGAGCAGTGGTGATGAAATAATTGACACAAAGTAAAGCGCCTATCTAGGTTCGAATCTACGTTCTATAACTCGTAAGTCGCGACCATTTCTACTGGGCCACCAATGCTCCGCAACATCATAATGAATGAGTTAATATTATTATCATGCGACATGTAGTTTCTAATTAACCGAAACTTTAGATGGCAGTCAAACTAAAACAGCTAACTAAATTCTTGGCCCAGAAACGATGAAGGCATACCTAATATATGACGCAAAGACAAATAAACACGACTTTACAATTTTGTGAGAATTCAATTGATTGATGTGGCCGCATGTTCAACTAATCCCATGAGCGACAATAGCTGTGGAGAACATAACCCCGCGTCCTAACTGAAAGTGACCATCGCGCGAACACGGGATCGACGTAATCTTTTCTATGAATTATGACGTACAAAAGCGACTTGATTGATTACGCGAATCCTACTAATATCCTACTAATCCTACTATCTTACTTCCTACTAATAATAATATAATAATAATATTATAAATGCGAAAATTTGTGAGGATGGATGTTTGTTACTCTTTCACGCAAAAACTACTGAACGGATTTGGATGAAATTTGGTACACAGATAATTTATAACCCGGATTGACACTGTGCGCAACGCACCTTTTTTACAGCTATTAACTTTTTAATGTATTTTGTACAGTGTTTCATTAAATTTAGAATAGGTTCTTTTATACTTTTTTGTTCTGCTGTTTTAATAAATCAGTCTACCAACGATCATCGCGCCTTTCGCTTTATGTAGTTCAGTCTCATATAAAATAAGAAAAGTCTTAGAACCAGCAGTTGGTGATACAGACTCAGTCCGCTATATCGTGGTCCTTCGACAGCCAATCTAGTAGGTTGTGGTAATGGTCCTTACTCGTGCGGGTGCCAAGATGGGAGCTGAAGGGAACGCTGCGGAGAGGGAGCTGGAACTCCCAGGCCCCAGCCACTCATCCGCCGACGCGGCGGCCGCAGTCCAGACCCCTTCGAGGCCCGTCTCCGGCAATCAGACCCCGCTGAGGCCCGACACTACCATCCAGACTCAGTCGAGAACAGTAAGTAGAACTTCATCTCGTTCTTCTGCTACAATGGTGGCTAGAAAGTTAGCCGCAGAGGCGTTACATGCTCGCCGTATGGCTGATTTGGAGCAGGAGACCGCAGAGAGGGCTGCCGCGGTCGCTGCGCGAGAGCGCGAGGCAGCCGCCGCGGTCGCTGCGCGAGAGCGCGAGGCAGCCGCCGCGGTCGCTGCGCGAGAGCGCGAGGCAGCGGAGTTGGAACTCCGAGCGGAATTGGCGGCTATAGATGCCGATGCCAGTCATCGTAGTTCGTTATGCAGCCGTTCAGTCGATGACTGGCTGCAGAAATCGCAAAATGCTTTGAAAGCTGATCCAGATGGCATAACTGACCCCGTTGATTTTAACAAAATTATCTCGGTCGGCCCCTCTCGCCTGGCTCTAGTTTCCCCAGTCCCGGTAACGCCTATAAAACCGGCTGACCTAGCCACCACAGCTGCAAATGTTAACACGCATCTTTGTTCCAGTGATTCAGATCGCCTTGTGAAGTCGTTAGGCATTCTCATAGACAATGTCAATAAAGGCGCTTGCCACCGTAGGGGTGATAGGGATTTTCCATTGCCGTTTTTCGACGGTAAATCGCATCTAGAATGGCTTTCTTTTAAAAGAGCCTTTCTAGATACGATGGACTCGCATTCTGCAGTGGAAAATCTAGCTAGGTTAAATAAAGCGTTGAAGGGATGCGCGCGTGAAGCGGTCATGATGCTGCTGGCAACGGCGCGCGAGCCTGGTGTCGTGCTGCGCGCGCTCGATACGCGCTTCGGCCGCCCCGAGCTTATAGTGGCTCAGGAGGCGGCCGCAATGCGCGCTTTACCGCGCGTCTCAGGTGAAGGTAAAGACCTTGCTATTTATGCTAGTCGTGTTCGTAATTGTGTGGAAGCGATTCGGTTACTCGACCAGCCTCACTACCTAACATCGCCAGAGCTGATTCAATCGGTTATTTCTAAAATCCCCCCACTGTTACGAGCACAATGGGTGGCCTACGCCGGCGGTCACGCGGCTAGTGGTCTACCCATTCTCGACATGTTCGCCGATTTCCTGGCCGACATAGTCGAGCTTCAGTCCAGATTCGGTCTTCTCCCTGAATCGGCTGGCGTGCTGAATTCGACTCCCGCTGCCATTAGCCGAGTCAGGGATAAGGTGCACGCAGTCGTTGATGGAGAGAAATCTCGGTCAAAACCAAAAAATAGTTCATCCAATGCTGCTGCAGGCAAAATTCATTGTGTTTTATGTCAACAACAGCATTCATTGACGCAATGTGACAAATTTCTTTCCTTGTCAGTAGATGACAAGTGGCTTTTCATAAAAAAGAAAAGAATTTGTCACAGGTGCCTCAAAGAAGGTTGGCATAGACTAAGTTTGTGTTCAGCAAAAAGTTTGTGCGACATTGGCGATTGTAAATTTCGCCATCATAGGATGTTACACAGTACTAGTGAGCGCGCAGCCGCGGCTCACATAGGCTTAGAAGAGGATGACGATCCTGCGCCGTCCACGACGAGCCTCGCCCCGTGCGCGTCGAGCTCCGTGCCTATAGTTTCTCTTGTTGAAGGGAAAGAGATCCTGTCCCACGCGTCAACTTCTTTTTCAGCTGAAAGCCCGGAGCGTTTGCGGAGTCTTCGTCCGTTGTTGAAAGTTGTTGCCGTGACTGTGACTGGTCCGTCTGGTAGTGTCGATACTCATGCCTTGTTGGACGACGGGTCGACCGCTACTTTTATTGATGCGGAGGTCGCTGCTAAGATAGGTGTCAAAGGGCCAGAAGGACACGTTCATGTAGATTGCATAGGGGGCCTTAACAAGAACGCCCTGGTCCGTTATGTCGACTTCTACATCAAGGGTCGTCACGCGAAAGATAATCACCTTATTCATAGGGCTAGATCTATTGGCGGTTTAGGAGTATCGTCTCAGTTTGTCAACAGGGACGCCGTCACGAAATATCCATATCTTGCGGATCTTGCAGACGAGTTGTGTTACGGTGAAATTCACCCGATGCTCATCATTGGCATCGACAACTGGCATCTCACCGTATCTAGGGCCACACGTAAGGGGTCTAAGTCACAACCTGTCGCGATTCGTACTGCACTTGGTTGGGTATTATTCGGTTTCGGTTGTAGTTCAACTACTCAGATTGATGTTGTTAGTCACGCCACACTGTTTGAGTCCGCGACTATAGGCCAGAGCGACCGTTCCGAATTGGAGCAGCTTATTAAGGAGCAGTACAAACTCGAGTCTATAGGTATTTCGAAACGTGAGGCGCGCAATGCTGATGACGAACGTGCTGGTCAGATTATTGAACGCACAGCACGCCGCCTGCCCAGTGGTCGTTTTGAAGTAGGTCTGATTTGGAAGTCTGACGTTTTATCGGTACCTGATAGTTATAACCTTGCCTTATCTAGGTTTTTAGGTTTAGAGAAGAAATTGTGTAGAGATGGTGGCTACGCGGAGCGGTATCGTGCCAATGTTCTCGATATGGTTAGGAAGGGCTACGCCGAGCTGTGTCCAGAGGCACCCACAGGGCCACGTATTTGGTACCTGCCTCACTTCGGCGTAGTCAACCCAAACAAGCCTAATAAGCTGCGGGTTGTGCACGATGCCGCTGCCAAATCTGAGGGTGTTTCGCTAAACTCGTTATTGTTACCGGGCCCCGACCTGCTTCAGCCACTACTGGGCATTCTTTTTCGCTTTAGGGAAGGCAAAATTGGGTTGACCGCGGACATTCGGGAAATGTTTCCGCAAATTGGAATCCGCGCTGAAGACCGCGATGCACAAAGGTTTTTGTGGCGCGATAGTCCGCGCGAACCGCTGCGCGTTTACCGGATGTCGTCGATGATGTTCGGTGCCGCTTCTAGTCCCTTTACGGCAATTTATATTAAAAATAAAAATGCTGCCGAGCATCAGACACGATACCCGGACGCAGCGCGTGCAATCATTTGCGACCATTATATGGACGATTGCATCTGCAGCCTTGACAGCGTGGATAAAGCAGCGAAACTGGCCGCTGATATTTACGCTGTCCACAAAAACGGGGGTTTTGAAATGCGTGGCTGGGCCTCCAACAGTGCCTCGGCCCTAACGTTGTTGCCTAAGGAGACATTGCTGGAGGCGCCGGTGACGTCACCCGTAGACCTGGGCCACCTGGCCACTCCTGTGAGGACGCTTGGCCTTATTTGGCAGCCCACTACAGACTGTGTCGGTTTCAATATCGGATTAAAAAAGGGTGGGCTTTCAAAAAAGCTTACCAAGCGGGTAGTTTTGGCCCACGTGATGCGGGTTTTTGACCCTCTCGGAATTCTTGCGCCTCTAGTAGTGACCGGTCGCATCATGTTCCAAAATGCGTGGCGCAAGGGTCTCGAGTGGGATGAAGAACTTTCACAGCAGGACAGTGCAGCATGGAGGCTATGGTTTCAGGATTTATTTGGGGTTGCAGAATTACGGATCCCACGCTGCTACTGCCTAGCCGACTGTGAAGTGAATCACTGCGAGCTTCATATTTTTTCCGACGCTAGCGAGTCTGCCTTTGCTGCAGTAGCTTACTGGCGGTTTGTGCTTAAGAATGGAGACGTCAAGCTCGCACTGGTTTGCAGCAAGGTCCGTGTAGCTCCCCTAAAGCCGGTGTCGATTCCGCGGTTGGAGCTGCAGGGGGCGTTGATCGCCGCGCGCCTCGCTTCAACAATCCGCGACTCTCATCGTTTCAGACCCGTCAGGCAAGTTTTTTGGTGCGATTCAAGGACGGTGTTGAGTTGGTTACGAAGCGAGGTCCGTTCATTCAAGCCCTTTGTTTCGCACAGAGTCTGCGAGATCCTGGAGTTAACGAGTGCCAGTGATTGGCGGTGGGTGCCTAGCGAGTTGAACGTCGCTGACGATGCAACCCGGTTAAAACGCACTACGTTAACCCTAGAGTCTCGCTGGATCACTGGTCCAAAATTCTTGCTTTCTTCTGACTGGCCTACTGAGCCTAGTAGTCCCTCAGAGTACCCAAGCGTAACAGAAGAAAGTAGGAATCCGGTATATACTATAGCAGCAGTTCACCTCATCGGTATTGTTGAGAGGCATGTGCCTGTCTCAGTTGATCCCAAGCGGTTTAGCTCTTGGCTGAGATTGGTACGAGCAACTTATAGAGCTCATAAATATCTAACTCGGATCAGAATCCATTCCTTATCACGAAGGGGGTTTCACGTAGAGAATTTAGTGCGCGAGCAAGGGAGGATATTAACATTTTCTTTTCAGCCGTCAAGCCCTTTTGGCTCTCCACACTCGACGCATGAGACAGCTGTCTGAGCAGCCTCCCACCCCTGCTCATACCTCGCACCAGTCGGCTGTTCCGGCTGTCACTGATTGTGGATGAAGAGGGGCTCCTACGCCTATCCAGCCGTATCGCCGCAGCCTCGGGAGTGCCTGAAGCCACAAAGAACCCCATCGTCCTTGATGGGAAGCATCCTGCCGTTCAGCTACTGGTAGACCACCACCACCGCCGAGCCGCTCATGCCAACACGGAGACCGTGGTCAACGAGCTTCGCCAGAGCTTCTACTTGCTCGGCTTAAGAAACGTCGTCCGCTCCGCTCCATTGCCTTCCGTTGCCAGCTATGCCGCATTCGCCGAGCAGAGAAGTTCCAGCCGCCTACTGGAAATCTACCGGAGGCACGTTTAGCTCACCACAAGCGCCCCTTTACATTCACGGGGCTAGACTACTTCGGGCCAGTTCAAGTGACTATTGGCCGAAGACGGGAGAAGAGCTTCGTCGGGGCGTCCTATACCAGCAACCTTGACGGACCGAGATCTGGTGTCAAGAAGCGGCTGGCGCAAAGCGGTCAGACTGGTGGACCACTTTTGGCAGCGCTGGGTTAAAGAATACTTGCCGAATCTTATTCCCAGACCCGGCCAAGGCGATGTGCCAGAGTTGGCTGTGGGCGATCTGGTCCTGGTGGTTGACGGCAACCTACCGAGGGGCTCCTGGCCGAGAGGACGCATCTCAGCGACTTACCCGGGCCGCGATGGGGTGATCCGAGTGGCGGACGTTAGGACTGCAGCGGGCACACTGAGAAGGCCCTTGAAGAAGCTGCTCAAGCTGAGGGCTTAACTTTGGGGGGAAGGAATGTGCGCAACGCACCTTTTTTACAGCTATTAACTTTTTAATGTATTTTGTACAGTGTTTCTTTAAATTTAGAATAGGTTCTTTTATAGTTTTTTGTTCTGCTGTTTTAATAAATCAGTCTACCAACGATCATCGCGCCTTTCGCTTTATGTAGTTCAGTCTCATATAAAATAAGAAAAGTCTTAGAACCAGCAGTTGGTGATACAGACTCAGTCCGCTATAGACACATAGGATATTCCTTTTTATCCCGATATTCCTACGGGATCGAAACTTATGCGGGTGAAACCGCGGGGCGCAGAGTACATCTATAAGTACAAATATTGTAAAGAGGTAAAACTTGTGACAGTGTATGTGTCGCAGCCAACTGGTTAAATTAGCCATTCAGTTAAATGCCTGGCCTTTAGAAGTAGTGCTCGCTTCGCTTCGCTCTCCGGCTCGCACGCGATTGATTACAGTTCTAACCTAACCTAACCCATTTGGTCAGGGTGCACTGGCTTAGTTACTGCGACCAATTCGGCTCGCGCGTGATTGGTTACAGACTTCCAACTTAAACTGAAATTGAATATCATTCAGGCCGTTAGTTGAACGGCCGCCGTTTAGTTAAAAGGCTAGGCGGTTAACTGAACGGCTAATTTAACCAGTTGGCTGCGACATATGTAAGAGGTAACCTTCGGAACTACGGAACCGATTCCGAAAATTCTTTCACTGATAGAAAGCTATTGCCGAGTGCCATAACATCTAGACACGCGGCAGCATGTCAAGCCAAGTTCAGGCTAACAGAACTGGTGAGCAGCACCGTGTGTAATATTACACGAACCATTTGAAGAAACTTTTGACCCCTCATAACTCAAAAACTATTTCACATGTCAAATTTGGCTCAAATATTGAGACTTGCGAGATACATAAAGAAATAAAAATAGGTTTATTTGTCACAGAAACACGTGCATACAAAAAGATAATATTAATTCCAATAATAAGGAAAAATAAATAAAAACAAAATATATACTATCTAATTACGAGCACAAATAGCACATATACGAATTATATTATAGCCTTCGCAAGTTCTAAAGCTGTAAGTTCTTATTTTATTCTTCCGAAAATTTCGCTTGCTGGTAGAAACTAGCCATCGAACATAGGGCTCTTCCATGAATGTTTTAATAGGTACTTAATAATAATTCGTATATGAGAACTAGCCAAGTCAGACCTTAGGCTTCAATATATTATCCTAAGTTATAAGAAGAAATTATATTTTAAGTTGTTATAAAATATTTTATGTTGTTATAAATAAATTTCAGGACTGACTATTGAACTTGGCACCCATATAGATCTCACTTCTTCTGTCGTTGAAGTCAACAACCAAGGCATATATCATAATATTGAACTTGGCTCTCATTTCACATTTATGTTTTTAATGGGATATGTTTTATATTAAAACAAGAATCTTCGCACGAACGAAGTCCCGGGCAGAAGCTAGTATAAAATAAAAGAGCGTGACGATCGCGTAATCGCGCGACCGTAGCTTTCAGTTAGAACACGGCCTAAGTCACTCAGTCAATGTCAAGGCCATAAGATATCCTCCAATTAACAAAAGTAGCCATTAATCAAATTCCTCTTAGCGACATGATGTCATGGTTGCAATGCCTTGCTGACTCACTTGTGATGAGCATGCAGCTAATATTAGATATTATTATATTATTAATACATGTTTGGATAAATGTCATGGTTCATAACACAAGTATTATATGTTTACTGTGTTTTGTGAGAATAGTCTGGCGTGCACCCAAGTGTCTTATATGAAGTTTCATAAACGTAAACAAAAGTTTATAGCATAACAAGCTTCCCGCAACTTCGCCCGCGTGAAAATTCTTGTTCCGAATGCCATCGACCCACCCCGTCGCATCGTACGCCAGCCCGCGCTGTTATTTCGTTTTTGCTCAGTGTTCTTTCTGACTTTTTTGTTTTTGCTCGGGTCGTAACGGTTCAAGCGTGACGTTGGGTAGCCTATAGCCTTCTTCAAGAATTGGGCTATCAAATGCAATAATAATTTTTCAATTCCGACTGGTAGTTTCAGAGATTAGCGCATACAAACAAACAAGCAAACTCTTCAGCTTTATTATTAGTACTTATAGATAAGATTCAACATGTTGCAACATTGATCTATTTTTCAGTAGTAAAACAAAGACTGATAAAATCTCGTAATTGAGTTGTTTACCTTTTCCATAGGAACAAAAAGATAAAAATCATGCTTATGAAACATAAATTAACTTACTTCGTTAGGATTAACTACCAGTTTAGCTGTTTCATGTGGCAGGTCCTTACATATTTGAGTTACTAACATTTTAATGAGGGCCTCAGACACTCTTGTTGACCCATCTTTTTCCTGTAAACAAGTAATAAACATTGAGAAGAGTTATTTTAATATTTATAATATATGTATACAGAGTTATTGGAAAAACACCAGCAATATTAATAGGTCATTATACTCATCATTATGAACAACTTTTACTATGGGACCAAACCGGAAATCGCGAAAAAAAAATCAGCTGTTCCCTACATTTTGACGAGTTATTTATACGAACATGTAGGGAACAGCTGATTGTTTTTTCGTGATTTCAGAGTTGGTCCCATAGTGAATGTTGTTCATATTCATGGGTAGAACATCCTGTAAAAATTTGGATGGTGATAAAAAAATCTTTCTGTATATTGTATTATATATATATTTATAACATTTAAAAGTTAGTATCAAGGGGGTTTTATATTTTAGTTTGTGAATACACACTACATAGTTCTAGTTAAGTTAGGGTATAATTTTGTTATTTTTATTAATCAATTAGGTATTAGTTATTTACTTACATAATTATTTTAATGCTAAATCAAAAACGGGAAGTATATTATTTTTAGAATTTTAACATATTGTAGGAAGTGAAAAAGAGAGTTTGAAAATGTTAGTAGTTTATTTTTATTTTTTGTATTTTTGTTGATATTTAATTGACATTAAGACCTATATTTAATTGAACATACATGGGGCAGCCATACATTGAGGGCAATATTCAATGGGTCTATATTCTGCACATAATGCCACCATCCCCGTGGCACCAGAAGGGCATCACCAGCTGACAGTTCCACCGTGCGGCCACCTGTCAATCCTGAAACAACAGTGTTATACACCTTTATTCATAAACGTTGCTTAAAGTTATGTAGTGATTAACAACTGTTTAACATATATTTTTGATATTTAAATGTTACTTAACAGGTTCCGACGCGGTAAACAAGACACAATAGAAGTTTTATTGTAATTATGGCTATAGCCATTCAATGCCCTTGAAAGTGTTACCTGTAATCATTGTTTATAAATAAACCTCTTAATCTTTAGTATACTTTATGTGGTAAATCAATTACCAATGATTCTAGGATATGGTTTAATAACCATTTCAACTTGGTCTTAAAGTCAATTTAAAACTTAAAAACGTTTTTAAGCATCACTGGTTTTACCATTCCATGGGTGACTAATCAAGTTTAAACAAGCATGTTGTTACTACTTTTATGAAAAGCTGCTGTATAGAAAAAAGGCTATGTAGATACCCTACAGAGGAAGATGTTTAAATTGGCTTGAAATGCTTAATAAAAATGAAGAATATTTTACCATTAAAGGCATCTAAATTGTTGGGGCAGTAGAAGTTCAGTTCACTGTACACACTTGATTCTTCATAAGGAACTCTGGTAGGCTTCAATCCACCAGTTTCTGGGGGAAACAATATCCAGCGTTTCCTGAAAAAAAAGGCAATATTCTTTTATTTGCAACACATTTTTTTACATTTCTGAAATAAAAATGTTTTAAGTACTTAAAACTTACTTTCCATGTAATTGAGTCACAATGTTAACTCCATACGTGTCTTTATGTGCCGGCGTGTGCGCACCACTGCTGCCTACCCACAGCGTCGCATCTGAGGCGCCCTTTTCAGAATATCCAAACTGCTCCCATGAAACACCCTAAGAAAACAACTAGCCTTAATTATTATTTTAACAAGCACTCGTTAATATCTAACTATATGAGCTCGTGTCAATATTTACCTTATACAATTCATCATCTGCGTTGAACCATTGGTAAACATATTTATAATCGAAATACATCCACTCGTCACTTGAAACCGAAGTATCCACGAATTTTTTAAATGTCATCTTTTTTACAGAGCACCTTCTCTCCCAACAAGGTTCGTCTGATAGAAAATCTTTTTTTAAACACCTAAATGGTATTTCTTTATCTCCAAATACTGAACACCATTTTTGTACACTCCACTGGCATATCGGCCAGTTTCCCACAAAGCCCCTAAAGACCAAAGGAACACTAGAATTCGCTATAAGATTGCGAACGATATCTTCGCTCAGTACAGACATTTAAACGTTTAGTCCGGTTTAGTTAAAAATTATAAATAAACAAAATTATTCCAGGCGATAAGCGACACCACAGATAACACAGATTATAATAAAATGTACCCTGTGCCACAGATTACTAGCAAGCGACACCGCCTACAAAACTAAAGCACTGCAAAGGACACCGCCACGGGCAGCGGGATTGTCCGGGGCAGCGGGATTGTCCGAAAGGGTTACCGCTGCCCCGGAATATAAAAAGCTAAGGAAGGAACACGGATGGGTTTTAGTCAGTAAGAGTCTGACACTCCCTGCCGCTTCACCCAGAGCGGGAGGAGTCATTTGATGATTTCCCACCCTTAAAAAAAAAAAAAAGGACACCGCCACAGAGTACATTATAATATACTGAAAGACACCGCCCACCGGTTTTAGTCCACTTAACAAAGCAGGTGTAGAGTGCGTGAGCTGGAACCTAAGCAATTTCTTCAGAAATGTGTTCAGGATGCCCAGAGGGTAAACATACTAAAAATCCCCGCCTCTAGGGGGGGCGCCGGGGTGGGGGGAGGGGGTTAAAGTTCCCAGTTTTGAGTTTTTCGCTAATATCTTTAAAACGGTGCGTCGTAGAGAAAAAGTGTCTTCTACGTAATGAAAGCTAATATTTACTACAACTTTTGTACTAAACACTTTTTCGAATTCTTAACTATTTTTGAAGTACACGTTCTAGAAACGTGAAATTTTCGAAAAAAAAACAACTCTTCCAACATTACCTCTTGCCTGCTACTTCGATTGTGTTATTTCGAGATGAAAAATAGCCGGCATGTTAATCCAGGACCTAATTTACTTACATACCAAATTTCATACAAATCTGTTCAGCCATACAGCTATCGAAACATTTTTCCTTTTTTAAATATACGAGTAAATATTTATTTTATATCTTAATCCGTTTAGGTCGTGAAGGTCCTGACAAGGTTCCTTCTTCCAAAGCACCCTCATCTTCAGTGGATGGTTCTTGCTGGAGGAACTCTTCACCATCTTCACCATTATCTTCATCTTCACCATCGTCTTCGTCAAGAGACACGCCGTTGAGACATTTCCCTTGGCAGTGTAGGCATGCCGCAGAACATTTGAGCATTGCATTATATCGCCTACATCAACCGCCACTATCCTGGAATAAGTCGTACTGTGGTATTTGATGGGTACATAAACTCAGCAAACAGCAGCGATTCTGTAACCATCTCACCGTGAAAACTTAGGTGAAGTGAGCGTGGAGTGAGCTGTCATTAGTGTAAATCCCTATATCATCAGATGGAATGACAGCTCACTTCACCTAACTTCTCACGGTGAGATTGTAACAGAATCGACCGGCAGTACTAAGTCACAAAAACAGAGGCGACGATACAAACTGAAGAGATCGGCTGATATCAATTTGTCTTGGAGCACATCAATACCAGTGAAACAAGAAGATTTCTTGTCTAAGCCTTACAATAAAAATCAACTTATTTCCTTACTGCAGACAAAGCTTCAGGAAAAAGGGAAACAAACACTCCAGGCCACCGAAGATGCTGATGTCCTTATCGTGAAAACTGCTGTGGAAAAATTGACTAATAGTTCTGTAACTGTCGTTGGTGAGGATGTCGACCTTGCTTGCTGTGCTTTTGATAGCTTCCACTCCTCCCACCCAAGACACCCTGCTGCTGAAACCTGGCCGAGGGAAAACCAAAACAATCGCACTATCCACCCAAGAGATGCAGCAACATGGATATGAACACATCCTTTTCTTAC
Source organism: Gortyna flavago (assembly GCA_963669345.1). Lineage (NCBI taxonomy): Eukaryota > Metazoa > Arthropoda > Insecta > Lepidoptera > Noctuidae > Gortyna > Gortyna flavago. The sequence goes on from OY770142.1 coordinate 7,642,737, forward strand.
ATTCATTTACCGAGTTCGACACAACATCTGCAACTTTCAGAAGAAGAAAAGTGGGTTTCTCAAAACTGTACTTGAAGTCAGATATCATCAAAGAAGCAGCAGCGATCTTTCATAACCCCGCCTCTACGCACAATGAAGTTGATGAGGCTGGGAAGATATTATGCTTTCTTCAATGGTATGGGGCGCCAACAAGACTGACTTTCCTCAACCAGTATCGCTTTCAGTTGCTCATGAGATCATTGGCAAAGATTAAGCCTGACCTCTGCTTCCTCCCACCAACTAAGAACGCAGCTAAACAGCATTCACGGCGCACCTACCACCAAGTGCAACTGTGGCTTGGGAATGAGCTTCCTCCGCAAGAGTGGGGATGGAAACATGTAGGAGGCAGCCTGGTGCCAATAACAACTGATGATTTGTCCGCACCAGAGATCCTGTGAATATTTTGCCGATGCGCTAAGGGTTGTGGTAGTAGCAAATGTGGATGTTGTAAAGCAATGCTTAAATGTTCTGCGGCATGCCTACACTGCCGCTCTTGACGAAGACGATGGTGAAGATGAAGACAGTGGTGAAGATGGTGAAGAGTTCCTCCAGCAAGATCCATCCACTGAAGATGAGGGTGCTTTGGAAGAAACAACCTTGTCAGGACCTTCACGGCGTAAACGGATTAAGATATAAAATAAAATGAAATTAAAAAAAGGAAAAATGTTTCGATAGCAGCAGCTGTATGGCTGAACAGATTTGTATGAAATTTGGTATGTAGGTAAATTAGGTCCTGGATTAACATGCCGGCTATTTTTCATCCCGAAATAACACGATTGAAGTAACAGGCAAGAGGTAATGTTTGATAACTAGGTTTTTTTTTTTTCTAAAATTTCACTTTTCCAGAACGTGAACTTCAAAAATAGAAATTCGAAGAAGTGTTTAGGACAAAAGTTGTAGTAAATTTTATTAGCTTTCATTACGTAGAAGACACTTTTTCTCTACGACGCACCGTTTTAAAGATATTAGCGAAAAACTCAAAACTGGGAACTTTAACCCCCTCCCCCCACCCCGGCGCCCCCCCTAGAGGCGGGGATTTTTAGTATGTTTACCCTCTGGGCATCCTGAACACATTTCTGAAGAAATTGCTTAGGTTCCAGCTCACGCACTCTACACCTGCTTTGTTAAGTGGACTAAAACCGGTGGGCGGTGTCTTTCAGTATATTATAATGTACTCTGTGGCGGTAATAATTAGTCCAGTACCTACAATATACAACTACAGCTAGCTATAGAAGCTAGATTAGTTCGGATACAAATTGTAGAGGCCGCTGCCTGCGCTTATTGGCATAAAAATGCCGTGAGAGGGCACTCTTTACCTGTATACTTATAGTACTCTTTGTTGTTTAGGTTCCAGCTCACGCACTACACTACACCTGCTTTTGGATCATTCTTTGAGCGAACTATTTGGCCAGGCTTGGGTCTTGGGCTTGCACAGAGCATGTACGTCTCTATCAAAAAGTACTCTGTGATGTACGTATAACCTTTTACTTGCCTTGGGCTGACAAGTTATTGACAATGACATGAAATTGACAGACGATTAACTATTTTCGTTCAAAAACTGTATATAAATTATTTTAACTCTGAACCTGAACAAACTAAACATTTATCGATTAACTCATCCTGCATCACTAACTTTATGGCAGCACGGCAGAATTGGCAGACAAATTGGATAAATTCATATTCAATGACTAAATAAAATTATGGACTGGGCATACCTACAAAATTAGCGAGAATAAAAGTCTGTCAAAAAGTCATGAAAAGAATGTTTTGGGACACAGTTGTTTACACAGAGTACTTTTTGATAGTTTAGTTAATAGAGGTCAGTGTTTTGGGAACTACTGCTGTTCCCTGATACTGGCAATTCTCAATGTGCTGACCTGTGTTTTTGTTCTCACTCTATCAAAAAGTACTCTGTGCACTCTATCAAAAAGTACTCTGTGGTTTTTGTGCGTGTTCGTCGTGTTCGTGTTTGTTTTGAATTTGTATGTTGTGTGTGTGTTTCTGCGATGGCTTTTCACAGGATATTCGTCATAGAGTAAAGTAATCTAACGTCGTATAGTAAGTGATAAACGTTTTAGTGCATATTAGTGTTTAAAAGTGAAATTAATTCACGTAAAATACAATGGAACCAGAAGTTGTGTCATCGTTTTTCTCAAGTAGTTTAAGAGATTCTAGTTCTCAGGATATCAGCGAGGATTTTTTGAATTTAATAGATGAATTGAATCTTTCTCTTGAACAGTTTTCAATGCCCAAAAAAGTAGAAGCCGTTTATAATCCAACCATATATGCAAGGCATACATTTGAAATGTACGTGCGAAAATATTGCAATACTGCAAAGCCTGTTATGTTCTTTGGCATGAATCCTGGACCTTGGGGAATGTCTCAGACTGGAGTAAGGATCACCTCATTTACTCAAAAATGTTAAAACATCTTTATCAAGATTACATAGAAGTACTTAACGATGATAAAGACTTAAATTTAAAATATAAACTTTAAAGGCTTAAGCAAGTGTAGAACTAGTTTTCAACCTACAGTTTATAAATGAAAAATCTTCACCTAAAAACTTTTGATGATATCAACAGGTGCCATTTGGTGAAATAAGTTCAGTTCGAGATTGGTTGGGCATCAGTGGGCCAGTGCAGAAACCACCTACTGAGGTTAAAGCCCGTCCTGTTTTGGGCTTTGATTGTAGTAGAACTGAAGTAAGTATAAAATGGTAGCTGGTATTTTTATCATATTGCACATCTCTAGCATAGGTACCCTGGCCTGGGTACCTCAATGATGGGCATATATTTTTACTATGCATATTAAAAGTATTATATGCCTAAGACCTCAGTTATACTTATAGTTGAAAGATCTAAATTTAAAGTAATAACAATATGAAAGAAAAAGAAGGTATAGTTTATCATTATAAGCTCAAGCATTGCCAAAGAAAGACAAATTGGCACACACACAACTTAATACATCTGTCTTCATTTTATATTCCGTTAATTTTTCAGGTCAGTGGCAAGAGATTTTGGGGTCTGCTTCAAACTTTATGTGGAACTCCAAAAAATTTCTTTAAAACTAGTTTTGTTTATAACTACTTGCCTCAGCAGTGGATGACTGCCTCAGGTTGCAATCTCACTCCTGGTGATTTCAAAGTAAGAGGTCTTTATTTTCTAAACAAGTGTTAAATTTTGGTTTACCATGTACATTATTCCAGGACCACATAAGCAGAGAGCAGAACATATGAAGCAGGGACTTAAAAACGAAATAAATTTCGTTCCGTTACTACTAATGTTATTGTATAACATTCCAAAATTTGTAACAATACTAAAACCTAAAAACATCAATAACGTTACAAAACAAAAACGTTATAGAATATCATTTTCGTAGAACAATATTATAAGCAGGGATCATAAATGCCCACAGAAAGAATGACATGGATAAGCCATTTTTCCAGAAAGTAATTCCAGTATTTCCGGATGCAATTAATATTAAATATTGTTAATGTTGGTAGTGATATTATTACTCCTCAATTCAAAATTTAAAGGAAGGTATCAAAACTAAATTAATTTGCTAATTTTATTACAATTCCGATTTTTTTATAATCAACCATATCCGAAATTCCTTAGGAATGTCCATATTAATATATACGTTTCGGATCAATGACCCCAATTTAGTCTGCCTACTCCGATCACTGATTATAAGTAACGTTATAGGTATCACTAACATGGAGCTTATCCGCTTGTAATAACTTTACAGGTAAACATTTCCAATTCATTTTTAACGTTATTCTTCATACTTTTTCGTCATATTTTAAGGCAAAGTTGAGTATCGAAATGAAGAATGTTATGATATCGTTATACTAATAACGATATAAGTAAGTATTAATAATATTGTTAGTGAACAGTTTAAGATTTCTTTCCGTTTGTCAGTATGGTTATAGCCAAGGAATTAATTTTGTTACGATCTTGTTGGAAAGGTACAAATTATCGGTACCGGTGTGCGTAGTCCCAGCGGAAAATTGTCGAATTTCTTAATTTTTGTTTATCAGATATTTAGAGTATGCCGTCGTGTAATTGTGTATGGTACCTATGTACAAATGTGTGTCATAAAACTGCGCTGACGTTTGGCTATTGTTTGAAAATTATTTATAACGGTTTAGTGCAGAGTAGTAATTTTTTACGCACGTTGCTTTGAATTTGTGTGTAATGTTTGTGAGAACAGAATTTGAAATAAACATACTGTTCATAAGATATACACGTAAAAGTAAAATAAGGTTTTTAGGTCCAAATGCCTAAAATAGGAACTCTAGAGCCTAACATAAAACGTTTATTTGTATCTTGTAAGGGTACAATGTCTTGCAAACTTTCATTTACGTGCTCTTAGTAATTAATGAGCAATGGCATAATTTACTACGACTGGACCACTCATCCGATTGTAGGACTTTTTAATTGAAAAGTAAAATGAAACATATTCAGATATTTTGTGTATTAATGTAAGTATTCACATGTAAAATTTCAGCTCATTACACTAAATAATTAAAGAGATATAATAAAAATACCAGAACAACCGAAATACATGGTTATACCGACCAAGTTTGAATGGCTACAAAAAAGCTGCCGTGCAGTATAAAGAGATAACATTCCAAAAATAGTATCGTTATTGTGTTTAATAGTTTCGTACTGGTGCGTACACAATAGTTTAGCAGAACCTAAACAACTACATTACTTACCTAACTTTGAATAGTTGCATAACGTGAATAGTTGCATTAAGTAATACACTAAATATCTGAATATGTTTCAATTTGCTTTTCCATTAAAAAGTCCTACAATCGGATGTTATACAATTAGTTGTCCAGTCGTAGTAAATTATGCCATTGCTCATTAATTACTAAGAGCACGTAAATGAAAGTTTGCAAGACATTGTAGACCCTTACAAGATACAAATAAACGTTATAAGTTAGGCTCTAGAGCTCCTATTTTAGGTATTTGGACCTAAAAGCCTTATTTTACTTTTACGTGTATATCTTATGAACGGATTTTTTTTTTCAGATTCTGTTTTCACAATCATAACACACAAATTCAAAGCAACGTGCGTAAAAAAATACAACTCTGCACTAAACCGTTTTATATGATTTTCATCAAATAGCAAAACGTCAGCGCAGCGGAAACTTGATTATCTTCGCAGTTTTATGACACACAAACATACACAAATTACCTCTCGTTACACACTAATTATTTGCATGATTTTTTTTTCTAAAAAAAAAGTTCCTCTGGGATGACGTAGCCCAAGCGGAAATAGTTTTATTGAATAGCTCCCCAATGGTTGGATGCACAAATTTGTAATAATTTGTATTTACCATACACAATTACACGACGTCATACACTAAATATCTGCTAAACAAAAATGAAGAAATTCTACAATTTTCCGCTGGGACTACGCACACTCGGTACCGGAACTACTAGTAACGTTATTTTGAGTAACGTTTCAAGTCCCTGATATGAAGCAATGGATTAGCAATATCCTATGATTCAGATTGAGATTGATAGTATGTTACGCAATTAGGGTGCTGATTTGCTGGATTCGTTTTCTCCTCTATCAAATGTTATTACTTCTTACAATGTTATTTTTTTAATATGTATTTATTCTTCTATTTTATACTTATTTTCATGCTATCTACTTATCCTACCCAGCTTCTGGCCTAGGGGGGGCCAGTCAGATTTTTTAGGTCGGATCGTCCGCGGCTCTTTTGTCATACACACTACGTCAACCCATACACAGAATGGCTACCGCGGGGAGTCTGCAGCCCACACTCATCTCACGGTGAGTGGTAGACTCACTTGGTGTTGGACTCGCGGGGGTATGTGAGTTGGCCCCAGGTGTGTTCCTGGGAAACGACAATATGACGAGGGCCCATTGGTCATGTCATGTTTTCGTTTGATAGAAAATGGGAGTAGATAGTTTTGGTTCGAGTATGCCTTTACGGGCGAGGTCTCCCATGTCCACCTTGCATGGACGCCAATATTGAATGACATACACACTACACAAACACACCTACATGAAACATTAGGTATATGTAGTGTAGTGTGTATGGCAAACAGCCGCAAATGATCCAATAAATAATCTTCGTCCGCCATCGTTGCGCGCGGTTTTTTGGCAATTGCACCGTGCATTTTGCCAGTGTCTACTGCGCGGTTTATTTAAAAGTTAGAGCATAAGTCACCTTTTACACTTTGATTAGTAATTAGGCGAGTTCATACATGTTCTGCGATATTTCCAGGGTGGGGCAGCTGCCCCTCCCTGATGGGTACGCCCATGTGCTTATCCCTTATGTTGCACCTGCCATGTTTGGACTCTCCATCACTAAGATTGACTGGTACAAAATGCGTCAGGCATTATGTCCGCCTTTGTAGAGTATTTTTTACTTGTGCATAAAGTTTTAATAAATAAGTAATACATCCCCATTATTCTAAGCTAATATATTTTTGTACATAATTTCCAGAGAGTTGAAGTAAAAGAATTATACAACATCTGTGACCCAGTATTCAGCAAAATTCTAGAACTGTATGAAGTTGAAAAGATTGTTGCAATTGGAAAGTTTTGTGAAACTCGAGCAAAAGAAACATTAGAACGGTACCCGTCCTCAAGATCTATCCAGGTATGAGGTTGAACAATTGAACATAATTATGAAAGTATGATTCATTTGTTTTTGCATTCATGGATAATTTATCACAGTACTTAATTATTGTATTTTCCTATTTCAGATTCTGTACTTGCCACATCCAAGCCCCAGAGCAGTGAATAATAACAAATGGCCAGAAAAAGCAACTGAGTATCTTAAAAATCACAATTTGCTTCAATACTACCAACAAGACTGAAGACTGAATTAACAAAGCTGTATTTGCCACTTGAAGAACTATATTGTGGTAGTCATACCTATGTGATTATTGAGGTCAAGTACCTCAACAACTTGGAGATATTTAGTCTGTCCAGTCAAATCTTGAAGCAGTTCAGTGTAAGCCGTCCCATTTTCCGGGAGCCTTTTCCAAATAGTTTTATAAAAATGGTTGAGTTCATGAAGAGAGCTCTTGAGTTAGCGTCAGAAGCTTTATCAGCTCAAGAAGTACCAGTAGGCTGTGTTTTTGTCATAAACTCAGATATCATTGCTGAATCTAGGAATAGTGTTAATGCTACACGCAATCCAACAAGACATGCTGAAATTAATTGTATAGATCAAGTCATAGATTACTGTAAAGCCAATAATATTGATTACAGATTGTACTGTAAAAGTATTACAGTTTATGTAACAGTTGAACCTTGTATAATGTGTGCAGCGGCACTCAGCAACTTAAATATAAAAGAAGTCGTATATGGTTGTGCCAATGACAGATTTGGCGGCAAAACTGTATTAGATATAAGTAACTTTTATGAACGAAATTATAATTTGACCGGGAATTTAATGGCAACTGAGGCAATGGCTTTACTCAAGCAATTTTATAAAGGTGCCAATCCCAATGCACCAGAATCGAAGGCAAAAAAAGAAAAAGTATAGGTAATGTTTGTTAAGTGCTGTGTTTGTATACTTACATGCAAAAAATAAATGTTTAAACGCGCCCTCAAGGGGAAGTAACCGTAATATTGAGATGACCAATTTTTGCTCAAAGAAAACATTGGTTTTTGTTTTAAATAAATAAACCTACTTTCAGACATTTTTGAAAAGCCGCGTGCCTGTATTGGGATTCGAACCAACTCAAATGCGAAAAAGAACAGTTGTAAGTATGACACCACTAGCTTTTGCCACGGGAACGTACTACCGGGATTAAAAGTACCTATCCTATGTGTTAATCCAAGTTATAAACTATCTCTGTCTGATCCAAATCCGTTCAGCATTTTCGCGTGATTTATACCATACTTCACATTTATCATAGTAGGATTCGAAAGGGTCGCCAAACCAGTGAACGAAAATAAACATGGAAGCATTCCTAGCTCTAAAAAATGACCCAATACAAATTGCGCCGCGGTGGGCGGGGCTTACCAATTGCGCCGCTCACGCTTTTAGTTCGTCCGCAACAGCGGCGGTCGATTATTATTTAACGGTTTTTGCGTGAAAGGTATTTAAAAATCCCTTCTTGTGCAGTAAAGTGGTGTATAAATAAATCACATTTGCATAAAAAGAATGCTGGAATTAGTTTTCACGTGTAGGACATCGTTATTTATGATATTTTTAATAAAAATGAAATGTTTCACGAAGTCTATGGGGATGATGTTATGCCAACCAAACAATTTACTTTTCTACCTGACAATAATGACAAATTTTATTATTAATGAGATTAAGACACAACATTTTTTTTTCTATGAGGACGGCATTATGTAAAATATACTAAGCTATTGTAGGTAGATATATAAAAGTTCCTTTAATAGCATGGAGAAAATAGATAATTATCGTTGCTGTATTCAAAAAAATATTTTAAGAACGAAGTTCTTTAAGGCGGCTTGCGGTAGGAGTTGACGAAAGTGTGCATTTGGTAAAAATTAAAAGGCAAAAACTTAATAAATTAATCATATTTCGCGGGACATTGAGTTCATTGGATTGTAAAAAGTAACCCAAAAAAAGAATATATTACAAAAAAAAACATTGTACAGTAATATTGTTTTATTATTGACTTGGTCCGGTGTATTTATTGCATAACATCGTCCACGTCTATGACTCAGCTGTCAAAGCAAACATTGCAGCACACGCGCGAACCAATCCCGGCTTTCGTTCTGAATTTAAACCAATCACCAAGCATGTCTTCTTGCAACCTCGGATGTGATTCGTATTTTGAATCATACGTCATTATGGTTTCAACTTGGTCAATGAAAATGGCACAAAGTACAACTAGTGCCACAACAAAAAAAAAAAAAAAAAAACTTGGTCAAGTGGTGCCACTTTTTGTGTGGAATTTGTTCTGAATAAGGCTTCCATGTTTATTTTCGTTCACTGCGCCAAACGAATGCTTCCTCTGAGCAAAACAATCTCAATCTGAATCATTTTGTAGCAAATTGCTAATCCATTGCTTCCTAAGTTCGAAAAATGTGTCTGCTCAACAACGTAAATAACACAATGAATATTGTTGAACTGTCAAAATGAAACCCATTGCTACTGATAGTGTGTTACGCAATTTCCCCGAATAGGTACCTACTCATTATGAACACCTTACTTCAAAGAGTTAGAAGCTTAAGTCTCTCCGGGGTAGGTACGTACTCATGTGCTGCAGCGGCGACTTCGCAAGTTAGACGCGCGCACGCTCGAGCATTCAAGCGTTCACGACGGCCAGCGTGGCTGCGAGGAAAATACGCGCGCGCATGCCGGACGGAATTATAACTTGCACGCTTTTTCAACTGTATTTCTGTAGTATTTCAGTTCATTATTAACTAATCATACAATTAAAACTGCTCTATTTGCGAAGAGTGCAAGCAGATGACAAACCAGAGTTCCATTTTTTGCAAATTTACTGAAACAATAAAATGTTAGTCTTCTAATAAAAGAATTGCAATACGATGATGTCATGAACAAAGGCTATATTTTATAGTCTAAGGTCACGAGTTGAAAGTAACTGGTATTTTCTCGTGGACCTACTTTTTGTCCACGAAGGTATTGTTATTTCGATTGAAACTGAGATACCCCCACAGCTAGTCTAATTTCTTGATACAGGAGGTAGGTACATTTTGGTTTCAACACTTGGTACATGTACCTACCATATTGATAGGACAAAAAGTAATTTCACTAGAAAACACCCAGTTAACTATTACCTGGATTCGTTTTACATAAATACAGTGGAACAATAATTAATTATTAATATTTCAATATAAACATATTAATATTTTAAATTTACACTAATTAACTAACTATACTTACAAGGTTATTGGAAAAACACTAACAACCTCTTAAGTAAAAGTCTTTAGTAAAAGCTGTTCATAATGATGAGTACAATGACCTCCTAATAGGTTGTTGGTGTTTTTCCAATAACCCTGAATAAATAAATACAAATGGATATTTAGGCGTCAAAGTACTCGTCCGCATCGCTGTCATCCGGAAACGTGTCCAGAAGACTGGCAGCATTGCCACGTTGAATGGCAATGCTAATTCTTTGACCAAATAACGACCTAGCTCTCTGGTCACGTAAAGTGTCGATCAGCCGGCGTGAAATTTCCTTTAAAAAAATAAAATAAATATATCCACGTCAACTTGAGAACCTCCTCCGTTTTTTCGTCGGTTAAAAGGAAGACGCGCACTCAGGCCCCCGTTTCGACCCCAAACTGCGCAAAGCTGTTATCCATAAGGTCACAGTATTTTTCGTTGCTTGAGGATCTCGGCAGCGGCTCCAGCACAGCCCGCCGTGCTAGGAACATGAGATGGTGCAAGGGTATTTTTATTTGGTTTCGACCATCGACCACCTTCCAGGGAAACAACGTCATGCCGTCTGGTCTCTTTCCATCGTCACGTATGTACAGAGGCCAGCACATCAACCTACCCCAATCTGTCAAATTTTCCCAATTGAATAAGAACCTTATTCCTTTGTAGTAAAGTTTAAATTCTATCAAAGCAATTTGACAGATTGGGGTAGGTTGATGTGCTGGCCTCTGTACCAAGCCGTATGGTTACGCCGGATTATAAATAATAATAACAATAATCTATTTACAGTTAATTTACTTATAAGTATTTGGCATAGAATTAAGCTGAAACATGGTGTTTAGTTTTATAAACATGTTTTGTGTTGTTTGGTTTTTTTCATTGCCATGAAAATAATTTTATGTTGTTTAATTTTTTTATTATTTTATCTATGGTTATAATTTTGTAAGTGAATAAAAACTCTATTTTCACTCGAAGATCATTTTCTTTTTAATAAATAATATTTATTATTGAAACTGTTTTTTTTTTTGCTACTCCAGAAAAAATCAACATCAATTCATTCTGGAATACTGGCCTTGGTATTAGTGTAGTATTTTAGGTAAATAACATCATATTATATTTCTGACTTATTACTGTATTTTAATGGCGCAGCAGAAAATTATTACAATCCCTGTTAAATATAAGTATAGGCTTTATAAATAACATAAAACTATCTCTACAAATTACTTGACACATTCAATTTGGTTTAAACACAGAAAAAAAAACTCATTCAAAACAAGTCCAACAGTAACCATAAAATATAAGAATATATAATTATACAAAATAAATGATTACTTGCTACAACATTTTTACTTATGTCTAGATTATTATTATTACCCACTGTATAAACATAAAAGTGAGATCTATTTGGAATTAAAAACAATTTATTACATTCATTACTACTGATAAAATATCCACAAGGATATCACAGAATAATTTCACTAATCTAAAAGGAGATCTCACATTTATATTCCCAGTGTTTACAGGAAAGAATGTTTGACGGCATTTGTACAGTAGGGTGCTAAGTGTAATAAGCAAGTCACTAAATGCATGTCTTATAAAATCCACACATTCTCACCAGAAAATATAATTATACACTGTAAATAATTAATAAGCAGAATAGAATAAAGATACTTAAATACTCTCCAACAATTTTACAGAACTTAACAAGTAACCTATGACCTACTTAAATATATATTAAATGTATTAAAACTGTTTTAATCATTTGAATCATGACAGCCATTAACCATTGGGTATGTAGTCCCTGAACCATCAGTCTCTTCATTTTGGCCATTTTCATGAACATGATTTTCGGTAACCAAGTCTTCAACCAAGTAATCTTCGCCTACTGGCTCAGCTACAGGACTTGCATTCCTGCTGGAGCTGCTATCACTATCTGATGAGGATGAACTATCACTTTCAGAGTCTGCACTTGAGGAGTCATGAGAATGCTGACGTAAATGTTCATTTTCGAGTCTCAACTTTTCATTGTCCAACTGTAGAGAGTGTATCTGTTCTTCTTGTTCCTTAATACGCTGCATAAACTCACTGAAGGACTGCTCATCCACGGCACTAGAACCAATGGAGGTGCCTGAAGTGTCTCTGTCTGTTAACATACTGTCCCTATCAGTAACAGAAGCATCTCTGGCTGTAATATCTTTATCCTCCTCTAAACACTTTGCTTTAGATCGTTCCGTCCTTTTAACGAGATTATCATATTTGGCTTCCAATAAAAGATATTCCTGGATGAGGTCATCTTTTGACATATTTGACAAACGTTCACTTTGAGCATCTTCATAAACACTTGAAAACTCTTTTGTCAAGTACTCCTCTTCGTCTTCAGGCAGTGAAAAAAAGTAATTTTCTTCTGAATCTACGCTGAAACTAGAATCGCGAGTTCGTGCTGATGGTGTTCGTAGAATATGAAATGAATTTTCTGGCTCTGGTTTATGTATTTCCATCAAAAATTGGTTGTTATTAAATGGGGCATGCGTTTTTGCCAATACAATCTTCCGAAATCTGTTATTTCTTTTAGATTGATCATTCTTCCATGGAATTTTAGAAAATGGTTTCAATACCTTGCGTTTAGATTTCCCGCGCCTCCTTTTTTTTCTGACAAGTCCTTCAAATTGTTGTTTTGGCACATCTACAGCAGATGGCGCTTCGACTTCAGCAGGTCGCGTCGGATCGCCATCTTTTATAGCGATAATGTTATTTCCGTCCATTTGTGATGAAAAAATTCACTTACTTTGAAAGAACTTAAAATGTCATAGAAAATAATTAACACTCGCACTGTTATTACAATTTTTGCACCACTTAGACTATTTAGAATCTTCATATAAGAATATTGTACCTCGGAGCACTACACTGAGGACGCAATCCGCCATCTTTATTTATTTATTTATTGTTCGCATTTTTTTTTTTCTACTCCTAGCTGACGTAGTCAGGGTTGCCTAGAGTACGATTTTTTATGGAGACTGATTCCGTAACTGAATGGTGAAACTCGAAATCGAAATCAATTTCTAATGGTATCATTTTAGTCAATGTATCCAAAGAGAAAATTGATTATATTATTTTTTTTATTAAAATATCAGTTAGGTACTAAACTTGTTTATAGATAGTTACAAGGTGGACCGACAGTTTAAGATAGTCACGGGAACTCGCAAATACCATGGTTCCGGGCACCGGTGTCATTGAAGCCGCGGTGCTTACATGAGGACTCAGCAGTGGACTTCTTTCGGCTGAAATTTAATTTTCACAAAACGCTTAGTAATAAATAATAATCTCTTCGGAATTCCTCTACTACAAAAATGCCACGAAAATGTATGTTTCTCTATCCTGTCAATAGTGTGACTGTTTCACTGTAGAGCGTGAGGTTCACCAGGGTTCGATCAGTTTCCTCAAGGGCAGAAAAACTAAGCTTACCCACGGATTACAGATCACACTAGTCGCCTCGAACGGCTCTTCCATCCTGCGCCGCGTGCTCTGTCATCTGTGCACTTGATGAACCTTAAAGCGCATAATACACTATCAAATTTTTAGGACCGTTAATTAGCAAATCGGCAGATGTAATCGCAGTTAGAACAGAATACATCCGATTTAGTGTAAATTGGAAGTCAAACCGCTCTACTTCCAAAATTTTCTACGATCTAGGACAGTGTAATCACGGCGCTACGATTAAAATGACTAGTCGGACTAGAAATGCCCTATCCATAGAATAAAAACGACAAAAAATATTTTAATAAGTCATTACGCGATGAACGCTATATATATTGGAAATGTAAAAAAAATATGACAAAACTGCTACTTTAAAGACGTGAGTTTAAAGACGCCGCCGCCAGTCGATATAAAAAACGTGCAACCCAGTACGATCCTTCTTCACGAATGCGTCGTCTGTCTGATTTAGTGTAATGTGATCATCACTAGCTTCCGACTTTCTAGTTAGTGTTCCTAATTAGATTTCCTATTTTATAGTGTAAAAAGCGCATAAGCCCACTAAAACCGCGCGGCCTGGCTTGCGCAGTTGCTATCATATCATTACATGCTCTGTGGTTGCTATAAAGATGTACGACGAATAGGAAGTGCTTTTAGCTTCAGAAGCATATAGTAATAAGCATGTAGCAATCTCCATCATCTGTTCTGCGGGCAATGTGCCCTGCCCACTGCCACTTAAGTTTGGCAATTCTTCGGGCCATGTCGGTTACCTTGGTTCTCATTTCTAATTCGATCACGCAGGGAAACTACAAGCATAGCCCTCTCCATTGCCCTTCTTGTGACTTTTAGCCTTCTAATAAGGCCCATTGTGAGCTACCACGTTTCAGTGCCATAGGTCATCACTGGCAACACGGTCAACCGTTTATTTTAATCCATTCTTTAGATAATATTAAACAGTATAGAAAAAATTTAATCGTTTCGGGGTTAATTGAATTGTTTTTTTATTTTTATGTTTACTTAGTTTTTTGTTGTAAAGTATTTTAGATAATTTCATTGTCACTCAGATGTATGTACAGACGCCAGCACATCAAGGTCAAGCTACTACAATCTGTCAAATTTCTTTGATAGATTTTCAACTTTATCGCTAAAGCATAAGGTTCAAAGTTAATTGGGATAATTTGACAGTTTCGGGTAGGTTGATGTGCTGGCGTCTGTAACATACTTAGCTCGTATTCAGAGCGGTAAAAACTATTCATTAACTTGTATGCACTTGTTATTGTTAGAAGTACTTTTAAGTTAGTTAAGAGTAGTATGTTATGTTTAGTGATTACGACTGAAGGACATGCTTAACCATGGTTATGAATAAAGATTAAAAAAAAAAAACTTTCGTCTTGAGACACTGTGGTGTGTGGGACGAGAATACTGACCTCTATTAAACAAGAGCAAATGCTCAAGTTACTTTCAAAAATACCCAAATCGCTACAGGTGTGCGTGCATATTTGAGGGTTCCCTCGATTTCCATGGAATCCTCTCATCAGATTCCAACTTGATGACAATGGGACCACGCGTAACATAAGATATTGCGTAGCACGAGCGTAGCACTGACCTCTATCTTGTTATCTTGTCTAAGATCAGTGTTGCGTAGCTACCGAACGCTGCCCAGCCGAGTTGGATTCGACGATTGATCTCTTTCTTGAAGTTGGACCTACCTAACTGGACAGTTTGTCCTAGGTAAACATACTCGTCCACGACTTCGAGTGTAGCGTCCCCGATCTTCATGGGAGGGTGTTACGTGAATTACGTGGATGAACAGATGGCCGATGGGGCCAAAATGTGGCGACCGCGTACCGGAAAACGAAGTCTTGGAAGGCCTGTTTTTTTTTCCGCGGTGGAAAATCCTCATGTATGTCCGCCATCCTGGGGCGGGCGGCGGGGACTGTCAGACTTTTACTGACTAAAAACCACCCCGGTGTCATCTCACACCTACGCCGGGGGTCGCGGGAACGGACGATCCTTCCGCAACCCCCAACTGCTGTCGGCCCGCTGCTGCGGGCCTCCTCGGGTCACGGGAGGAGTGAGGTGTTTGACTCCCCCCGCGACGTCTATGAGGGCGCGCGTGGAACACTACGTGCCGCCACCTCGGGTCCTGATGAGTGGGGGGTGACGTCCCCGAGTCAGTCATTCTTGGGCCCATTTAGGGGGCTGGATGAGGGCGTAATCCGCCCTCCGCCGACGCCCGGTGCGCCTGCTGAGCACCTGGTGAGTGGACGAGATCTCTCTCCCTTTCCGCAGCCTCCCACCACCGCCACCACCACCGCGCCACCGCGTCCCTGGACTCTTCTCTTTTAATACATTTTGAGTAAATTGAGTAAATCCAAAATATCCCTAGACTGTGTTGATGTATGTAATAGATAATAGTAGATTATTAACCAAGGGGATAAAGCAGTGTCTTCTGTCGCGGGTGACGATTTAAATCGCGAGCGTAACGAAGGACTCGAGGTTTACTCCCGAGCGTAGCGAGGGTGTTAAAAACTTAAATCACGAGCGAAGCGAGGGATTTAAGACGAGTCCTGAGTGTAGCGAGGAATTTAAGTTCACCCAAGACTAAGACAGCTTTATCACCGAGGAAAATACTCTACTTTTCGTACCATTTGCGAAAAAATTAACACAATAATAATATGAGATAAGCATTTATTAAAAATAATGACAATTAAAAGTAAAAGTTAACTTTAGAACATTAACTTATTTATTAAAATAAACTTACCGTTTATGTATTTGAAGAAAACAAAAACGCAGCAAATTCCTAGACTAATATTTTTTTGCCGGAAAAGCAAAGGCATCAAGCTCATACGGCCTCGTCCGTTTTCGTAATTTTATTTAATAATCATAACTGCATAACAAATGCGTATTCCTTTTTCAAAAAGATGTATAATGCTTTATATACAAACTCAATGGTGTACACACAGATGTAGTTCAGTATTTTCGGTAAGTATTCCAAATTTAAATCACATTCTCCCCCTAGAGGATGAATGAAATTCAGTACAATTTTCTTTCCCTGTTTTTAACAGATTAAAAATGACTATTGTTATGTTCGCTTTTTGCTCAGACTAAGTATCCTCTAGACGGAGCTATAGCTTGTTGCCGCTCTTGTATCCGTGTGTCAAACGAAGTATTGTTTTCTCTGTCTATTTCACGGAGTTTACGAACGAGTAAAAGGTATAGCTAATGTAAGTCTGGCAACGTCGCACTGTCTGTGTAACTCGTGTCAACAAATGACCGACTTAGTCGGTCAAAACCAAAGAGTACTTTGTATATACGGAAATAGAGAGCCATCTTGCGCGATTTGAACGATAACATTAAAAAAGCGCCCTCTGCGATTAAAATACTAAACTACATCCGTGTCAGTATTATAATCGCGCGACCTAGATCCATTCATGGTCCAACTGTTTACTATAACAGAGATAGTAAAATTATACCGATATAAGTATTCAAAATCTGTTTACTACAACATATTTAGATATTATTTAAATTACACACCCCCTTACTAATAAACGTATTATATCAGACGAATAGTTACACACCGATTTCTCTCTTTCAGTCGTCAGTAATTTGATTTTCGACAGAAGACAAAGCGTTGTGTAACTATACAGACGATACACAATGTTTATTAGTAAGGGGGATTTAGGTACAACGAACGATCACAGCAGACAACGAACGATCACAGCATTCACAGCAGAACGACATCAAAACAACAACAACCATTTTTGTTTATTACTTGCCAGTGCTGCCAGGGCATATATTTAAATATCACTAAATTCTTACCAAAGTATGTAAGATCTTTTTATTTCAAAATTTTTTTCAGCAAAAATTACTTTTAACATCATGGACACGTATGTTTATATTTAATTTATTCTAACGAACCCTATATTTACAATAAACACTCTTTGCTTATCTCCAATAATAGAACTAATCAAACTTCTATGTAGCAAATAATGAATTAATTATGGCAACACATCCTTAACAGTACTACTAATATTATACCATTTATTTAGGGAGAACATTGTAAACCTTAGTGTAGTATTATATTTTGAATATTTTTTATTTTCCTATATTATACGCCACACTAGCGCCTCTGATTTTACAATACTAAACTAACAGATTATTATACTACGAAATTGTAAAGCTAATAACCAGCTGGAAATATATCTTTTGTACATGTCATCTGTAATAAGTTGGGTTATCACAATGCTGTTGCAGGGTTTCTACGAGTAAGATTGTAAGGCATGGTCAAAACATTGCGGCTTGGTGCAGTTTAAATGCGAAATATAAAATACTAACAGTGATTTGGCTAGAACTAAATAAATAAAGTGAAAATATGTCCTGTGCGGCTGTATATTGTTCATCAAGAACAACGAAAGGAGGCGTAAAAGACACAGAATTATCATTTCACACGTAAGTCTTTGAATACAATTTTATCGTTAATTACAGAGGTATAAGGGTAGAAAATCGATGAACATTAAAGATTTACATGTTAAGACCAAGATTGTCTTGTATCTTAGTGATAAAAATCCAAGTTTCATAGGCAAATTAATGTTAAACCTAGGCATTGTTTTCGGCGTGAACTGCAGTGATGTGTACAGTTATCGATAAAATCTGTCGACGTTTGTTGTTATGGTATTAATATTTTTTGTTTACTTTTGCAGGTGCCCATTTCATCTCATTTCATTTTATTATTGTTTTATTTTGTTATATCGAATGTGTAAATTGTTCCACAGCAAATAAAATCATAAAACATATGCGTCTGTGTATTTATTTAAGTTGTACCCTTCATTGGTAATAAATTGCTACATTATTTTACCTAATACCATATTTATAATAATATTATATGATATTTAATTCGGACCAAAGAATCCATAGTGCTATTAACATAATATCTAAACAATTTATTATCTTGAGTTAGTACCATTCACCCTTCGCACAAACAGCTTTACAATTTGAGACGTGAAGCTCTCCGCTACCGTTCTCAGGAAGCTGTTGGGAATGTCTCACTCTCTTCAGTAGCGAAGCTGTTTTTTTGCGAACAATTTATGTGTCCATAATTTTTATTTAACAAAGCACACATTTTATTCTCGTAGGTACTAGCTTCCATCTATGCATTTTCCGTTCAGTAAAACATCGATGTACTACAGATTCCATCGATATGCTTCGAAGCGTCGACCCTTCCCTAGTCACGCACACTAATACTACTCTAGAACCGCACACTAACAAGAAAAGGACACGCGTCTCTGGCTCAGGCTCCGTCTAGAGGATACTTAGTCTAAGGCTTTTTGTGGCATAGAATGTCACTTTTTTGAGCAAGTGGTATGAAAACAAATATTTCTATTCTATTCCATTTTTCTTTATGGCAATGGTGCCAATCGTGCCGATGTCGACAATGGGGCCGGCAACTGATCTCAGATGGCGCCACCACTATACGAACCCTTGTCATTTGCTTGTCAGATGTCATTTTAGTTGTCAAACATTTACACGCTTCTTCGGATTTCCTAATTGCTTGATTGAAGGGATTGCAGACTTTTTCAAAATTTTGCGCTGTTTTATGATCCCTGAAAGAGTGATATGCCTTTAGCAAACAAATAATTTATGTATTTATATCAAGGAGTAATACAAGATGGGTCAACTGTCTGGTGAAGATCTCTAAAACCTCCAGTGGACTCAAAAGGCCCATGTTCTCGACAAGGAATGGTCTAGATTCCATATCGAGAACATGGGCGCACATTATTAGAATTGTTGTTTGTGTATTATGGACAGTCTGTTTTCTTTTAAGGTTTGTTAAATCGCACTAACTTACATGATGCAGGTAGGTATAGGTTACGTAAAAATAAGAGGAAATAGTTTTTGACGACCTACTAGTCAAACTGAAAGTAATCATTTTTAATACATACATACTGAGTATTTAGCAATCTTTTCATAGTCACTTTCCTTGAAATGTTTATGACACACTCTCGCCCCGCTTTTAGGCTCAAACTGTATTCGCCTTATCGCTTTGAACCACATTTTTTTAAGTTTCTCATCTCGAGGAAACTGGTGGCCTCCAGTTTCTTTACAATTTCGTACACAACATCTAGTCATTTCCTCAATAATTGTCTTTAATTATGAATTCACCAATATTCCCATACAAAAACTGCTTTGTCATTGGTCTGTGCGCTACTAGCGCTACTTTGACAGTTGTCGGCCCCATTCTGCCAATGTCAGATGTGATATGAGAAAACGTAATGGTTTTTACAATTACAACAACAAAAAAAAATTATCATATCGACACAAACATGTCAAAAAACGTTCTGTTTCTTTTGAACTAATCATGAGGTGCTTATGAAAAGAGAGACATCTAAATGTTTGCAAGTACTAAATTTGGCCGATTGCTGATTGAACCAATTTGGAAAATTATTTTTTTATTTGAAAGTATATACTTCCAGATTGGTCCCATTTTTGTCAAAATCCAGTTCTGATGATGGGGTCCATGAGGGATTGAGGGAACTCCTCAAATATTATAGGCATACATATAGCAATTTTGGTATTTTCTTCAACAAGTCAAGCATTTGCATTCAGAAAGTATAATTTGGTGAAGTGGAACTGATGATGAAGACCACAGATGGCCATCGGAACTATTAAATGACAAATATTTCACGGGTTGCGATTCCATTGCTTTAAAATGGTTGCTAAGCAATTTAGGCTCGTCACAATGCGTATGGTGAAGTGGAGCTGATGGTGACTTCACAATTCTATCGTGTGTATACCTCTCCGTGGTATACCTACACGCTAATTTTGTAGGTGTGCCCAGTCCAAGTCCATGGGTTTATGTAGTCAGTGTGTCTCTCAGCTTTAGCCCCTTTAGGGTATTTATCACAGAACATAAACTCCTAACGGAGGTATTTATATTCTGTGGCTTGGCTTGAGCTGTCAATGTTTCATGGCTAAAAGGTCCCAGCAACCAGGCCATTAAAATAAAAAAATAAAAAAAAATGTCAATGTTTCAAAAATAAAAGTTATGTGGATCACAAAACAAGCTACAAGAATTTATTCTGATTTATTAATTTATGTCGCTTTGGAACGTTAGAGGTTCTAAATAATTGTATTTATAAGAAATAATTCTGAGTAAATAGATTATAAAATATAAAATTTGGCGCACTTGTACTGTATGGGAGAACTTCAGGGAATAATAATGGCTGACGATATTGTGTTTGAATTACTACATTCCGAAATAATAAACTATGCTATAGACCAATCTAAAGAAACCCTCAAAGATAAAAAGGTGTTAACATTTTCTAATCTCATTAGCTTTAAAATAAATAGTAATCCCATTTAATCGCATCCTAATAAACGGAAATTGGCATGGTGTTTCAGGAGGTGGATCTGTCTGTCGTAGAATATATTGGATTTGCTACTGGCTATAAGATAATGGAAAGGCTAACTAGAGAATGGCCCAGGTTTAAAGATGAACTGGACACCATGAAGTTCATCTGTACAGACTTTTGGACATGTATCTATAAAAAGCAAATAGACAACTTGCGAACAAATCACCAAGGTGTTTATGTCCTACAAGATAATGCATTCAGATTTCTCACAAACTTTTCTAATGGCCAGCAGTACCTGGAATCTGCACCAAGAGTAAGTACTGCTTGATAATAGGAAACAAACTATAGTAGATTCAAATTAAACTAAAGCTTTTGTGAACAACCTAAAGACAGTGTAGTAAATACTTTCCAATCAGTCAACTCTGCCATTTTAGACTGTCTGAAATATTTCAATTCTTTTTTTTACTATATTTGTCTTATGATTGTTTTTCTGTTTCAGTATGTTGCATATACTTGTGGGTTGATCCGAGGAGGTTTGGCTAACTTATGCATAAACAGCGTAGTCACAGCAGAAGTTCAATCCATGCCATCTTGTAAATTTCATATACATGTCCAAAGAACATAATAATGTTAAAAAACTTTTTGAAATAAAAATGTATTTAGTAAGAAATGTAATCATTATGTAAGCCAATGAATCAATAAAATTTGGTATGAATATTTCTCAAACTTAATATTGGATGTTCAGTGATAACTACCCTTATTGTTACTTACATTTAATTGCATATATGATAAATGATGCATAATTATTATTATTTTATAAAATTATACGTTTTTTTTTTCAATCGAAATAATGGCTATTCTTTTCTAGTATTCACACCACATCAATTGCATTATCTGCAATGAAAATTCAAAATAAAATTGTTCTTTCGAAGTTTTTCTGTCCCTTTTTTTCAAGTAATAAATAATGCTTGTTTTAGTACTATTGAAGCCCAACAGAATTAAGTTTGTACCCGAGCATTATTTCCCTTCACAACTGGTGGTATGGTGGTTACCATTAAAAGAAAATTGTTGTAAAGGGGCGTCCACATTACTTGCACTCTAATACCGGTGCCTGTGGAAAAACTCAATGACTCTTGTCAAATTTTGATGTTGACATCTGTAGGCCCTGCGCGCCTTGGGAAGTTGGGAATAAAACCAACTCGACGGAAACGGCATGTCGCTCACCTTCCGTCATAGTTCCCTCCATCAGTTTTGATGTTTCACAACTATTCTGCCGGGCGTCCCGTGACGGCCTACTTTTTTTTTTTATTCAGCATTCGCCTATAATTCTCCTACTGCTGGGACACAGGCCTCCTCTCGGCGAGAGGGAGTGGGCCGCATAGCCGTAACCGTCATCCACCATGCGGGCCCCATTCACAGAACATTCGAATTGTTGGTTCTAGGTCCATAGACTTATAAGTATATGTAGACATAGACTCCGGTATGTCCTAGAGGACATACCGGTTTCTTCACGACGTTTTCCTTCACCGTTTTGAGAGCAGTGGTGATGAAATAATTTACACAAAGAAAGAAAGAAAATACATTTATTTAGCACAGACTAAAAGACACACAGTACACCAGCAAAGCTACGACACGGTTTGGTACCGTATCGAATGTCAATGTTATCGACGAAATCCTATAATCGCTATTCACAAATCCGCAACCGTACAATTTTGACAGTTCGTATACGGTATGAAGACATGAATTCTTCCGACAGGTATTTGCTGTCGGAAGGGTTATCGAATAACAAAATATTGAATAAAAAGAGTAATCTAAGCAATAAGTGTCAAAACACGGCTCCGGGCAAGGTCCTCATGCCCTTGCATGAATGCAAAGAGCATCTGCCGCTGCTCCGATGACACTCTTTTCTGAAAATATGCATTTTCAATATTAGGTACCACGTTTTATAAAATGAAAATGAGCAAATAGTAATTTGTTTAAATACCGATAAAATACATACAACCACTTTTCGGTAAAAAAAAAAAAATCACTTCTCAATTTTTTTTTTCTTTTATTCGCCCAAAGGGCAGGCTATATAGGCTATTTTGTCTTTCGACCATACCGCCTTGTCTTCCGTGTAGTTCTCAATTATCTTCAAAACAAGATTCAGAAAAATAATTATTCCAGATTTCCAGGTTTGACAGAAAGTTGAAGTTTACAAAGCTTGTTTATTAGAAATCAGGTAAATTTTAATTTTTAATAAAATCATTGCTTACTGTTTTTTTATTTGTTAATAGTTACTGAATGCATAATCTATAGTTGCCCATAGTGAAATACTCAATAAAAATAATGTATGTACCACTTAAAATTTTCTACCACGAATATCTATTATTATATACTACCATTTTGTAGCGTACCCCTAAAACCCTTCCACACGGATCTGTGAATAGCGTTTTCCCGGTCCTTTGGTTCAGAAATCAGGTTATCGAACAAGTGTCATTGTCGATACGATACGATAGTGAATCGTATGTTTGTGATTAGCTATGCTGATGCATACAAGATTTTGTATGTATTACTTAAATCAGCTAAAAACAAAAAATAACGATCAAATAAAATGTGTAAATTCTGATGTAAGAAATTAGTAGGAAAGTGTGCTCACGGCCGCGCCTGAAAGGCCCATTTCAGTAAAAAATGCCAGACAACTAGTGCCTGATGCAAAGCAAAGCGCCTTACAAGTCGCTGCTGTTAAAACTGACCATTGCTCCTTCTTCATCTTTTTCTGTAGTGATCGGCGTGATCGCTTTGGGCAAGGGTTGTGGATAGCAAACTGGATTGATAAGTAAGTGGCTGCACTTCATACAGTAGCTTTACATTATTATTTAAACTACATAAGGAAATGGGTTTGGAATAATTTAATTTTAATATGGATTGAGAAGTTTCAATGACAACTAACTTTGTCACGTGTACACCACGCCGATATGAAAGTGTTGCCATGGCTGGAAAAAAACAAGCTACCTAATCTGTGGTGAAAACTTTGACGAAACGCACGCAAACTTTTTGATTGGCGTTGGCGCTCTTTTGCTTCCTTTCCTTTTCATTCGCTCTTTCAATTTACAGAAAATGGCTTCCGAAGAATTGGTGACTGAGCAATTTCAATTTTTCGGTTTAGATGTGCCCAAAGAAGTCATAAGTAAATGTGAGTATTCAAATAATCCGCGATAGGCAATAAATTTGTGCATCTAAAAAGTCATCAACTTTACCAAAACTTTTTAGAATAACTTTGTATCGCTTCAAAATGAATGTTCAAGGTTGTTCCATTATTCACTTCTTTTTCCAAGGTGTAAGTTTATGCGAAGAATACAACATCGACGCTGAATCTTTCATTGAACAATGGATGGCCTTCAGTTTAAACCATTTAAACGGTGCATCACCGAATTTGGACAACTTGGATATATTAGTGAGAAAGGAATTTTCCAAGCGGGCGGCGCATCGTTCCAACACAACCGCTAAAGAAAACGGACAAGTGGGTACCGGCACAAGTTTGACGGTTTACGGGGCACCCGCTTCAGTTCAGTATCCTTTTTAATGCGCATGCTCCACGTGTTCATTATTTACCAAATTATTTTTAACTTTTAGTTTGTTTCTTGTCGATTAATAGCCGCCCGTTTAATTAACGGTTTATTGTCGATTGTTTGTTTTTTTTTTATTGTAAGATTGGTTAATGAGTTGTATTTCATCCTTAGCGTTGATACAGATCAGACAATGAAGTTCTATCAAATTATATGGTCACAACACCAAAGGTATGATCACCATAAGTTACCCACAATATGCTGTTTGTAATATCAACATTTTTTTTTCAGTAGATTATAACCTCAGCACATTATTAAATACATATCTAAACCAAAACATTTACTTTAGTAACAACTACTATATTTTATACTAAACCCTTTAATGAAACTTTGTTGTCATTGCAAATATTTGTAGCCACATAGTTTGTTTCAAATGTTTTCTACAGGTACCTGTCATTGAACATTTATCACATTGTTGAAGAAAGACTTCTGGAGCCACCTACTTGTGCTTAATGGCTGTATGTCTAGTAACGCAGTGCATAATTTCTGTGACTAGATCTACACTCATTGAGTGCTTGTAGCACATCTATCAGCCGCGAAAATGGACAGAGCTCCATTTATATCAACATATGTTTATGGCCTTGCAGCAAAATATTTACAATATTGTATTTAATTTGTATTGTTTTCTTACCCAGCTTGTCAACATGTACATAAAGGTTCAACATTGGGACATGAATATTAGGGGGCGTACCATTTAACTTGATGATATTTGTGGGCGAGTTTGCTTCTGGTTCATGTTCACTACAAATCATGACTAGATCCATACTCGTCTGCAGCCATCAACTTAATCTGCATCTTCATAACTATTGTACTTTTGTAACATGTTCATATGCCTTAAGGTCCATGTTATCTTATCATGTCAATAATGTAATTAATCTAAATATGCAAATTTAATGATTTTCAGAGAGTTAAAATTGAAATTGAATCTGCACCAAATCAACCAAATGATTTATGTCCAGCCACTTATTCACCAACTATGTAAGTTTGGCAAAATTGTTTTTTTAGGGAAGCATAAACATGTGACCTTAACTTAAGAGTGTTTACGCTGTACGGCATTTCATACAAACTTTCAAGCGATTGTTTTTCGAAATGAATGAACCGATTTTAATGAAACTTCATACGCATAAGCAGGATACAAAGGTCTAAAAAGTTAGCTGAGAACATTTTCGAAATGTCTTAATTAAAAAAAGATAACTGGAAATCTCTGTTTCTATGGAAACTTAAAAATCGGTCTAATTTGGCTGTAACACAATTTTTCGAAAATGTTCTCACCTAACTTTTTAGACCTTTGTATCCTGCTTATGCGTATAAAGTTTCATTAAAATCTGTTCATTCATTTCGAAAAACAATTGCTTGAAAGTTTGTATTTTAATATTTTGTATGAAATGCCGTATGGCGTAAACGCTCTTAAGTCTTCTGGGCGTAAACGCTCTTAAGTCTTCTGGAGTGCATTAAGCCCTCGCCACTTTCGGGCAACTAATCCCTTGATGACACTTACTAATTTTTTACTATGTCTTGAGCTACATTTGTTTGTCAATACAATCAAACCTACCGCACTAAATGTTGACTACAGCAACATGCAACCAAATTGATATTCGTCTCCTTTTTAAAGTTTGTTCCAATTTCAAAAGACAGTGTCCTCCCCACTTCTCTTACCTCTTTTTATTGTAAGCATCTATTTCTCACTCACAAAATTGTATTGAATAGGTAAGCTATTCATAAGACTGTCCCTCGTGAACTAACATAACGTCACCTGCAATTCCCGAAGGTTTAGGCAGAAGTATCCCCTCCTGATACTATAATGGCTCCTAGATGCGAGTTCTTCGGTTACATGGACACTGGCATATTATAAGAATTGCATGCACAGGTCTGACTTGTGTAAGGTCATAAGAATAATTTGCCAGGTTAGCTTTCCTATTCTTCTAGTTCTGACAAATGAAACACCCATACATTTTATTTCAGTGGATCTGCTAAGTATGCATCAAGAACAAATACAGGTGCTGTAGTACACTCCTATGGTGATGAGAAATTATTACAGAATATTGCTGAACCCTGTGGCCCTAATGACATTTTAAATCTGAAAATCAAACAAGTGCTTAATGATGATGGTGATACATACACCAAAGCTATGTAAGTATTGTAAGAGTATACTGCAGTGCTAAACGCAAAAGCAGTATCTCAGGAAAAGCTAGTTTCAAGAAAATTTTAGTTTTGTTTTTATTTGAGATAAAGCTGAGATAGGGAACACTTTTCTAAGGGCCTTTTTTATTAAGATACTGCTATTTGGCTATGGAAAAATCAACTTAACAATTTTTTTTTAGCAAAAATTTACAACATGTGTACTCAAATGCCTACTAGGGAAATCTTATGCATTCAATTTGACCGCCTGAATAATAGTGTTTTATTGATGACTCGAAACTTGTTAAGTATTAGCCAATGTTAATTTGGCATTTAAATATAATATTTCTCATTTCCATTCTAGGTTTGGCTTTGAACTTCTTCACGAAAAAGCTAGTATGTTTGATAACAACATTCGCTACTTATCTCAATGTATCATGAAGAAATGTGGAATCTCAGCTGTAACATCAGTTAGGTGTAAAACACAGGTAGCTCGGTAGCTCATATAAAAAATCTCTCAGCAAGGCTGGCTTTCCACCGGAGCTGTATGAGCTGTTAGTTAAGAAAAACAATCCATGTATAGAATTTCCTCATTTTAACCTTTTGACCCCCACAGTCATGTATAGATGACAAACCAAAAAGTGCCCGGCACGCCTTGGTTTGATTGAGGTTTTTCAACTCCAGCGCGAAAATGTTTTTTTTTGGCGTTTTCTAAAAACGTTCTACATTGTTCAACAGTGATGAAACCTATGTCATATGAAAACTCTTGGCGTGTACTTTATTTCATTCTATGGCAAATAAGTTCACAAATCCAGCGCTAAAATGTTTTTTTTTTTTGCGTTTTTAAAAACGTTTAACATTGTTCAAAACGCAAAAATAAAACATTTTCATATGACATAGGTTTCATCACTGTTGAACAATGTTGAACGTTTTTAGAAAACGCAAAAAAGAACCACTTTCGCGATAGATTTGAACATAACTGCCGTAGAATGAAATGATGTACACGCCAAGAGCTTTCATATGACACATAATTCATCACTGTTGAACAATGTTGAACATTTTTAGAAAACGCAAAAAATAATGGATCAATTCCATTGGTGGATTTTTTCCTCGCACTCTATTGTAAAGCCAGCCTAAGAGCCAAAATCTAATATAAAAATGCAGCTGAATAGAGTTTGTAACTATCAAATTACAGGCTGAAGTATCGGTAGTGGGCCGCATAGAGTGTGATGCGGACGCCAGGCTCAACCCAAAGAGTGTCATCCTCCAAGGAACATGGCATCAATCACTTAGTCAAACAGTGCCAGCGGATTTGGACAAGTCTGTATTATATTCAATTGATAAAGGTGTTTAAATTGATAACAAGCAAGAGAGATCCTTTAAAGTTGGAGGGTAGGACTTTGTAAATGTTATCAATAGTTCGTTTTCAAGTAAAATGTAATCTTCTGTTCATCACTATTAAAAATGATTGCTGATTATAATCAATATGCGACAGCCTTTGCAGTGGATATGGAACACCTTGCCTGTCCGGTGCCATTTCACTGGTGCAACAGCTGTCCATCATCAGCCTGAAGTAGCTGATAAGTTGGTTATAACGCCATCTGTCGGTGGACGAGAGCTTGCCAGCTTTGAGTTAGGTGCAACAATGATGGTTGCACGATCTTTGTTTGAGGAAGTTAGTTGATATATTTCTTGAATTCTCCCTTTTGGATGTACTGCGGTGCTATTCTGTAAAAAACTCACCGTGAAACTTGGGTGAAGTGAGCTATCAATAGTGTAAATCCGTAGCATCAGGTGGAATGACAGCTCACTTCACCTGAGTTTTCACGGTGAGATTTTTACAGAATAGCACCGCTGAAGATATACTTTTATTACCTACTTCTTATTCAAACTTGCTTGGTCCTACCTAAATAAACATCTTAAATTTTTGTAACATAAGCTTTCAGAAACATAATTCTTACAGGTTTATTATTTTTGTGACAGTGTGAAGCAGTACTCTTTATTTCCTGGTCAGACTGTAGTGATGCGAGGAGTAAATACGCGTGGTGACAAGTTTGTAAGTTACGAAGTCTTCTGCGACGCATCGCCTCCTACCGCGGATCATAAGGCTGATATGATGAATGTTTTAAATGGTATGTTGCTATGAGAAACAATTTTAACATATCCCTCATAAAGAGCTGTTTGCCTGAGTCTGTGTTTATTTGTCGCTAGGACTGCATTTAATGGTTACAGAGAAGTTTCAATAACAAAATGTTTTAGGTAAAATGTCAACGGTGATAGCATCAGGACCATACACAACATCGGACAACATGGCCTATGAGCCTTTGAAAGACCTAGTAACATACATTACGACATACAAACCTCATGTTGTTATAATGACGGGACCATTTTTGGACAGCGAACATACCAAAGTCAAAGACAATACCATGGCTGAGACTTTCAAATCATTTTTCGACAAATTAATTGATAATTTAGGTGAACTAAGTAATACAAGGTAAGCAAAAACGACCTCTCTACGTAAAGTAAATTATTCTCTTCGTAATTATTGTATTATGTTTGTATTTCTTTGCAGTCCATACACTAAGATATACATAGTTGCTAGTAATAAGGACGCCTTCCACGTGAACATCTACCCGACGCCGGCGTACCCCAGCAGGCGGAAACACACGAACATTCACTTCGTGCCCGACCCATGCACGCTAAATATCAATGGCATAGTTATTGGTATTACCAGCACAGACATACTCATGCACATAAGCCAGGAAGAGATATCCTTGTAAATTATACTTTTGTTATTATTCTAGAATTTTAGAGAACTAAGCTCAGTTGTGTATTACAGATGCTGGTAGTCCCACTGGTAATTAAGAGGGATGCAATCGTCAGGGAATAAATACATCTGCACTTGGTTTTTCTATACTAAAATTATATTATTGGACCCTATTTTTTGTTCTTTCTTTAGAGATAAATCTTAAAATATAATAATGTTATTTATTGTTTTTAGTCAATCTAATCATGAATTTCAAGTGGCCATTAAAAGGCACTTATGAACATCAAAATGTACAAGAAAGCAGAATTGATTCTAGTCGCCCCTTCCAAAAGATAGTTCCTTATGAAGAAGTATGGGCAAGAAACTCCATAGTTACTTACTCTTTTAAAATTACTACAGAGGCATGGGTGGTGACAAACTTTCACGGCTAGCCGGCCACATCCTGATGCAACAGACATACTACCCGCTGTGGCCGCCGGCGCAAGGCCTGGCCGTGGACGCCGCACTTTGGGCTGCCCATGCGCAGATGTCCTGCATACCGCACGTCCTAGTACTGCCCTCTAACTTCAGATACTTTGTCAAGGTTTGTAGAGTAATGATGCGATTTTCTGCCTGCCTTCGTCAAATGTTACCTGAGATTTTCTGAGATGTGAGTTTTCATGACATGATTCAATCCATATTGTCCCTCACATGTTATTCATTCCATCCATCTTTTCTACGTCACTTGATGGAAGGGAAGACCCCTTAAATTCCATCAAGTGATGTCATCAATATTTTCGAAAAAAAAAAAACGATGAAAATTTTATTAAAAAACAAAAACAGTAGAGATTAAAAACTAGTATAAAAGCTGCAAAAACTAGTAACATTATCGTTGTCTTTCAGGAAGTAAATGGCTGCGTCGTGGTGAATCCGGAGCACCTGACCAAAGGTACGGGCGGAGGAACCTTTGCCCGCCTACATATAGCCAGTGACAACGACGATAAAAGAATCGCGGCTCAAATTGTACGCATTTAACCATAATTATTATTAACTAAAGTAATTTACAACCATGTCCCTCTTTTATTTCTTATGTTTATAATTGGTTATATTCTTAAAAGTTATAAAATTACGAGATTTGAACCTGATTGAAATATCCACGGTACGTTGATAGAAAAAAAATGCGAAACAAAAATGTTTTATGCCGCGTAAATAGGGTCGTTGAGTGAGATCTTGCCGCCTGGTCCACTGCGCAGCGCCATCTGTAGCCCCATGCGCGGTGAGTTCCCACACGATTTTCGTTCTTCAGCGGTCACGGCTTGACGATACCTAGAAAGAAACCGTGTTATTGTCACTTGTATAATCGGGCGTAGATTTAATGTTAAAAGCTGATTAGGTTATTCTAGTTACTTTTTCAATTCAGTCAATGGTTCAGTTTTGGAGTTGCGAACTCCAGTCTCTGGATCGATGGTCGTCAACACGCATCTGAAAGGTATTCATTAGGCATAAACAAAGCATAATTATTATACTTAGGTACAAAAAATTACGGGCACACTTGATAAAAAAACCCTTACCTAAAGCATGGTTTAATGATTTCAAAAATATTTTCGCCGATTTTGAGGAACTTCCATTTGTCTTCGTCGTAAGCTTGAGCACCAGTTAGCACGAAGTTAGGTCTGAAATTACGATCGGTAACCTGATTGTCCGATGCAAGACGACTGTTCAAGTCCTCGACCGAAGCCTCGTTGACGAGGTTGAAAGCCGTTTCATCCGGGAGAGCACCCTGAAAAGAAAATAAATTAATTTCTTATCGATCTAATGAAAAAAAAGCAACCGACTTGGGTATTTTTCTAGAGATTTTGCTTTGGGCACACGTAAAAGCTAGTTTTAAATCGGACACGAAAATGCAAAACCAAAGACACCACAAAAATTACTTGTCGGTGTAAGGTGAGTCGGTGATTGCACCGACTTACACCTTAAACCGACAAGTAATTTTTCACTTTTTAGTGTTTTGTTTTAAGAGTTGTAGGTAGTAGGTACGACCCAGGTAGGCGCTTTACTTTATGTAAATTATTTCATTACCATTGCTCTTAAAACGGTAAAGGACAATATTGTGAGGAAATATCCAAGAATAAAAAATTCAAAGACGTGACGTCTACCAACCTGCACTAGGCTAGGCCCGCGTGGTGGATTACGGCCCAATCCCTCTAAAAGAAAGGAGGCCTGTGCCCCAGCAGTGGGAACATTATAAACTGCATATTTTTATTGTTGAGTGATTTTCTTGGAAGTCGGTTTTTTTTTTGTAATGAAGTTATTACTTTTTAAGTTGTGCCCTACTCCACACAAATTCGTAGGTATAACCACTACTTGCAGGCCCGTCTTATCCAATTAGCAATTGCACAGGCTGTATTGCTGGGCAATTATAGCGATTGCAAAAGACCCCGCGATCGAGGGGGCCTGGACTGCCCTAAAAAAATCACAATTTGCAGCCGCCGTTCCTTTCTACGTATTTCAAAAACAAAATTAATTTATTTGCAGTGCGATTTACAGTAAGTTTCTAGTCCTAAAGGAATGAAATATTAGTATTGTGTTTTTTCATTGGTTTTGTTGATTTTGTGGCAGAATATTTGAAAAATTTTCATAATGAAAATTAATTATTACTTATCTCCACAGGCGCCCCGCGATCCTTGTGCGCCCAAGGCCTCCAATAGGTTAAAGACGGCCGTGACTATTTGACAGGAAGTTCAATAACATTATCAACATACACTAATGTGGATTAAAAAACGTAATAATAGCGAACTCGAAAGCCCCCCAACACAAATTAATAAAAAAATAACCGAGCGAGGTTCCTAAACCAAATGAAAATCACTTTTATTGAAGTCTGTTAAAAATGCACACAACACTTTTCTATATCTAATGCATTTCTTGGCACTTTATAAAAATTTGTAACATAGATAGATACTTAATGATGATTTAAAAAGTTGGTTTTAAGGAAAGCGATACGTAGTGAATATGGTGTATTACAGATTTCGTGTTTTGCACTTGTCCACCTTAACTTCGTATACAGGATGTGTCGTAATTAATGGATAACCTCTTAGGGGTCATTGTACTCAATATTACAAACAACTTTTACTACGGGACCAAACCTGAAATCGTGAAAAAAAAAAATCTGCTGTTCCCTACATTTATGTTCGCATAACTGGTCAAACTGTAGGAAACAGCTGATTCTTTTTTCGCGATTTGTGGTTTGGTCCCGTAGTAATAGTTGTTCAAAATGATGAGTACAATGACCCCTTATGAGGTTATCCATTAATTACGACACAACCTGTATAATATTTTTTTATTATTATTCGCCCAAACGGCAGGCTATAGTCTTTCGACCATACAAGACCTTAGCCTGCCCGAGTAGGGCGAAGGAAAAAAAAAAACTGGCGCGTCCTACACTGTGTTCTGTTTTTGAAACGCCTAAAAATTCTATTGAACAGGTTTTCCTATATTTAGGAATATTGAAATATATTTAGCTTTAATAAAATTTTTTTTTTGATCATCTAATTAAAAGTTATTGTTAATCCAATTTTGTCCACCCCAAAAACACTTAATTTCATTGGCGTATTTGTGCAGTCTCGCAATTCGTATATTGCCATCATGTTACGTTGTGGACAATCCCTACCTCCTGCCCCCGCTCCGTTTAGTTGAGATCTAATGCCCCACAATTGCAAAGCTGTGCAAAAAATATTCTTTCGAAACACTTTGAACTTTCAACGTGTTTCGAAAGAATATTTTTTTATCGCGGTTCGCGTGTTTGAGTACCAAATTTCTTCGGTAATTTTTTTTAATACTTTTTTAGTGTATGCACGCTGTGATTGCTCGCTTTCGTAATTGTAAGATAAAACAATTCGTTAAATACTCACAGATGAAAAAAATGATTTAGGTGCTATTCTAATTTCTTTGGTGCTAATTTCATCGGATTTCTTTGGCATTGAGTTCCAAAGAAACTAGGCATTATCCAAAGAAGTTAGGATATGGTTGAAAATATTGCTAAAGGGTTTAAAATGTCTTGCTTTAAATATCTTTGTTTCATCATATAATGTAAAAGAAGACTAGCACTTAGTACGTACTAGAGATTAAAACAGAGAAATTTTATATAAGTGAGATTCAGATCATAGATCTAAAAAAATGGTCGTACCAATAAAAAAAAAAAAATTAACACTGATCGAAATTCGAAATACATGCCGTTTTATTTAATCATAACTGATTTATATTAAATAAATAAACAAAATCGAATTAACTTATACATACAACATTTGTATGACTCATTATTGTATAATATCTTTGGCGCGAGTTTTGCATTTTTCTAATTTTTTTGGCTTATTTTCTAATTTCTCTGGACATGTCCTAATTTCTTTGGCAATGTAATTTTCAAAATGCTAAAACTTATAAACTCCTGATGTTATTTAAGGCAGAATAACATATTTATACTTGGAATTAAGTCTTTTACAAGGTATGTTATCTCATAAATTTATTGAAATTATAAAAAATAAATGCGCCATAGAAATTACAAAATTTCAGACGAAATCTGATATTCACCCTACGACTAACTTTGATTATAAGAATACCCTGTGTATTCTTATAATAAAATTAAGTACAGTACCTATCATTTGTACTAAAGTTACTGTTACTGTACCTATGTTCTTTCTCATTGCATCACACAAAAGTATGGTGTAATAATCTTCTTATCAACTCTGCTTTAAGTGGTTTTTGATAGCTTATAACCCATTTAACTCGTCAGTACCTACGTGACCCCTAATGTTAAGGCCATACAATAACCCCTCCGGAGTACAGATGTAAAACAACCTATTTAAAACGTTTTAAATAAAATGTTGCCGTTTTAAACCCCAAATAAATCTTTTTAGACGGTTGAAAACTCGCCTACAAAAATAAAAGAACTGTTTTA
The DNA here is from genome assembly GCA_963669345.1 of Gortyna flavago. Lineage (NCBI taxonomy): Eukaryota > Metazoa > Arthropoda > Insecta > Lepidoptera > Noctuidae > Gortyna > Gortyna flavago. The sequence goes on from OY770142.1 coordinate 7,676,905, forward strand.
CAATTCATTGTGGGCAAATTTTGGCCATCTGACGTCATGTTTCGTTTTAATTAGTTTAAAGAAAATCAATAGAAAGGACCTACCTACATTACCCACTACATGAAAACTTAAGTAGGTATGTAGGTTTTTTTTTTCTAGTCCACTCCTTTCATCTTTCGCGAGCCCGCGCGTCCTCCTTCCAGTTTTGACGGAACCTATCCAGCTCGTCCCGCCATCTCCTACATCTCACTGTCTCAGGGCACCAATTCCGCGCTATTTGGGCCCACAGTTTGTCCGGCATGCGGCAGACATGCCCTGCCCAGTCCCATTTAAGTTGAGCAGCCTTTTGAGCCACGTCAACTATTTGTGTTTTGGAGCGCAGTATTGTGTTCCGAACACGATCCGTTAATTTAACTCCTGGTATACGGCGCTCCATTGCTCATTGGCAGACTTTGAGTTTGGACTTCTGGATGTTAGTCAAAGACCAAGTTCGTGCACCATAGGTTAAGACGAAGAATACACTGAGCCTGAGTTTCAGTGCCATAGGCAACTCACACTTAAATAGTTCCTTCAAGGACCAGTAGCTCTTCCAGGCGTTTTTCGTTCGTCTTGAGATTTCTTCATCTTGCCTCGTCTGGAAAGAGACTTCTTGACCCAAGTAGAGGTATTCCTGGACATGTTGTATTATCTCTCCGTCTACTTTTATGCTTCTAGGTGTTTCGTTGCACATAAATTTGGTCTTCGACATATTCATCTTCAGTCCAACCTCAAGGCTTGCATTGCTAAGGTCTTGGAGCATCCGTTCAAGTTCAGTGGCTGAGGATGAAAAGAGAACAATGTCGTCGGCGAAACGTAGATTTGTCAGTCTCGCTTCGCCAAGGACAATGCATTTTTCCCTCCATTCGGCTGCCAACTTTCTGAAGATTTCCTAGAGGGTACTGGTGAACAGTTTAGGAGATAGCGGGTCGCCCTGTTTGACTCTTTCTCTATTTTAAATTTTGGACCGGTAGGTATACCTACGTATATTTATTTATTATATTATATTACACTGGATTAGAAGACATCATTATCTCAATGCCGTCAGTTTTACTTGCGCATGAAAGAGACAACGTTCGTTATGTCTTCGGCAGTTTATGTATGTGCATGTGTGTGTAGGGTAGGCGAGCTGGCAATGTTGCGTCGCGTCACAAGTGACGACGTCAAAGAGATTTAAGTACCTACATGCTCTGTGGAAGGATGGGAAATCATCAAATGACCCCTCCCGCTCTGGGTGGAGCGGAAGGGAGTGTCAGACTCTTACTGACTAAAACCCATCCGTGTTCCTTCCTTAGCCCTTTATATTCCGGGGTAGCGGTAACCCGTTCGGACAATCCCGCTGTCCCGGCAGGCTTCGGCCCTAACGGGCCCCTCCTTATCTGCTGACATCTCTTTGAGGCGCGCGTGGAACACATACGCGCCGTCCGGCACGGGCCTGGTCCTGATCGGACGGCGAGCTACCCATTACTCGCCGTCCGCAGGCCCGCGCCTACGGTGGCCGGGAGTCGTCACGCGGCTCCCGACGCCCGGAGCGTCTACCGCGACGGCTGGGACGGGCGGCTCTCTCCGCTCTCTCCCTCGCCCATCCCGCCACCTCCTTCGCTAGTAGACTGCTTCGCAGAAGGAGGTGACTGCCTCCCACTCCCTCTCGCCCCGGACCATGGCTTGGACCAGGGCCGGGCGCGAGAGGTCGCCGCCGCTGCCGATTGCCTCTACGAGGACACGGCGGTGCTCTGCCCAAGCGGGACAGACCTCCACCGTGTGCACCACCGTGTCCTCTGGGCGATCCTCGCAGTGGTGACACCCGGGCGTTTCCTCCCGCCTGATGATGTGCAGGAACCTCCCGAAACATCCGTGTCCGGTGAGGACCTGCGTCAGGCGGTAGGTGAGGGCGCCGTGACGCCTCTCTAGCCACTCCTCAAAGAGGGGCCTTACCGCCGCTATCGCGGCGTGCCCTATGCTCTGTGGTCTTTGGACGACGTCAACGACAGTGCGAGAGTGTGAGTTTGGTTTTAATTAAACCGAATCAAATTGATTATTTGTATCGTTTGAAAACAATGAAAAATGTTTATTTACTAACAGTGTTTTTAACTTATCAATAGAGTTTTTATAACTTAGGCAGGGTATACCTACGCTTGGTCCGACGGACCAACTAGAACTAAACATCACACATTTAAAAAATCCATACACTGTTTATAGGTACTCCGTCATATCCCTAATTCCCTACCTCGGTAAAATCAAGACAATGCTACAATACAAACTACTACAATACAATACAATACTTACTTAAGAAAAACTTAGTCATCAACACCAACCGCTTTAAATCGAAAAAAAAAAAAATTTCGGTTTTAAACGGATTGGTTTAATTGGTTTTAAACCGGCCTTATATCCGGATATACTATCCCTATACTCCGGAGCAACTGGAAAGATTCACAACTGTACATATTCTCAGCTGGACAGTTTCGATTAGCAACTGGACAGAACGTGTACAGTCCATGACACAATTAAAGTAGATGCGATGGCAAGACATTTTCTTTTGAGGCACGGAACTCAAAAAACTAATGACAAAATGAAAAACGATCTATGCCTGCTACTCGTATGTTACTTACCGTATCGTTCTTTGTGAATTTGTAAATTTTATTAGTGCTACCACGCAATTTACGGCAATTTTCCGCTGCATAATAAACCAAGCGGTAGTTGACAGACGAGCGATCAATCAATCTGGAACATATTAGATTACAATTTACATACTTTAAGAGCGGTTCTGCACTGCAACCCGATTAAAATTGGAGAAATGTCGGTCCGAACTCGAAGTAGCCATAAGTAGTAATATTTGTAAGCTAGGGGTTCTGCACTAGATCCGAACTCTTTGCGTCCTAATTTAGAACTCTCAAATTCGGATTTCGATGGGATGCAGTGCAGAAACGCTCTAAGCGCGGTTAGAGCAATAATGCAGCCTATAAAACCTAGCCTAACCAACCTACAAAAATGAGGTAGATACGTAGAATGCAATTACATTTTCAGTACCAATATCTTGTAATAATAATACATTATTTTATATTTACAGTATGGAAAAAGTCATGTTGATAAACTTTATCAACTGTGAGCTATATACTATACACGGCGTTGATAACGCAGAAGTAAATAAGCAATGCTTAGTTATAGCACAATAATGTGCCTTCACAAAAATGAACAACGTCGTGATAAAGCATAACTGTTTACCTCGAGAACCATTCACTTGCCTCCCAGCCGCAATCATACACACTTACTGGATCACCCCATACAATTGCAGTTTTAGGTTTTTGTAGAGCTACAATCTAAAATAAAATAATAAAAACATTTATCTATTAGGTACCTATCCAAAGTCTGTTCATCTTATTGATAGCTAGTTGCGCCCCCCTGTTTCACCCACATAAGTCTCGATCCGGTGGGAATATCGGGATATGTCCTAATCCAGGTCATGGTCTACCCATTTGCCAAATTTAATCCAAATCCGTTCAGCCGTTTTAGCGAGAAAGCGCAACAAACAAACATACCTCCTTACAAACATCAAATGTTTCTCTTTGTAATATTATTTTAGATCCAATCTTATTTATAAACTAGCTGCTGCCCGCGACGTCGTCTGCGTGAAGGCTCTACAAATATGCGTCGTTAGATTACACGCTGTCACAGAATGCGTAAGAACAATAAAGATTCACAGCTCCCTCCCGTAGGTGATAGCGTGATAATATGTAGCCTACGTATGTTGACCCCCGACCTCTTAGTAATATTCATGCAACATTTTAAGTAAATCCATGCAGTACTTTTTGAGTTTAGCCCGGACACATACAGACAAACCGACAAAAATTCTAAAAACTATATTTTTGGCTTTGATATCGATTGTAGATCACGCCCCAAGTATTCTTTAAAAAACATATTCAATGTACAGTTTTGACTTTCCTACGATTTTATTATATGTATAGGTACGACTCATTGGGATAAGTACTATAAAACAATCTGCTGTTTCATACAAAAGTTCAATACCTACTTGAACAAATTTTATGAAACAGCTGTTTTATTTTTCTTGATTTTGGCGTTGGTCCCATTGTGAAAGTTGTTCAGTTCGATGGTCTAAAGCACCGCTTAAAGTTTGTAAGGTTAATTTTTTAACACTTTGTACTTATATTATTAGTTTAGATAACCTACCTCAGCTAGATTGACGCTCATTGTTTCCATGTTTGCATGTTTTAAAGTAAGAACAGAATTTCTTATAGTAGGGAATACTTGTAGAAGTTCAGGGTAACCTCTCGCTGTTATGAAGTTATTCTTATCATCGACAACCATCAAGACTCTGAAAAGCAGCAAATAGATAAACATTTAATTTTATTCAGTGCACAAAAAGGACAGCACAACACACAAATGCCCAATTAAATGATAACAAATACATGAAAATATATAAATATAAGGTGCCAATAATATACACAAAAGAGACTCTTCAAAAAGGTCAGGTGCGTTATACTCGCTTATTGGACCTAAAAACTTTATTTTACTTTTGCGTATATATCTTATGAACGGTATGTTTTTTCAAATTCTGGTTTTACAAACATATTACCCACAAATTCAAAGCAACGTGCGTAAAAAATTACAACCACAAATTCAAAGCAACGTGCGTAAAAAATTACAACTCTGCACTCTCACTCTATTAAAAAGTACTCTGTGCTCTGCACTAAACCATATATTACTTTACTCTATGACTAAACCGTTTTATGCCAAACGTCAGCGCAGCGGAAACTTGATTATCTTCACAGTTTTATGACACTCAAATTTCATTTAAACATACACATTTACCTCTCGTTACACACTAATTATTGCATGTATTTTGATCTTGTAGGTACGCGCTAAGATAAAGTACTTACGCTAGTAATAATAGTGCTATGTATGCAGTGGCGTGCACAGAGATTTCAGACAGGGTATGCACAAAAAAATCGCGGTCGATTTTAATTTACTATTTAAACACACTTTGCCGCCAGCACAGGTCTCACATGTATAATTTTCCATTTTTTACAATAGACACTAAATAATTACTGGTCAAATATTAGCGTATAGCGCTAAGAAAAACAATTGGCGAAAAAAACTTTGCAATTTATTACGTTACGAAGTCGGTCATTTGGTCAATCCGACTAAAAAAAGTCGACCCTCTGTAATCAAAAATCAAGCGGTGTTTTTACGGGTTCTCAATTTGAACGGTTTGCAATGTAAGCTATGCTTCTAAAACTCCAACACGCGCACACATTTTGACGCACACAGTCACATTTTTGCTGTGTACACACGGCTACACATCAAGCTATACATTTCCAGTTTTCGCTGACCTCGTATTGTGTAGGTTTTTCGTACAAACAGAAGTCAGCTTATACTGGTTATGTATAGCTTGATGTGTAGCCGTGTGTACTACACGAGATGCGTTGTATGAAGAATACAAGGCGTAGTATCGCTTTTGCTCACGGGAGCGCTGCCTGCGCGGGTGGCGGCATAGATCAACATACTGGTGGCGGGTGTGCTCAGCTCCAACGAGTTAGTTCCAAAAAAAGTAATAGATGGCGCGTAAGCTAAATTAACATGTTTTTTTTTTAATTATAGTTATTTATCATTTAGATGGGCATGTATGTATGGGACTACAGGGTATGCAGAGCTTATTTGCATGTATGGAGTGCACGCCACTTGTATGTATGTACGTCCATAGAAAAAAAAAGACGGGTTGCACTCCGTGCCGAGTGCCGGCAGAAGTGAAAACTTGAATATAATATCCTGACGCGAGTTTAACATTTTTTACCCATCACAAAAAAGTATAAGACGCCGCTAAAGAAGTTTTCACTTCAAAAAGTTCTTTAAAAACTGTTTCCGCTGGGACTACGTCGTAATCAGTTTTTATTGAATAGCTCCCCAATGATTGGATGCACAAATTTGTACCTACTTATCATACACAATTACACGACGTCATACACTAAATATCTGCTAAACAAAAATTAAGAAATTCGACAATTTTCCGCTGGGACTACGCACACGCAAAAATATGCTTTTTTAAGGCCTGCAATGATATTGAGCGTGGACAAACTTAAATCAAGCTCCTCAAGACATTAATAAAGAAAAAATCCAACTTGAGCACGTAAGCTTTCGTAGATGCAACATCAGACTTTAAAAAACAGCTCATTGTGCGGAAGGGTTTATTAAAATACTAGCTTCCGCCCGCGGCTTCGCCCACGAGGTAAATACTATAAAAACTATCCTATGTCCTTCCCCGGGATGCAATCTATCTCTCTGCCAAATTTTATCGAAATCCGTTCAGTGCTTTAGGGGTGAAAAGGTAACATACAGACAGACACTTTCGAATTTATAATATTAGTATGGAACATAGACTCAAAAAAAAAAGATGGACTCCGCGCAACGCATATCGAAAGTGAAGCACCATACTGATCTATGTGTGCGTGATTGACGATTGACGCTGTCGTGCGTGTCACGTGTCACGTAATGGCGGCCGGTCGGCATAGATACTGTGATGTAAATGTGAGCGTGAGGCGTGTTTGTACAAACGGTCCGGTACTTACTGTGCTTCACTTTCTATATGCGTGGCGCGGAGAGTCCATCTTTTTTTATAAGTCTATGGTATGGAAGTGTGGATATTATCGAGTGCAAACTTGAAGATGGCTTACCAAACATTGTCACAATGTTGAGTTTTTTTTTAACCCATCAGTAATGCCAGTTGCGAGAAGAAGCTCCTCTAAACTAAAGTATACTTCAATAAAATGACCTCAGGCCGACATGCGACATCATATAATATCTATGTGACCACTTTGAGGCTATCAAATTTAGCTATTCTGGCAATTGAACATGAACATTCATATTGATATTATAATAATTAAAATATAAAAAGATTTTGCTACTTATGCAAAAAACATTTTAAATTACTTAAGTAATAAAAAAAATTACAAGTAGCTGCTTTGACTTTTACTAATTTTCTTGACTAGTAATTAAAATAAGGTGGCGAAAGCCCACGCTACGCCACTGATCCATACAAACCTGTCTCGGAGCCATCCATCTCTTAATCCCATATAAGTACATTCAACTGTGTTCAGTAAAACAGGTGCGCATGACTTGATCGGGTACACATTGATCGTTTTTAGAACCCCGACTCTTTCCCATGTGTCTGGTAGGTTCGTCGGCTTGTCTTGATACATTCGATACGCTAAGTAAGCGCCGCCAAGAACACCGGCGGCAGTTACAGAAGCCGTCACGTAATATGGAACTGGAACAAACAATAGCGAAGGTTAGCAGTCTGTCTATGGCCTAGGCCTAGGGTATCCCGCGGCTGATCCCAATCAGCACCCTAATTGCGTAATGTCCATCTGGATTGAGGGCCCATTTTTAGAACCCTTGCGAAACGAAATATGACTTATTTTGAGGGCCCAAGTTATTTAATCATAACAGTTTTAATTCGCGTCTAAGAAATTCATGGCTCTTTGCTTTAAGTTTTACTATTTTTAACAAATTTACCTAAGTCTGATTTCGTTTCGCAAGGGTTCAAAAAATGGGCCCTCAATCCAGATGCACATACTTAATTGTGTAACACTATTATTGTGTACACTAAGTATAATATAAAAAATATTTTACAAAAAAAAAACAGCCGACCTCCAAATAAAAACACTACAAAGTGAAACATGGGATTGAGTGGGGTCTGTAGAGTCACACCAGCGCAGCGGCCCGCCGCATGCATGATGACCGCTGGGCAAAGACTCCAGACAATAGGAGGCCTTTGCCCAGCCGTACGACAGTAGGTACAGCCTAACATCAAAATAATAGGTAGGTATTACTGCAATGGTAAACTACACATTTACCTATTTATCTATATAGAAAGTTAATCAAAGTAAATAGGTACCCTTTATAACCCTGTTACTCGTAAGTACATGCTCGCTCACATTAAATGCACGTCTGATTAAGTTTTCAAACTGTCGTAGTAGCTCAACTGTCAATAATGAGACACAATTATTAGGTAAGTACCTACTTTTTTTCTATTCTTACCTACCGATCTATATGAGATTTCGCGACATCGGAGTGGATATCTTTTATTCTTTAAACACAAACATAAAACAAGGTTGAAAAAAACTTTTTTACAAAAAAAACAACCGACTTCCAAAAAAACCCCACAAAGTGAAAAATAACTTTAATTTCGGAAGTCGGTGTCGTTGGTTCTGCATTGTCGTTTAATTTCGTTGATTGGGTGTGCTACTCACCATACGCATTGTGACAAGCATAAGTCAAAGTCAAAGCATTTGTATCAAATAGGCACATAAAAGGCACTTTTGAACGTCAAAAATTATTATGAAATATAATTGATTCTAGTCATAAATTGCTTAGCAACCATACCGTAAAATACCTATTTGTCATTGAGTAGTTCTGATGGCCTTCTGTGGTCTTCATCGTCAGCTCCAAATGGTGATTTCCGAGAGCAAATACTCGAGTTTATTAAAAAAAAAACGCTAGGGTTCCCCTCGATTTCCATGGGATCCTCTCATCAGATTCCAACTTGATGACAATGGGACCACCTCGAGAGTATAGGTATACTCAAACAAAAAAAAAAAAAGTCCACAATTGACGGTGAAATCGGTGAACATACAGAACCTACATAAAAAAAACATACATAAAGTCGAACATTATAACCTCCTCATTTTTGGAAGTCGGTTAAAAATAATATACCTACTTACCTAGTACCATGGACTTATAATTACAGTACTTACACAATAAATAAAAGGTGTCAACAGCAGATAGCAAGATAACGTTTTATTAGAAAGTAGCCTCTTATAAGTAGATTTTTAGGCGCTTTATGGAGTGTACTTTTATTTTCTTTTTCTATGTATCAATTAGTTGATCAACAGAACCAACGTGCAATATTATGTAGGTACAAAGACATTTAGGTACATACACATAGTCTAATTACTCTAAGTACATACCTACATTTACTTTCTTTTCATATTACATTATGTTTATGAATGCTTCTACATTGCATATTTACTTAGGTAGGTAGAGGTACTTTATAGACCGGTTGATTTGACGTAGAATTAGGGACACGATAACCGACCGATAAACCGACGAATAAACATAATTATTTGTTTGAAAGGAGATCGTTAAACGAATGGGTGTGCTAAATAATTTGTAAAATTTCTAGTTTCTTACCGTGATTTGACATTTTTAGGAGCAAAATGCCAATAATGTTACGGAAAAAAAAGCTTAAGATTCCACGCAAAGTTTACACTGAAGGCAGTCGCGTCGTCGACTGTCGAGTCCGCGCGCTGTAATAATACTAGATTAGATTAGCGTCTGCGTGATGAATAACTTATAATATGTATGTAGGTATCTGTATTGTGTGTGTAGTGTCAAAACTAGTCAAAAGTGTCGCTCGCTGCGGTACGGAATACCTATGAAATATGGTATTCTTTTGCTGCAACTTTTTTATACCAAATGTGTTACAACATTAAGTACCTATATTTTGATTATTTATTTGAGACGAATAGCTTACCTATAGTATAAAAATACAAGATTGCCTAGGTAGGTACCTATCGATATCGAGAAACTTTCATTAGATAGGTACTAAAAATAATAATGTAGGCGAGACGTGTTATCAAGAAAAATCATTATAAGTCCATGGAAAAATCAAACCCTGAAGCTGTGCCCTGAAGCCTGAAGGTAAAAAACTGAACGTCTGTTGACCTCCAAAGCTCGTGCATGGCTCATGCACATGCAGTCATGCAACGTTATGTCCAGTCCAGATAATGTTATGTAACTGCTTCGTGATACCTAGGTACCTAGTAGGGAGCGTGGGTCACAGTGGATCCATTTTCTTTCAATGACTTGTAACTTTACTTTTTTTACCTCAAATATTCTATCATGTTGACTGAGTCCTAGAAAATATATTTAAATTTGAACCTGTATTACAAAAACAGACCTAAAAGCACTCAGTTTTTATTTTTTATTTTTTTTATTTTAAGTGATAAATTATCCACTGTGCCCCATAACAGGGGCACAGTGGATACTGATTTGGGTTACACTGGATCCTGTGAGTCACACTGGATAATGATTAATTTATATTCATTAAAAAACGTGTATTTAAATTAAGTGGTTTATTTTTAATCATTAAACATGCGTTTAATTGTAAACATAACATAAATCTTTATTTGAGGTAATTTAGACGTGGACTTTGTATTTGGAAAGTACCTATAATACTTTAAACTTAGGTAAGTACTAGTTTCACAATATGAAAAAATCAAACGATCAATAAATAGAACACATCTGCTGTCCTTCAACTTATAAGGTTGACATAACTAAACCTCTTACAAACAATAAAAAACAATTACAATCATAATATTCTTAATCCTCCGATCCTATAGATATAGACTAATTGAAATAAAGTCAACAAGCAAAACGAAACAGTTTTTAAACCTCTTAATGTTTATAGTTTTCAGTCTCAATTTTAATCAGTTAAGTAAATCTAAATAAATAGCGTATGGTATAGCGTATTTTTGGCCCTCCGATATTTTATGCAAAGCTGCCCGCATCTCCTCTTCAGCGTGCTGACCAATATTGGTCTTTCTTTTCCTGTTTCGTGGCATTATCCCTGAAAACAAAATAATTTTACGATAAATATTCAAAACGAATTCTAAACGATTTACTAAATTTAATTATTATTTTTTTTAATTTAATTTTTATTTATTTATTTTTTTTTTTCTAAACGATTTTATTCAAAACGATCCACTGTGCCCCAGTTGGAGAAGTCTTAATTAAAAAATCCTACCAAATTATTTATTTGTCAAATAAACATATTAGAGTAACAAAAATTCTCTACAGTAACTTTAGATCATATCACATTATCAACACTTGTAAAATTCTAATATACGGAAAGGCAAAACGTTTTACAAAAACACGTAAAATAAAAGTTTGTGGCTTACTTGTCGACGGATGCTCCGTACCGCGTGCGTCCACTCCGATACTAAGATGGCGACTAGCTCGGTTTCGGGGGGAGTGTAAGAACGGCAACGTCGCGAACGCGTACGTGTCTGTTTGCTTTAAATACACACCTACAATGATTTATCCACTGTGACCCAGGATCCACTGTGACCCACGCTCCCCTACATAAATATGGAAATCTTTTAGTGTTGGCTCTTGTTATCTCGCCATCGTCAATTGTTTTATTTTTTTACTTGTTTGTCTAGTCAAAAAATTAGCCATTTCTACTTAAGACGGCGTCGACCAAACGCCGACCGCAGTGGCGCCCTCATCGTTTGTTTGGTTATATATTTTATTTTAGAATGAAAATGCAGAAAATAAGCACGTTAAGTAAGTTGTGCTCCACAAGATTATTCGTAAATATTATTAAACGGTAGTTTTACATTGTTTAGTTGTATTATAATCATAAAAACGGAAAATAGTGGCCACTATTATCTGTTTTTAGGATTATAGTAGGTAGGCAATCGCCAGACGGCCTACTCGGCTATTCGCACATTGTCATTGGTCTTTACTCGTTCAAGTTAATACGACGAAATAAAAAATACATACGTCTCACGCGTAATACTATGACCTTCGACCTTCGAAATTTATCACCCTAAAGTAGGCATGCTTACTCAAATAAGTAAATAACCAACCGAGTATGAAACTATGAATGTATAAATTGTAATTCGTTCGTAATTTAGCCGTGCGAAGAAAGAAAGGGATGGATATTGAAATCGCCTATAGTGAGGTATCCAAGATGGCGGCTGTATTTTTTAAATTTTTTCCTGGGTGTCTATTTTATGGTTTTCAAGGGCGCTAAAGTCGATAGTGAGGTCAAAATGAAAATCCAAGATGCGGGTGTAATTTTTTTAAATTTTTCGTCATGGGTGTCGTTTTTATGGTTTTCAAGGGCGCTAAAGCCGATAGTGAGATCAAAATTGAAATCCAAGATGGCGGCTGTATTTTTTTTTAACTTTTCATCATGTGTTTCGTTTTTATGGTTTTCAAGGGCGCTAAAGCCGTTAGTCAGGTCAAAATGAAAATCAAGATGGCGGCTGTAATTTTTTTAATAGTTTTCATCATGGGTGTCGTTTTCATGGTTTTCGAGGGTGCTGGAGCCAATAATATAGTCAAAATGAAAATCCAAGATGGTGGATGCAAGTTTTTTTTAATTTTTCATCATGGGTGTCGATTTTATGGTTTTCAAGGATGCTAAAGCCCATAGTAATGTCAAAATGGCGGCGGGATTTTTTTTTAAATTTTTCATCATTGGTGTCGTGTTCATGGTTTTCGAGTTGTCGGACCTCGGACCCGTAAATAAAGTCAAAATGAAAATCCAAGATGGTAGCCGTAATTTTTTTTTTTGTTATTTAATAGATTCTTTTGTTTTATGTTTTTGATTAGTGACCGCGTCTGCCTAGACTAGACCTGGCCTAGTGCCTGAATAGTGCCTACCTATTCTGAAAACCAATGCACGCCACTGTCAACTAGAACCTCTGTACCTAAGCTATTTGTAAGTTTTACAATAAATAATGCACCTGGAGACGCTAGTATCACTAACGCATGCCAGTTGCCACGACGCATGTATGTTGGTCTTGGTACTGGGTTCTGGGTGCATGAATCAAGTACCTTTTTTATTTGTCAGGCTGTTTGATTGCTAAAATAACCACCATATTCCATTTGGAGCCCCTGATAGGTATCAAGAGCCAGATCCACCTGACTTCCTCACTATCTATCTCATGTTTTGATGGTTCCAAGAATTGTGATCTAATCGTAATTTCATTTTGAAATTATGCAATAGTCGATTAGTCGACTAATGTCAAGCTTGGTAATAATGAAAAAAATCTTTAGTTAGTGGCAACATTAAAACTGAAATGTCATTACTGTCTTGTCAACGTGTCCCGGTCCCGTACTTAGATGGAATGATTCAAATAATTTATTCGTAAAATGTACCGTGTTCGTAACTTGTACCGAAGATAACAGTGCACAATAATTATAAAAATAATTAACGTAACTTATGCAAATATTAAATATCAACTAAAAACATGGTTTTACTGGGAAATGATGAGGTAAGCATCACTCATTAGGTACAACTAAAAATTTTCTCCCATATTTCTATTATGTTTAAAACAATTCTTGTTTTCAGTTCCTTGTAGAGCTGACAAAGTTGTTTCAAAAAGCACGTACAGCGGGATCAGTTACTATGACTATGAAAAGATGTAAGTTTAATTAAGAGAAGATTGATTTGGTATTGCTTGTAATACTGTACATAATAACATTAAGTTTTATTCTTGTATCAGATGATGGTCGTACTAAACCGGAGCCTCGTGATGGAAAGCCAGTAGTGAAAAATCCAGAATACAAGTGTTTGGTACGGGCACAATCAAAGAGTAAAAAAATATCAACAGTTGTAGAACAGCGAGATGTGGAGACATTCAGTACTGCATATTCCAATTTACTGAAAACAAGCGTAAATGGATTAAAACGTTTGAAAAAGCCGAAGAAAAAAGCGATGGCTACACAGTAATCACGCTTTGAAGCAGACAATGTGTCAAGACTGAAAATTAAGTGCGCAATATAGTGTTATGAACAAAATGTGAACTTTGCTATTTAATACACCACCGTGATATCCTAGCTGGTAGGATGAGGTCCATTGAAGTGTGCTCTTCTCTCTCTGTGAGATCTGAAGAGTTGGAGTCTTGCCTGCAGTTGCTAGTGATGCAGACGCAGTCATTGACCATCTGTCCAATGCACCTGATTTTTATACCATTCATACTTTATGTTATATTCTCCCAATAAAGTTTTATCAGCAGTGTTTTTGTATTATTTTATGTTTGGGGAGAAATGAGATAAAATTATGGCAGAAATTATGTAATTTTAAACGAATTATGCAATTTTCATGAGAATATTAAAAATTCAAACAATAATCATAGAAAACTTTATTTTTATAGAATATTATGAGTTCAAGATTATGAGTTAACAATTACAATGATATCACAACATGAGACCAATACATTTATAATTAATACAATCAAAATAATATCTGAATTTTTTAAACATGCAGATTACTTAGATTATTAGTCATATCAGTTTTTATCAAAATATATTACAATTTTATATTATATAGATGAGTTTATTAAACCATAATTTATTCAATTAAATGAAAACCCCATCAGAAATAATACTGGTTACGAAATATAAATGTTGGTAGTTATGATTTCAAACCAAAAATATTTTAATAAATAATACAAACTTTTAAAGTATCACATTCGAAAATGCACGGTCAGTATTGCACCATGTCATGATTGAGTATGTGAATTACTAAACTAAAATAGGGCTGAAGCTTTTTTTAACTGATATTCATATCATCAGCCAAAAGACGTCCACTGCTGGACAAAGGTCTCCCCAAAGCACCTCCACTTGGACCGGTTCTGTGCTTCTCGCATCCAACAGGTTCCTGCTGTTTTCGCAGAAGAGGAGGCCGATGGAGTCGAAAGGTTATGGAGTGGCGACCGCGTACCGGAAGACAGCGTTGGAAGGCCTCCCACAACGTGGACCGACGACCTTGTGATATTCATATGCCCTGTTTTAGGGCATTGACTGCCAACGCGGTCACAGATGACCGCGAACAATAGATTTCCTATTGTGTCTGTTGCCTGGCAGCCAACGTGTTAAATGTTAAAAATGTATCTATCAGCTGCAATATTAATATTTTAAATTTTAAGCAAAGTTACATTGAGACCTTAGGCCAATTAATTTAACTCCCGTATGCTACATTATACATGGCTTCTTATAGATAAAGCACCCAACTTGAATACCCAATTTTTATATTTACATTTCAATTATTTTTTCCACATTATAAAAGACTAATAAAATGAGGAAAATCAATTTAGGGATTCAGAGGTTTACTCCTGAATAAGGACGAAACTGGGAAAGGGATTTAAATCATAGTTAATAATTATAGTTTTGTTGCCAACAACAACATAGTCCCAATTTGGCCCCATTTATCCCTGTATGCATTTTAACCCCATGTTTGTTACGATAGATAACAGTTCCTTTTTAAGCCAAGCATTATAGACGGAACGGGCCGCAGTGCAACGCATTTCCATAAAAAAGTGCGGTGTGGCCCGCCTGGAGTGTGGGTTGGTTCTTAATAGAAAATGTACGAAAGTGATGAAGGGGGATTTTTGCAATGCGTTGCGATGTGGTGCGGCTCGCCCCAATCTACGTTAGCCTTTATAGCACGTTTTTCGAAGTGAGTCGTTTGAGGCAGGCGTTCCTGACTTGGTCGTTGCCGAGTCGCTCGGCTTCCTGTAACACTCGACGGAGGTCGTTCGTTCGGTCGTTGCGCGCGGCGAGAATATAAGCGCTACTTACGTTGCGACATACAAGGTAGCAGGATATCTGGGAAAATATGATTTATTTTAGAATTCCTTAAAAAAGGATAGGCTGAAAAACCGACCTAGGTGCTACTTATCAAAAATATGTACCTACTATTGCGCTGGCGACAGAAACTTGTATCGCCTGCCTGAGTATGTTTAGGAATGGTCGGACTATGGAGTCAGAGCTCCATACAAGGATGGGCATTATGCTTTGCTGTCATATAACCTCTTTAGATGTCGTATGAACCCCACCGGTTCTTAAGAAAAATACACTCGAAACGACAGTAAATATACCTAATAGTGAAAACCGTTGAGTGCTTACGTGCAAACGGTTTCTAGTAGGTGAACGTTTCAAAATCTTATTTCTCAGTTAATTTATGATTATGAACATTCTGGTGAACTACTTATCAGTGAAGGGACATAGTCCATGTTGTAGTTGTTATACCTTTATAGTAACGCTGTGTATGTCTCCGATAAGGATTTCTGCTTGCTCATCATACAGCTGCCCTCGAGACTCGCAGCGAGCCACAACTGCGCTTACACCAGACTCCAATACTTGATCACTCATTAGACTGGAAAATATAAATTGGAAATAAGATTTTCGGATTTATTCAAAGTGCAGTTGACGAACGACAGGTGTGTTACTGATCGTATAATCGATCGCACTTATGTACATATACGATCAGGACAAAAACGTTCCGTACGTCAACATAGAACGAATGAAACTTTTTGTCCCGATCGTCAACTGTGTTGACGACAAGGTGTTACTGATCGGGAATATTTGATTTTAAGTTGCATATAATCCGGTCTCTAATTATTAGCTAAGAACGACCGGGCCCTAGAGAGAATTCACTTAAATGCCGTTAGCTTTAGGTATTGGAAAGCTACTTTATTAAAAAAAAAAATTACATAATACAGCATTGTAAAATTTTAGAAATCGACATAAACTCAAAAAAATATTGCAACAGTCGACTAAAAAAACTATGAATATGTACTCTAGCTTGAAACACTTACTGCCATCTTTAATTGTGCTATTGTTATATTATATTATTAAATAAGTAAAGATTTAAAATATTCTTGAATGTAAAACTTACAAGCTTACTGTTTTTTGTTTCTTGTAGTCCCTATATTAGTTATATATTTCCGAACTCACTAGCCATGTATAAGCTCTCAAAGGCTTCTGTGGTTTTTAGTATATATCTAATGATTTAAACTCTGCGATAAACTTTTCGAACATTAATAAAAAAAAAACTTGTTGAAGAAATCTATGATTGACTGTAGAGTTGATGGTATGACCATTGATTCTATAGTCAATCATAGATTTCTTGGGTCTATGTGGTCATATTAGCACCTTAACAACTTAGGTACTTATAAAAAAAAACTACTAGGGAAAGTAAATTATACAGACATTTTAAAATGACTATTATTATTATTACCTAGCTGCAGTTTCTTTGGACGCTCGTATGCATTTGGCCAACGTCTTCACTTCCATAAATCTGTCGGAATGCACCAGAAACCGCGCTACGTGGATGTAAATATTCATGGAGTCCAGCTTATGTTCAGTTATGATCCTGGAAATAAATCGAAAGTAGTTACAAACATGACGAAGACGCGAGTTCAAAACAGGCCCGGACTGGAACCTGAAACCGGCCCGGGCATTTTAGAGACGGCCGGCCCTTCACTTTAGAAAAAGGAAAACTACGAATGTAAATTTTGTTGAATGTAAACTCCCTTATTTACAATACGTAGATATCTACAGTTGTGGACATATAATTAGGAACAAAGTCACTTTTTGATAAACAAGGGTTTTACATAAAATAATAGCTTTATTAGTTTGTTTTAATAATTCATATTCAATAATCAAAATAGGTAATATCATTTCACTATAAAAATAAATTTAACGTAAATTGACCGCATTTCAAAAGTACGCCGTAGGACAAATAAAAAGGAAAAACAATATTGTTTTATAATCAAAAGTGCATAATTATTTCACAATCATGAGTAAATAGGAAAGTTGTGATCCTTCAACCCGGAAAAACGATTATGGCACTGTATTATCTAACGGGATTGGTTGTATATAAATATTTGCTGGTCATGGAGTGTTCCAAAACTGTCAAGAAATTCAACACTACCAATAATGTTCTTCAAAAACCTAAATGTATAGAAAAGCGACACCACGTGAAGATGTTTTGATTGTTATAAATATAGGATGCAGGAGCGAGCTCGAAAATTTTAGCACACCGCCTTGTGTAAGTAAGGTTTTGTTTAGAATAGTCATACATAAATAGGAAGTAATTCCTATTTATGTCGAGTTATCCAGAAAGTTCAAGAATGTAGGTTGCAACAGCGAGCGAAGCGAGCTCGGAATTTGGTTGCGGTTTGTTTCCAGATATCCGTACGTTGCCGTTGGTAAGATTCGCTAAGAAATACAACCACGTCAGTCTGTAACCTAAATAATGAAGCACTTTGTATTACAGCTTTAGTAGTATATCCTAATACTATATTCAATACATATGTATAGCACCACACATGAATTTGTTCTGGAGATTCTTTGGAAAGCCAGGAAGAAAACCTACACCGACCCGCATAGCTATTCACAACCATCCGACAGGCTATCGTATCGAAAATGATACATTTTGATAAACCGATTTGCCTTGCTCGAGACAGCAAACAGCTGTCGGAAGAATAGCAGTCGTCTATTTGATTTAAGTTGACAAAGATTTCGGGGTTTGGACTTGTGAACAGCGTTTAGAGGACTCCTACGATAACATTGATTGATGTTCGATACGGTTCGGAAGCGTATCGAGTGGTTGTGAATAGCTATGCCGATTAAAAACACTTTAAAACTGTATCAACTAAGGAAAACATTCTTCCCGGTTGACGTCTCACATTATACTACAATGACGATAACGTAAATTGAACTAGGTCCGTTACTTCATACGAGGACGCGGACGTTATTTTAATCGATATATCGCGTTCTTTTATGTAGCAAATGAACGTCGACCGCCAATCGGCCACACCGGCCCATCAGGCATGCGGCCCATCGGGCATTTACCCGATTTGCCCATATGGCCAATACGGGCCTGGTTCAAAACCTCGTAAGTCTGAAGGCTGACGCTAGACCGAACTGCAATAATCCTCCCCCTATATCATTTTCATACATTTTGTATGAACTAAAGCACACTACTGGCGGGTTTTTGTATTGGAATGCGATATGCTACGCGGCCCGTTGCGGCTGTAATTTGCGCTTAGCTTAAAGGTCTTACTGCAAAGTTAATATCCCAGCACCCTAATTGCGTAACACACTATCAATCACAATCCAAATCATTTTGAAGGATATTGCAAATGTTAGATGTTCGAAAAAGTCTGCTCTACAACGTAAATAACGCAATGAATGTTGTTGAACTGTCAAAATGAAAACAATTGCTACTAATAGCGTGTTACTCATTACCCCGCAGGGTCTGACAGTAAGACTATTAAAAACTCAAAGCATTTATTTCCATAAACCATTTACAGGCATTTTTGAATTGTCAAGAAGTCGGTCAGTCAGAAAATATGAAGCTAGTTGCCCATTCCAAAGCGTAGGTACCTATGGAGAAGAACGGGCAAGAAACTCCATGGACACTCTTTTAAATTATATTTTTACAAACATATTAGTTACATCATTAATGTTGAATTTATAATTATATGTGAGAACAATATAATAAAATAAAAAAAAGACGTACGTGTTAAAAGCGTCCAGAGTACAGCAAATAGTACTTAACAAAACAACAATCCAAAAATAAAATAATTAAAAATAAGCCGAGGCAGCCAAGTGATGACCAGCCCCAACTGACGGCGCCCGGCGAGTGTAATTTAAGTACTTACTTGATAGCTAATTCGAACCCCACTTCAATAGTAGATCCACTAGCCAGTACGACAGCTACAAGTCTTATTTTGTCCGTATTAGATCCAAATAGTGTTAGAGGTCTTACATCCGTACTCTCAGACTCTTTCCGAGCACGCTGTATAGGTATCGCCTCATTTAGGACTCTCTCTGTGAGTCTCCCACTTGCTTCGCATGATGATAGATACTTTGCGAGTTCAATCTGTCGTGTAATAGATGTCATGAGGTTGTCTATGGTCACCTTGTCCAGGTTGAAGTGGAAGGATCGTGCGTCACTTGTTTCTGGAAATAAATGATAAAAGCACCTTTATAACAGAGTTTCTGAAGCGGGAAGCTCTGTAGGCGAAATGGATTAAAAACAAAAACCACGGAAAAGGTAACAAATGGAGTATCCACCTGCACGGTTCATGCGGGGTTAGCTTAACTCGGGCAGGGGTTTTTACTCTGTTCAGTTCTTCTCTCATTCTTGGTCACATATGGTCTACTTTAGCTTCTCAGCATTCATGATATAAGTTCGTAAGTAGAGTGGGATAAGCTCTTTTGGAGTTATGACGTTGATAGGGCGTCGTTGTGTTGTATGTGGCTCATTTGTATTTTGATTTGTGAAATGTATTGAAAAAACAAAATGGCGGCATCAGTTCCGATTTGGACCTCGCACCAATAACATCCGTATACAGTTGTAGTAGTATACTAACTGGTAGGCACGGGCACACAGTGCGCTAGATGGTGCAGCGCGGCACACAGATGATGTTGCCTGGCGTGCAGCGCGGTGTAGGGGCGCGCGGCGAGCGGCGCCGGGCGCGCGTACAGCAGCGCGCACGTGGCCGCGGCGCGCGCGTGTTGCCCACTGCCGCATTGTACCGCGTACAGCGCTTCCAGGCGCTTCGACATCTCTAGCGTGCGGCAGATGTGCATTATGTATTCCTGGACAAAGAAATAGGAAATTACAGGCCATTGACGTTCTCAGGGATCAGTCACCTAGGAAATGTCGGCGTCATCTAGTTTTAAAACATTGACCGAAAAATTTACGTGTAAAAGTGTCACTTGCAGAAATTAACAAATTATTTTCACTTCTGTAAGTTGTCATCATTATGTTCCTAATGTACCTACTCAGTCTTAGCATGTGTTAAAGAGTGGAACTATTTTACATTATACATTTTGGCAAAGCAATTTTGCAGCCATTCGTGTTGATGGTATGCTACAGAAAATCGGACTACACAGTCAAGCTACTTTACAGTTGATAATCGATCGCGTTTTCGCTGGGCAATGGTGCGGGGTTAGGGAAGTGAGGAAATAGGTGGAGTTTATGTCCCAAACTGCAGTATGGCAGCTTGGGCCAGTTTAGAGTGTCATTGATATTGAAATAGTGGCAGAGACAGGCGATGGTTACTAGTTAAGAGCGAGATTTTAATTATTTTGCACAGGGCACTGAACTGTTGATGCAGAAATGTTATTTTAATACAAGAGCAGTTGTTTGGTATATTTCGATAAAAGCGCAATTTTCATGGTGCTGATGCTAAAAATGGAGTTATATATGAGGAAAATCTACTACAGGAATGGAAATTAAAGAAATAATAGGCAAATAGTAGGCAACCAACTTACCGCCCACATATCCAGCGTACTATCAATATCAGTCATGGCCTTCAGCAAATCATTTACCTTCTCCTTCTTCAAACATTCCATATAAACAGAATCCGTGAACGTCTCCTTATCTACCAGGTTATCATAACAGTACCTGATTACTTCACTCAAGTTGCTGTGTTTCATGAAAAACGCTATGTTTGCAGTATGAGACCCATAATTCGTTAAATAGTACACGCATTCTTTGTAAAAGAATGGGTCAAGTTTTTTATGTTGGTGGTCTATTTTTGGTTCAGTGTGGTTGTTGTTTCTTCGTAAAAGTCCTTGGGCTAAGCTCTTCTTTGGCTGCACTGTGGCGGTCTGGAAGTCACTGTAATCTCCTTGTTTTATCTTTTTGACGCTGGCTAAAGTGTGCATTATGTTTAAAGCTGGCTCAGTGAGTTGTATCTTCTTTTTGTTGGTGTTCATTGTTGTTAGTTTCTCGTTTGTTGACTGAAACGATTAGGAATATTGGTATTACGGTTGGATACATTTTTAAGTAAGGTAGAAATGGTTGGTGGACGAAATTCTATGATTTATAAATCTGCAGAAAAGCCTTATGTCTTGATAAGTGTACAGGAATAACGCAGCTGAATAATTTAATGAGAACTTTGACAACAGAGGGACAACGTGCACAGTCTAATCTCAGTCTCAATCTGACAAAAATGTCTTTAAAATATCCCTCCATGTTTGACAAGTTTTGACATTGATGGTCGTTGAGATGGTTTTGAGACTAGATTTTGAACGTTTTTAATTACGGGTATTGGTCTTCAGATAAAAAGACTTACAGACACGAGGTAATAAACTTGGTGATGGGATGGGCAGGATGGAGGTTGATGAGGAGGCAACCACAGCTTAATTTCAAGAGATTTTGTGATATCTTTAAAGCAACTAACCTTGATAGTTTCAGCTTTATTCAGCAGCTGTTGATTGACAGGATAGTTCATATCTTCAAGCATGCTAATAATTTCGTTCAGCAGAGGCGGGTTGCTTCGCGGCCGGCCATCTGACTGCACGCTCGACATAGAACTCGTCCGTTCCGAATACCTCATACTATGCAGCCTTCGATTAATGAACTGAGATTCAGAAGCCTCTTTACCGAATTCACATTCTTCTGTGACCTCAGCACACACGTTTAAAGCGTTTTTGAAGCAGTGTGCGAACTTTTCCCGGGCCTGTTTAAAGCAGCCAGCTTTTAGACACGCTTTTCCCCAAGCGGCTAGTACGCTGTTTCTAGGGAGTCCTGATTTTGTGGCTATTTCTAGTGCTAGTTCCCATTTTTCAGCTTCTAGGAGTGATCTTACAATTTGACCTGCGGGAAGAATGAATATTGGTTAATTTGTGAGCACTGTTACTGATTTGTAACTAATGAGGTTTTTCATCATCTTTACATAGGGCGGAAGATTGCAAAAAAAAAAACTCATATCGTATTTTTGATTTTGTAGGCAGGCTGCACTATGTCGATGGAACTAAGATTTTGTAATTTGGTCATAATTCGAAGATTATGAGAAAATTAAGATTTGATTTTATATTAATCCTGAGCATATCCAGGATTTTGATCAATTATCTGGATTGTTCAGATTATGATAAAATAAGCTGCAAAACAAACTGTATTCACAAATCTTTAATTTTTTCATCAGGTTCCACTGTTTGCCCTATCACCTGGTTGATATAAATTTTTGTATTGGGACTGTATTTCGTATGTACAGCGGGGTATACTGACTGGGGTGCGCGCCGTGGTGCGGCACGAGGTGCTGCGCCTGGTGCGTGACGAGCGCGGCCATCGCGTCCGCGTGCGCCAGGCAGCGCGCCGCGTGCAGCGCGCCTGTCTCCGCCACCACCACGCGACCTCCCGCATTCCTGGCAAAAGTACGACCGAATATAATGGCTTGAAACAATAGAAAGGAAAAATTCCAAAGAGCAGTGATTTTGATTTAGGCACGAATGCCTTGGTACAGTCATATCCAAAATATGTTCGTCATCTTACAGGCGCTGATTAATTTGACAGGACTGAACTAAAATTTATCTTCTGTCCTTTTCTTACTGAAATAGAAAGAAAAGATGCACCGAACTTAAATTTAGTTTAGTTTGTGAACAAGGGAATCTGCACCACTGACAGACTCTAACAACAAAATTAAAATAGATTTATATTTCATAAAATGGCCACGCCATAAAAAAGGTTTTAGGTTGTTGTCACCTCGACATTAGTCCAAGGTAAAAGCTATTTTGATCTTTGTTATCAAGTACATAAATGAAGTTTCCTATGCGATAGTCTACTTAGTGCCATAGCTGCAAAAGGCGAAGATATAAAAGATTTGTCAGTACAAGCAACAAGTGCCACTTACGAATCTTGCGGAGTCCTGGAGTATAGCTCTGCAGCGGCAAGCAGTAACGAACGTCGAGCACGAACTAAAAGACGCGCGTCGCCGCCGTGCGATAACTCACGGGCTACTTCGTCACTGCGGTCTAACAGGAACCTGGCAAAAGATACTTCATGTTTGAGCTTTTGTTCTAAAGCGATAGGTACAAAGATCTACAAAAAAAAAACAATTTTTTTATTCCTTATCTCAGATAACTGTCATGTTTTGAGACCTTAAACTCAATGTCCTACATGACAAAGTTCAAGTTCCATTGTAACCAAATTTTTATAGGACCTTTTTATTATAAATCTCACACAAAAATCAACTTATAACGACTACATAAAGCTTTAGTATATAGTTGAGTAAATGGCAATGAATGTAACTTATTTAAAGCACTAGAAGGTAGTGAGAACGGCAGGCGTTTTGGGGGACTGTCTTATGTCGAAAAGTGTTGATTCTCAGCCTAGTTTGTATAAAATACGTTTGATTTGATCCTGAATTCTTAATACAAGCGTAGGTAAAAGCGCGGTGTTGACATTCCGGAATTACGAGTAAATGAGTTAAAAGTATTATAATGTTTAGTCGATAGGTATAGCAACTCACAACTCACCTCGGATAATCTAAATTAATAGAATGCATCTTCATAACAGACAGACACAGCGTCACATTGGGCGTGAACTCGTAACTAAACTCCGCCCTAACTGCATCATTTCTATTAGCATTGGTAGACAAACACCAGTCCATACACGTCACCCCACTGCCAGCTGAATCAGAGTTACTGCTCATCATCATATCGTGCTCGGAATGGGCTTTTTTATTCATCGTTTGTGTGTAGCAGTCGTCACATACTCTGAATTTGACTCCGCTTGGGTAAGTCGGGACGTGCATTCTATGTCGGGAGCAAGCGTGGCAGACGAGACGACCGCATCGCCTACAGTGATGTCTGCGAATGATCATAGAGAACATAGACGTATGACACAGCATACATCGGTCTGTTGAATAGTCTTCAGCCCACTGCTCTTTGCTCGGCACTTGCTCGGGCATCGCAAATGGCATGTTGGCAGCCTCAATGTTAATAGAGTCTATCGATTGCAGCAATGAGTCGTCTGAAGGTTTCGGAGGCGCTGGGCACACATTTCGCGGGTTTTTCATGTCTAAAGCTTTTTCGGCATAAAATCTCAGTAACGCGTCGACGGCATTCCGTGATATAACTAAGCTTTCGATCGATTTTATATTGTAGTAGAGATTGTCTCCGCTCGGATCTTTTTTTAAACTCGGTGAGATTTTGTTTATGATGTTTGCCAAGACATCTAACTTCGCGTTCATTAAAAACTGTTCAATCATTATTAAAGGACTTTCGATCAGATCCCAGAACAGATGTCGCCAGTTCGGATCGATTTCGAGCATAATTTGAAGCCCTATTTTGATGTTTTCGAAAGACTTCCAGTCGAATGAGTTTTCTGATATGAATTCTACACACACTTGGAGAATTTCTACGTTCCGTACTTTGGACATCTCATCTTGTATAAGGTCCATCGCCTGAGACGTTGGGAGTCTTAGCAGAAGCTGATGGACCAATTCTGGTGTGGCCTGGTTCGTATATTCGAACATTTGCCTCAAAAGATTCATTACGATTAAATTCTTCATGTTTTCGGACACCGCATGCGCATCTGCCCACTCCAAACATAACTTGAACTAGAAGAAAATATATAGTTATAGCAAGAGAAGAGGGACAGATACATAAAAAGTTATAACGTTAAATAGTTATTTTTTACCTGTTGACTGTCCATGAGAACTTCGATGACACTCTCAGGGTTTTCAATTGATCGTTCGTATATGGTGTACCAGTGATTTGTTCCCATTATTGCAGATATCTGTAAATGATAACGACAAAAACTTTTTAACAAAAAAATTAAACCGCCGAAAAACTGAAAAGCAAAAATAATAAATATTTTTTATTTAACCTTAATAACTAAGTTCTTAAACCAATGTACGGGTATTGATTGTTTGGCGTCGACTCAAAATTACTTAGGTATACTTACATTAGTTTAAGAACTTAGTTAATAAGGTTATATAAAAAAGATTTATTATTTTTTGCTTTTCAGTTTTTTCCGTGGTTTAATTTTTTTGTTAAAAAGTTTTTGTTGAATAATTTTTTGTGGTTATAATTTACGAATTAGCTCATTCATCGTGAGTTTTTTTTATTAATTTAAATGTAATATACAACTCAGCATTAAAATCTGTGAGTGAGCAATAAATCACCCCTATTTTCCCACCCTTACGATAGGATTTTTTTTCAAATTTATATGGGACCAACTTCGAGGTATAACATATCCAATAAAAAAGAATTATCAAAATCGGACTACTCTGTAAAAAAATATGCGTGGTCATACATTAAAAAAATATATATACACGTTGACTTGAGAACCTCCTCCGTTTTTTCGTCGGTAAAAAAATCGGTATATTATTTACACAACATTGTGTAAAAAAAACTATGACTGATACCATACCTGATCATACAAAGGTATTTTGATTATCCAAT
This sequence comes from Gortyna flavago, assembly GCA_963669345.1. Lineage (NCBI taxonomy): Eukaryota > Metazoa > Arthropoda > Insecta > Lepidoptera > Noctuidae > Gortyna > Gortyna flavago. The sequence continues at coordinate 7,702,723 of OY770142.1, forward strand.
CAGAACACCGCTCATATAATCCGTCATCTAAAAGGTCTTGATTAAGCAGGAAACGCAGATAATCCAAGACTTCTAAAGCACCGTCCGCGGGCCAAACACTCAAGTTGTTCAAAATGAGGTTAACTTTCAACTCAGGACATTTCAGGTACTGGCAATACTTCCAGTTTGTGGGAATTTTCGGATTTGTTGCCAGTTTAAATAGGATCAAGTCCCTCAAATTCGACAAATTGGCACTGCACATTAACTGTCGTTCTGACAAGGAGTCTATAATGTTCAGACATTTCAGAATCTTCCCAGACTCAATAAGTTGTGGCATGAACAAAAACAGCTTGTCCAAGTCAATAGTCGTGTGTAGGGATGCTAAGTACTTGTTGTTACTAAACAAATGTTTCGTGCAGTTGAATCGATCCAACTCCATGTAATTGTTCAAGCATTTCGTACGAGCATCCATACTTTGCTGTAAGCTGTTTTCGTTCGGTGATGTATGGATTTTCTTTATAATGTGCGCTAAGACCCAGTTGTGTAGAACTACGTATGTTAAGCACTGGGGATCGGGTGAGCGTGGCAAAGGAGCGAAGTTGGTAACGGGATCCAGAAACAAATTTTCTTCAGGGTTTTTAAAGTCGTACACTACATGAAGCAGATTATTGAAATTAACTTCGCTTGCCTCTTTTGGCGGTCCAGCCAATGTGATCGACGGACAAAAGTTCAGGATGAGTTTCGGTATAAGATTTACATTTAGTTTCTTACAAATAGGCTCTAAATTGGTAACAGGAATCTCTTTGTTGTTGATCATGTTACCGAATATGTCATGGAGCTGGCGCTCGAGCACGGAGAAGTAAGGCTGGTCGGAGCCACTGTCCACAGAGCGGTTATCTTCTTGTTCTAACTGAGAGACGGTCTTACAATACATGTAACACATTCGTAGATAAGGTATTCTCGCCTTTTTACTCCCTTGCCGAGACACTTCACAGATGTTGCACAAGTCTTTATCAGAAGCAGCAACGACGTTCATATAAATCTGATGGTATTTTTGCAATAAATTTGGATCTAGCTCGATGGACTCATTTGGGTTCACTACATCAATCAAATCTTCACAAGACTGTCTTAATTCTTTGGATAACTGGTTTAGTTTACAGAATTCTTTATGCTTTATAGGTATTCGACAATCTGTTATTAACCCACAAATATTGTCGATGAAATTGAAAGACTTTTCAGTGTTTCCGAATATTTCAAATGTAACGCTTGCAATGTCTTCAACAAAGCGTATGTAGTTCGTTTTCTTGACTGCTGCTATATCAGTGCAGCTCCTTACTTCAGCTAGTTTTCTCTCTACTACATTTATTAGGCCATACGTGATCTCTCTATTAAGGCCACTGCTTAGTAATATGTCGACAGCATTAATGAAAGGGGCGTTTTGATGATTGTACAGCTGCAAATGTGGGTGCCGAGCACCGAGCTCTATAATGTCGAAAGAATTTGGGGCCCTGTTTGAGGCCAGGAAGCCTTCCACGAGGCCCATAACCTCCGTCGACACGACAGATAAAGCTGATAATTCTTTGGTTGGGTAGCGAGTGTCATCTCTATAATAAATAATGTTTTTTATCTTAGCTATTAAGTTTCGCAGGTGCTCCGTAAATGTTACTTCCGTAGCTATTTCGGAGTCCGCTAAGTCGAACATCTGAAATTATAGAAATAACAAATACTGAATAGTAAACAGGAAAATAAAATATTTAAACAGGATAATTATTAAAATAATGTTTTACTTGGTTGAAAATGATATTACGTAAAATATACAGGGTGACTTGTAGTTTGACGTTTTCCTTCCATGGACTTGCCAGTGCACAGTGCAGTGACTTGACAGTGTATTGTTTGGCGCCGACTCAAAATTACTTAAGTTTACTTACTTACTTACATTAGTTTAAGAATTTGCTTTTCAGTTTTTTCGACGGTTTAATTTTTTTGTTAAAAAGTTTTTATTTTACAATTTTTTGTGGCTATAATTTACTAATTAGCTCATTCATTGCGAGTTTTTTTTTTATTTAATTGTAATACATAACTCAGCATTAAAATCTGTGATTGAACAATAAATCACCCCTATTTTCCTACCCTTAGGGTTGTTTTTTTTTTCATATTTATATGGGACCATCTTCGGGGTATACCCTTTCCAATAAAAAAATAATTATCAAAATCGGACTACGTTGTAAGAAGTTATGCGTGGTCATAAATAAAAAAAAAAATTACATGTCGACTTGAGAACCTTCTCCGTTTTTACGTCGGTAAAAAAATTGGATTTTCTCAAATTCCATGGCCATTCCTAGGCTTTATGGGGTGCTTAATTGATGCAAATAAGTCCCACTATCACGTCCTGGATGTAATACGTCAAATTACAAGTCACCCTGTATATTTATGGCAGCTTAAAGACAACCTTTTTTATCCTGTATCATAGACTAATAAAAAACTGAGTAGGTATTTGCCATGACGAACCACAGAGTACATTTGACAAACTTTGACAAGCAGCAGATAGATCATACTAAATTTTTTTCCTCTATGGATAGATCACAGAGTACTTTTTAATAGAGAGATAGATTTCACGTGTCAAGAACTCAGATTATTACGAAAACATAATTTACATTAATAAGTAAATGTATTGGTTTTTAACCATATGTATAAGCAACATAATAAATGCAAACAGTTTCGTCATCCAAGACACGTTCAACGTCCTATTGAAAGATGACGCTGACTATAAGGTAGACCTCATCATAACTGAGGAAGACTACGAAATGATCGAGCAAAATGAGTTGAAGGAATTTAAAATAGAGAATGAGAAAGAGATGTTTGGAGAACTGAATGAGTATGATGACTTTGTGTGTATTCTTTCTTCTTCTTCCCCCAGCCAGATCGACTGAAGACGTAAAATAGGCCAGAATATGGGAGGGACTGTGTACGAAAGGCGGAATCCGGGTGCTGTTCTGAAATTTGGGAGAGGCCTATGTCTAGCAGCGGACTGGAGTTTAGATACTTCCCTCGTGTCGATACGAACTAATTGAGAAGAAATAAAGTAAATACATTTATTTGCACTAACTTGACGTATGCGAGCGAAAACCCGGTCATACCTTCATAAAATCAATAGCCAGTCAGTAAAGTGGAGTGGGACTATGGTTACCATTTCGAATTTTGGAAAGTCCTGACAAAAAGCCGGACATATGCAAAAAGTCCGGGCTGTACTTTGTCAGCAATGACAAGGCGGGCCAAATAGCCGGACATGTCCGGACGGATGGTTACCCTAAGTGGAACTCACTGTTCAGGGTATCGCCATACGTGGAGGCTATTTTTAATTTAATCAATAAACGTACTTGACTTTTTTAAATACCTACTAGCTGATAGCGGTTGTGTTTGGATGTAGCAATAACGAAATTGGGTCAGCATTTGTATATATAGGTAGCACGAAGTTTATTGTCATTCCATTGATCTAATCATCGCGCTTGCGACGAGAAAGGGTTGAGGCTTCAATGCCTGTCTCTGGTAGACTTTTTCTTCTGTGATGCATTCGTCGACCTACTTTAAAATGAAAATCAGCTGTTTCAGAGAAAAGTGCAATACCTACGCGGTCTAAATGTATGGCAAACAGCAAATTTTTTAATAACCGACGTCCGACCAAGTGGGTTTAGAATCATGTACCTACTGTCTTCATGGTGACAGGTTGTGTGTAGATGTGCCTGCCATCCTGTATGGTCGTAATGTGTCTCTCCAAAGTACCAAGGATTTGAAAAACATATATTTTGGGCCTATAAAGTATTGACATAAAAAAATCACATATCATTTTTAGGATGGCCAAAAATGCAAATTCTCTAGCCATAACAACATTGCCGAACTATGAGAAACAGCCGTTCGAAATTCTACCTATAATAATTGTGGACGGTCAATCTAACACTGTAATGACCACGTTTATTGGACCGGTGAGCACCGTCTTCTGTTATTTATAATACTTACACACAAATAGGGATTCTAAAAAGTGACGATTCTTATAGCGTTAATACAAGTAAGGAATAAGGTCAATCATAAAAACCAATATTATTATTTTTCTCTATAAAAACAGATTCTTTTATTACAAGCTTTTATTTAGTTTCACCTGTTCGTCTGTCTGTCTGTACTCTGTAGAAAATCAAATCGTGCAAATTAAGAGGCTTTGTGGCATAACTATTACCTACATGTCCGCCAGTTTTGTTTTTTCCATGGCAGCCACGCATTAAACCTAAATCTTTGACCTAAATCGATAGCTGGCATCAATGCAAACGGAAAATAAATAGGAATAAACCCCGTAAAGCGTCATGTTTTCGAGATATTAACGGAATCGGAAATCGGAAACGTGACACTCTATTATACGGGGTTTGATCTTAATATTGTTTTCTGTAAAAAAAAAACAAAATGGCGTGACAGCAATGATGTTATATATAATACCTACTCATTGCGTGACAGTACGTATGCTAGGCTCCATATAAAAATCTTCAATCCCCTTTGACCCACTTCCCCGTTTCCAATTGACCTGATTTTTTAAATTTTAATTTATTTCATCATTCAATTGCTAACAAATCTTATTTTTAATCAATAAATATTATTCAGTCTTTGTATTCTGTGTGCTCAGGTGTTAGTTTGGCATCAATGACCGCATGTGGCAAACGTGCGCAGAACTATGCGGGCTCTTTCTCTATACAAAGAGTGACTAAAAATGTTAGATATCTACTCATATAGCAAGTTGTGGTAACATATTGCTATAATCTACAAGTGGCCTGCATTAAATAGATTAGAGTAGACAGTTTGAAAGCACACTTGTATAATTTATTCATCTCTTATCTAAAGCTGAAGAGTTTTTAGAACGCGCTAATCTCGGAATAAACGCTCGGATTAAACATTTTTTTTTTTGCATTTTATAACCCAATTTTTGAGGAAGGCTATTGGCTTTAACATCACGCTAGTAGTAATAGCGCGGGCAGACGATGCGATGCGACGGGGTGGGTCGGGGGAATAAAAAATAGCCTATCCATCAGCCGGGCACAAGTCCAGACTCCGGGCTGCTACTGAGAAATTCCAGATAGAAAAACCCAAAACACTTTGCCCGACCTGGGAGTCGAACCCAACCCAGGACCTCGTACTCAGCAGTAGCCCTTGCGACCACTAGACTACCGAGGCAGTCTATTTCTATATTTCTAAAAACATTTTTTTATCTGAATTCCAGCTGCGACCTACTACTGTCAGCACAAACAATAAAAGAGCTATAAAAGAAGAAAACGAAACGGTATACGATTACTACAACTTAGTGAACGAGTATTGTGATCAGGCGAACAACGAATCTCGATCCGAGAATGCGTATCACATACGTAAATCAGGTAAATTGCACGCTCTCTTTGTAATGTGTTATGAAAACTGACGCACTGGTGAAAGAAATTAAAATGCTGGTAAAACAATCGTGATTCATCATGATGTATTTCAACATGTTGTGCTCCAAGTTAATAAGATTCATTAGAGACGGTTTTAGAGTCATGTCTTCTAATACGATTTTAAGGTTCCGCAGCCAAATAAATAACAAAAAGGGGTAAGCTAAATAAAACCGTTTAAAAACTGAACCCTGTTAAGTAGATAATTTCGTCATGACCGTCTGTCCACACAGCCATTTTACCTGGAGAATATTTGCACAAAAATTGGAAAGGGTGAACGGCGTTCTTAGTGAAATCGGGAAAAAAATAACGCAGGGATGAAAAAAATAATCAAAGCACACAAGCACAACTGTAGGGTATTCTAGGATCCCATTATTAAAAAGATCAATTTAAGTCAATCGTTTGTTTTTTTTATTTTTATTTTTTCGAGAAATATACAATTTACAAACTTATTAATGTGGCTGATAAAATCCATACTATGCATTCATCCCGACTACGAAACTTTCACTGTGCGTGTTCTGAAACGCACTTGGCTGGTTTTTTATTCAGTTAAACTGCTATCATTTTCATTTTTTTTCAGTGATTAGTATAAAGGATTATGGTGCCATAAGTTCGTTAAAGAAGATATTTTCGCTGACAAGTGGTATTGCTAATTGCTCCGAGGTGAAAGGAATAGGGATGTCAGCGCTGAAGTGTTTGTTAGACGACTACAAAGGACAGCGTCAGTCGATGAGAGACCTGATAGCCCGGCTGTGGAGGATCTTCCAAATATGGTTCTTTGTTTACTTAGGTGTTGCTATACCTTTGTTTTGTACAAGAGGTAAATCTATCTTTAACTATAACTAATAATATAGCTAAAGAGTTTGTTTGTGACAGTTGAGCTATTATTTTGAGGGAGGCTACTTAACATTATGCTAGGACCCTTAGGAGCCGAGCAAAATGTCAGCGTGATCGCTAAGCGAAAAAGACGTAATAGTGCGGGCAGGCGATGCGATGCCACGGGGTGGGTTGGGGGAACAAGAAATTTCACGCGGACGAGTCGCGGGCAAAAGCTAGTCTTACATATTTTTTGAGTGATAATAGATAATGCAGAATCCGCACCTTCACTATTCTGCCTGGCAGTTCGCTGCGCAAGCAAGGTATCTTCTGTCGTCTACTGTGATTTCTCAGTGGCAAAGCGCAGCGCGGCCGCGTTTGTCACTGCCAAAAAAATACCAACCTTGCTACAATTGAAATATAGTTGATAGTATATAAACTTTCATTAATCCGGAAGAATAGCGGGGCTTGTGGCTAAGCAATATCAGCAGCACGGGTCGATTCGATCAGGTTAAGCTACGCTTGCCGCGGTTGGTCCGTGGACGAGTGACCATCTTTACATACAAGGGCAGGTCCGTGCCTCGAAAAGCAGGTTAAGCCGTTGGTCCCGGCTGTCATTCGTGGATCTTTGACAGTCGTTACGGGTAGTTAGAAGCCTGAAAGTCTGACAATCAGTCTTACCAAGGAGTATCGTACCTATTACCCAGTAACTGGGTTATGGAGGTGAGATAGGCGACTGCCTATCCTATTCAGCTGCATTCGGTAAGACTTGAAGCCAACCCCAACTTATTTAGTAAAAGGCTAGGTAGATTAATACGAGAGCAAAGGCCGAGACCTTTGCCCAGCAGTGGGATCATACGGGCTAAAAAAAAACGAGAGTTGCGTGTTATTTTCTACTTTATTTTAATAAACACAATGACGAAGAAAACCGCATTGCATTACATCGCCAGGTCTGCGCCAGAAAACTATTAGCTAGATTTTCTAATCTAGTTTCAAAGTATGTCTAGACAGTTTAAGTAGGCGGAACAGAAATAATCTGGGAACTAGGTATACCTACTCTGAGGGGAGATATAGATACCTACTGTAACGTAAACATCTAATAAACTGTTGGCACCGGTTGGCACACGGTGCACACGAACCTACATATTATGTCGTTGGTCGTATAATTAAATATTTGATTACGATAATGGGTTACAGTCATTACGTAAACGGGAGATGTAAACACAGTAGCTATCATTGTCTCAAGAGAACGCAAAAGCAAGGGGCGGTGTTAGGTGGTAGACACAGAGTGGCGGGACACCGAAAACCACCAGTAGGCCAATTCTCGTAATTTAAAATGTTCAAAATCTAGTCTCAGTCTCATCTCGGCGATGTCAAAAACTTGTCATAAATTTAATGTAGAGAAATTAGAGGTATTTTTGACAGATTCGAGACAGAGTATGAACGTTCTTAAAATTACAAGAATTGCCCCTCTGTTAACATGGATTCAGTAGGTACATGATTCTGTACCTCCCTGAGTTGAAATTATTCGTCAGTTTTTTTTTTTAAATCAGAATGCCAATTCCCGTAATTAAAAACGTTCAAAATCTATTCGCAATCTCTGATCTGTGACCATCCGTCACATTGGCTATTTCGTCGCTGTCCCTAATAGGTCACATTCACTAATACGTCACCTTGTGCATCACCTCAGCGACTCAGACAAAGACAATCAATGTCAAAAATGTAGGGAAATTAGAGGTATTTTTGACAGATTGAGACAGATCAGACTTTGAAAATTATTAAAATTATGAGAATTGTCCCTCAGATGTTCCCCAAGTTTTGACCGTCGCACTTCGGTAGTAAAAAGCCGTTTTTTTTTTTAAATAGGGGATCAGTAGGTATCGTCGTCTGAATCCATAGTAACAGGTTGTGCGTCGATATTCCTGCCAGCCTGTACATATATTATGTGGTTTACCATGTTCTTGTTCATGGCTTGGTGGGTTCAGTGTTAAGATATGGTATGATATGATACTTTTGGTTAAGATATGATACTTTTTGGGGGAATTCAACCAATAGGGAAATTATCTTTAAAGCCTCAAAAAAGTGGATCAGGTCATTTTAAAATTTGGACTCTTTCATCTTTATAAATTTTTGAGGTTGCTGTATTCGTTAAGCCCAATCCAAAGTTGTTTAAAAAAATGTCAATCGACGGGGTATTCATAGCTTATGTTTAAGAAGGTCTCACACAGCAAAAGTGTACAAAAGTGTTATTTTGCATGGCGCCAGTTATTAACTGCTTACCGTCGCGCGTAGTCGAACGTGAGCTTATTTAAGAAAGGGCTAAAATCCTTACTTGTGGACAAAGCATATTACAGTATTTCGGAATCCTTATCAGACAAAAATCTAATGACAGATTGTTGACATGCTAATAAATGATATCTATTGTTATTCTTGACATACATTTTGTATATTGACATTAGAACTATATTGACATCATTAGTATTGTATTTTGACATTATATTGTATATTGACATTAGTATTGTATATTGACATAGTCTTATTATTAGTTTTAATTTTATTTTGTTTTTTAATTTTTTCTGTTTTTTGACATTGGTTTATATTGTTATATATCTATTATTAGTATTTTGATATTTATCTATAATTGAATAATAAGCATTAATAATTAAATATTTGTATTGGATATTTTCCTCCTTTGCTCTCAAATTACAAGAAGATTTTTTTTATCACCATCCAAATTTTTACAGGTTGTTCTAACCACCCTCAAAAGGGTGAAGGAAAACATCGTGAGGAAACCGGCATGTCTTAGAACCAATAATTCGAAGACATGTGACATCTACCAACCCGCACTGGGCCCGCGTGGTGGATTACAGCCCTCTCCCTCTCACTGAGAGGAGGCCTGTGTCCCAGCAGTGGGAACGTTATAGGCTGATTATGTTCTACCCATGAATATGAACAACTTTCACTATGGGACCGACTATGAAATCACAAAAAAAAATCAGCTGTTTCATACATTTTGGTCAATAAGTATTGAACTTTTGTAAGAAACAGCTGATTTTTTTTCTGATTTCAGAGTTGGTCCCATAGTGAAAGTTGTTCATATTCATGGGTAGAACATCCTCTAAAAATTTGGATGGTGATAAAGAAATCTTCCTGTATACTTCCCTAATATAATTTTTTTTTTACCTACTATGGGACATTCCCGCTGATAAATATACCTACATACAGTATGGGCAAAAAATTTTTAGGTATATCAAGACCACATACACACATGCATAAACTAACGCCTTCTTCCCATCGGAGTAGGCAGAAACTACAGAACGCCACCTGCTACGATCCTTACATACTGCATACTGCCTACAGTAGACCGTGGCAAGGTCAGAGTAGTATCTAAACAAACAACTGAAGTAAACATTGGTTTTAAAGTCAAGGATTTGCTTCGATTGCTCACTGGTGAATAGGAAACAACACGGAAATAGGTTTAGCTTAAATCATTATGCTGAACAATGAACGAATCGATACTAGGTAGGTAACATGAACGCCTCCGTATACAAGTGACGATATATCGGTGCCTACGTCCAGCACAGCCTAGAATCAGTTTCGTTCCCAACATTGCTGACAGGAAAACCACTATTCCCGCCACAAGAAAAGAAGAGTTCAATAAAATCTATCTGTCTAGCCTTTTCCCAAATATATTGGGGTCGAAGAAATAAGAATATAAATATGATGTAGAATTTGATTTTATATGATAGGTACTCGTCATGTTGTTGCGTAGTAGCAGCGCCCCGCGGTTTCACCCGCATCAGTTTCCCGTGGGAATATTGAGATAACTTTGTTTAGGAAAGTGTTTGCTTCTGAGGCTACAAAGCAGGTGAGGTTACAAAACCAGCCTTTTGCGAATACGAATTGACACCCAATTGAATCTGTGGTAAACGAAATTCTTATTATATCCGCTAAATTTACACTTCTGTAAATAAAACATGTAAAATGGGTACTTTTGTTTTTTTTTTCATTACTAGCAGTGCCCCGCGGTTTCACCCGCATAAGTTTCCCGTAGGAATATCGGGATAAAAACTACCCTATGTCCTTTCCCGGGACTCAAACTATCTCTATATCAAATTTCATCTAAATCGGTTCAGCGGTTTAAGCGTGGAGAGGTAACAGACAGACACACTTTCGCATTTATAATATTATTATATACCTACTCATCATCATCATCTGCCTCGCCTTTTCCCAACTATGTTGGGGTCGGCTTCCAGTCTAACCGGATGCAGCTGAATACCAATAATATTATACTTATATTTATAATTTTAGTATGGATGCATAATCACGCCGTAAAAAAAGGGGCGGAACCACAGAACACATGGCTAGATCACAAGGCTACTTCATGGGCAGGTTTATTATTACGGAAAAAATAATTATCAACTTCACTCTTTTTTCTAGGTTGGTGCTGTTGCTGCCTTCGTTGTAAGTTTTTCAAACCTCGACAAACTATAGAAGATGCTAAGAAGTATGTGGTTGCATACCCGCCAGGCGTATTCAAAAACAAGAACGGACAAATACGATACGAGCCTAGTGAACGGGAGAAACAATGCTACGAGGAATTTGCACATTTCATTAAAACGTTGTAGTGTTAGGATTATATTAATTAAAATATTCCAAAAACATTCTAAATGGGTGTTTCATTCCAGCCCCTTAGCCTTCCCCTTACTACAGTTAAGTGGGTCTCTAATTTGAATAAAATCACGCAATTGGTAGAGAGGAACAGTATAATCAGCCTCGTAATTTACCACTTTTGATCATGATTTCTAGTAAATATAAACTTTGTAAGGGCGGATTTCACCAATAAAATTGAACGCGATCAGCACTGCAGTACATCTAAACCGCGTTCAAGAGTCTGTCAGTGTCATAAATATTATTATTGTTGTGGAATAAGACACTTTCATCTCTTGAGCGCAGTTTAGATGTGCTGATCACGTTGAGTTGCATTGGTGAAATTGGCACTAAAGCTGAAACTATCTAACCGTCATATTCTTTCAGTCTTTAAAGCTACACATTTCCGGGTGGCCGTCCCTGACGGAACACGGCAGGGACGGAGAAAAATCGGTTACATACGATTTGTACGAACTTGTTCACACATCTCCGTAAGTATCAAGAGGATCCGGATCGTCAGTGTCCCGGAGCGCGCACGGACGCACTGACAGTGCTATCCGATTTTTATCTCAGTCGACGACATTTTGTGCAAGAGCAAGAGCAACAGTTCTTCTTAGTCTAGCGCTATTGCAATCATTGCCAATTCTTCTGTGTTAAACAAGGACATCGGATTGCGTGTGTACCTAAACAGACTACACTGATACCGATTTCCCAGATATATGTAAACACGGGTGACGGATGGCTCGTCTCTGACGGGAACACTGAAACGAAGTTACACGAGCAACTCGGAACTCGGATAGCCCTGACCCGGAATTGTGTGGACAGCGCTTTATGACGTGTAAGGGACATTCAACATTAAGGTGGAAATACATTTCAGTGTTTTATAGATATTTAAAAGTGGTTTGTAGCATCTTTAAAGCAAATTATCAACCGATTATAATGTAGAAAGATTTATATTTTCTGTCTCTGATTTCAAAACTTTTGCATCTTAGAAGAGCCAGGTACAAAAGTTGTCATAGGTGGAAGATCCTTAGGTAATGGAATACGCTTACCTCTAAAATCTGATTAGCTTTGGAGAAGTCATTATGGTAAAGTGCGAGCGCGACGAGACTGGTCGGTTTCGCCAACATTATTGATATGAAGTCAATACCATTGCCTTTCTTCGAAGGATATGCTGGAATAAATAAATATTAAATATCATTAATAATTATTTGGACGGATTGTCAGTTTGGACTGTAATAAGAAGCAAACAAAACTCACTTTCGTCTGACACAGTGGATGCAAACATAACTTGCTCTACCTCATGTTTAGCATGGTTTGCGTTCTTCCGTCTGGTTTTAGGTTTCTTCCTAAACACTTTCAAATCCATCTCCCGAGCTTCGTCCTCGCTGCTCTCGTCGACTTCTACATAGTCTAAACAGAGCTTTAGAGGCAATGGGCTGGTGTCCGGGGACAGTGTTGACACCAACTGCAGCTTCCAAATAGAGTGGTTCACCACTTTCACCAACTTCTTCAGCCTCATCGAAATCTCCTGCTCGTTGTCCATTTCCACATTTTCTTCCAATTTTTCCAAACATAATTTCAGAGTGTTCAGTACAAGCTGGGTGGTGTATGAGTTGCATATAAATCCAGCATTACTGTTGCCACCATTCTTGGAATTTGTTGTTTGCTTCTTGGCATAAAAGTAGGAACAATCAGAATGAGCTCCACAAGGGTAGTCCTGGCTGTGCTCATGACAGGAAAAATAGTCATATCTTAGAAAAAGACAGGAAAATATATTTTCAATCACTTCTATGCAGCTCTGCAATGGTTGAATTGACAAAACAAGACGTTTTAGTTCATCCAAGGATGACACAGTTCCTTGAGAGCCTTCTACACCCTCAGATGAGTTCACTATTGTATCAATTATTTTTGTTATTGCACAGTAGCTGTTATAAGTCATTACATCCCAGTTGGAGCCACATTTTTCTTGAGCTTTGTTATTAATCTTATTTTTCAAAGTTTTCAACTCTGCTAGAAAGTCATTGTTTGTATTTAAAAGTCTCGAAACCTTATACCTATCTACTTTTGAAAGTCTACAAACTTGAGATATCACGGCTAGAGCACTCTGTGCCAACACTTGACTAAATATAGAAGTGGTCATTATTTTACAATTGTTTTCCAAACAAAATTTTATAATAGTCAATTCTCTTTTTACTTCTGTTATATAAAATTGTAGTTGGTCATCAGCAGTAGTGTATGTATCCAAAATAGAAAATATATTACTGAGCTGATGAACCAGAGATGTTAAATCAAATGTTTCAGCGCTGTTGGTGAGGTCTATGAGCACCATAATGAGAATTTGTTTAGTGAAATTATTGATCTTGAATGTCACATTCTTCATATCATGCACCTGTTGTCTGTACACTTGGGCTGCTTTCAACAGCCAGTGTGTTCTGTCTTGATAGCACAGTTCAAGCATATATTCTGGAGTCAGTTTGAACTCTTTCTGTGGCTCATTCTTTTGCATGAGATCTGAAGTTATATATAAAAGCTCTGGTTTTTCATGTGTTATGAGGCTCAGCAAGATTTGCTTTCTATACTGTCTGAAATGTTCTTCAGAAATATGCTGCACTATTTGATTGACAAACTGTGGCAAGTAAGTGTCATTCCATCTTACTAATGATATTAATGTGATAAGTCTATCTATAGAATTAGTCTCAGTCAGCTCATATTTTAAAATGTCCAAATAAAGAATTTGTATTTTGTTAAGATTAGGGTCATCTTTGAGAGTATTTTGCTGTATGTATGATAAAATTGTAACTGTTGTCACGGGATTATTTTTTAGATTTACTTTTATAAATTCGATTGTTTCATTGCTAAATTCTTTACATGGTTTTGATTCTTCTATGTCATAATACAGTTGTATGATTTCCTGAGAATAGAAAATTATGAATATTAACATATTTTACTGTACATGGAACATTAAATATGTTTAGATACTATCTATATAAATAAAAATGAATCGCCGAAATGTATGTACGCGCATAACTTCCGAACGACTGCACCATATCGAATAATTCTTTTTTTGTTGAGTTCGGTATTGCCAGGACAAGGTTCGTATGAAAGACAATTTAAAAAATTCGTAAAAAAAAAGTTGCACCGTTGCGAAGCTGGGGCGGGCCGCTAGTTATTTATAATTCAAACTTACATCATATACTTCTGGAGAAAGTTGGTCTAGAAGCTTTAATATGTACACAAGTTCTTCTTCCTTCATCTTGGGATCTTATTTTTTTTTTTTTCTGAAACAAACCATATTATTAGAAACTTAGAAATTATGGTGGAAGCACCATTACAGAGAGGAGGCCTGATTTATTATAAGTTGATTATGCTTCTGCATCCTAGTTTTGTTTGAATTAAAAAATATATAATTCATTATACCAGCAGACTTCTAAGCAATTGTTATGACAGGATTGATATTTGTTCCGCTTCACTTCAAAAATTCAAGCGCCAAGTCCACCACAATAGATAACCATTATACGTACTGCAAAATTTCTCCAACTATTGTCAACTATTTGTTGTGTTCATTATGTTGAAGTGTTACAATTGTAGATAGACCAATAAATAAATCAATACCATACCTCTTATAGTTAACTGACTATTGTTTTGTTTCCTTTTTTATTGTAAGTCAGGCATAAATAACTAGATATTTCAGAAGCAATAGCACCACATAGTTCAACAAACGATATATTATATAAAAAAAAAAACTGTTTACACCGGAAGGCAAAATCTTTAGGTACTTCTGATAAACAACCAATTGAGTACTTGCTTAGGTAAATGGTTGCTTATATAATGGCTGATAGACAGCATGAACTACCTTGTTATGTAAACACATAATTATGTTGTGTTATCTGTGCCTCTGAACTACGGGTCACAAGTCATTGACTTCAATTTAACTGTTACTATGAGGTACAACTTGTAATGCTCAAATTATACCTGATGATGCCCTTAATTGTATGTGTCATGTATTGTCTACTTTTGTTGGAGATCCTAAATAAATAATAAAATAATGTGATAAAATTAATAAATGATCTAATAATGTGTTAAATTATAGCAATAAATACTGTCTTCTATATTTAGAAGTTTCAAAATTAAAGTTTTGAAAGTGTTTAAAATAAAATAATCCTATGCATAAGTTTGTTAAAACAGTTTTATAGCTACTACAAAATATAATTATGTTTTTTCTTATAAAAGCAGTAGACAAAAGACAAAGGTAACTATGTAATTTTATACCAAAATAAATTGAAAAAAGATGAATTAAGAATTATTTTTATCTCATACTTACATACTTGACACTATATTCTTGCTGTCAAATGTTTAGCTATATTTTGCAGACCTAATTTAATCGAACGATAAAATAGAAATAGCCTTTGAGGTCTTAGCGTTACGTAAATAAACATAAATAGTGGTAGTACTGGTGGTTATCAATATCAATAAAACTTACCTTTTGTAAACAATCACATACGGTTATCCTGGTAAAACCATTATAAAATAAATCTTTACCGAAGTAGTTACTAGAATATTGTTTGCTAATTAGAAAAACTCATAACAGTCGATATTTCGAAGTAAACTAAATCTCTGAGAAAATAACTTTAACACAAAGTGCAGATTACAGACATTACAGAAGTTGTGACAGAAGTCAGTTCATCTGTTGACACTTGACATCACGGGTGCGTTCCGAATTGGTAATATAATCGATTTGAGCACGCTTAAACCCAGCGTGAGCGCGATAATGAAGTCCCGCGAATCTTCATAGATGACGTTATGACATGCGCCATCTTGCGATAACGCTGACCATGCCTTGTAATAATATCACCGTGAGCGCTGTCAAAAATGACAGTGTGTGTGTGTGTGAGGATGAGGATGTGTCAGTGGGTTTTGTTTTGAGTTGCATCATATCTTTAAATTAAACTATCGTGGCATTTTCAAAATTGTGCTTCTGGCTGACCGTCACCACCTAACCAAACAAGAGGAACTGAAGAAGAAATGTGGTGTTTATACAAAGAAATACTGCTGTAATATCGTTTTAACATTGAGTAAGCACTGAGAGCGCGTTCACGAGCGAATTGTTGACAGCTCTCTGCCGTCGTAATAGTAATATCTAATACGGAACGCATGTGAGACGATTTGACTGCTATGAGCGATTAAAGCCAATTCGGAATGCGGCCTAAAGTACAGACAGCAGCACAATGACTAAATAAACCTATGGACTGGGCATACCTACAATAATCGGGCACTTAAGATGGCCGCCTTTCGTAGGGTTGCTTTTTCTCGCACCACACTGTTTTATACAACACGAGGGCATGATTTTTCTATTAATGGACACTAAAATACCTAATTTCTAGACGTATTTCTCTCGAAAACTACAAAAAAATTTTGAGCAATCAACCGTTTGACAGCACATCTACCACAAAACCATTCATAAAACTCGTCACTCAACATGGCGACCAGTCACGCATAGACATGATTTTGACGTCACACAAAAGTGTTGCCAAATTTAGTACTTGACAAACATTTAGATGACTCTCTTTTATTTATTTATTTATTGCAAAAGTAAAAAAACTGTACAAAGGCGGACTTAATGCCTTGGCCATTTTTTACCAGTCTACCATGTAACTGTAGTCTGTGAGTCTACCTTAGGGTGATGCAGAGACAATACACAGTAGGTGCAATAACAGAAAACAACTTAGTAAATATTTATAACTAAAACATTTATAACTATAACTAAAAAATACATACATACAACAAAATATAAAACAGAAAAATAATCATCATATTTTTATTATCAGGCATCTAAGGCCCACAGATAAAATACACGAAATAATCTTATTGGTACATACAGACGCCAGCACATCAAGTTACTACAATCTGTCAAACTTTGATAGATTTTCAACTTTATCGCAAAAGCAAAGTAAGTTCAAAGTTGATTGAGAAAATTTGAGTTTCGGGTAGGTTGATGTGCTGGCGTCTGTACAATAATAAACTAATACATATTGAAAACCTCCGGAACCGTCCTCGGAAACGCCGATATACGACACCTTGCGGACAAAAGTCCTCTTTCAGGCAGGTCTGTAGATGTTGGGTTGGAACTCGTACCACGAATGACTTGAAGTTGATGTTGTGGCGCGATTCCAACCTTTCAACCCTCTCTTTTATGAGAGATAACAAGAAAACCTGCAACAACTTAATTCTGAGACGAATCTGAAAACTTCTTGTGTATGTGTTCTCGAGCTTTCACTTTAAATGTGAACTGATTCGTTACCGTCCTGATATTCTGAGGGAGCGCATTCCAAAGGAAAACCGCCTGAACAAAGAAACAAGATTTTATAAAACCAGAGCAATGAGAAGGACAACGAAGAAGACGATTATTTTCGGACCGAAGATTCTTGCTGTGTGCAGAGCATTAATATTGACAAAGAGAAGTCAGATACGAAGGAGAAGTGGGTTTGTGAAGGAGAGAAAACAGGATTGTCAAAGCCCTCAATGCCCTCTTTTCTTATGCAGCTCTTGATTATTTATAAAGAAACAGAATGCTTTTTGACATGTGTGTGTCGATATGATAGATATTAATTTGTTTAACTATTATTTCTATAGTAGAATATGCCGTCTCCATGCTTCTCCTATCTCAATGGCCGTCTAGATGCTTTTCCTTCCTATCTCAATGGCATTAAGTATTGAAGAGAGGGCACGCCGCGATAGCGGCGGTAAGGCCACTCCTCAAAGAGGGTTGAGGAGTGGCTAGAGAGGCGTCACGGCGCCCTCACCTACCGCCTGACGCAGGTCCTCACCGGACACGGACGTTTCGGGAGGTTCCTGCACATCATCAGGCGGGAGGAAACGCCCGGGTGTCACCACTGCGAGGATCGCCCAGAGGACACGGTGGTGCACACGGTGGAGGTCTGTCCCGCTTGGGCAGAGCACCGCCGTGTCCTCGTAGAGGCGATCGGCAGCGGCTGCGACCTCTCGCGCCCGGCCCTGGTCCAAGCCATGGTCCGGGGCGAGAGGGAGTGGGAGGCAGTCACCTCCTTCTGCGAAGCAGTCATGCTAGCGAAGGAGGTGGCGGGATGGGCGAGGGAGAGAGCGGAGAGAGCCGCCCGTCCCAGCCGCCGCGGTAGACGCTCCGGGCGTCGGGAGCCGCGTGACGACTCCCGGCCGCCGTAGACGCGGGCCTGCGGGCGGCGAGTAATGGGTAGCTCGCCGTCCGATCAGGACCAGGCCCGTGCCGGACGGCGCGAATGTGTTCCACGCGCGCCTCAAAGAGATGTCAGCATCGAAGGAGGGGCCCGTCAGGGTCGAAGCCTGCCGGGGCAGCGGGATTGTCCGAAAGGGTTACCGCTGCCCCGGAACATAAAGGGCTAAGGAAGGAACACGGATGGGTTTTAGTCAGTAAGAGTCTGACACTCCCTTCCGCTCCACCCAGAGCAGGAGGGGTCATTTGATGACTTCCCATCCTAAAAAAAAAAAAGTTTTGAAGAGAGCCCTCTTGCGTGATAAAAATGCAAGCCTGTTTGACAATACGCCATCTGTAAATTGGCCCCAAACTATAACATACCCACACACACACACAGCTATTGCATGTTACATAGAACGTTTCGTCCTATCTCTGTACCATGTTCTAGCTAGTAGAACATGCTACAGAAATAGGACGAAACAAAATAGTCCCAAGTGAATGTAGATAGTAAACAGTAGAAAGAAAACACAGAATTATTTTATATTACTTTTTATTTTTATAGACCATTACATTATTGGAATTATAAACCAATTTTAGTAAACTCTAACACATTATAACAGAACAAAACGTAAAGCGTCTATGTCGCACAGAAAAAAGCGTATATATATCGCTATTTATAAACCATTACATTATTGGCATTTTAAACCAGTTTCGTTCACTGTTTTAAACCAATTTTAGTAAACTTTAACACCTTATTTGCACAGAACAAAACGTAAAGCCTCTACATATATCGCACAGTAAAATACAACAATTTCGGAGTAAGGTCCCAATAGCAAGGGGGAGAAACACAAGGCTCAATTCTTTTGTGGTAATTAATACGAAATACAATACGGATCGGGAAATACAAAATGCGCATACGCAGAATGCAACAAACCGCCATATTGTGATTATTTATTTTCAGTTCAAGAACTGTCACTACAGACATCCTAAGTAGAATCTGGCACCAGGTCTTTTTAAACTAAGTTGATATTTTTGCTTTATCAAATTTTATTTTATTTATGAGTCTATTTCAACTTGTAAGAACATTTTAATATTTTTCTCGAACTTATCTCCAATTTAAATTATATCAATAATTATATTTTAAATAAAAAAAATTGATAACGTTAAAGCGCCATCTGTTGAAAATTTAACGTACCCGGTAGGCAGTAAATTGTACTTGGGCCAACTTCTAGATGGCAACGCTTTCTTTACTAAGCTGTCAAAATGTACGTAGAACCCCCCCTGGACACGACTGACATCTCAGAAGAATAACTAAAGCATAGAAGGAAGCTAAATTTAACTAATATAGTCGTCTCTGTTTTCTTATACACTCATAAGAGCATTAGAAAGAGACACATGTAGGTTGCTCAAAATGCAAAACGTCACAAGGCAAACGTCAATTTGGTTACCTTGGCTACCTTTATGATACTAAGTTTAAAAGCTACTTAACGTCTCAGGTTTTGGTCTATGACTTTGTTCATCGCATTTTTTCGTATAATGTTAGCAATAGTGCTTGCAAAAACTATCGATAGAACTAGCGTCATCTAAATTATTGCATTATATTTTTTTACACGTAGTTTTGGGAAGGATTAAATATTTAAGAGTGAAATAAATACCTAAATACCTACGTTCTTGCCAGCGAATCGTACGTATGAGTAATGAAATGACAGTTGTCAAAAATCCGTGTGGCTCATGGTATAATAATTTAAAACTCATGTGTGGCTATGATTTCTTTTGTAATTTTCAGATTTCCCTTCGATATTGATATGAGGTAAAATGGATCAACGCTATTGCACGTGACAACTGGGAATGGAAAAAACAACATCGTATTTTGTTCCGAACATTTCAGCGATGAAAAAACGAAGGAGGTTCTAAATTCGACGCGTATTTTTTTTAATTAGTGGGGCCCGTGGATAAATTAGAACAGCCGCACAGGTCGATCGTTCAGGTTAAGCTACGCTTGCCGCGGTTGGTCTGTGGATGGGTGACCATCTTTACATATCGAGACCCCTCCGTGCCTCGGAAAGCACGTTCAGCCGTTGGTCCCGGATTGATTCGTGGATCTTTGACAGTCGTTACGGGTAGTCAGAAGCCCGAAAGTCTGACAACCAGTCTTACCAAGGCGTATCGTATTACCCAGTAACTGGGTTGTGGAGGTCAGATACAACGCTTGCTCCTCCTTATTTATTGTAGGTATTATTTTATCGATTTGTCGCCGCGCGCGCCAGGGGCACGGGATTTATATTTAGCCAAGATGAGCCAAGCGGTGAAAAGGTTAAACTGATGTAAAATATACTAATACTTAGGTATACTGTACATCAGTTTAAGAACTTGATTATTAAGGTTAAATAAATAAGGTTTAAGTCCTATTTTTTGCTTTTCAGTTTTTTCGACGGTTTAACTTTTTGTTAAAAAGTTTTTTTTGTTACTCGTTCCGGGGCCAATCGCTCTTTTAAAATTATTTGAGTGTTAATAATTTATCCTGTGTTTCTATTTAAATAAGTTGATCAGATAGAAGTGAGTTCTTTATTTCATTTAGCATATTTAGATTTATTGTCATGGAGATGGAGCGATACCATAAAATTAGAAGTCGATACCGTCATTTATTTTATGCATAGTTACATCACTAGCTAATACTCTTTTGTCTATGACAGCGTACACTTCTAGGGCGCGTTCCGAATTGAGGACATAATCGATGTAATCGATTTGAGCGTGCTAAAACCCGTACCGAATTGGCGTGAGCGCGATAACGATGTCCCGTGAATCGTCATAGATGACGTCATGGCATGCACCATCTTGCGATAACGCCGACCATGCCTCGTACAAATATCACCGTGAGCGCTGTCAAAAATGACAGTGTGTGTGTGTGTGAGGATGAGGATGTGTCAGTGTGTGTTTTGTTTTGAGTTGCACCATATCTTTTTAATAACGTGGCATTTTCGAAATTGTGCTTCTGGCTGACAGTCGCCACCTAAACAAAGAAAAGGAAGAAACGTGTGGTGTTTTTATGAAGAAATACTGCTGTAATATCTTTTTGACACCGAGTAAGCACTGTGAGCGCGCTAACGAGTGTTCCGAATTGTTGACAGCTCTCAGCTGTCATAATCGTGATATCCATTATGGAACGCATGTGAGACGATTTGAGTGCTGTGAGCGATATTGGCCAATTCGGAAGGCGGCCCTAATGTCGTAAAGCGCCTTCTATGCTCTAGATAGTGTTCTGAGACTGACATTCACAGATTCACTGACACCACAGTGACATGACAACTGACACTGACAGTGTTGACGGATCACAGCAAGAGGAGCATTTTTTGGCGAATTTCGCCGATTAATTTGATTCTGTTTCAATTTATAAATAAACGAGTTCCGCTTTCTGTTTGCAGTGAATGAAGAATTATTGACGATACCGTCTTCTTCTTTAGTTAGTGGTGTACAATACTGTTATTATGAAACTATTGTCAAGATGCAATTTTGTAAAACATGTCTCGATTTTATACCGGCCCAATATCAAACATGATTACGCTGTCTCGATTCGAGAATATGTAACCGTCCTGTCTAATACAAGGCGAAGGATAAGACATCCTTTACCACTTTCATATGTGTCATGTTTGTACTATTCTGACGACAAGAAACCGTTCCTAACCTTAGAGAAAAAAGCCCATGCACTGAAGGATGCATTTGAGCACAAAAAAGAACAACTAAAAGACACAGAACACCGAATTCGGCAAAGAAGTGAAGAGATTGTAAGGGATATAAAGCACCAGAAGGATGTAACGGGACAAAAATTGAGAGTGAAGAAAGAGTATTTCATTAAAGATATACTTGAAACCAAAGCAAAAGTGAAAGAAAGGATTGAAGAAGTTGTAGAGGTATTTATTTACAGTTTCAAGATTAGTGGATGTTTATCCTGTATCCCTGTCACATCTGTGATAAGCTCAAAAGTTTTGATTGATTGCTTATGACAAGACATTCTTGAATCTGTTATTCATAAGACATCAGTCTAATAGGCCTGTGATTATGGTTCTGTAAAATTTTAATACTGGCTAAAAGGGGCTAGTAACATTTTACTCTATGATATTATAATAGGGAAGGCCAGGATTTATGCCTGCATTGACAGATATGCAATACTTACCCACATTTTTTTACTACACAAATCTCATTTCAATTATACCTTCTTTGATTACATTATTTTTAGAGGCATTGCTCAAAACTGGTCCGGTTTTGAATTGTGAATAAAAGTTTTAAATGTATACTCAAACACCATCTATGTGTTTTCAGAAAGAGAAAGTCTTCACCATACCCAACATCTTATGTTTCACAAGGATAGGAATGTCTCCTTATTTGGGATACACTATATTTCAAGAGAACTATAATGTTGCACTTGGTTTATTGGTGTTTGCTGGTGTTACAGATCTGGTAAGATTTCTTTTATTATTTACCTTAACCCTTTGTATGCTGGGAACATAGATCCACGTGAGACGCAATGTAATTTTAATTGTTTCTGTAATTACGGCAATCAAACAGTTAATAAATATACCTACACCCCTGGTAAAATTATGTTTGCACGGTGCCATATCAAGATATACATCAGTATAAGCTGACTTCTCATCCTACAAAAAACCTAAATCAGCTAAATCTGAAAATGTATAGCTTCATAATATATTATTATTAAGTCATCATGTGTACAAAACAAAAACAAACCTGAATTTTTCTACTGTGAGTCTAAAATCTCTTTGAATGCCACTGCTGGTAATATGGACTGTTCCAAAAACATACTGTAAGAAATCTCTTTATCAATCAATCTTTTACCTTCATGCTGTGCAGCACAATACAACTTGCAGTATTATGAATATTTCTAACTTTTTTTCCTTAAATTTCCCAGCTGGATGGATGGATTGCTAGAAACTGGAAAGGTCAGTCAACAAAGATGGGCTCCTTCCTAGACCCCATGGCAGACAAAGTCCTTGTAGGCACTCTCTTCATATCTCTGACATATCAGAATTTGATTCCACTGTCACTGACACTGCTCATAGTCAGCCGAGATGTTGCGTTAGTTGTAGCAGCCTTTGTGATCAGATACATGAGTTTACCGCCCCCTGTGAGTATTTTATTATTTATTTATTAAAACTTTATGCACAAGTAAAATAAATACTGTACAAAGGCGAACTTAATGCCTGAGGCATTTAACTTTTCTACAACCTGTCTACAATCATGATTACCCTTTTTTTTTAAGGAAACTAGAATACAGGAAATCTGCTTCTAAAGATGGCCTTTAGCCATAACTTGATTATATTTATAGTCAAATTAGGACTTTAGGTATCCTTCTTTTATGTTGATTAATATTGAAGAACTGTTTTAATAATATTTTGAATAAATTTTTCATTTCTAGGTCGTTATTGTTAGGGCTAATTTTTCAAAAGTCAGTTCAGATATATCTTAAAATGAAGAGCAAATATTGCCATTTGACAGCTTTTTAATAAAAAAAAAGGCAAACTGGCATAGTTATTTTTCAGATAACATTATCTGACTATTGAAAAATCAGTCCTCAATTAAAGTATTTCTAAGAGACTTAAATGTGCATTTTCTAACTATCTTTTCTTGTTAATTTACAGAGAACATTAAGCCGGTACTTCGACGTGACTCACGCCACTGCTCAGCTAGCTCCCACATTCATTAGCAAAGTGAATACTGCTGTACAGCTCTTACTTGTGAGTTTCTATGTTTCTTTAGCTGATTTTTCCAGCACCAGATAATTTTATCAAAGGAATAATTTTGAATTTTTGACAGTTCTTCCATACAAAAACTGTCAGATGTCAATTTTATTCCACAAATAAAAATTATCTGTAGATTGAAAAATAAGCCCATAATAAAATATTACATTATCAGAAGAAGAAGTTGTTAGATATTATAATAGGTCTCAATGTTTTTGTTACAGTGAATGCGCAGTTGTAGCCCGTGAAATTCGATTTTCAGGTCAGTGTCAGGTTGAATCTTCATTAAAATTTGATTCGCGACTATAACTATTTTTATTATAAAAAAAAATTATATTATAAAAAAAAACGTAAGAAAATTTGAATTTCGCGGTCTACCACTGCGCATGTATGGTTTGTTTCACCACCTCCATTTTTACTTTATATTTTTATCTTACGAAGTGACGACGCGCGATTTACTTGTCATAACAGTGTTCAAAAACCCTCTGAATGTGTGCATGAAGACGAGTAGCGTCAACACATACAGGTCGCGTCATGTAAAAAGAACGCTGGAAGAAAGTGGAGGGGGTGTGTTTGCGCATGGGTACACTCGCGCACGACAGTACTAGGCCTGTTATTTTATTTTTGAACTAGCCTTTCGCTCGCGGTTTCGTTTATTGGTACATTGAAAAATATATTAGATAATAGATAGAATATTATTAAATACAATTAAAAACATGTTTGATTCAGTGTAGAATGTTTATTCTAATTACAAAAAATTAAATTAATATTGAAACTCCTTCCATTAAGACGTCGTGGGTGACGTGAAAACCAGATGAGGACGCGGTGTTGGTGCTAGAGGTGGCCATTTCACTGTCGTCGCTGTCGTCACTTGAGCTTTCATCACCATTTGTGTCTGAATCATCATCCCCTACGCGAATAATAAATGTTTCTGTCATCATGTCAACCACATGATCGCTTTTACAATATTCGGCTTCTATTTCCTTTACCTTGGTGCACAATTTTCCCCATTCTGTTGCTCCCATTAAATTAACTTTTTCATTAACCAGGTCAGTTATCTGTGTAAGGTTCCAACTTACATTTTTGCTGGCAACATATCCCTTTATTTGGGACCAGGCCATTTCTATGGGATTTAGGTCCGGGTGATATGGGGGCAAACGAAGTACAGAATGGCCTGCTTCGTTTAATATGGCATCCATATTAAATTTCTTATATTGCTCTTTGTTTTTTTTTATTAAGTTGTACAACTCCGGCTTTAGCATGCAATCTTCAAATTCGATTCCTTTTTGACGGAGCCAGGTTTGCATGTCTGCTTTCTTTGCATTGGACGTTGGTGCAGCATCGAGTTGCTTATTGTGGTACGATGCATTGTCGACTACCACGACTGAATTAGGCGGTAAATTCGGTATCAGTTTAGTACGGAGCCACCGCTCGTAATTCTCCGAATTCATGTTGTCATGGTAGTCGCCGCTTTTTGTACCGGCTTTGAACGTCAGCAAAGCATTCGGCACAAAACCTGCTTCACCACCTGCGTGCACTATGACCAAGCGGCTACCTTTAGATAGAGGTTTTTTAATGCCTTTGGTGGGACCGTCTGTCCAAGAATGGTGAGACGTATGGGA
The DNA here is from genome assembly GCA_963669345.1 of Gortyna flavago. Classification (NCBI taxonomy): domain Eukaryota; kingdom Metazoa; phylum Arthropoda; class Insecta; order Lepidoptera; family Noctuidae; genus Gortyna; species Gortyna flavago. The sequence continues at coordinate 7,728,206 of OY770142.1, forward strand.
ACTATCGACGTATGATTCATCAGTGTAAATTATATGTCTTCCTTCCTCTCTATATTTTTTTACCTTTGAAATCGAATTTGTGACTGCTCAATTAAAATTCTTCTATTGGTTTCTGTTTTTTTCCACTTAAAACCCAACTCTTTTAATATTCGCCTGAGACTTGCTGCAGATCCTTGGAAATGTAGTTCATCCTGTAACTTCCTTCGCAACTTGCCAATGGTAGGCAATTCTTTTTCAGTGACGTGGAAATTATAGATGATTCTTTTTATAACACCCTGGTCAAAGCTGTCAATATCTGTTATTGGTTTTTCTCTGAGTCTTGTATTTTTGCCGGGAGTTCGAAAGACAGTAAGAAATTCAGAATCTTTTGAACCTTTTACAATTCGTCTCACTGTAGACTCGGAACATTTTGTTGCCTCTGCGGTCCGTTTAATACATTTTTTTAAATGACCAACTGCATTATTATCAGCCTCTCTCTTCATAAAACAATACACGTCATAAATCATTTTTCTCTCTTTTCTATGTAAAACCATTTCGTAATTTCAAACTTTTGTGCGCGATGGTATTTTGAGAATGAACGTAACGTGGACACAGCGCGGAAAGCAAAGGTCGACTGACGAACCAATAGCGCACCGGCAAGCATGCGCCGCGTGACCTGCCCGCCCCGCGCCGCACCTCATACCACCAAATAGACCGAAAAATCGTCTATGGCGCAGCTTGACAGCCAGCGTTCTTTTTACATGACGCGACCTGTAACACACACTTTCAACTTCGCCATTATCTCTGATGGTATGTAGAGCTCCTGCGCTTACACACATTCACAGCATGTGTGTACACTTGGTAACCACAAGTAAAGCGCGTGTCGCTTCGTCAGATAAAAAAAACTATAAGCATTGGCCATCTGGCTGGACAACGTGAAACAGGCTCTTAGTATAAACAATATGTGAACTATGGTAGTAGGTATAATATTGTATTTCAATTACAGGTGGGCACAACACTAGCATCTCCCGTGTTTGGTTATTTGGACCACCCAGCCCTTCAAGCTCTGTGTGGAGTGACAGCCGCCACAACAATAGTCTCAGCTATCAGTTATTTAGTTAGTAAGGACACATATAAATTTTTAAAGAACAAGTCCTGAAACATGTTAATTTTGATGTAAACATTTTATTCGTTTTTTCTACAATCATTTTTGTATCTGTATAGTCTTCCATAAAATTTTAGTTATGTAGCTAAGTGTTAACTAATTATATTTGAGAACTATAAATAAATTATAATTATAAAAAACCTTTTTTATTATCTACCCATAGAAATGCAATACACTTTGTTGGGAGGATATGGATATTTTGGGTTATGCATGTATTTAAAATCATATGGAAATAAATAGCAGCCAGTTACAAAAGGAAACATTTTATTTTTTCATTCTATTCATACGAATAAATTGCAGTTAATTTTATGCGAAAATAAAAGATATAAAAAAATATGTAGTAGTAAAATATAACTAAATTACGCTTATTCTAAAACGAAACAAACTGTAATGTAGAATTCAGGCTAAATGGGATTCTTATGAGATGCATAGTTGTGAAAATGTTTATGACAGATTATGATCTTTATTTCACACTTGACCATTTTGTTTTCGGTGTCTTATTTTGTTATTAGGATTAAAGATCTACAAAAATAATGTTGTGGAATGTTTGGATAATGTATCAAGTTTTAGTAGGGTTAATTTATTTTACCTCATCCACTAAATAATACTTTCAGGCCGAAACATAATGATAAAATTTAATAACTATTCAGCAGCTTAGGCTAGGCTAGGCTTTGAGATAGAAATTATTCTAGTTTGTAGGTATCTAGTTATTTATGAATAATCATGGACTGAATGGATATGGATGGTGAAGAGTTAATTTCAAAAAGGCACATACTAACATCTAAGTTTGAAATACTCATGTACTTACATGAAATAAATAAACCTAATTGTAAGTCCAAATTGTTGCAATAATATTATATTACATTGACTCGTATTTTTGGTATTTGCTTTTCATGGAACTAACTTATAACAAGCTGAAAAGCAATATGTTAAAGTTAAGTTTGTTTCTATTTTAAGATTGTTGCAAAAATAAGCTTTGATTGATAAGGGACACTTATAAAATTATTACAGTTTTAGTAACTTTATTGATCTATTTGCATGTACAAAGTTTAAATAAACATAATAAAGTAACTGTAATCAATTTCAAAAGATCAAAGACTAGAGAAACATTAACTGTTAGTCCTGAAAATTCTGATAGTTTTAACAGCTAATACTAATCATAAACAATAATATAAAGTTACTTGTTAAATTATACTTTAAGCACGCTTATAGCTTTAAATACCTACGTTTTTACATAAAGAAAATTTCAAAATTAAATATGGCAGCTAGGGTTTAGTCAAAAGAAACTAACAAATTAGTAACCATAAGGTAATGATATCCTGACCTTAGTCCTCTGTGACAGTAGTCAGACATACACCAGACTGTAACCATATCTTTGGATGAGTTTACATTATTTATGAATCTTATGAAAATATGTTCTCAGACATTTGTTATAAATGGTACAAAAGCAGGGTCCAATACATATAAGCTTTACATAGTAGGGTTCATTACTTTTATGACAATTATATGAGCACAACATGCACAAAACATATAGTCAGGCACCGAATAAAAACGAAATTGAAAAAGGCAAACAAATTCACTGTTCAAATGTCACAAGGTAGTAAAATCTTACACTTATAAATAAAAATTGTACAAAATAAAACAGATAAAGTGATTGCACAGTACATTTAAATTATTATTACACTACATACTGTTATATAAAAAATAATAATTAATTTCTGATATTGGTAACAGTACTAGCTTCATTAAGTAAGTTCACAATGTTTTGTGTAATAATGGTATTACACTAATATATTATTATTATTATAGTCAACCGCATATAAATACAAAATGCATGTTAGTTATGTAAATGAAAGTTGAATGAGTATCATGATTAGAATACTATTAACCAACCTTATTGATCAACTCATCACAGATAGCTGTGAGTTCCTCATTATCCTTAATCTTCTGTGCCAATGATTCCTGCAAGGAGGATGCATGCACCTCACTCTTCTTTAGCATAGCATTTAATTTAAGAATCTCATGTTGATGTGTTTTCTTTACAGAATCAAGTTCTGCATTAGCCTTGTTAAGCTGCTGCATGGCATGCTGTCGCAAGGTTTCATACCTTGCTTCTAATTTCTGAATAGCATCATTATTATCTTCAACTGTTGTCTTTAACATTTCCTCATTGCTTTTGTATCCTTGAATGATAACTTTACACCTCTCATACTTGGTGTGGACATCATTGAATGCATGTTCCATAGATGCAAGATGAGCTGCAGCTTCATCACGTTCTCTGACAAGAGTGGCTCTCTCATCAATCCATCTTTTCCCTTCTGCTTCACGTTCTCCAATAAGAGACGATATAGTGCGTTCATATTCCTCCATAACCACACTCATTTGTTTATTATTTCTTACTTTTTCAGCAACACGCTGAGAGAGAGCTTTTTCCTTGTCTGCATACTCTTCATTTTGGTCAGACAACTTTTTGATTTTTGTTTCACACTCTTCTAATCTTTCTCTTAACTCATGGTTGATGTCTCTAAGATTCTGTGCTTCTTCCTCTTGAGCTGTGAGTAGCTCTTTGACAGCTCGCAACTGTTCCATGGTGTGGGGGTCCATGTCTGAGGACCGAGTGATCACTGGTGGGGGAGGTGGGATATTGGCTCCCAGACTCAATAACCGGTCTATAGTGGCTATCGCTGGGGAGACAGTATTTGCTTTCACAGGGGTTACCTTTGCTGCTGATGCCTGCTGACTTCTGTTGACAGCAGGTGTCACAACTTGCGTAGGCTTTTCAGTGGGACCACTTATGTTTGGCTGCACGGATAATTGCTGCATCGAGTTCACTATATTCTGCTCTGTACCTGACATGGTACTACACACTGATTACACTATTCCCGAACTAGTTTCCTTTTATTTTATAATGTTCACATGATCTCACCTGAAAGTACGTAAACATTAATAAGACAGATTGCAATATCAATTAGCACCATATAAGCCACCGTTCAAGACAAACTGGTTTGCGCAATATGATTATCCTAATTAGATTAATAAAACAAAATCTCATTAATACGTTTATGTCTAATCCGCTAGACTTTAAAATATACACGGGAATGTTAAAATATGTGAAATGTTCAACATCCCACGCAAGGTGCAATGAATAGGAACAATAAAGTTACAATTTGCGTTGGTTGCATACGATAACCTACCGCAATATCCTTGAGCTGTAGAGCACTAAAATGATAACAATTACAGGAAAAGTTTATACACAATTTACGAGAATTGAGTAACGAAATAGAGTTTAATAATTAAATAAACATCACTTCACAGTGCAGGAAAATAACGATGAACGATGATCACAGCGATGACATCAGTCATTTACGCCACAGATGCGTTATCTCCTTTTTGTCTATGAAATGCATGTTCTTCATAATGACAACAGGACAGCAAACTATTATTTTAGACAGAACAAGCGAGACAACAAGAGTTGAGAAATGCTAACTAAGGAAATGGAATGACGAAAATTATTTTTATTTTTTTTACTTTTTTGACATTTGATTAGGGATGTACAAAAGTTTCATCGTGATTTTATACGTTTACGGTTTTTGTGAAATGTTTATGACTCAATGGATTTCCCCATCTGAGATATGAGAACCAACCACTGACCTCTATATAGAGGTCAGTGGAACCAACAAATACCTTAGGGTGCGTTTTTGCTTTTCTAATTTCATTAAAGTTGCTGTATGTACAAATCAGGTCCATACAAAAATCTACATGTGAAAAGAAAGAGTACAAGATTGGGTTATGTGAATCGTAGACATGAACCACTATTGTATACTTACTAATGTGAATGCAGTAGTCATTCTCTATCTACGGCAGTAGGTATTCAAGCTTTTCACGTATTCTCCAGAAGCAATGGTCATAGGTACGGGGTATGTGGGTATACCTAGTCACTTTTAGCAACATCTTTGTAATAGCTGCTGTTGTAAAATATTCCAATTTACAATAAATAACAAAAAACTCCAATTATTGTTTATAAGTATTTATTATCTAGCTAGTTTTAAAATAAGAATATTTAAACTCCAACAATGTATTTATCTGTTTTGTACATTTCGTAGGCAAATTCTTCATTATGAGTTGGATCAAACTCCAAACCTGAAATTATACAAACTTAAGTTAGGTACTTATAATAAAAGATAGGTATTAGGTAAGTACATAATTAACGAATTCATCGAATTGGTTGCTATGATATTATAAAATATCATTGATTGGTTGAATACATATTTTACCTACTGCGGAAAACGCCCATTGATTTATTTTAATTACTGTATCAATATGCGGCGCTGCGTACGCCATCATCTGCTTAGCCTTTTCCCAAATATGATGGGGTCGGATGCAGCTAAATACCTTTACCTACTTTACATGGAGCGACTGCCAATCTGATCTCGACAGCATAGTTACTGGGTAATAATAATAAGATACCCCTTGGTAAGACTGGTTGTCAGACTTGCGTAAAATAGTGTCAAGTACTTATCGCCAAACTACATAATAACGTTGCAGTAAATGGGTTAGCTATGTCTGTCGGGATAGTAGGTATCCCACTGCTAATGATCTGATTATGGCGGCAATTAGCAAGTAATATACTCCTTTAGTGTGGTGTAACTACAAACCTTATCGATCTCGCAATCGTTGGGTAGACGATTTATTCTTACCTACGTATTCGATTTCTAAATCGAACCGGCCGTTGATCTTATCTCCACACGATATACCGAAGTGCGTGACTTTGTCAAATCTCATTCTATTTTGTTTGTCTTGAAGACGTCCTTTTGATCCTAGTACGAATTTGGAGAATGGTATCTGAAAATATTGACATAGTTTTAAATTAGCCAGAGATTTTTTATAAGTACATATTTCATAAAAACTCTGGCTAATTTAAAATTTGTGAAATGTAAAATAATATACAGCCGCAATAAAACTTAAAATACCGCGATACCGGTCCAAAATTTAAAATAGAGAAAGGAGTCAAACAGGGCGACCCGCTGTTCACCTGTACCCTCTAAGAAATCTTCAGGAAGTTGGCAGCCGAATGGAGGGAAAGAGGCATTGTCCTTGGCGAAGCGAGACTGACAAATCTACGTTTCGCCGACGACATTGTTCTCTTTTCATCCTCAGCCACTGAACTTGAACGGATGCTGCAAGACCTTAGCAATGCAAGCCTTGAGGTTGGACTGAAGATGAATATGTCGAAGACCAAAGTTATGTGCAACGAAACACCTAGAAGCATTAAAGTAGACGGAAGACTCTTCACCCAAATAGAGGTACTATTTGGGTGAAGAGTCTCTTTCCAGGCGAGGCAAGATAAAGAAATCTCAAGACGAACGGAAAACGCCTGAAAGAGATACTGGTCCTTAAAAGAACTACTTAAGGGTGAGTTTCCTATGGCACTGTAACGCAGGCTCATGGACATGTGTATTCTTCCCGTCTTAACCTATGGTACACAAACTTGGTCTTTGACTATAAACATCCAGAAGTCCAAACTCAAGCTCTGCCAACGAGCAATGGAGCGCATTAGGCGTTAAATTAACGGATCGTGTTCGGAACACAATACTGCGCTCCAAAACACAAATAGTTGACGTGGCTGAAAAGGCTGGTCAACTTAAATGGGACTAGGCAGGACATGTCTGCCGCATGCCGGACAAACTGTGGGCCCAAATAGCGCAGAATTGCTGCCCTGAGACAGTAAGGCGGGGTCGCGGCAGACCACGTAGGAGATGGCGGGACGAGCTGGATAGGTTCCGTCAAAATTGAAAGGAGGACGCGCGGTCTCGCGAAATATGGAAGGAGTGGAGGGAGGCCGTTGCCCAGGAGTGGGACAGCGCAGGCTAGAAAAAAAAAAGATTTCTAATTCATTTCTTGCCCCAGTTTTCCAGAGAAAACAGCTTTGAATATTATTTTACGGCGCTGTAGCGTAGGTTAGGCCTTGACAGCGACTATGTAATTACTCATTAATATAATTATACCATTACTAATGCATTCACGATTCGTCGCGAGTTGTTACTTAATTATACACACCTTGGCGATTTGCCAGTAGGGTCCACCTCTTGTGTATAGCACATAGTGGTATATATCGTTCCACGTAATATCGTAGTAACCTTCACAAGATATGTTCAGGAGATAGGATCTGCCATCGCCCCTGACTTTGAGTACTAGAGTATTGTAGAGGTGCCAGTCGAAGGTTGTAGGGCGCTTGAATGATTTCTGTAAAATTACAATATGGGATGTTATAGAATATAGATACAGTTATTAGAAGATTATGCATATCACGCCTGTGATACGCGTCCATTACGCAAAATACGCGTTGGTCGTGGTATTGCGGACAGCAGAACGTTATACTGTGATACGCGTGATAAGTAGTTAAGTACAATGCTACTTATATGAATATCGACATCATTACCTACTTACGCTATGAAGCTTTTTAGTGTAACGAGGGTACCTATAACCGGAAATCGAACACAAAACGTCAAGCGCAGCAGGCAGAATGTGTGCTATCAAAATCAAAGATCTATTGTCCGTTCGCGTTAAGAAAATAATGAGTCATCGTTGTCCGCCGGCCTAGCCCCGCCCCTCGATCAATTAGATCACAACAAAGTTCCCAGTGACTAACTAGTGAAAACACCTTTACCCTTCAATTGCACTGATTACTCACAATTTTTTTAACGCGAACGGACTATAATGCTACATTTACATTCAGCCGAAGTGAGCAGGGAAGTGGGTAGGACGAGTGTGTAAACACGATAGGTACTTCTCATGCCACTGCCACTGACGTGCTGCTCGGTGGCCCGGTGCGCTCCCCAAAAGAGTTTACGACTGACGGAAGCGTATCCACCTGCATTACTGCGTGGCATAATAATGCCGCAATGCAGGGCGCATGCAGCTGTGGTGTACCTATAATTCGCTTCTTTAGATAAGTAGGGCAAAAAGTGAACTTGTTCTCTTTGTATTTGATGGGCTCGCGTTTGGCCACTACCCCGCCTGTTTGTGGTACCTACATAATATTGTACGCTTTTCCTACAAACTTAACATCACGCCTGAATGCCCCGAAGAGGTATATATGCGTGTCAGTCAATGATTTCAAGTAATATATATGTCAATGGTGTCAGTGAACGTGCGTGTATTGTACAGTACACCTGCGTTGAACCACCACTGGCCTGTGGGTGTACTGGACGCTTTTAGGTATTAATATTTACTACTACTTTTTTACAAGCCGGGTAGGAGTTCCCATCGGCTAACATGAGGTTTTTTGCCCATGGGATGAATTTTCAAAAATCCTCCCTTAGTGTGCTCACTTTTGTTAAATAAGGAACTCATGTGCAAAATTTCAAGATTCTACCACGGATGGGGACACTACGTCGCGCGGGCCATCTCCGGCCCGCGACCATCAAACAAGAATCAAGTGAAGTTTTCGTATTGTTAGAAAGGAGAATGGGTAAGACCGTAACCAGACACAAATGTGCCCAAACATTTCCCCACAAACACCAGCTCCTCAACCTTCTATAATTGCAATTTCTTTCTTATTTCAATATTTATTCTGTAAAATTGCACAATAAATTAGTTTCAGAAAATACATATCAATATTTTTATTTCAGTAAATAATATAGCCAAAAATGCAATACAACTTGGCCCGCCCGCCCGCCATTTATATTTCGTTGGTAAATATTGGCACGCGAAGGAAAAAGCTTCCCCATCCCTCTTCTAGACCCAGCGGTTTAGGCTGTGCGTTCTCTGTCAGTGCATTTATGAATTTATTAAGATCGGCCCGCCCCAGCTTCGCACGGGTACAATTTTTTTCGAACAATTTTTTTTTCTCTCCGTAAGAACCATCCTCGTACTTCAAGGAATATAATAAAAAAACGAATTAGGGAAATCGGTCCAGCCGTTCTCGAGATTTGCGCTTAGCAACAGATTTAGCGATTCATTTTTATATATAAAACTAGCTGACCCGGCCACGCGTTGCTGTGGCTAACGTTTTTGTCGTTTTTTTTTTTCTATCCTATCTTTCAAGTTGGATCAAACTGCACACGGTGTACAAATTTGATTAAAATCGGTTAAGTAGTTTAGGAGCCCTTCGCGGACAAACATCGTGACACGTAATTTATATATATTAAGATTTATTATAAGTACTCACTCTTATTCTCTTAGACCTCATGGCACAATATCCTGCCTTTTTTATTCGTCCATCTTTCGGTACTCTGACGTCAAGGTAGCCGTGGAAGCGCGCCCGGCCTGCGCTGCTCATCTCTAGGCTGCATTTACTGAACCCTTCATTGTGGTCACTGTCGGCAGTCGTCACGAACTTGTCCAGGGTATTGGGCTCGTTGAAACACCAGATTAGGTCTGTTTCACCTGGAAATAGATGAAGATATGGCTGTAGAATTTGTTAACAGCTGTTCTCTTTTAAAGGGTACTTCCTAGGATGATTTTTAGAGGCAACAAAGTAGTTTTTTTTATGTTAGGGTAACAGGATGGTTCGAATTTTTTTTCTGGCCTGCGCTCTCTCACTCCTGGGTAAAGCCTCCCTATCCCTGTTCTACTTCTTCCATCTTTCGCGAGCCAGCGCGTCTTCCTTCCAGTTTGGACGGAACCGAGAAATTACTTCTAGGAATTAATTAAAACCAACGATATAATTTACAAATGTTTTATTAAATATCTAAGTACAAATGCACAAAATGGACTGACAGAGAAAACGTAAAAAAAAAAAATTACGACTTATTCTTTACTACACAAGTATTTAATATAATGAAATGTATGGGCTTTTACCAACACCCTTAGAATTAAAGTAACAAATCTAGACTATTTCGAATATAATTTGGACGTATACCTATTATGTCTAACTTATTTTGCGATAAGGCACAGAGGCAAAGCAAATTGTAGGTAATCAGAGATTATAAGGACATCCATACTAATATTATAAATTCGAAAGTAACTCTGTCTGTCTGTATGTTACCTTTTCACGCCTAAACCACTGAACGGATTTCGATAAAATTTGGCAGAGAGATAGATTGCATCCCGGGGAAGGACATAGGATAGATTTTATCGACTACCTCGCGGGCGAAGCCGCGGGCGGTAGCTAGTAATTAATAATTAGGAAAACTATAAAAGCGCATTTCCTCTCCTACCTATTTCAAATTTTGCTGTGCCAAACAGGGTCCATAATTGATTTATAATTACCACCTGTATTTGTACATTAAGGATGCAATAATGATTGGATTGAATTGAATTGAAGAGTGTATGTTATTTGCATGATACATGCTCAGATGGGTTATTCTGTTTATCTACCCCAAAAAATCTATCCTAAGGTGAGACGCGGAAACGCATGTCCGAGTCTACCCTAGGCCTAGTTGGATTAACGGAATTTATAGGCCTATGGTGGGTTCTCAGACATGCATTTCCACCTTAGGGTGAAATTATTGGGGGTGAATAAACGAAATAACCAGCTCAGTCAGACACAACATCGCTTGGCCGCAACTGTCCCTTCCTGTAATGTTTTACACAATGCTGTTCACTCATCAACTTACAAATTCAATGTCAATGAAAAATATCAAATCTTTAACAAGTGTCCATACATGTAACTAATACGAAGGTCTTATTGGTTAGTAAATATGTTAAGTACCTATTAATAAGTTACAGTTTTTGAAAGGCATAAGTGTAACATTTTGTAATGAGGGCTGGAAAGGCATTTCTATCAATTATATTCACCATGATTTTATATTTTACTCCATTCCTCTTTTTATAGTTTTCTAATGCCTTTAACATTAGGTACTTGAAGTAACTAAAAAGTCTTACCTGCATATATTATTATGTATGACATTGTTTTGCTACTAATAGCTGTTATTAAAATAAAATTTTATCACATTGGGAGAATTTTATGTATTATGCCCCTTACTAATAAACATATTATATCAGATGAATAGTTACACACCAATTTCTCTCTTTCAGTTGTCAGTAATTTGGCTTTCGAAATAAGAAGACAAAGCGTTGTGTAACTATATGGACACTATACAATGTTTATTAGTAAGGGGGTAAGTGTGTAACAATTTTATTCAATGATAATACAAGGAATACTGGTATTCAGCTGCATCCGGTTAGACTGGAAGCCGACCCCAACATAGTTGGGAAAAGGCTAGGCAGATGATGATGATGATGATAATACAAGGAACACCAATATATAGTTAAAATTTGGATGGATACAAATACAAAGTTAGATTATTTGAATTTGATTATTTGATTTAAAGTCTAAAACATTTACCTTCTTACAAATAAATGTTGTATAGCGTCTGTATAGTTACACAAAGCTTTGTATTCTTCTTTCGAAAGTCAAATAACTGACGACTGAAAGAGAGAAATCGGTGTGTAACTGTTCATCTGATATAATATGTTTATTACTAAGGGGGATATATTATAATGTATTGATCTAGGTAGTATAGACAGTCAGTTAACTTGAAATTTGTAGTATAAGTATCTTACTAAAATTGTGTCAAAAAATACAGTACAGTATTAAATATATTTTTAAAGTCTAAAAGTCAGAAACTAATACTGTTGTCATAAAAATGTGTAATAATAGAAACATAATCACAAATTTTAAACATAAATCTGTCATAAAAAGTTATAACTAAATACTAATAAATAATACTATTAAAACTAACAATTTATCATAAAAAAAGTTGAGATTCATCACAGTGAGAAGTCAGCTAAGAAAAGCAGCCCTTTATCATAATAAAAGCATGGAAATGAGTGAAAGCACCAAATGAAGATAAGGATTATCGTTCCAATAATAATATCAATGCACTTCACTAATGAGTTGATCATACAACCTCATTAGTTCCTCATTGTCTCTGGTTTTTTGTACTAATGATTCTTGTAACGAAGCTATAGTAATTTCATGCTTCTTAACAATAGCATTTAACTTCGTTACTTCAATATTATAGTTCTTTTTGAGGTTCTCCAGAGTTTCATTAGCTTTAGAAAGTGCTTCTGATGTCACTTGTTTTAGACTCCCATACAACTCTTCATACTTCTTGACAGCAGCCTCATACTCAGCCAGTTTCTGTTCATAAACTTTCTCTCTATCTTTTGTTTCCAATATTACACTCTTGCATTTTTCATACTTTGTGAGGAGATCATTAAAAGAACTCTCCATATTACTGAGATGGTTCAAAGCTTGATCTCTTTCAGAAGTGACCTTCTCCAAAGTCTCCTGGTTCACTATCCTGTCATGTTGCTGCTCTTCTATTAATGAAGATATAGTTTTCTCATACTCCTCCATGACAATGCTCATTTGTTTATTGCTCATAATCTTGTCATTGACTTGCTGTTGTAATTTATTTTCTTTTTGAAGTGAGTTATCCCTTTGATCAGTCAATTTCTTAACTTTTGACTCCAAATCTTCTGTGACCCTATTGTATTTGTGTTCCATATCTTGTAGTGTACTCTTTAGCTCTCTATTTTGTTGCCTAAGCTGCAATACCTCCTGTTCTTGCTTCTGAAGAATCACTCTTAGGGTGTGAAGGTGATCCACATCCTGTGAAGTAAAATTGTGGTGGTAACGTGGACTTCTTGGTGCTGCAGTTGGTGGAGTACTGCCTGATATGCTGATTAGTCTCTCAATAGCTACTCCCCTGGAGGGAGTAAGGATAGCAGAGGCGCTGCGCATCAGGCCCGGTGTTGACCTAGTGTTACACGCACCTGATTTTGAATTTCCACTGTTTACTACAGGTGGTACAACCTGCATAGGTTTATCTTTGCTAATTGAAGCCATAGCTCCTGTAGACTGTGAGTGTTTTGGTGCAACTACATTTGTTTCCGTAAAAGCCGATACTGTGCTACCTGTTTCATAACCCACATCACACTCGGAGGAGTCAACTCCTGAATCAGTATGAACAGAGCTTACATCTTCTAGCTTATGACGTGCGTACAGTGGATCGAATTTCACAAATAAACTTTCCTTGCCTCGATCTATGTGGTTATGATGGCGGTTCGATTCGGCACATTTAACAAGGTAATCTAAACTCGTGGCATCAATAAACATATCGTCTGACATTGGTACCTCTCTCATAGTTACATCACAGATGCTATCAAAGTCTGATCCGGTGAGAAGGTCACTGGTCTCGTTCCTATGTTCCGACAATTCATTATATCGCCTTGGTGACAACGCCATAAGGTCATCCACTGATGAAGCTGACGTTATGAAACTGTCTTCAGATGCTGTTGTGCTTGCTCCAGCAGACAACATATCTTCATTAATTATAACACTGTTAGCTTCTACTCCGCGACCCAGAAAGTTTTGGAATTTCTTGTAAATGGTTTTTATGCCTTTATCAGGAGATACAAAAGAAGAATCGCTCAAAATTATGTTTGAAAACATTCGCCCTTTCTGATCTAGGTGACCGATATATATAAATTAAACAACTTCCGACAGTCACCGATCGGGCCTTGAGTAGGTACTAATAATAAAACTTGTGGATCAGGGATGGATCAATCAACAAAAACAAAATAGAAAGAAGCGAACTATTATTCTTAGCTCAACGACTTCAACGGTTATTTAAGTTTTGAATGTACCTCCCACAGACTATATTTTATTATGTCACACCATTCCTAACCATACGAAAAAATCGACTAAGACTTAAATCGACTAAAGCTAGTTTTGTTCACATTTAAATCATCAGTAGTTTCTATTATGCGCGTAGACCATATTCTGCGTGTACGTTTCTGTGCGCACAGTAGCATCCAACTTAAAGATTAAGAAAAAAAAACCATGCTTGGTCGGTCAGAGGCGGTGCCGGATAGTTGTTATTTTTATTGCGGGTGTTTGTTTGAATAGCACAGGCCACCTCTGTCTGAACAACACATTCATCGTAGGACATAGACCTCGAATTCACATATAATGAAATTCCATCTAAAACAGCATAATCAGACGCACACACACTACACAATACACACACTTGACACATTTGGGCTCACCGGATGCTGCCCGAGAAGAAAACATAGTTTATGAGCGGGAAATTATGATAGTAAAAAAAAAGAAGAATACATGCTAGTATTTCCATGGACTTACAGTCTGTCAAGAAATTCGTGAAAAGAATGTTTTGGGAACTATTGCTGTTCCTAATACTGGCAACACTGAATAATTGTCGAACTGAGTACCTCCGTCCTCCACTCCACTGTCAAATCGTAGCTTTGTGATTGATGTTTTATCATTATCAGTTCAGCACTAACCCCACAAGATGCACATTAAGTTCAACTGTAGCATCATAGTTTTTTATCGTTTTATTTTTAACCGACTTCTAAAAAAGGAGGAGGTTCTCAATTCGGATGTTTGTATTTTTTTTTTTATGTTTGTTCGCGCATAGCTCCGTCGCTTGCCAACCGATTTGAAAAATTCTTATTTGTTGGAAAGGGTATACTTCCCAAATGGTCCCATGAAATTTTTTTCGAAATCTGACAAGCGGTTTTTGAAAAATCAACAAAAATCTAAAAATTCAAAAGCAATATTTTGTAAAAGGTGATCAGCAGTTGACATTAGGCTATTGTAACTTAGATAAATTACAAACTCTCCCACTAAAAAGTGCAAAATAAAAACTTTTTTACAAAAAAAACAACCGACTTGCAAAAAAAAACACTACAAAGTGCTAAATAACTTTAATTTCGGAAGTCGGTGTCAATAAACGAAAATGCAGAACCAACGACACCGACTTCCGAAATTAAAGTTATTTAGCACTTTGTAGTGTTTTTGGAAGTCGGTTGTTTTTTTTGTAAAAAAGTTTTTATTATTTTATTTTTTATTCAAAATAATGCACACTTGTTTTTCCAATTCACTTTTGACATTGGCAGAATAGTCGACATAGGCTTTACTTGCCATAATTAAAAATAGAATAGAATAGATATTTTATCATATTTTTGTGCTATTTCCGGTGTTTTTAATTGTGTGACCGTTTAAAGACAAAAAATGAATCGGAATGTTTATAGGAGCGGTGCGAGACAAATTATATTTAAAGTTTTTCAAGAGTGTTTGGCCGAATTTCAAGCTGAGACGAGCAAAGACGATGTTTACGGTCGAACAGCAAAATTAACCGGTACGTAAATATATGTTAATGTTAAACACAGTAAAGGAAATATTATATTCTTATGACAATCTTCTGTTTTTACGTATAATTTCTCTATTTTTATCATTGTTTACATTTCGTTGAGGTTATAAATTTACATACGATTTATCATACTACCACTCAACGGTTTTGATCCTTTGGTGTTATTTATTTAGATATGATTAATGTATTTGTTATTTAACATCTCTTTATTGATTTCAGGTGTTTCCGGAAGCATAATTCAGCGCATAGTGGACAAAGGCATGGAAATTTGTAACGCCTGGAAAACACAGGAAACTTCAGGAAAGGGCGACACCTACAAAACACATCGATGATTTCAATCTATGTGCCATTCGTCAGAAAGTTCAGTTTTTCTATATAGTGCAGAAAGAAGTTCCAACATTAAGAAAATTATAGGCAGTGGTGAAGGAAGATTTAAATTTTGATGGCAGCCATGAGCTCCTTCGATTTTTTTTAATTTCAATTGGCTTTAAATACAAGGAATGCCAATCAAATAGACTAGCTCTCATACAAAAACCAGCAATTGCTTCGAAACGTGAGTATTATTTAAGGCAAATCCTTGAAAACAGAAGACTGCCTGAAGAGCTCCAAAAACATTATTTATTTAGATGAGAGCTACATACACAAGTCCTATAAAGTAACTAAATGTTGGCAGTCTACTAATATTGCTGGTGTCCAACAAAATGTGTCTAAAGGGAAAAGGTGGTACACGCTGGAAGTAAGAAAGGTTTTGTGCCTAATGCACTTTAAATATTTTATGATTATTGGAACTCGGATTAATAAAGAAATATTGAATAAACTCATAACATATTTTTTTACAATTCCTCTTATATTTATTAATCACAAAATTCCACCAGCGTCATGTTGAGATGACAGCGCAGAGAGGCGCAACATCGTACTTTGCACTTTGTGGTAGATAAATGTTAGTAAATGAAAGGACGAAAACAAGGGTTGGGCAAAACAAATATTCGTATTACATATGCATCAATTATTTTCTAATTTACATATTTATATAAAATCAGGTAATAAACCGACGCCCCAAGCTCGTAACAATATTGTAGATTATTTTACAAAGGAGTTTCTTGGATTCAGGGATAATGCATTTTTAACATGTTGGTGTGGAAGTGGCAAAGTTTTGGGGCAACAAGATCTGAGAAAGTTGTGCCAGTGACACAAAGAAGAAGAACATGGTGATAACAATGTTCTATGTTACAGTTCATTACCAAACAAACAATAGTACCTTTTCTGCGAGTCCGAGTTATGAGGATTAGTAGTAATCAAATCAATATGGGTGTGACACTGCAACAGTATTTATTTATATAAATAGCATTGTTTTTCATTTTCTTAATTTTTATTTATTTTTAAATATTAGAATCTTTTATTGAAAGATAATCTACGAGGAGCTATTGGTTAATTATAAGCGGGTTTACTTATGTGATGATTAAAATGTCTGCATAATTATGTATTTATAGAAATATTTTTTGTTTAGTACCTATAGGCGAACAATAAAAAAAATTAACAACTTACCTGGTCTAGCAATAAGCAGCGGATCTGTTTCAATTAAATCTTTCACTTCCTGTCCAAACAGTTTCAACTCATGCTTCAGCTCCTTGAAACCCTTTTTCAAGTGTTCTAAGTTCGAAGCCTTCTCTTCTGTATCATACCCGCCTTTTCTATGACTTTCATGAAACAGCCAGCGTTGTGACCCAATTAGAATAGGTTTAGAATAATTAAAATTATTTGTTTTGATTAAAGTTCTGCATAAGGCTGGGTACTGGCTATTATTTCTTATTAGATTTATGAAAGTGTTGATTTTACACAATGCCATACTGTACTTCCAGTATATTATCACATAACTAAGTTACGAAATGTACATTTATTTACGTAGGTTTTATTGTTTAACCTTATTTTTCACCAAAATAATATTTTCACTTTTCAGGTTCATCAGCTGTTTGACAGTTATGTCATCATACATAAGTCAAGCTATAGTGAGGTGACAACGAAAAGAAGCCAATCGACTAAAAGAAGTAGATGACTACAAAAAGACCGATTGATTTATTAGCTTTACTCATTTAGTCGTTGTCATTAATAATCCTCTTTACATTTTAATTCACTTTCAAGATTGGAAAACACAGAGTACTTTTTGATAGAGGAAAACCCACTGACCTCTAATAAACCTGAGAAGATCAGTCGGAACTCGGAACTACAGAGTACGTTTTGTATCGGAACTATGGTAGCGATCAACATTTTTATTATTTATATTTTTTTATACAAAGCTAAACGTTGAACGTTGTTTTATAGAATGATTTTTCATGAATACGACAGTAGTTTTCACTAATGAAAATCGACTGGACAGTAAAGAAGTAAAAGCGATTTCACTATTTAGAAGTATTTTCACGGACATCAGTAATCACTCAATTCTTTTATCATACAATGACTAAATAAACCTACGGAGTATGGACTAGGCATACCTACAAAAAAATCAAAAGTAACAAACCTTTTTAAAAATAAGCTTATAATTAAATGCGCTAAAAATAATAAAATAAACTTTTCATTAAAAACTTTTACTATCAACTTATAACGTCATTACACAATTTATATGATATAAAAGCTTGTCGCGAGATTTAAGTACGCACGGCTACTCATCAAGCTATACAAATCCAATATAAGCTGACATATGTATGTACGAACAACCTATATATTGCGAGGTCAGCTAAAACTGGAATTGTGTAGCTTGATGTGTAGCCATGTGTACAACACGAGGGCATGTTTTTTCTATTAATGACACCAAAATACCTAATTCCTAGACGTATTTCTCTCGAAAACAACAAAAATATTTTGAGCAACCAACCGTTTGACAGCACATCTACCACAAAACCATTCATAAAACTCGTCACTCAACATGGCGACCAGTCACGCATAGACATGATTTTGACGTCACACAAAAGTGTTGCCAAATTTAGTACTTGACAAACATTTAGATGACTCTCTTTTATTTATTTATTTATTGCAAAAGTAAAAAAACTGTACAAAGGCGGACTTAATGCCTTGGCCATTTTTTACCAGTCTACCATGTAACTGTAGTCTGTGAGTCTACCTTAGGGTGATGCAGAGACAATACACAGTAGGTGCAATAACAGAAAACAACTTAGTAAATATTTATAACTAAAACATTTATAACTATAACTAAAAAATACATACATACAACAAAATATAAAACAGAAAAATAATCATCATATTTTTATTATCAGGCATCTAAGGCCCACAGATAAAATACACGAAATAATCTTATTGGTACATACAGACGCCAGCACATCAAGTTACTACAATCTGTCAAACTTTGATAGATTTTCAACTTTATCGCAAAAGCAAAGTAAGTTCAAAGTTGATTGAGAAAATTTGAGTTTCGGGTAGGTTGATGTGCTGGCGTCTGTACAATAATAAACTAATACATATTGAAAACCTCCGGAACCGTCCTCGGAAACGCCGATATACGACACCTTGCGGACAAAAGTCCTCTTTCAGGCAGGTCTGTAGATGTTGGGTTGGAACTCGTACCACGAATGACTTGAAGTTGATGTTGTGGCGCGATTCCAACCTTTCAACCCTCTCTTTTATGAGAGATAACAAGAAAACCTGCAACAACTTAATTCTGAGACGAATCTGAAAACTTCTTGTGTATGTGTTCTCGAGCTTTCACTTTAAATGTGAACTGATTCGTTACCGTCCTGATATTCTGAGGGAGCGCATTCCAAAGGAAAACCGCCTGAACAAAGAAACAAGATTTTATAAAACCAGAGCAATGAGAAGGACAACGAAGAAGACGATTATTTTCGGACCGAAGATTCTTGCTGTGTGCAGAGCATTAATATTGACAAAGAGAAGTCAGATACGAAGGAGAAGTGGGTTTGTGAAGGAGAGAAAACAGGATTGTCAAAGCCCTCAATGCCCTCTTTTCTTATGCAGCTCTTGATTATTTATAAAGAAACAGAATGCTTTTTGACATGTGTGTGTCGATATGATAGATATTAATTTGTTTAACTATTATTTCTATAGTAGAATATGCCGTCTCCATGCTTCTCCTATCTCAATGGCCGTCTAGATGCTTTTCCTTCCTATCTCAATGGCATTAAGTATTGAAGAGAGGGCACGCCGCGATAGCGGCGGTAAGGCCACTCCTCAAAGAGGGTTGAGGAGTGGCTAGAGAGGCGTCACGGCGCCCTCACCTACCGCCTGACGCAGGTCCTCACCGGACACGGACGTTTCGGGAGGTTCCTGCACATCATCAGGCGGGAGGAAACGCCCGGGTGTCACCACTGCGAGGATCGCCCAGAGGACACGGTGGTGCACACGGTGGAGGTCTGTCCCGCTTGGGCAGAGCACCGCCGTGTCCTCGTAGAGGCGATCGGCAGCGGCTGCGACCTCTCGCGCCCGGCCCTGGTCCAAGCCATGGTCCGGGGCGAGAGGGAGTGGGAGGCAGTCACCTCCTTCTGCGAAGCAGTCATGCTAGCGAAGGAGGTGGCGGGATGGGCGAGGGAGAGAGCGGAGAGAGCCGCCCGTCCCAGCCGCCGCGGTAGACGCTCCGGGCGTCGGGAGCCGCGTGACGACTCCCGGCCGCCGTAGACGCGGGCCTGCGGGCGGCGAGTAATGGGTAGCTCGCCGTCCGATCAGGACCAGGCCCGTGCCGGACGGCGCGAATGTGTTCCACGCGCGCCTCAAAGAGATGTCAGCATCGAAGGAGGGGCCCGTCAGGGTCGAAGCCTGCCGGGGCAGCGGGATTGTCCGAAAGGGTTACCGCTGCCCCGGAACATAAAGGGCTAAGGAAGGAACACGGATGGGTTTTAGTCAGTAAGAGTCTGACACTCCCTTCCGCTCCACCCAGAGCAGGAGGGGTCATTTGATGACTTCCCATCCTAAAAAAAAAAAAGTTTTGAAGAGAGCCCTCTTGCGTGATAAAAATGCAAGCCTGTTTGACAATACGCCATCTGTAAATTGGCCCCAAACTATAACATACCCACACACACACACAGCTATTGCATGTTACATAGAACGTTTCGTCCTATCTCTGTACCATGTTCTAGCTAGTAGAACATGCTACAGAAATAGGACGAAACAAAATAGTCCCAAGTGAATGTAGATAGTAAACAGTAGAAAGAAAACACAGAATTATTTTATATTACTTTTTATTTTTATAGACCATTACATTATTGGAATTATAAACCAATTTTAGTAAACTCTAACACATTATAACAGAACAAAACGTAAAGCGTCTATGTCGCACAGAAAAAAGCGTATATATATCGCTATTTATAAACCATTACATTATTGGCATTTTAAACCAGTTTCGTTCACTGTTTTAAACCAATTTTAGTAAACTTTAACACCTTATTTGCACAGAACAAAACGTAAAGCCTCTACATATATCGCACAGTAAAATACAACAATTTCGGAGTAAGGTCCCAATAGCAAGGGGGAGAAACACAAGGCTCAATTCTTTTGTGGTAATTAATACGAAATACAATACGGATCGGGAAATACAAAATGCGCATACGCAGAATGCAACAAACCGCCATATTGTGATTATTTATTTTCAGTTCAAGAACTGTCACTACAGACATCCTAAGTAGAATCTGGCACCAGGTCTTTTTAAACTAAGTTGATATTTTTGCTTTATCAAATTTTATTTTATTTATGAGTCTATTTCAACTTGTAAGAACATTTTAATATTTTTCTCGAACTTATCTCCAATTTAAATTATATCAATAATTATATTTTAAATAAAAAAAATTGATAACGTTAAAGCGCCATCTGTTGAAAATTTAACGTACCCGGTAGGCAGTAAATTGTACTTGGGCCAACTTCTAGATGGCAACGCTTTCTTTACTAAGCTGTCAAAATGTACGTAGAACCCCCCCTGGACACGACTGACATCTCAGAAGAATAACTAAAGCATAGAAGGAAGCTAAATTTAACTAATATAGTCGTCTCTGTTTTCTTATACACTCATAAGAGCATTAGAAAGAGACACATGTAGGTTGCTCAAAATGCAAAACGTCACAAGGCAAACGTCAATTTGGTTACCTTGGCTACCTTTATGATACTAAGTTTAAAAGCTACTTAACGTCTCAGGTTTTGGTCTATGACTTTGTTCATCGCATTTTTTCGTATAATGTTAGCAATAGTGCTTGCAAAAACTATCGATAGAACTAGCGTCATCTAAATTATTGCATTATATTTTTTTACACGTAGTTTTGGGAAGGATTAAATATTTAAGAGTGAAATAAATACCTAAATACCTACGTTCTTGCCAGCGAATCGTACGTATGAGTAATGAAATGACAGTTGTCAAAAATCCGTGTGGCTCATGGTATAATAATTTAAAACTCATGTGTGGCTATGATTTCTTTTGTAATTTTCAGATTTCCCTTCGATATTGATATGAGGTAAAATGGATCAACGCTATTGCACGTGACAACTGGGAATGGAAAAAACAACATCGTATTTTGTTCCGAACATTTCAGCGATGAAAAAACGAAGGAGGTTCTAAATTCGACGCGTATTTTTTTTAATTAGTGGGGCCCGTGGATAAATTAGAACAGCCGCACAGGTCGATCGTTCAGGTTAAGCTACGCTTGCCGCGGTTGGTCTGTGGATGGGTGACCATCTTTACATATCGAGACCCCTCCGTGCCTCGGAAAGCACGTTCAGCCGTTGGTCCCGGATTGATTCGTGGATCTTTGACAGTCGTTACGGGTAGTCAGAAGCCCGAAAGTCTGACAACCAGTCTTACCAAGGCGTATCGTATTACCCAGTAACTGGGTTGTGGAGGTCAGATACAACGCTTGCTCCTCCTTATTTATTGTAGGTATTATTTTATCGATTTGTCGCCGCGCGCGCCAGGGGCACGGGATTTATATTTAGCCAAGATGAGCCAAGCGGTGAAAAGGTTAAACTGATGTAAAATATACTAATACTTAGGTATACTGTACATCAGTTTAAGAACTTGATTATTAAGGTTAAATAAATAAGGTTTAAGTCCTATTTTTTGCTTTTCAGTTTTTTCGACGGTTTAACTTTTTGTTAAAAAGTTTTTTTTGTTACTCGTTCCGGGGCCAATCGCTCTTTTAAAATTATTTGAGTGTTAATAATTTATCCTGTGTTTCTATTTAAATAAGTTGATCAGATAGAAGTGAGTTCTTTATTTCATTTAGCATATTTAGATTTATTGTCATGGAGATGGAGCGATACCATAAAATTAGAAGTCGATACCGTCATTTATTTTATGCATAGTTACATCACTAGCTAATACTCTTTTGTCTATGACAGCGTACACTTCTAGGGCGCGTTCCGAATTGAGGACATAATCGATGTAATCGATTTGAGCGTGCTAAAACCCGTACCGAATTGGCGTGAGCGCGATAACGATGTCCCGTGAATCGTCATAGATGACGTCATGGCATGCACCATCTTGCGATAACGCCGACCATGCCTCGTACAAATATCACCGTGAGCGCTGTCAAAAATGACAGTGTGTGTGTGTGTGAGGATGAGGATGTGTCAGTGTGTGTTTTGTTTTGAGTTGCACCATATCTTTTTAATAACGTGGCATTTTCGAAATTGTGCTTCTGGCTGACAGTCGCCACCTAAACAAAGAAAAGGAAGAAACGTGTGGTGTTTTTATGAAGAAATACTGCTGTAATATCTTTTTGACACCGAGTAAGCACTGTGAGCGCGCTAACGAGTGTTCCGAATTGTTGACAGCTCTCAGCTGTCATAATCGTGATATCCATTATGGAACGCATGTGAGACGATTTGAGTGCTGTGAGCGATATTGGCCAATTCGGAAGGCGGCCCTAATGTCGTAAAGCGCCTTCTATGCTCTAGATAGTGTTCTGAGACTGACATTCACAGATTCACTGACACCACAGTGACATGACAACTGACACTGACAGTGTTGACGGATCACAGCAAGAGGAGCATTTTTTGGCGAATTTCGCCGATTAATTTGATTCTGTTTCAATTTATAAATAAACGAGTTCCGCTTTCTGTTTGCAGTGAATGAAGAATTATTGACGATACCGTCTTCTTCTTTAGTTAGTGGTGTACAATACTGTTATTATGAAACTATTGTCAAGATGCAATTTTGTAAAACATGTCTCGATTTTATACCGGCCCAATATCAAACATGATTACGCTGTCTCGATTCGAGAATATGTAACCGTCCTGTCTAATACAAGGCGAAGGATAAGACATCCTTTACCACTTTCATATGTGTCATGTTTGTACTATTCTGACGACAAGAAACCGTTCCTAACCTTAGAGAAAAAAGCCCATGCACTGAAGGATGCATTTGAGCACAAAAAAGAACAACTAAAAGACACAGAACACCGAATTCGGCAAAGAAGTGAAGAGATTGTAAGGGATATAAAGCACCAGAAGGATGTAACGGGACAAAAATTGAGAGTGAAGAAAGAGTATTTCATTAAAGATATACTTGAAACCAAAGCAAAAGTGAAAGAAAGGATTGAAGAAGTTGTAGAGGTATTTATTTACAGTTTCAAGATTAGTGGATGTTTATCCTGTATCCCTGTCACATCTGTGATAAGCTCAAAAGTTTTGATTGATTGCTTATGACAAGACATTCTTGAATCTGTTATTCATAAGACATCAGTCTAATAGGCCTGTGATTATGGTTCTGTAAAATTTTAATACTGGCTAAAAGGGGCTAGTAACATTTTACTCTATGATATTATAATAGGGAAGGCCAGGATTTATGCCTGCATTGACAGATATGCAATACTTACCCACATTTTTTTACTACACAAATCTCATTTCAATTATACCTTCTTTGATTACATTATTTTTAGAGGCATTGCTCAAAACTGGTCCGGTTTTGAATTGTGAATAAAAGTTTTAAATGTATACTCAAACACCATCTATGTGTTTTCAGAAAGAGAAAGTCTTCACCATACCCAACATCTTATGTTTCACAAGGATAGGAATGTCTCCTTATTTGGGATACACTATATTTCAAGAGAACTATAATGTTGCACTTGGTTTATTGGTGTTTGCTGGTGTTACAGATCTGGTAAGATTTCTTTTATTATTTACCTTAACCCTTTGTATGCTGGGAACATAGATCCACGTGAGACGCAATGTAATTTTAATTGTTTCTGTAATTACGGCAATCAAACAGTTAATAAATATACCTACACCCCTGGTAAAATTATGTTTGCACGGTGCCATATCAAGATATACATCAGTATAAGCTGACTTCTCATCCTACAAAAAACCTAAATCAGCTAAATCTGAAAATGTATAGCTTCATAATATATTATTATTAAGTCATCATGTGTACAAAACAAAAACAAACCTGAATTTTTCTACTGTGAGTCTAAAATCTCTTTGAATGCCACTGCTGGTAATATGGACTGTTCCAAAAACATACTGTAAGAAATCTCTTTATCAATCAATCTTTTACCTTCATGCTGTGCAGCACAATACAACTTGCAGTATTATGAATATTTCTAACTTTTTTTCCTTAAATTTCCCAGCTGGATGGATGGATTGCTAGAAACTGGAAAGGTCAGTCAACAAAGATGGGCTCCTTCCTAGACCCCATGGCAGACAAAGTCCTTGTAGGCACTCTCTTCATATCTCTGACATATCAGAATTTGATTCCACTGTCACTGACACTGCTCATAGTCAGCCGAGATGTTGCGTTAGTTGTAGCAGCCTTTGTGATCAGATACATGAGTTTACCGCCCCCTGTGAGTATTTTATTATTTATTTATTAAAACTTTATGCACAAGTAAAATAAATACTGTACAAAGGCGAACTTAATGCCTGAGGCATTTAACTTTTCTACAACCTGTCTACAATCATGATTACCCTTTTTTTTTAAGGAAACTAGAATACAGGAAATCTGCTTCTAAAGATGGCCTTTAGCCATAACTTGATTATATTTATAGTCAAATTAGGACTTTAGGTATCCTTCTTTTATGTTGATTAATATTGAAGAACTGTTTTAATAATATTTTGAATAAATTTTTCATTTCTAGGTCGTTATTGTTAGGGCTAATTTTTCAAAAGTCAGTTCAGATATATCTTAAAATGAAGAGCAAATATTGCCATTTGACAGCTTTTTAATAAAAAAAAAGGCAAACTGGCATAGTTATTTTTCAGATAACATTATCTGACTATTGAAAAATCAGTCCTCAATTAAAGTATTTCTAAGAGACTTAAATGTGCATTTTCTAACTATCTTTTCTTGTTAATTTACAGAGAACATTAAGCCGGTACTTCGACGTGACTCACGCCACTGCTCAGCTAGCTCCCACATTCATTAGCAAAGTGAATACTGCTGTACAGCTCTTACTTGTGAGTTTCTATGTTTCTTTAGCTGATTTTTCCAGCACCAGATAATTTTATCAAAGGAATAATTTTGAATTTTTGACAGTTCTTCCATACAAAAACTGTCAGATGTCAATTTTATTCCACAAATAAAAATTATCTGTAGATTGAAAAATAAGCCCATAATAAAATATTACATTATCAGAAGAAGAAGTTGTTAGATATTATAATAGGTCTCAATGTTTTTGTTACAGTGAATGCGCAGTTGTAGCCCGTGAAATTCGATTTTCAGGTCAGTGTCAGGTTGAATCTTCATTAAAATTTGATTCGCGACTATAACTATTTTTATTATAAAAAAAAATTATATTATAAAAAAAAACGTAAGAAAATTTGAATTTCGCGGTCTACCACTGCGCATGTATGGTTTGTTTCACCACCTCCATTTTTACTTTATATTTTTATCTTACGAAGTGACGACGCGCGATTTACTTGTCATAACAGTGTTCAAAAACCCTCTGAATGTGTGCATGAAGACGAGTAGCGTCAACACATACAGGTCGCGTCATGTAAAAAGAACGCTGGAAGAAAGTGGAGGGGGTGTGTTTGCGCATGGGTACACTCGCGCACGACAGTACTAGGCCTGTTATTTTATTTTTGAACTAGCCTTTCGCTCGCGGTTTCGTTTATTGGTACATTGAAAAATATATTAGATAATAGATAGAATATTATTAAATACAATTAAAAACATGTTTGATTCAGTGTAGAATGTTTATTCTAATTACAAAAAATTAAATTAATATTGAAACTCCTTCCATTAAGACGTCGTGGGTGACGTGAAAACCAGATGAGGACGCGGTGTTGGTGCTAGAGGTGGCCATTTCACTGTCGTCGCTGTCGTCACTTGAGCTTTCATCACCATTTGTGTCTGAATCATCATCCCCTACGCGAATAATAAATGTTTCTGTCATCATGTCAACCACATGATCGCTTTTACAATATTCGGCTTCTATTTCCTTTACCTTGGTGCACAATTTTCCCCATTCTGTTGCTCCCATTAAATTAACTTTTTCATTAACCAGGTCAGTTATCTGTGTAAGGTTCCAACTTACATTTTTGCTGGCAACATATCCCTTTATTTGGGACCAGGCCATTTCTATGGGATTTAGGTCCGGGTGATATGGGGGCAAACGAAGTACAGAATGGCCTGCTTCGTTTAATATGGCATCCATATTAAATTTCTTATATTGCTCTTTGTTTTTTTTTATTAAGTTGTACAACTCCGGCTTTAGCATGCAATCTTCAAATTCGATTCCTTTTTGACGGAGCCAGGTTTGCATGTCTGCTTTCTTTGCATTGGACGTTGGTGCAGCATCGAGTTGCTTATTGTGGTACGATGCATTGTCGACTACCACGACTGAATTAGGCGGTAAATTCGGTATCAGTTTAGTACGGAGCCACCGCTCGTAATTCTCCGAATTCATGTTGTCATGGTAGTCGCCGCTTTTTGTACCGGCTTTGAACGTCAGCAAAGCATTCGGCACAAAACCTGCTTCACCACCTGCGTGCACTATGACCAAGCGGCTACCTTTAGATAGAGGTTTTTTAATGCCTTTGGTGGGACCGTCTGTCCAAGAATGGTGAGACGTATGGGAACTATCGACGTATGATTCATCAGTGTAAATTATATGTCTTCCTTCCTCTCTATATTTTTTTACCTTTGAAATCGAATTTGTGACTGCTCAATTAAAATTCTTCTATTGGTTTCTGTTTTTTTCCACTTAAAACCCAACTCTTTTAATATTCGCCTGAGACTTGCTGCAGATCCTTGGAAATGTAGTTCATCCTGTAACTTCCTTCGCAACTTGCCAATGGTAGGCAATTCTTTTTCAGTGACGTGGAAATTATAGATGATTCTTTTTATAACACCCTGGTCAAAGCTGTCAATATCTGTTATTGGTTTTTCTCTGAGTCTTGTATTTTTGCCGGGAGTTCGAAAGACAGTAAGAAATTCAGAATCTTTTGAACCTTTTACAATTCGTCTCACTGTAGACTCGGAACATTTTGTTGCCTCTGCGGTCCGTTTAATACATTTTTTTAAATGACCAACTGCATTATTATCAGCCTCTCTCTTCATAAAACAATACACGTCATAAATCATTTTTCTCTCTTTTCTATGTAAAACCATTTCGTAATTTCAAACTTTTGTGCGCGATGGTATTTTGAGAATGAACGTAACGTGGACACAGCGCGGAAAGCAAAGGTCGACTGACGAACCAATAGCGCACCGGCAAGCATGCGCCGCGTGACCTGCCCGCCCCGCGCCGCACCTCATACCACCAAATAGACCGAAAAATCGTCTATGGCGCAGCTTGACAGCCAGCGTTCTTTTTACATGACGCGACCTGTAACACACACTTTCAACTTCGCCATTATCTCTGATGGTATGTAGAGCTCCTGCGCTTACACACATTCACAGCATGTGTGTACACTTGGTAACCACAAGTAAAGCGCGTGTCGCTTCGTCAGATAAAAAAAACTATAAGCATTGGCCATCTGGCTGGACAACGTGAAACAGGCTCTTAGTATAAACAATATGTGAACTATGGTAGTAGGTATAATATTGTATTTCAATTACAGGTGGGCACAACACTAGCATCTCCCGTGTTTGGTTATTTGGACCACCCAGCCCTTCAAGCTCTGTGTGGAGTGACAGCCGCCACAACAATAGTCTCAGCTATCAGTTATTTAGTTAGTAAGGACACATATAAATTTTTAAAGAACAAGTCCTGAAACATGTTAATTTTGATGTAAACATTTTATTCGTTTTTTCTACAATCATTTTTGTATCTGTATAGTCTTCCATAAAATTTTAGTTATGTAGCTAAGTGTTAACTAATTATATTTGAGAACTATAAATAAATTATAATTATAAAAAACCTTTTTTATTATCTACCCATAGAAATGCAATACACTTTGTTGGGAGGATATGGATATTTTGGGTTATGCATGTATTTAAAATCATATGGAAATAAATAGCAGCCAGTTACAAAAGGAAACATTTTATTTTTTCATTCTATTCATACGAATAAATTGCAGTTAATTTTATGCGAAAATAAAAGATATAAAAAAATATGTAGTAGTAAAATATAACTAAATTACGCTTATTCTAAAACGAAACAAACTGTAATGTAGAATTCAGGCTAAATGGGATTCTTATGAGATGCATAGTTGTGAAAATGTTTATGACAGATTATGATCTTTATTTCACACTTGACCATTTTGTTTTCGGTGTCTTATTTTGTTATTAGGATTAAAGATCTACAAAAATAATGTTGTGGAATGTTTGGATAATGTATCAAGTTTTAGTAGGGTTAATTTATTTTACCTCATCCACTAAATAATACTTTCAGGCCGAAACATAATGATAAAATTTAATAACTATTCAGCAGCTTAGGCTAGGCTAGGCTTTGAGATAGAAATTATTCTAGTTTGTAGGTATCTAGTTATTTATGAATAATCATGGACTGAATGGATATGGATGGTGAAGAGTTAATTTCAAAAAGGCACATACTAACATCTAAGTTTGAAATACTCATGTACTTACATGAAATAAATAAACCTAATTGTAAGTCCAAATTGTTGCAATAATATTATATTACATTGACTCGTATTTTTGGTATTTGCTTTTCATGGAACTAACTTATAACAAGCTGAAAAGCAATATGTTAAAGTTAAGTTTGTTTCTATTTTAAGATTGTTGCAAAAATAAGCTTTGATTGATAAGGGACACTTATAAAATTATTACAGTTTTAGTAACTTTATTGATCTATTTGCATGTACAAAGTTTAAATAAACATAATAAAGTAACTGTAATCAATTTCAAAAGATCAAAGACTAGAGAAACATTAACTGTTAGTCCTGAAAATTCTGATAGTTTTAACAGCTAATACTAATCATAAACAATAATATAAAGTTACTTGTTAAATTATACTTTAAGCACGCTTATAGCTTTAAATACCTACGTTTTTACATAAAGAAAATTTCAAAATTAAATATGGCAGCTAGGGTTTAGTCAAAAGAAACTAACAAATTAGTAACCATAAGGTAATGATATCCTGACCTTAGTCCTCTGTGACAGTAGTCAGACATACACCAGACTGTAACCATATCTTTGGATGAGTTTACATTATTTATGAATCTTATGAAAATATGTTCTCAGACATTTGTTATAAATGGTACAAAAGCAGGGTCCAATACATATAAGCTTTACATAGTAGGGTTCATTACTTTTATGACAATTATATGAGCACAACATGCACAAAACATATAGTCAGGCACCGAATAAAAACGAAATTGAAAAAGGCAAACAAATTCACTGTTCAAATGTCACAAGGTAGTAAAATCTTACACTTATAAATAAAAATTGTACAAAATAAAACAGATAAAGTGATTGCACAGTACATTTAAATTATTATTACACTACATACTGTTATATAAAAAATAATAATTAATTTCTGATATTGGTAACAGTACTAGCTTCATTAAGTAAGTTCACAATGTTTTGTGTAATAATGGTATTACACTAATATATTATTATTATTATAGTCAACCGCATATAAATACAAAATGCATGTTAGTTATGTAAATGAAAGTTGAATGAGTATCATGATTAGAATACTATTAACCAACCTTATTGATCAACTCATCACAGATAGCTGTGAGTTCCTCATTATCCTTAATCTTCTGTGCCAATGATTCCTGCAAGGAGGATGCATGCACCTCACTCTTCTTTAGCATAGCATTTAATTTAAGAATCTCATGTTGATGTGTTTTCTTTACAGAATCAAGTTCTGCATTAGCCTTGTTAAGCTGCTGCATGGCATGCTGTCGCAAGGTTTCATACCTTGCTTCTAATTTCTGAATAGCATCATTATTATCTTCAACTGTTGTCTTTAACATTTCCTCATTGCTTTTGTATCCTTGAATGATAACTTTACACCTCTCATACTTGGTGTGGACATCATTGAATGCATGTTCCATAGATGCAAGATGAGCTGCAGCTTCATCACGTTCTCTGACAAGAGTGGCTCTCTCATCAATCCATCTTTTCCCTTCTGCTTCACGTTCTCCAATAAGAGACGATATAGTGCGTTCATATTCCTCCATAACCACACTCATTTGTTTATTATTTCTTACTTTTTCAGCAACACGCTGAGAGAGAGCTTTTTCCTTGTCTGCATACTCTTCATTTTGGTCAGACAACTTTTTGATTTTTGTTTCACACTCTTCTAATCTTTCTCTTAACTCATGGTTGATGTCTCTAAGATTCTGTGCTTCTTCCTCTTGAGCTGTGAGTAGCTCTTTGACAGCTCGCAACTGTTCCATGGTGTGGGGGTCCATGTCTGAGGACCGAGTGATCACTGGTGGGGGAGGTGGGATATTGGCTCCCAGACTCAATAACCGGTCTATAGTGGCTATCGCTGGGGAGACAGTATTTGCTTTCACAGGGGTTACCTTTGCTGCTGATGCCTGCTGACTTCTGTTGACAGCAGGTGTCACAACTTGCGTAGGCTTTTCAGTGGGACCACTTATGTTTGGCTGCACGGATAATTGCTGCATCGAGTTCACTATATTCTGCTCTGTACCTGACATGGTACTACACACTGATTACACTATTCCCGAACTAGTTTCCTTTTATTTTATAATGTTCACATGATCTCACCTGAAAGTACGTAAACATTAATAAGACAGATTGCAATATCAATTAGCACCATATAAGCCACCGTTCAAGACAAACTGGTTTGCGCAATATGATTATCCTAATTAGATTAATAAAACAAAATCTCATTAATACGTTTATGTCTAATCCGCTAGACTTTAAAATATACACGGGAATGTTAAAATATGTGAAATGTTCAACATCCCACGCAAGGTGCAATGAATAGGAACAATAAAGTTACAATTTGCGTTGGTTGCATACGATAACCTACCGCAATATCCTTGAGCTGTAGAGCACTAAAATGATAACAATTACAGGAAAAGTTTATACACAATTTACGAGAATTGAGTAACGAAATAGAGTTTAATAATTAAATAAACATCACTTCACAGTGCAGGAAAATAACGATGAACGATGATCACAGCGATGACATCAGTCATTTACGCCACAGATGCGTTATCTCCTTTTTGTCTATGAAATGCATGTTCTTCATAATGACAACAGGACAGCAAACTATTATTTTAGACAGAACAAGCGAGACAACAAGAGTTGAGAAATGCTAACTAAGGAAATGGAATGACGAAAATTATTTTTATTTTTTTTACTTTTTTGACATTTGATTAGGGATGTACAAAAGTTTCATCGTGATTTTATACGTTTACGGTTTTTGTGAAATGTTTATGACTCAATGGATTTCCCCATCTGAGATATGAGAACCAACCACTGACCTCTATATAGAGGTCAGTGGAACCAACAAATACCTTAGGGTGCGTTTTTGCTTTTCTAATTTCATTAAAGTTGCTGTATGTACAAATCAGGTCCATACAAAAATCTACATGTGAAAAGAAAGAGTACAAGATTGGGTTATGTGAATCGTAGACATGAACCACTATTGTATACTTACTAATGTGAATGCAGTAGTCATTCTCTATCTACGGCAGTAGGTATTCAAGCTTTTCACGTATTCTCCAGAAGCAATGGTCATAGGTACGGGGTATGTGGGTATACCTAGTCACTTTTAGCAACATCTTTGTAATAGCTGCTGTTGTAAAATATTCCAATTTACAATAAATAACAAAAAACTCCAATTATTGTTTATAAGTATTTATTATCTAGCTAGTTTTAAAATAAGAATATTTAAACTCCAACAATGTATTTATCTGTTTTGTACATTTCGTAGGCAAATTCTTCATTATGAGTTGGATCAAACTCCAAACCTGAAATTATACAAACTTAAGTTAGGTACTTATAATAAAAGATAGGTATTAGGTAAGTACATAATTAACGAATTCATCGAATTGGTTGCTATGATATTATAAAATATCATTGATTGGTTGAATACATATTTTACCTACTGCGGAAAACGCCCATTGATTTATTTTAATTACTGTATCAATATGCGGCGCTGCGTACGCCATCATCTGCTTAGCCTTTTCCCAAATATGATGGGGTCGGATGCAGCTAAATACCTTTACCTACTTTACATGGAGCGACTGCCAATCTGATCTCGACAGCATAGTTACTGGGTAATAATAATAAGATACCCCTTGGTAAGACTGGTTGTCAGACTTGCGTAAAATAGTGTCAAGTACTTATCGCCAAACTACATAATAACGTTGCAGTAAATGGGTTAGCTATGTCTGTCGGGATAGTAGGTATCCCACTGCTAATGATCTGATTATGGCGGCAATTAGCAAGTAATATACTCCTTTAGTGTGGTGTAACTACAAACCTTATCGATCTCGCAATCGTTGGGTAGACGATTTATTCTTACCTACGTATTCGATTTCTAAATCGAACCGGCCGTTGATCTTATCTCCACACGATATACCGAAGTGCGTGACTTTGTCAAATCTCATTCTATTTTGTTTGTCTTGAAGACGTCCTTTTGATCCTAGTACGAATTTGGAGAATGGTATCTGAAAATATTGACATAGTTTTAAATTAGCCAGAGATTTTTTATAAGTACATATTTCATAAAAACTCTGGCTAATTTAAAATTTGTGAAATGTAAAATAATATACAGCCGCAATAAAACTTAAAATACCGCGATACCGGTCCAAAATTTAAAATAGAGAAAGGAGTCAAACAGGGCGACCCGCTGTTCACCTGTACCCTCTAAGAAATCTTCAGGAAGTTGGCAGCCGAATGGAGGGAAAGAGGCATTGTCCTTGGCGAAGCGAGACTGACAAATCTACGTTTCGCCGACGACATTGTTCTCTTTTCATCCTCAGCCACTGAACTTGAACGGATGCTGCAAGACCTTAGCAATGCAAGCCTTGAGGTTGGACTGAAGATGAATATGTCGAAGACCAAAGTTATGTGCAACGAAACACCTAGAAGCATTAAAGTAGACGGAAGACTCTTCACCCAAATAGAGGTACTATTTGGGTGAAGAGTCTCTTTCCAGGCGAGGCAAGATAAAGAAATCTCAAGACGAACGGAAAACGCCTGAAAGAGATACTGGTCCTTAAAAGAACTACTTAAGGGTGAGTTTCCTATGGCACTGTAACGCAGGCTCATGGACATGTGTATTCTTCCCGTCTTAACCTATGGTACACAAACTTGGTCTTTGACTATAAACATCCAGAAGTCCAAACTCAAGCTCTGCCAACGAGCAATGGAGCGCATTAGGCGTTAAATTAACGGATCGTGTTCGGAACACAATACTGCGCTCCAAAACACAAATAGTTGACGTGGCTGAAAAGGCTGGTCAACTTAAATGGGACTAGGCAGGACATGTCTGCCGCATGCCGGACAAACTGTGGGCCCAAATAGCGCAGAATTGCTGCCCTGAGACAGTAAGGCGGGGTCGCGGCAGACCACGTAGGAGATGGCGGGACGAGCTGGATAGGTTCCGTCAAAATTGAAAGGAGGACGCGCGGTCTCGCGAAATATGGAAGGAGTGGAGGGAGGCCGTTGCCCAGGAGTGGGACAGCGCAGGCTAGAAAAAAAAAAGATTTCTAATTCATTTCTTGCCCCAGTTTTCCAGAGAAAACAGCTTTGAATATTATTTTACGGCGCTGTAGCGTAGGTTAGGCCTTGACAGCGACTATGTAATTACTCATTAATATAATTATACCATTACTAATGCATTCACGATTCGTCGCGAGTTGTTACTTAATTATACACACCTTGGCGATTTGCCAGTAGGGTCCACCTCTTGTGTATAGCACATAGTGGTATATATCGTTCCACGTAATATCGTAGTAACCTTCACAAGATATGTTCAGGAGATAGGATCTGCCATCGCCCCTGACTTTGAGTACTAGAGTATTGTAGAGGTGCCAGTCGAAGGTTGTAGGGCGCTTGAATGATTTCTGTAAAATTACAATATGGGATGTTATAGAATATAGATACAGTTATTAGAAGATTATGCATATCACGCCTGTGATACGCGTCCATTACGCAAAATACGCGTTGGTCGTGGTATTGCGGACAGCAGAACGTTATACTGTGATACGCGTGATAAGTAGTTAAGTACAATGCTACTTATATGAATATCGACATCATTACCTACTTACGCTATGAAGCTTTTTAGTGTAACGAGGGTACCTATAACCGGAAATCGAACACAAAACGTCAAGCGCAGCAGGCAGAATGTGTGCTATCAAAATCAAAGATCTATTGTCCGTTCGCGTTAAGAAAATAATGAGTCATCGTTGTCCGCCGGCCTAGCCCCGCCCCTCGATCAATTAGATCACAACAAAGTTCCCAGTGACTAACTAGTGAAAACACCTTTACCCTTCAATTGCACTGATTACTCACAATTTTTTTAACGCGAACGGACTATAATGCTACATTTACATTCAGCCGAAGTGAGCAGGGAAGTGGGTAGGACGAGTGTGTAAACACGATAGGTACTTCTCATGCCACTGCCACTGACGTGCTGCTCGGTGGCCCGGTGCGCTCCCCAAAAGAGTTTACGACTGACGGAAGCGTATCCACCTGCATTACTGCGTGGCATAATAATGCCGCAATGCAGGGCGCATGCAGCTGTGGTGTACCTATAATTCGCTTCTTTAGATAAGTAGGGCAAAAAGTGAACTTGTTCTCTTTGTATTTGATGGGCTCGCGTTTGGCCACTACCCCGCCTGTTTGTGGTACCTACATAATATTGTACGCTTTTCCTACAAACTTAACATCACGCCTGAATGCCCCGAAGAGGTATATATGCGTGTCAGTCAATGATTTCAAGTAATATATATGTCAATGGTGTCAGTGAACGTGCGTGTATTGTACAGTACACCTGCGTTGAACCACCACTGGCCTGTGGGTGTACTGGACGCTTTTAGGTATTAATATTTACTACTACTTTTTTACAAGCCGGGTAGGAGTTCCCATCGGCTAACATGAGGTTTTTTGCCCATGGGATGAATTTTCAAAAATCCTCCCTTAGTGTGCTCACTTTTGTTAAATAAGGAACTCATGTGCAAAATTTCAAGATTCTACCACGGATGGGGACACTACGTCGCGCGGGCCATCTCCGGCCCGCGACCATCAAACAAGAATCAAGTGAAGTTTTCGTATTGTTAGAAAGGAGAATGGGTAAGACCGTAACCAGACACAAATGTGCCCAAACATTTCCCCACAAACACCAGCTCCTCAACCTTCTATAATTGCAATTTCTTTCTTATTTCAATATTTATTCTGTAAAATTGCACAATAAATTAGTTTCAGAAAATACATATCAATATTTTTATTTCAGTAAATAATATAGCCAAAAATGCAATACAACTTGGCCCGCCCGCCCGCCATTTATATTTCGTTGGTAAATATTGGCACGCGAAGGAAAAAGCTTCCCCATCCCTCTTCTAGACCCAGCGGTTTAGGCTGTGCGTTCTCTGTCAGTGCATTTATGAATTTATTAAGATCGGCCCGCCCCAGCTTCGCACGGGTACAATTTTTTTCGAACAATTTTTTTTTCTCTCCGTAAGAACCATCCTCGTACTTCAAGGAATATAATAAAAAAACGAATTAGGGAAATCGGTCCAGCCGTTCTCGAGATTTGCGCTTAGCAACAGATTTAGCGATTCATTTTTATATATAAAACTAGCTGACCCGGCCACGCGTTGCTGTGGCTAACGTTTTTGTCGTTTTTTTTTTTCTATCCTATCTTTCAAGTTGGATCAAACTGCACACGGTGTACAAATTTGATTAAAATCGGTTAAGTAGTTTAGGAGCCCTTCGCGGACAAACATCGTGACACGTAATTTATATATATTAAGATTTATTATAAGTACTCACTCTTATTCTCTTAGACCTCATGGCACAATATCCTGCCTTTTTTATTCGTCCATCTTTCGGTACTCTGACGTCAAGGTAGCCGTGGAAGCGCGCCCGGCCTGCGCTGCTCATCTCTAGGCTGCATTTACTGAACCCTTCATTGTGGTCACTGTCGGCAGTCGTCACGAACTTGTCCAGGGTATTGGGCTCGTTGAAACACCAGATTAGGTCTGTTTCACCTGGAAATAGATGAAGATATGGCTGTAGAATTTGTTAACAGCTGTTCTCTTTTAAAGGGTACTTCCTAGGATGATTTTTAGAGGCAACAAAGTAGTTTTTTTTATGTTAGGGTAACAGGATGGTTCGAATTTTTTTTCTGGCCTGCGCTCTCTCACTCCTGGGTAAAGCCTCCCTATCCCTGTTCTACTTCTTCCATCTTTCGCGAGCCAGCGCGTCTTCCTTCCAGTTTGGACGGAACCGAGAAATTACTTCTAGGAATTAATTAAAACCAACGATATAATTTACAAATGTTTTATTAAATATCTAAGTACAAATGCACAAAATGGACTGACAGAGAAAACGTAAAAAAAAAAAATTACGACTTATTCTTTACTACACAAGTATTTAATATAATGAAATGTATGGGCTTTTACCAACACCCTTAGAATTAAAGTAACAAATCTAGACTATTTCGAATATAATTTGGACGTATACCTATTATGTCTAACTTATTTTGCGATAAGGCACAGAGGCAAAGCAAATTGTAGGTAATCA
This sequence comes from Gortyna flavago, assembly GCA_963669345.1. NCBI lineage: Eukaryota > Metazoa > Arthropoda > Insecta > Lepidoptera > Noctuidae > Gortyna > Gortyna flavago. The sequence continues at coordinate 7,765,566 of OY770142.1, forward strand.
GAGATTATAAGGACATCCATACTAATATTATAAATTCGAAAGTAACTCTGTCTGTCTGTATGTTACCTTTTCACGCCTAAACCACTGAACGGATTTCGATAAAATTTGGCAGAGAGATAGATTGCATCCCGGGGAAGGACATAGGATAGATTTTATCGACTACCTCGCGGGCGAAGCCGCGGGCGGTAGCTAGTAATTAATAATTAGGAAAACTATAAAAGCGCATTTCCTCTCCTACCTATTTCAAATTTTGCTGTGCCAAACAGGGTCCATAATTGATTTATAATTACCACCTGTATTTGTACATTAAGGATGCAATAATGATTGGATTGAATTGAATTGAAGAGTGTATGTTATTTGCATGATACATGCTCAGATGGGTTATTCTGTTTATCTACCCCAAAAAATCTATCCTAAGGTGAGACGCGGAAACGCATGTCCGAGTCTACCCTAGGCCTAGTTGGATTAACGGAATTTATAGGCCTATGGTGGGTTCTCAGACATGCATTTCCACCTTAGGGTGAAATTATTGGGGGTGAATAAACGAAATAACCAGCTCAGTCAGACACAACATCGCTTGGCCGCAACTGTCCCTTCCTGTAATGTTTTACACAATGCTGTTCACTCATCAACTTACAAATTCAATGTCAATGAAAAATATCAAATCTTTAACAAGTGTCCATACATGTAACTAATACGAAGGTCTTATTGGTTAGTAAATATGTTAAGTACCTATTAATAAGTTACAGTTTTTGAAAGGCATAAGTGTAACATTTTGTAATGAGGGCTGGAAAGGCATTTCTATCAATTATATTCACCATGATTTTATATTTTACTCCATTCCTCTTTTTATAGTTTTCTAATGCCTTTAACATTAGGTACTTGAAGTAACTAAAAAGTCTTACCTGCATATATTATTATGTATGACATTGTTTTGCTACTAATAGCTGTTATTAAAATAAAATTTTATCACATTGGGAGAATTTTATGTATTATGCCCCTTACTAATAAACATATTATATCAGATGAATAGTTACACACCAATTTCTCTCTTTCAGTTGTCAGTAATTTGGCTTTCGAAATAAGAAGACAAAGCGTTGTGTAACTATATGGACACTATACAATGTTTATTAGTAAGGGGGTAAGTGTGTAACAATTTTATTCAATGATAATACAAGGAATACTGGTATTCAGCTGCATCCGGTTAGACTGGAAGCCGACCCCAACATAGTTGGGAAAAGGCTAGGCAGATGATGATGATGATGATAATACAAGGAACACCAATATATAGTTAAAATTTGGATGGATACAAATACAAAGTTAGATTATTTGAATTTGATTATTTGATTTAAAGTCTAAAACATTTACCTTCTTACAAATAAATGTTGTATAGCGTCTGTATAGTTACACAAAGCTTTGTATTCTTCTTTCGAAAGTCAAATAACTGACGACTGAAAGAGAGAAATCGGTGTGTAACTGTTCATCTGATATAATATGTTTATTACTAAGGGGGATATATTATAATGTATTGATCTAGGTAGTATAGACAGTCAGTTAACTTGAAATTTGTAGTATAAGTATCTTACTAAAATTGTGTCAAAAAATACAGTACAGTATTAAATATATTTTTAAAGTCTAAAAGTCAGAAACTAATACTGTTGTCATAAAAATGTGTAATAATAGAAACATAATCACAAATTTTAAACATAAATCTGTCATAAAAAGTTATAACTAAATACTAATAAATAATACTATTAAAACTAACAATTTATCATAAAAAAAGTTGAGATTCATCACAGTGAGAAGTCAGCTAAGAAAAGCAGCCCTTTATCATAATAAAAGCATGGAAATGAGTGAAAGCACCAAATGAAGATAAGGATTATCGTTCCAATAATAATATCAATGCACTTCACTAATGAGTTGATCATACAACCTCATTAGTTCCTCATTGTCTCTGGTTTTTTGTACTAATGATTCTTGTAACGAAGCTATAGTAATTTCATGCTTCTTAACAATAGCATTTAACTTCGTTACTTCAATATTATAGTTCTTTTTGAGGTTCTCCAGAGTTTCATTAGCTTTAGAAAGTGCTTCTGATGTCACTTGTTTTAGACTCCCATACAACTCTTCATACTTCTTGACAGCAGCCTCATACTCAGCCAGTTTCTGTTCATAAACTTTCTCTCTATCTTTTGTTTCCAATATTACACTCTTGCATTTTTCATACTTTGTGAGGAGATCATTAAAAGAACTCTCCATATTACTGAGATGGTTCAAAGCTTGATCTCTTTCAGAAGTGACCTTCTCCAAAGTCTCCTGGTTCACTATCCTGTCATGTTGCTGCTCTTCTATTAATGAAGATATAGTTTTCTCATACTCCTCCATGACAATGCTCATTTGTTTATTGCTCATAATCTTGTCATTGACTTGCTGTTGTAATTTATTTTCTTTTTGAAGTGAGTTATCCCTTTGATCAGTCAATTTCTTAACTTTTGACTCCAAATCTTCTGTGACCCTATTGTATTTGTGTTCCATATCTTGTAGTGTACTCTTTAGCTCTCTATTTTGTTGCCTAAGCTGCAATACCTCCTGTTCTTGCTTCTGAAGAATCACTCTTAGGGTGTGAAGGTGATCCACATCCTGTGAAGTAAAATTGTGGTGGTAACGTGGACTTCTTGGTGCTGCAGTTGGTGGAGTACTGCCTGATATGCTGATTAGTCTCTCAATAGCTACTCCCCTGGAGGGAGTAAGGATAGCAGAGGCGCTGCGCATCAGGCCCGGTGTTGACCTAGTGTTACACGCACCTGATTTTGAATTTCCACTGTTTACTACAGGTGGTACAACCTGCATAGGTTTATCTTTGCTAATTGAAGCCATAGCTCCTGTAGACTGTGAGTGTTTTGGTGCAACTACATTTGTTTCCGTAAAAGCCGATACTGTGCTACCTGTTTCATAACCCACATCACACTCGGAGGAGTCAACTCCTGAATCAGTATGAACAGAGCTTACATCTTCTAGCTTATGACGTGCGTACAGTGGATCGAATTTCACAAATAAACTTTCCTTGCCTCGATCTATGTGGTTATGATGGCGGTTCGATTCGGCACATTTAACAAGGTAATCTAAACTCGTGGCATCAATAAACATATCGTCTGACATTGGTACCTCTCTCATAGTTACATCACAGATGCTATCAAAGTCTGATCCGGTGAGAAGGTCACTGGTCTCGTTCCTATGTTCCGACAATTCATTATATCGCCTTGGTGACAACGCCATAAGGTCATCCACTGATGAAGCTGACGTTATGAAACTGTCTTCAGATGCTGTTGTGCTTGCTCCAGCAGACAACATATCTTCATTAATTATAACACTGTTAGCTTCTACTCCGCGACCCAGAAAGTTTTGGAATTTCTTGTAAATGGTTTTTATGCCTTTATCAGGAGATACAAAAGAAGAATCGCTCAAAATTATGTTTGAAAACATTCGCCCTTTCTGATCTAGGTGACCGATATATATAAATTAAACAACTTCCGACAGTCACCGATCGGGCCTTGAGTAGGTACTAATAATAAAACTTGTGGATCAGGGATGGATCAATCAACAAAAACAAAATAGAAAGAAGCGAACTATTATTCTTAGCTCAACGACTTCAACGGTTATTTAAGTTTTGAATGTACCTCCCACAGACTATATTTTATTATGTCACACCATTCCTAACCATACGAAAAAATCGACTAAGACTTAAATCGACTAAAGCTAGTTTTGTTCACATTTAAATCATCAGTAGTTTCTATTATGCGCGTAGACCATATTCTGCGTGTACGTTTCTGTGCGCACAGTAGCATCCAACTTAAAGATTAAGAAAAAAAAACCATGCTTGGTCGGTCAGAGGCGGTGCCGGATAGTTGTTATTTTTATTGCGGGTGTTTGTTTGAATAGCACAGGCCACCTCTGTCTGAACAACACATTCATCGTAGGACATAGACCTCGAATTCACATATAATGAAATTCCATCTAAAACAGCATAATCAGACGCACACACACTACACAATACACACACTTGACACATTTGGGCTCACCGGATGCTGCCCGAGAAGAAAACATAGTTTATGAGCGGGAAATTATGATAGTAAAAAAAAAGAAGAATACATGCTAGTATTTCCATGGACTTACAGTCTGTCAAGAAATTCGTGAAAAGAATGTTTTGGGAACTATTGCTGTTCCTAATACTGGCAACACTGAATAATTGTCGAACTGAGTACCTCCGTCCTCCACTCCACTGTCAAATCGTAGCTTTGTGATTGATGTTTTATCATTATCAGTTCAGCACTAACCCCACAAGATGCACATTAAGTTCAACTGTAGCATCATAGTTTTTTATCGTTTTATTTTTAACCGACTTCTAAAAAAGGAGGAGGTTCTCAATTCGGATGTTTGTATTTTTTTTTTTATGTTTGTTCGCGCATAGCTCCGTCGCTTGCCAACCGATTTGAAAAATTCTTATTTGTTGGAAAGGGTATACTTCCCAAATGGTCCCATGAAATTTTTTTCGAAATCTGACAAGCGGTTTTTGAAAAATCAACAAAAATCTAAAAATTCAAAAGCAATATTTTGTAAAAGGTGATCAGCAGTTGACATTAGGCTATTGTAACTTAGATAAATTACAAACTCTCCCACTAAAAAGTGCAAAATAAAAACTTTTTTACAAAAAAAACAACCGACTTGCAAAAAAAAACACTACAAAGTGCTAAATAACTTTAATTTCGGAAGTCGGTGTCAATAAACGAAAATGCAGAACCAACGACACCGACTTCCGAAATTAAAGTTATTTAGCACTTTGTAGTGTTTTTGGAAGTCGGTTGTTTTTTTTGTAAAAAAGTTTTTATTATTTTATTTTTTATTCAAAATAATGCACACTTGTTTTTCCAATTCACTTTTGACATTGGCAGAATAGTCGACATAGGCTTTACTTGCCATAATTAAAAATAGAATAGAATAGATATTTTATCATATTTTTGTGCTATTTCCGGTGTTTTTAATTGTGTGACCGTTTAAAGACAAAAAATGAATCGGAATGTTTATAGGAGCGGTGCGAGACAAATTATATTTAAAGTTTTTCAAGAGTGTTTGGCCGAATTTCAAGCTGAGACGAGCAAAGACGATGTTTACGGTCGAACAGCAAAATTAACCGGTACGTAAATATATGTTAATGTTAAACACAGTAAAGGAAATATTATATTCTTATGACAATCTTCTGTTTTTACGTATAATTTCTCTATTTTTATCATTGTTTACATTTCGTTGAGGTTATAAATTTACATACGATTTATCATACTACCACTCAACGGTTTTGATCCTTTGGTGTTATTTATTTAGATATGATTAATGTATTTGTTATTTAACATCTCTTTATTGATTTCAGGTGTTTCCGGAAGCATAATTCAGCGCATAGTGGACAAAGGCATGGAAATTTGTAACGCCTGGAAAACACAGGAAACTTCAGGAAAGGGCGACACCTACAAAACACATCGATGATTTCAATCTATGTGCCATTCGTCAGAAAGTTCAGTTTTTCTATATAGTGCAGAAAGAAGTTCCAACATTAAGAAAATTATAGGCAGTGGTGAAGGAAGATTTAAATTTTGATGGCAGCCATGAGCTCCTTCGATTTTTTTTAATTTCAATTGGCTTTAAATACAAGGAATGCCAATCAAATAGACTAGCTCTCATACAAAAACCAGCAATTGCTTCGAAACGTGAGTATTATTTAAGGCAAATCCTTGAAAACAGAAGACTGCCTGAAGAGCTCCAAAAACATTATTTATTTAGATGAGAGCTACATACACAAGTCCTATAAAGTAACTAAATGTTGGCAGTCTACTAATATTGCTGGTGTCCAACAAAATGTGTCTAAAGGGAAAAGGTGGTACACGCTGGAAGTAAGAAAGGTTTTGTGCCTAATGCACTTTAAATATTTTATGATTATTGGAACTCGGATTAATAAAGAAATATTGAATAAACTCATAACATATTTTTTTACAATTCCTCTTATATTTATTAATCACAAAATTCCACCAGCGTCATGTTGAGATGACAGCGCAGAGAGGCGCAACATCGTACTTTGCACTTTGTGGTAGATAAATGTTAGTAAATGAAAGGACGAAAACAAGGGTTGGGCAAAACAAATATTCGTATTACATATGCATCAATTATTTTCTAATTTACATATTTATATAAAATCAGGTAATAAACCGACGCCCCAAGCTCGTAACAATATTGTAGATTATTTTACAAAGGAGTTTCTTGGATTCAGGGATAATGCATTTTTAACATGTTGGTGTGGAAGTGGCAAAGTTTTGGGGCAACAAGATCTGAGAAAGTTGTGCCAGTGACACAAAGAAGAAGAACATGGTGATAACAATGTTCTATGTTACAGTTCATTACCAAACAAACAATAGTACCTTTTCTGCGAGTCCGAGTTATGAGGATTAGTAGTAATCAAATCAATATGGGTGTGACACTGCAACAGTATTTATTTATATAAATAGCATTGTTTTTCATTTTCTTAATTTTTATTTATTTTTAAATATTAGAATCTTTTATTGAAAGATAATCTACGAGGAGCTATTGGTTAATTATAAGCGGGTTTACTTATGTGATGATTAAAATGTCTGCATAATTATGTATTTATAGAAATATTTTTTGTTTAGTACCTATAGGCGAACAATAAAAAAAATTAACAACTTACCTGGTCTAGCAATAAGCAGCGGATCTGTTTCAATTAAATCTTTCACTTCCTGTCCAAACAGTTTCAACTCATGCTTCAGCTCCTTGAAACCCTTTTTCAAGTGTTCTAAGTTCGAAGCCTTCTCTTCTGTATCATACCCGCCTTTTCTATGACTTTCATGAAACAGCCAGCGTTGTGACCCAATTAGAATAGGTTTAGAATAATTAAAATTATTTGTTTTGATTAAAGTTCTGCATAAGGCTGGGTACTGGCTATTATTTCTTATTAGATTTATGAAAGTGTTGATTTTACACAATGCCATACTGTACTTCCAGTATATTATCACATAACTAAGTTACGAAATGTACATTTATTTACGTAGGTTTTATTGTTTAACCTTATTTTTCACCAAAATAATATTTTCACTTTTCAGGTTCATCAGCTGTTTGACAGTTATGTCATCATACATAAGTCAAGCTATAGTGAGGTGACAACGAAAAGAAGCCAATCGACTAAAAGAAGTAGATGACTACAAAAAGACCGATTGATTTATTAGCTTTACTCATTTAGTCGTTGTCATTAATAATCCTCTTTACATTTTAATTCACTTTCAAGATTGGAAAACACAGAGTACTTTTTGATAGAGGAAAACCCACTGACCTCTAATAAACCTGAGAAGATCAGTCGGAACTCGGAACTACAGAGTACGTTTTGTATCGGAACTATGGTAGCGATCAACATTTTTATTATTTATATTTTTTTATACAAAGCTAAACGTTGAACGTTGTTTTATAGAATGATTTTTCATGAATACGACAGTAGTTTTCACTAATGAAAATCGACTGGACAGTAAAGAAGTAAAAGCGATTTCACTATTTAGAAGTATTTTCACGGACATCAGTAATCACTCAATTCTTTTATCATACAATGACTAAATAAACCTACGGAGTATGGACTAGGCATACCTACAAAAAAATCAAAAGTAACAAACCTTTTTAAAAATAAGCTTATAATTAAATGCGCTAAAAATAATAAAATAAACTTTTCATTAAAAACTTTTACTATCAACTTATAACGTCATTACACAATTTATATGATATAAAAGCTTGTCGCGAGATTTAAGTACGCACGGCTACTCATCAAGCTATACAAATCCAATATAAGCTGACATATGTATGTACGAACAACCTATATATTGCGAGGTCAGCTAAAACTGGAATTGTGTAGCTTGATGTGTAGCCATGTGTACAACACGAGGGCATGTTTTTTCTATTAATGACACCAAAATACCTAATTCCTAGACGTATTTCTCTCGAAAACAACAAAAATATTTTGAGCAACCAACCGTTTGACAGCACATCTACCACAAAACCATTCATAAAACTGCACTCAACATGGCGGCTCGTCACGCATAGACATGATTTTAACGTCACACAAAAGTGTTGCCAAAGGACATGTCCGAAAATGGTTTTTTATTATTCAATAATTCTAACCAGGATAAGTTAAATATATTAAGATAGACATCCCGAAAACTAGTTGTTCTAGCTATATCATACATTTTTAAACTTCTCCAATTTTGATAAAAATCGTTTTTATTTTAGTGTAAATTTACTTCCAAAATGAACGAACCATTCTAAATATCTGAGATAATATAGTGAATGCACCCGAAAAAATAAGAAACTTGTTAAAATTGACACAATGTACTGCGATTACTGTGATTAGTGTTATTACTGTTAATCAATAATTGATTTAGGGCGCGTTCCGAATTGAGGAAATAATCGATTTGAGCGTCCTTAAACCCGTACCGAATTGGCGTGAGCGCGATAACGATGTCCCGTGAATCGTCATACATGACGTCATGGCATGCGCCATCTTGCGATAACGCCGACCATGCCTCGTACTAATATCACCGTTAGCGATGTCAAAAATGACAGTGTGTGTGTGTGTGTGAGGATGAGGATGTGTCAGTGTGTGTTTTATTTTAAGCTGCATCATATCTTTTTAATAACGTGGCATTTTCGAAATTGTGCTTCTGGCTGACAGTCGCCACCTAAACAAAGAAAAGGAAGAAACGTGTGATGTTTTTATGAAGAAATACTGCTGTAATATCTTTTTGACACCGAGTAAGCACTGAGCGCTCTAACGAGTGTTCCGAATTGTTGACAGCTCTCAGCTGTCATAATCGTGATATCCATTATGGAACGCATGTGAGACGATTTGAGTGCTGTGAGTGATATTAGCCAATTCGGAAGGCGGCCTTAATAGTATCTCAATGTGAACGAAATGAATTCACTTTAAATTAATCAGATTGTTACCGCCTGCGCCATCTTTCGGCACGAAGAGGCAAGATGGCGACCTGAAGTTGCCGCTGACGGCGTGTTTGCGAACGACATCAACCAACCAGTGTCAAGCGTGTCTGCCAATCACCGCGGAGCGTCGCCCACCAACTTCACGGGGTAGATTTTTGCAGAGGTCGCGGGTCGCACGCGCCATTTTTTATTCCTTTTTTTTTTATCTTTTGTCAATCCATATTTTACCGTCGAAAAAAGATTGTAGCACGAAAAACAATAAAAGTCTTGAAATTAACATTGGTCCTTTCGAGCCGTATCTTCGCATCGAATCGGGATCAGCAAAAAAACTTGCCAGCTGAACGCCTGGAACCCGGCTTCCCTTTTATGCGTTGCGGCGTTGACTACGCCGGGCCGGTGATGGTTTTGAACCGTAGGGGGAGAGGGGCTAGACTCATTAAAGGTTACATATGTTTATTTGTTTGTTTATGTACACGTTCCATTCATCTCGAATTAGTTACAAGTCTTTCCACAAAGGACTACATACTCGCATTAAAACGTTTCATATCACGTAGGGGTAAGCCGGCCGAGATAATGTCAGATAACGGTAGGAATTTTGTAGGGGCTGAAAAAGAATTTGTTTCGTTCATCGAAAATAATACTAAAGATATTAGTGATTTCGCTTCAAATAACAATATTAAATTCAGCTTCATACCTCCATATGCTCCTCATTTTGGCGGTTTATGGGAAGCAGGGGTGAAATCGTGTAAGCACCACCTGCGACGAGTAGTGGGGGGTGCAAATCTCCCTTACGAGGAATTCAGTACGGTGTTAACACAAATTGAAGCCATTCTGAATTCCCGTCCCTTAACAGCTCTGTCCACAGATCCGAACGACCTACAACCCCTTACCCCCGCCCATTTCCTTATCGGCCGGCCACTCACCGCTCCAGTCCACCAAGACTTGACCGCTACACCTAGTCATCGCCTGCAGCGCTACGATGTGATCGAGCAGATGAGACAGACCTTCTGGAAGAGATGGGCTACAGAATATGTGTCGGAGCTGCAGACGCGGACTAGATGGAAGACTCATCAAGATTCCATTACGCTCAATCAACTCGCTCTAATCAAAGACGATAACCTGCCTCCACTCAGGTGGAAACTAGGAAGGATAATACGAATTCATCCAGGTGCTGATGGAATCTCAAGAGTAGCTGACTTGCTCACGACTTCAGGCGTCACACGCAGAGCGTTTTCAAAAATATGCCCGCTGCCAGTGCCGCTGCCAGTATCTGATGTGCTGTGATCCTGTTGGAACCTGCTACTTCCAAGGCCGGGCCTATGTTACCGCCTGCGCCATCTTTCGGCACGAAGAGGCAAGATGGCGACCTGAAGTTGCCGCTGACGGCGTGTTTGCGAACGACATCAACCAACCAGTGTCAAGCGTGTCTGCCAATCACCGCGGAGCGTCGCCCACCAACTTCACGGGGTAGATTTTTGCAGAGGTCGCGGGTCGCACGCGCCATTTTTTATTCCTTTTTTTTTTATCTTTTGTCAATCCATATTTTACCGTCGAAAAAAGATTGTAGCACGAAAAACAATAAAAGTCTTGAAATTAACATTGGTCCTTTCGAGCCGTATCTTCGCATCGAATCGGGATCAGCAAAAAAACTTGCCAGCTGAACGCCTGGAACCCGGCTTCCCTTTTATGCGTTGCGGCGTTGACTACGCCGGGCCGGTGATGGTTTTGAACCGTAGGGGGAGAGGGGCTAGACTCATTAAAGGTTACATATGTTTATTTGTTTGTTTATGTACACGTTCCATTCATCTCGAATTAGTTACAAGTCTTTCCACAAAGGACTACATACTCGCATTAAAACGTTTCATATCACGTAGGGGTAAGCCGGCCGAGATAATGTCAGATAACGGTAGGAATTTTGTAGGGGCTGAAAAAGAATTTGTTTCGTTCATCGAAAATAATACTAAAGATATTAGTGATTTCGCTTCAAATAACAATATTAAATTCAGCTTCATACCTCCATATGCTCCTCATTTTGGCGGTTTATGGGAAGCAGGGGTGAAATCGTGTAAGCACCACCTGCGACGAGTAGTGGGGGGTGCAAATCTCCCTTACGAGGAATTCAGTACGGTGTTAACACAAATTGAAGCCATTCTGAATTCCCGTCCCTTAACAGCTCTGTCCACAGATCCGAACGACCTACAACCCCTTACCCCCGCCCATTTCCTTATCGGCCGGCCACTCACCGCTCCAGTCCACCAAGACTTGACCGCTACACCTAGTCATCGCCTGCAGCGCTACGATGTGATCGAGCAGATGAGACAGACCTTCTGGAAGAGATGGGCTACAGAATATGTGTCGGAGCTGCAGACGCGGACTAGATGGAAGACTCATCAAGATTCCATTACGCTCAATCAACTCGCTCTAATCAAAGACGATAACCTGCCTCCACTCAGGTGGAAACTAGGAAGGATAATACGAATTCATCCAGGTGCTGATGGAATCTCAAGAGTAGCTGACTTGCTCACGACTTCAGGCGTCACACGCAGAGCGTTTTCAAAAATATGCCCGCTGCCAGTGCCGCTGCCAGTATCTGATGTGCTGTGATCCTGTTGGAACCTGCTACTTCCAAGGCCGGGCCTATGTTACCGCCTGCGCCATCTTTCGGCACGAAGAGGCAAGATGGCGACCTGAAGTTGCCGCTGACGGCGTGTTTGCGAACGACATCAACCAACCAGTGTCAAGCGTGTCTGCCAATCACCGCGGAGCGTCGCCCACCAACTTCACGGGGTAGATTTTTGCAGAGGTCGCGGGTCGCACGCGCCATTTTTTATTCCTTTTTTTTTTATCTTTTGTCAATCCATATTTTACCGTCGAAAAAAGATTGTAGCACGAAAAACAATAAACGTCTTGAAATTAACACAGATTATTTATTTACATAAAGAATAGAATAGAATTTTTCATTTACTGGAGTAACCAAGACTCAAACAAGATTGTTAGTAAAACTTACGACTATGTTCTTGTTTAGTGTCTGTTAGGTACAGACACTAAACAAAAACACAAGAAATAACGATTGGTCATCGTTGCGAGCTTGGAATATTGTGATCGGAAGTTGATCAAAAACCTTTCGACAATAATTAATACCCTATTTAAAAACTGAATTAATTTGCAAGCATTGATTTTTATACATAAATGGCTATAACTAATTCGACGCAAATGTTACAGTTTTGTAAATGAAATAAAACATTTTTTTTGGTTTTGGTCATTGACATAGTTTTGAAATCATTGGTTTTGGTTATAAATGTTGGTAGGTATTTCTTTTATTGATTTTCTTCATTTTCAATGGTCTTCTCTTATTAAAACATTGTCTAGAAACTGAGCAGGTGGATCATTTTGATGCCGAGCCCATCCAAGATACCAGACAATTATTTTCATCACATGAGCACAGCTTCCTACAGTCCTTTTCCCAATTATGCAAAAATATATGTGTGTAACACTATTACTGTAATGGCGTGATTTTATTCATCCTCTGATCAAAGCTGCTTATGTGATGACGAAATGCCTGGAATATTTAGTTGTAAATCTTGACTTACTGTCAGTAAAGGTAGGTACCATTCGGCCAAATAATATGTTCCCCATATTAATAAAAGCGAGCCTTTGCTAATCCAAATAAAACTGAATCTGGCATTTCCTTGGTGGGAAACTGCACTGTGGCATTTGAGCATTTATCTGGACGACACTGGCTCGGCGTCTTAAGCTGATGCCCAAAAGGAGGTTCTCAATTCGTCGGAATCTTTTTTTTTTTATGTATGTTCCCCGATTTCTCGAAGACGCCTGGACCGATTTGGAAAGTTTTTCTTTTGTTTGAAAGGGTATACTTCCCAAGTGGTCCCATGATCATCAGGTCAGGATCTGATGATAGGATCCCAGGGAAATCGAGGGAACCCTCAAATTTTATTGGCAAACCTATAGCAGCAGCAGCATCCTACAGACATTGGTTGATAAGGTGCACAGTCCCTTTATTAGGCACTGAATGCAGAGGCACGTGCCGACATGTGTTGGGCCACGTAGCTATTAGTTGTTGTTAGGTTAGTTTGTAAGTTTTACTAATATAGTTTTTTAAGTTGTTGTTACTAATTCTGTATGGATTGTGTGTATTTTTATATGTGATCCGCAATAAAGGAAATTATTATTATTATTATTTATTTTCTTTTTTATATCTCGGGACCATTGAGTCCCGGTCCTTTGGAAGGCGTACGAGGGGCCGAAGCCAACTCGCAGAGGCCCTTTAGGAAATTTTAATGAAATGTGACACCAACCGACGATTATCCCTGTGTGCACTATGCAAGTGCACCCAAGGACAACCCCCGGTTGGTGTAGGACTATTGCAGCATATGGAAAAATAAAAAGTTGGACTATGGGTTTGGGTGGCTAAAGTGGACTGGTTGCCAAGAACTATGGAAGAACTATGACCCCTACCTGATCAATGTTTAATATATACACGGATAAAATAGCAGGGGGTGACTTGCACACTCAATAATGGGCCCCCGGAAACGGTCGCTAGCACATAGTGACGTAGCGACAAGGGGGCAACATGTCCTGAGGTGCTTATGAGAAGTGGAGAGGTATTCCACGGCTATCAGGACAATCCCGGAAGTACGGTCAAGATCCCTACCAGCATCTTACTGGAATACTTCCTTCCTCAGAGCACGTTTGCTCTTGCGAATCTCCACTCAAGCCAGCCAATAAAGGCAAGAATGAGGTGGGAGCTCTGTTTCTCGTCATTGTTCACTCCAGCCGGCCAATAAAGGCAAGCCAGAGGTGAGGTACAAGACTTCTCCCGGGAGATAGGGTCCGTGGGGTTGCTACTGCCCAACAGCTCGCCACATGCTGCCCTGCGGATTTCTGTATCTCTCTTGGTCTGGCTTCTCACCTTAGACCCGTTCCGGCAAAGTAAACTTTTCCGGCACGGGCCTAGAGTTCGGAGCGCGCAAGCCCCACCACGACGTCAACGTAGAGATACGGCGATGGGGTATTATTATTATTATTATTATTATAGCGATTTGGATATTTTTTAGAGTAACTTGAGCATTTGCTCTCGGAAATCATCATTTGGTAAAGTGGAGCTGATGATGAAGACCACAGACGGCCACCGGAACTACTCAATGATAAATATTTTACGGATTGCGATTCGATTACTGTTGCAAATGGTGGTTATTGAATATAATTAAGAGTCCCAGGTATTATTTGACTTGTTTTAATAATGTAGAAAATAGGACACACAAAAAGAACATGCAAACACAGTGGCGTCGTTGCAGAAAAAGGGAAGAGGAAGTTGGTGTTGTCATGCACCAAACCATATAAAATAATTTTTAACATTGCAATACTCAGTATTTCACAACACCCTCCCTCAATGTTAAAACTCTATAGAACTTTTACAACATTACAATTTTGTTGAACAAAAAAGAAAACAAATTAACACAATCCCAAACAATCTTTGAATTTTTCAAACTTTACTTTACCCAAAGGTTTAGTTAAAATATCTGCCACTTGATTTCCTGTGCTGATGTAGTCAACACTTACAATATTATTATTTACCATATCACATACAAAATTTACTTTAATATCAATGTGTTTGATTTTATGATGAAATTGCGGATTTTTACAAAGTTTAATTACAGACTGATTGTCTTCTAACAACTTTACACAACCAGTTTTACCTTCAAAATATTCAAAAAGATTTTTCAACCAACATGCTTCGCTAACAGCAGAACTTAAAGCTACATACTCAGATTCGGTGGATGACAGAGCAACTGTAGTCTGTTTGCGAGAAACCCATGAAATTGTACAACCATAAATTTGAAACACATAACCACCAGTTGACCTTCTATCAACTTTGTCACCTGCCCAATCAGAATCAACAAAACCAATGATATTCTTAATTTTACATCTTTTAAAAACTAAGCTTATCTGTAAGCTCCCTTTTACATATCGTAGCACTCGCTTGAGAGCTACCCATAAATCATTACTAGCACAAGACTGGTATCTACTTAAAATACTTATGGAAAGGCATAGGTCAGGTCTGGAGCACAACATTGCATACATTAGTGAACCAATTACCTTTCTACACCTATGCTCTATTTCAGGATTCTCTGACTTGTCCCTTTTTAACACACTGTGATCAAAATTTTCTTCCATCGGGGTCACAGCTGCTTTACAATCTAACATATTACAAGTATTTAGCAATTTTTCGAGGTAAGTACTCTGATTTATTATTATTGTACCCTCCCTTATGTTCTGTGTTACATGCATTCCCAAATAGTGACTAATTTGACCCAGATCTTTCATTTTAAAGTGTTCATTTAACAATTGCTTTACATATTCTATCTCTTTAATAACACTAGATGCTAACAACAGGTCATCAATATATAAGAGTAAGTATACTTTACACTCTGCATTTATTTTCACATACAAACAATATTCATAATCACATCTCAGAAAACCTAGTTTAGTTATAACATCATGAAATTTTTTATTCCAATTTTTGGGCGAGTCTTTTAAACCATACAGAGATCTTTTTAACTTATACACATTAGAATTTTTCTTCTCATTATAACAACCTTTTGGTAAGGATACATAAACATCGCCATCAATGTCCCCATACAAAAAAGCACTACAAACATCTAATTGATGTATAGGTAAGTCATATTCATTACAGAAAGCTAAAAATAACCTTACAGAAGTTAACCTTGCTACAGGACTATAAATTTCGGATAGGGATAAATCTTGTTTAAAACCCCTAGCTACTAACCTTGCTTTATGGGACACAATGTTCCCTTTTTCATCTTTCTTACATTTAAAAACCCATTTACAGTCAATAATATCACAATTCTCTGGCTTCTCTACACATATCCATGTTTCATTTTCAGTAAGTGCTTTCATCTCTAACTCCATTGCCTGTTTCCATTTGTTACTGTCACTACTCGACACAGCTTCCTCATATGTTACAGGATCTTCATTACAAACTGTCAACAAGCCCAAATCATAATCAAGTAACCTATCAGGTATTTTTATTTTATTTCTGTCCCTTAGCTGCAATCTACCATTTGCTTCATTATGACTTATGTCATCACTGCTCTGTTCCTCATTTATTTCATGCTCACTTTCGGTTGTGTCTACCTCCTGCTCTTTCCTTTGAATAGTCTCATCATCACTTGACACACCATTTTCCTGGTCTTGTACACACACATTTGAATTCTCTTTTTCCACATATTCAATCTTACACAAGTTAGGTAAAAACACGACATCCTTGTGTACCTCTACCTTATGATTATCACTAAAATATATGCGATACCCCTTTACGTTTTCACCATAACCAACAAACATACCTTCTACACTCTTGTTATCCCATTTTAGACGCTTTTCTTTTGGTATATGCACTGATACCTTACAACCAAACTCATGAAAGAAATCCAGGTTAATATCTTTATTATAAAACAACTCATATGGGGATTTATTCTTGACTGGGCTAAGACCTGTTCTATTCAATGTATAACAGGCTGTGTTTACTGCCTCTGCCCAAAAAACTTTGCTCAAACCATAAATCATAGCACGGGCAGCTTCTACCAGTGTTCGCATTTCTCTTTCAGCTCTGCCATTTTGTTGAGGGGTGTACACTACTGAACGTTGATGAATTATACCTTTTTCATCCAGAAAAACTTTCAACTCATTACTCATAAACTCTAAGCCATTGTCTGTTCTCAAAACTTTCACTTTTCTTTCACATTCCCTTTCTACCTTTGCCACAAAATTCTTTATACACACAAAAACTTCAGATTTTCTTTTC
The DNA here is from genome assembly GCA_963669345.1 of Gortyna flavago. Taxonomy (NCBI): domain Eukaryota; kingdom Metazoa; phylum Arthropoda; class Insecta; order Lepidoptera; family Noctuidae; genus Gortyna; species Gortyna flavago. The sequence goes on from OY770142.1 coordinate 7,782,445, forward strand.
ATAAAAAACACAAAACGATAACCCGTACAATCATCTTTAAGCAACAAGAAATACCTTGATTCTCCAATTGAGGCATTCTCCATAGGCCCACAAACATCAGCATGGATCAGATCTAGTTTTTCTACTGCACGACTTTCACTTCTAGGATAAGGTTGTCTATGCTGCTTACCACGCAAACAATTTTCACACATAGTAAGATCACTGTTGTCTGCATAATTAATGTTATTCCTGGTTAATATATTTTTGATTTGAGTTAAATTTTGATGAGACAGTCTATTATGCCAAACTGAGATATTTTCTACTTTTTTAGTTAAATGACAACATGACATTTCAAAAACATTAGAATTGCGTTCCATTTTAGTTAATGGGGCATTAATATACTTAGGATTATCATAAACAAAGTTCATCTTATAAAGCTTACAAGATCTATTTGCTGTTGCACAAACTTCCCCATGTTTATTTATAAATTCACAAACTTTATTATTAGACACTAAACGCATACCCTTGTCCAAAACATATCCTGCAGAAAACAAATTGAATTTTAAGTCTGGAATGTACAACACATTTGACAAAATAGTTCTTATATACGTACAATTATTCCAGGCATACACTACTACATTCCCAACACCATAAACTTCTAAAAGACTGCCATCACCAACCTTTACTTTATTAGAGGAACAAGACTCCTCAATTACGGAATCAAATAAGGTTTTATCACAACACATATGCTCACTAGCTCCAGTGTCCATGTACCAAGTTCCACGTTCTGTACCACTGGTGCTGGAACACATAAATGCATTTACTTCACTGTTCTTTGAATCTTTATTTTCCTTCGTGCTTGTGGTGTTTCCTTTCCTATTCTTTAGCTTGTAGCAATTTTCCATGATGTGACCTCTCTTCTTGCAGTAATTGCACATCCTGGTTTCTTTTTGAGTACTTTTGTTTCTGCACACTTTAGCAATATGTCCTTCTTTACCACAACTATAACATTTCTTTATACTAGCCAATGCCACTATTTCCTTATTTTCAGAACCCAATCTTTCTTCTTCCAACAATAATCTTGATGTCAATTCTCCCAGGTTTTGACTCTCATGTGCAACTGACTCCCACGCAGAACGGAAATGCTTGTACTGTTCCGGCAAACTCATGAGAATCTTAGTCATTGTCATCTTCTCTGACACAGTTTCACCGGCTTGTTTAAGTTTGCTAATTACATCCTCCAATTTAGACAGAAAAACAGACATGGAACTGTCTTCAAACTGTAGCAGGAAAAACTTTTGCTGCAGTAGGTGCACACTGACAACAGACTCTTTATCATAGACTGACCTTAATTTACTCCACATGGAACTAGCAGTTGAACATGTTAACAAATGTGTCAGTGGCCCTGGCTCCATCCTCATAACAATAATCTCCTGAGCTTTTGCATCGTGGCTCCTCCATTCTGTGAGGGCTTTCGCATCTTCTGGCTTAACTCGCTCACCCGTAATAATTTCAAATAATCCCTTGCCTCTTAGAAGAACTTCCGTCTGAAAACGCCAGACCGCCCAATTCTCACCGCCTTTCAATCTCAAACTGTGCTGTGTGCTGTCCATCTTCATAAAACTGGTGACTATTTAATTTATTTCTAGTCACCACGACCACGACGGTTTTTTCATAACCTCAAAATTCTTTACAATACCAATGTTCTTCTCAAAAAAAAAACAATACTTTGGAACTGCGGGTTCTGGGCCCATAACCTGTTGCAAATGGTGGTTATTGAATATAATTAAGAGTCCCAGGTATTATTTGACTTGTTTTAATAATGTAGAAAATAGGACACACAAAAAGAACATGCAAACACAGTGGCGTCGTTGCAGAAAAAGGGAAGAGGAAGTTGGTGTTGTCATGCACCAAACCATATAAAATAATTTTTAACATTGCAATACTCAGTATTTCACAACAATTACTTTAATATGGTTGCTAAGCAATTTATGCTCGTCACAATGCTTATGGTGAATGGTTGTTGAGGAGTTCTCCTGGTTCTTACCAGGAGAACTCCTCAACAATTAACGTCCCAGCATTGGGAAAAGCAATATTTATTAAAAAGTGATGAGCAGTTGACGTTAGGCTATTGTAACTTAGATAAATCACAAACTCTCTCACGAAAAAGTGAAAAAATAAAAACTACAAAGTGTTAGATAACCTTAATTTCGGAAGTCGGTGTCGTTGGTTCTGCATTTTCGTTTATTGACACCGACTTCCGAAAATATAATTTATCACTTTGTAGTTTTTTTTGGAAGTCGGTTGTTTTTTTTGTAAAAAAGTTTTTATCTGATTAGCTCTTACCAGTAGGTATAGTTTGGGAATCAGCGGGATGGAAATGGTTTAAAATGGCTCCTGCAATTTTTAAATCATCCATTACATTTCTAGACCCCGAGACCCTATATTGAAATATTTATTATTTTATTGACATAAATAATTATTCTACTCTGGCCGCGTTCCGAATAGGCTATAATCGCTCACAGCACTCAAATCGTCTCACATGCGTTCCGTATTAGCTCAGCGTATTAGATATTACGATTATGACAGCTGATAGCTGTCAACAATTCGGAACGCTCGTGAACGCACTCACAGTGCTTACTCAATGTCAAACGATATTACAGGAGTATTTCTTTGTGTAAACACCACATTTGTTCTTCAGTTCTTCTTTTTTGGTTAGGTGGCGACTGTCAGCCAGACGCACAATTTCGAAAATGCCACGTTATTTTAATTTAAAGATATGTTGCAACTCCAAACAAAGCACACTGACACATCCTCATCCTCACACACACACACTGTCATTTTTGACAGCGCTCACGGTGATATTATTACAATGCATGTTGGCGTTATCGCAAGGTGGCGCATGTCATGACGTCATCTATGACGATTCACGGGATATCGTAATATATTTGACAGATGAATAGAATCCATATATGTCAAATATGACATTGTCAAGGTGTGTAGCAGTTTTAATTTGGGCTGCCATCAACAAATAAATAATTATATTTTTTATATTTTTTCTCCGAAATGCAGGGGTTTAAAAATATAATTTCGATGGTTCCAAGTTCCATATTTTTGTAACTTTTATTTGGATGTAGTTTGATTCTGGTTAGATTTTTCTCGGAATAAAAAACCAACGTCCATACAAAAAGCGGACATCTCCTTTAGTACTTGACAAACATTTAGATGTCTCTCTTTTCATATGCAGCTCTTGATTAGTTAAAAAGAAACAGAACGCTTTTTGACATTTGTGTGTCGATATGATAGATATTTGTGTAATTATTATTTCTACACTAGAATAAGGCGTCTCTGTTTCTCCTATCTCAATGGGCATCTCCATGCTTCTGCTATCTCAATGAGGTTGACACTTGACATGACATTGACAGCTTGCCACCTTATCTGTCTTGTTGTCAATGTCAAATCAGCGTCAAAAATGTACTCTGTGTCAGCGCCCGGCTGACCACAGAGTACAGCCACGGCTGACGCCTGACTGAGTGACTGAGCTGCTGTGGGCTGTGGTTGGTTGGCGCTCATAAAATTTTTCTTCCTTACGTTGGCGACAGGCGAGATTACGATCACTTTCGCTTATTACACAGAGTACTTTTTAATAGATTAAATTCTTTAGAATTTTCAGGGACGTCGCGTAACGTTGTTCGCCTGTCGTGGCATGGTATTTATTTAGTTTCTGACGAAATAGATGTGCGCGTTCCATTAACAAAGAGCCACGTACACAAATAAGACTTGTTTTACGTAAACAGTGAGACTTTTCTTGCCATAAGCATGTGTAGATATTAATTTTTGTACATAATAGAGTACCAAACTGTAGTGAAAATGGGTATGGAGAAATATAACAATGTGGTAAGTTTCTGCCAGTAAATTCTCAACAATAAAAAAAAAATGTTAGAAACCAATTTATTTATAAGTTCCTGGATAAATGCCTGCTAATTCCTGCTTAAATGTTACAGAAGTTATGAACAAAGATGGTACAAGTTTTACAGAAAAAATAATAAGTACTTACTTACCTACATTGATTAATTACTAGTGGTGGTGGTCGTGTGGTGGTACCTATCTGTGGCTGCCTGTGTTGAATTTAGGTACATTATTTCTCTTTTAACTTTTTCAAAAATGATGTACTTAAATCTATTTAATCATGTTATTTTGTTTGAAATAAGAAGGGGGTACCTAACCCTTTAATAATAATATGCATGAATAAATCCTGGTAATAAATCACTATTCCCTAAAAAAAATGTGTACATAAGATAAAAACAATACATACTTCATTAATTGAATTTTTTTGGTAATGGAATATCTATAAATGTATTATTATATCTATCAGATCTGTAACAATAACTGCTATCATAAGATCACTTAACTTGATTATTTTAATATATTCTATAGATAAGCAATCAAAATAGGGTACCTGTTATTATGATGGAATAGAGAAATGTTTTCTGAAAAACCTGTAAAATATTTTATACAGAATGGCACGGACATTGACGTGCAAAGCGAAACAATTAATTCAGCACATGATTCTAGACCCCTTAGCATAGAAATTTTGGTCAGTGGTTCGTCTTAGGGACAGATTTGAAATTTTATGTTGGTTATTAATAAAAAAATTACCTGTTTCCTAGAAAAATGCAATACCTGTGTGCTAAAAAAAAAATTACCATCCAAAAACTTCAACAGAGGGGGGGGTTCAGAATCATGTAGGCACTGAATCCATGGTGACAGGTTTGTGTGTCCATGACCTGCCACCCTGTATAGTAATTTCTATTTTCAAAATTCTTAGGCTGTACCTTATACATATAACTACTAGCTACGCCCCGCGGTTTCACCCGCATAAGTGTCGATCCAGTAGGAATATTCCTACGGGATCGACACTAAAAAGTAGCCTATATGTTAATCCAGGGTGTCAGCTACCTCCATACCAAATTTTATCAAAATTGGTCCAGCCGTTTGAGCGTGAAGGAGTAACAAACATATAAACATACACTCACAAACTTTCGCCTTTATAATATTAGTGTGATACTATAATTAGCTTCAGAGACAACTTTTCTAAAGAACTTTACCTTGCTTACATAAAACTTGTTTAATGAAAATCGTTATTTCTATTTTCCTGCTCTTTATTCTCTGCTCTATTTATAGTTTAATCTGTAACCATACCTACTCCTTATCAGCATAATATTGTCCAAATCTGTAGAAAATTTCGCCTTTGCCATTGAATAACATCAACGATGTCAAAAAAAAAAACATTAAAACTAGGAAGTGGAGATGAAGTTCGACAATTACATTTTAGCATTGACATATATATTTAACAGCCAGCAGACTGCCTACTTTAAAGTTAAATCGATCATTGTTGTTTAGCATGCTACTTGCTCTCAAGTCAAATGCTGAGGGGGTTTTTGCGCCACTTTTTCCCAGCTAAAGCACTAGGAAGTGGTGAAAGGCGGGCGTTTTGGGGGACTGTCTTATGTAATTTTAACGTTCACAAAGTGCTGATTCTCAGCCTAGTTTGAATAAATGTCTTTTGTTTCAATAAACATCTCTAACAATAAATGCGTAGATCGCGAATTTTCGAGCCTTCCACAGTTAGTCCTTCTCTCCCTGCATAGCCGATTTTAAAGGCCCTTCATAAAATCTTTGTTCTTTTTCTAGGATGGCAAGCCGTCCGAGTACCTCTTCCCCCCGGAGATACTGAAGCGGCTGGACTTCGACAAAAGCCCGGCCACATTCAAGCCTAAGATTAGCGCGTCCAGTCCCGGCGAGGACTGGATAGTCGTAAGGCCGCTGCAGCGCTCAGATTACGATAAGGACTTCCTGCAGTTGCTTGGACAGCTGACCAGCGTCGGAAATGTTTCGCGGAAGCAGTTTGATGGTAAGTGACGATAATCAGGTGAGAGTTACCACCGTGCGCAAAAATATGCGCTTAGAGGTGGAGTTAATACCATACTGCAGAGCAGTGTGGGCCCCTTTCATATATCTATGGGTGGCCCAGTGGTTTCGGCCCCGACTCACGAACTCGCTTCGTGAGTTTGAACCTAGGCAGGGACTTTACTTTGTGTATTTAATTTCATCACCATTGTTCTCAAAACGGTGAAGGAAAACATCGTGAGGAAACCGGCATGTCATAGAGCCAAAAATTCAAAGTTATAATATATCTTTGAATTTTTTTGGGTTGGTAGATGTCAAATATTATGTGACATCTACCAACCCGCATTGGGCCCGCGTGGTGAATGGCCCACTCTCTCTCACAGAGACGAGGCCTGTGTCCCAGCAGTGGGAGCAGTGGGATATAGGCTGATTATGATGTACCATACCAAGAGCTGTCATCAATCAACCCATCACAAAAATTGAACGCGCCCCAGAAATCCTTCGATTTGATGAGCCATACTATACTATCTCGAAAACCTAACAGCTACTTAGAGTGCTATAAACAATGTATGAACTACTTTTCTCTCTGGTCTGTCTACACGATTTCTAACTGAACTACATATAATTCCGCCCCTGAAAATGCAGAGTAATATGTCACAAGGCATTTATTAAAAATAGCATTGCTCCAATTAAATTATCGTAATCTGCATCAAAATATTGTTGCACGTAACTACTGAGCATGGCCAATGTAACAAAAATGCAAAAACTACGCAATCTCTTTGAAAAGTCGTTACCTACCTAAACTAGTTTCAAGGTACGCAATACTTCTTAAATGCCACCGAGCGTATACTTATTACGATATAGTGTTAATTATATTTGCAATATAGACACAGCCGACACGGGCGTACTGCTATCTTAAATTGTCTCCATGATACGTTAAAATCCAGACCTTAGTGGAAACCTCTGACCTCCAGGCCCTAAGATACAGTTAGCCTGTTTCCTAAAGAGATCGGAAGCAGGCAGTGGCCTACTGTTTTTCTTACAAACCTAGGGCTAGGTAGAGCGCGGTCTCAAAACAACCTGTATCCAGGCGCGGTCCGAGGGGCCATGACCCCCCCCCCCCCCAATCATTCAAGCTGTCGGTATTCTGAATGATTTACTTGCCTAACTAACTTAACACTGGACTTGAGCCATGAAAACCCCGATGGGCATTTCAAAAAGATTAAGAACATAGGCAGACGTGGGGACTACCGACTGAAGAAAAAAAAATTTAACTATGAAATCACACACAGTCAATTATTTAACGCGCCTAAAAAGTTTTTCTTTTAAAAAGCCTGTTATAAAATATAGAAACTAGGATGCAAGAGCGAGCGAAGCAAACTCGGGATATTGGGCACCCAGGTCGTACGTAAGGTTCGAAAGGCTTAGGTTAAGGTCAGATTCCAACCTAAACTGCTGTAAATCGAGTTTAAGCTTTTCGTCATAATTCGATAAAGTAAGTTCTCTTTTTGTATGATTTTGGTTAAAAGAAAACAAAACTATTCAAGGTGGGGTGCTAAAATTTTCAGGCTCGCTACGCTCGCTCTTGTAATCTACATTCTGTTGATTTTTGAGTTTTTCTTCATAAGTCGACAACTTTTGGAATGATCGAAAGAAAATCGAACCTACATGAGTGTGCAAAATTTTCGAGCTCGCTTCGCTTGCTCTTGCATTTTATGTTCTGATAGTTGCTTGGGCTTGCCTGCTTAAGTCGACAATGTAACTCCTATTTCTGCTTGAAAATATAAAACAAAACCTAACCAAACAGATGCGGGTTGTTAAAATTTTCGAGCTCGCTACGCTCGCTCACTCCACCCTACATAGACCACGTTCTAATACATACGACCAATTTGGCAGCATTATTTAGGCAGGGGTGTACCTTCATATAGTACTCACACCCACATTTCGCCATTTATTAAGTGAAATGTCATAGGGGGCGAGCCTACTGCCGCCAACCAGGCATAAATCCAGACTCCAGGCAGGTTCTGTAAAATTTTTGATGGAAAAACCCAATAACACTTTACCCGACCTAGGAATGCGCATGAAACTACATTCCAATAGCCCCTATGTAATGTTCATAAAAATGTTTAATAAACTAACATGCAATAAAGGATGAAACCAGCGGTACGACATTTATACTTAATTATAGGCTCAAGCAAATATTAATTAAAAAAGCATACTACACGATAAACGAATACATACATGATAAAAAAAACTATTGAACACAAGTAGACACCACACACAGTTAGTCGTATAGACACACTCATACATACATAGATATATATTATAATATGAAAGATGTATGTTTAATTAACCTTAATAATTATGATGCAAGTACCACAACCTACAACAGGCTGATCTCGTTAAATAAAATGTTATACTTATTTAATGTTAAGCATATTTAAAAAATTGCTTATTGTTAATTTGTGTCCTAAATTTATTTTAATTTTAAGAATTAATTTTTATAAGGTTTGCACAGGGCACACTACAGGGTCCATAATTGTATCTTAGCTTTAAGCCATTGTAACACCTCTACAACATTCATCATCTGCCTAGCCTTTTCCCAATATGTTGGGGTCGGCTTCCAATCTAACCGGATGCAGCTGAATACCAGTATTTTACATGGAGCGACTGCCTATCTGACCTCCACAACCCAGTTACTGGGTAATACGATACCCATTGGTAAGACTGGTTGTCAGACTTTCGGGCTTCTGACTACCCGTAACGACTGTCAAAGATCTGTAAATGACAGCCGGGACCAACAGCTTAACGTGCTTTCCGAGGCACGGAGGGGTCTCGTTATGTAAAGATGGTCACCCATCCACAGACCAACCGCGGCAAGCGTAGCTTAACCTGACCGATCGACCTGTGCGGCTGTTATTATTTAGCCACAGGCCCCTCCAACATTCCAACGCCTCTACAACATTATGGAATGCAAATAAATATGAATATGAATCGAACCCAGCTTGGACCTCATGGTCAGTAGTAACGCTTGCTACCACTCGACCAACGAGGAGATATACGTCCCTTAAAATATTCCTTGGCACCCATCGTGACCCCCCCCCCCCCCCCCAAATCATGGGCTGCGACTGCGCCTGCCTGTATCATGCTGGCACGCCTGGCTGTATGCTGTATCTAAATAAACGACTTTGAAATTGAAAGTACGCAAGGGCACATGGATTAATTTATTATTGTTGTTCTGCAAAGCTATCTTATAAAAATCTTGATTGATAATTACGTAACGGAGCCAAACGCAAGAGTCGTAGTAATAAAATTCGTTCTCAGTATTGTGATGTCCTAGTAAACTGGTTACATTGGTATGCGAAACTTATTGGCATTTAAGTATACGACCTTGGCGAAACCTGCGTAATGATAATGACCTTTCTAAATGTTTCGAGTTCCTGATCTTTATTTACAACGTTGAAAACTTAAGCGAGTTAGCATGAGCATAAATTCAGCCTATAATGTTCCCACTGCTGGGACACAGGCCTCCTCTCTGTGAGATGAGGCCGTAATCCACCACGCGGGCCCAGTGCAGGTGGGTGGATGTCATGTCTTCGAATTTTTAGTCCTAGGCCATGTCAGTTTCCTCACGATGTTTTCTTTCACCGTTTCTACTGGGCCACCACTGCTCTCGAATTAAGCGAATATAGCACCGCTATTTGGGCGAATGAGGCTTATTTTTCCGTAAGTATTTCCAAAGTTATTGAAAATGAATACGGTCGTTAATGTCATACTTAGCTTTATTATGTAAAGTATTAGAAGAGGAATAAAAATACTTAAATAATATGAAAAGAACAATAAGAAACAGACCAAAACATGAGTAGAAAATGCAGTTGTGTGTAGGGCAACCGAAATACCTTAGACTCGAATGCTTGATTACCCACAAATGTTATTATTCAGAGAAAACTGCAAAATTATAAGCTACTTTAGAATTATTTTGCATATTACCTCGCATTATAGGTACATTATGAGAGAGTCGGAAAAAATACCTTGCGTGGTTCTGTGATTTGTTAGACAGAGTAAGGGCCTGTTCACACGTACCATAACCACACTACATCGCAGCGAAAGTGGACAAATAGTCAAGTGGTTACGTTAATTTTCATACATATTAGCGCCCGACCATGTGTTGTCATTTTAGTATGTTTGCGGTACGTGTGATCGGGCCCTTACACTTTGTGAAATAACTATATTTCTAAGCTAACGAATTTTGCAGAGCGGTTCACGAATATGAAGCAGTCAGGCGGATACTACGTCACAGTCATCGAAGACACACGTATATCGAAGCTGATCGGAGCCGCCACCCTTACCATCGAACAGAAGTTCATACATAACTGCTCTGTGGTACGTTATCATATGCTTTGTTACCTATGTTTTAAGGCTTTAAGTCCTGTGCAAATTGCAAAGTTGAAAATATATCACGAGATTAATGAGCTAATCCCGTTTATGTGTAAAACTATACTCTTTGTAGATGCTTTTTGGAAATAACTGGAAAAGATTTCTGAATATTACCCGTCTACACCAGTTTTGGATTCCTCTGCCACTTGTCACGTAATGCCTAAACAAGTTTTCGTAATGAAATTGGAACTATTCTTACAGTAACAAGTTTTTAGTTCAAATATAGCATTGTAACCTTTAGAATATACTTACCTATTTATTTCAGCGAGGACGTTTAGAAGATGTGGTTGTCAATGATACTTACAGAGGAAAGCAGTTGGGAAAATTGTAAGTATTCGTCACTTCTGTACAATTAAATTCTTAAGAAAATAGTACTACATTACGACATGTTATTTCACTAGTCGTCAAATAAGGCTAGGGGCCAAATCTATACGACGTCGGTTAGTCTTTGGTACAAAATTAGCAATTGGCAAACGAGCATTACTTTCCTTTTCGATAAAGGGGGTAATATAATGTAGCTGTAAGATCTTACTAACATAACAACAATCATCTGCCTAGCCTTTTCCCAACAATGTTGGGGTCGGCTTCCAGTCTAACCGGATACAGCTGAATACCAGTATTTTACATGAAGCGACTGCCTATCTGACCTCCACAACCCGTTTACTGGTTGATAAAATACCCCTTGGTAAGACTGGTTGTCAGACTTTCAGGCTTTTGACGATCCGTAACGACTGTCAAAGATCCACGAATGACAGCCGGGATCAACAGGGGTCTTTATAAAGATGGTCACCCATCCACGAACCAACCGCGGCAAGCGTAGCTTAGTACCTATTGTGTCCCACTGCTGGGCAAAGGTCCCCCTTTTTACTTTCCGAACCTCCCTGTCTTGTGCGATCTCTGGCCATATTGGCCCTGCAAACGTTATCAGACCGTCACATCACCTTCACCATTTCTGAAATGAATGTTTTTATTATTATTTACTAGCAGCGCCCCGCGGTTTCACCCGCATAAGTGTCGATCCTGTGGGAATATCGGGATAAAAAGTATCCTATGTGTTAATCCTCGTTAAAAATTATCCGTGTGCCAAATTTCATACAAATCCGTTTAGCCGTTTGTGCGTGAAGAAGTAACAAACATACAAACTCACTCACAAACTTTCGCCTTTATAATATTAGTGTGAAGTGTGATTTTAATATCATGCGGGTTTGAACTTCGGTAAAATACGATTTAAATATCCCAAGTTCATATCAGTTTATCAAACCGTGAGGGCTTCCTAATTAATTTCTAATGTGTTATTTCCAGAATCGTCGTGACAGTATCCCTACTCGCCCAAGAGTTGGGATGTTACAAAATGTCACTGGACTGCAAAGACAAACTGATCAAGTTCTACGAGACCCTGGGCTATAAGGCAGAACCCGGAAACTCTAACGCTATGAACATGCGGTATGTCACTACATATTTATAAACAAATAATTAATATGTGTATCTAATAAGCATGTTTTTTTCAAGTTGACGTCTCAATGTTGTTGTGTCACGTAAAGAGCGAATGAGGTTAGAATACAAATAACATTAATACGGCTGTACTAAACACTAACTTAGTAAGCAGGCAGGGTCATAAAACGTGGGAGGGAGACAACACTAGACTCAGAGGTTTTAGAAAACTCGTACTTCATATTTACTTTTCTACTCACACGTTTTATGACCGCGAAAGCCGCGAGGCTTGGCGTTCAGTAGGTATAATAATTTTGCGGTGTGATGTATTTTTTTGATAAATAATTATTTGTAAGACTGTCTTTCTAAATAAACTTTATCCTTTAATTTGCAGGTTCGAGGATCCCTCTTGACAATTAGCCGCTGGGACATCCGACCTGCGCTCTAAACTGTAAGTACGCACAAGAGGCCGAGCAGACATCACGGCACTTCCAGCCAACACCCATCATTCCATCTCTATGTACGGAAAATATGTCACCGAGTCTTTGAAGACAGACATACACCCAAAGATTTAAATCGTTAGATGTGCCCTCGCGGTACTTAGGTCGCGCGTACTTATATGTGCTTATATCCCGCATGGAACGATAGATCAGATACGATTGTCAGTATGGGTGAGCGAGACAATACTATACTATTTAAATATCATTGTCTACGAAACAGAAACATGACCATCTTTTGACGCGGTCGGGAAAATGTAACGATTTAAATCTTAAAGTTAAAACCCGGGTTCTGAAAGGCCTATCAGATCTCTTGATGTTAGCAGCTGTGATTAGTTGACGGAAATATGGCTAAGCGCGCAGTCGCGCACCACGAAATTTAATCGATGCAGAAAATAATCGCCAATATAATAAGAGTCCAAGCACTGCGTTTAAAAAATCGCTTGAGAATTCGCTGGTAAAATGCGTTTGCAATTTTATTTCGAATGAAAAATGCGAATTATTCGATTTAAAAAAATCGCATCCGAATGCACGCTTAGCCTTAACAACTGCCAATCAAAGTAATTTACAGGAGGTTTAAAAACAGAACATTTGAGTAGGCTTTCAGAGTCTGGAGGTAGGATAATATTTGCATTCTGTGTACTGATTTGCATAATTAAAATTCGGTGAACCAAGGTTTTGCATTGGTTGTCTTTTAATGTACTACTGAGGACTATGTTTTGATAGATTCGTTCATTTGTGGGTGCGGCGCTGTGTTTGAGTAAAGATATAGTAAATGTGTGTAGTCTGTAGCGCTATTTTTAAACAAAAGCAATGCTTTTTCAAAAGTAAATGCGATATACTTATAAAATGCCCGCACGCGCAAATGATTGAACCCCGTTTTCTGAAAACCAATTTACTTTTTGTCAAATTCCATCTCAACCTATCTGATTCGTTATGGATATTTTGACAAATCAATCATTGCTGCTACCTTAATATATAAAAAAACTGTCCTAATCGGGAACAAGAACAAGCTTTAAGAAAACGGGCGGTGAATCTATAAATACGATTTCGGATTGTTTTTTTTTTTCTATTTGTAATGTTGTTGACTTAGGGCGTTTACACATGGCGCCGCAACGGCAGCGTTTTTCGCCGCTGTGGTATTAAAATCTATCAAAACTCACCGCTGCCGCCGCGGCGTCATGTGTAAGGGTTCATACAAATCCAAGGGTAACTAATACAGCGGCACCGCGGCGGCGGCGGTGCCACTGCAGATGTGTAAACGGCCTTATTGTTTGCAGTTATAAAAGCACTTTTCATTTTTACTCACTTGCATCACGCTTTCTGATCATTTAAGGCACAGCGCAGACCAAAGAGCAGATTACCATTCAATAATAAACCTTGCTACTAGTGTTCATAAAGTGCAAAGTTGAACAAATATTGATGCACACATCAAACGGGTCTTTGGGCGTCCTAATTTGTACTTTAAAACTATGAAAATAAGGTTTATAATTTATTATCATAAAATTCCTCCTTTTTGGTACGCGCGAAGCCTAATGGATCTTGTTGTGGTTTCTGTTTGGTCGTTCGTGTGATCACGGTCGCAGGGTCAATTCTTCTATCCATCAAAAGTTGATATCACCTTGAGTGGTGATACCTCCATTTAATGGGGTGACCAATTGATTATGGATATCCTAGCACATAGTGTTTAGACATAGTTTATCATCAAATCGGGCATGTAAAGACCTTTTTTTATATATTTGTTGGAGTAGCTTTCATGCTTAACATTAAAATTATTGTTTTGCTTTTTATTTTTTTTTAATAGAAAAGCTAAAATACTAACGTTTGTTTTAATTATGTTGCCAATTAATAGTTACGCTAGATTAGGCTCCATTTTGTATAAAACCTAGTCAGGTTAAGGGTAATAAATGCCGAAGATGCCTCACTGCGACCTCGCGATCGCAGTTTAGTTCGCTACGTCGATGTCACCTCCATGTAAAACAAATGCATGCTTACTTGCATCGAGGTAAACCGCCAAGCAGCCCGCGATGCATCGCAGTGAGGCATCTTCGGAATGTAATAACCCTGTGTTAGATATAAACTACGATAACATGGCGCGCCCCTCCAAAATTCAAAACGTTTGAAAGTATTTACAATGCACCACCAAGATTCACAACGCATGTGTGCGTAATGAGACGGCCGTCAAACAAAAACTTACAACTACATACAAACTCCTTCGTAAGGATGTCACTACACACATCGAAATAGTAATTTGGAGGGGCGCGCCATGTTATCGTAGTTTATCTCTACTTTAACAAAATGACTGGCTAGGTTTTCATATGTACATAGTTGATTATATTGCCATGCAAGTATGTACTTAAAATATGTAAGTATACTTATAAGAGATTACTATTTTTGTAACTAACAATTGTGTTAAAATTTTGCATCATTAAACCATTATTGCTTCATGTTTTAGTTTTATTTCAAAGCATCGTGTAGGTTGTTTTAGTGGGATTATCCATACTAATATTATAAATGCGAAAGTACGTCTGTCTGTTACCTCTTCACGCTTAAACCGCTGAACCGATTTAGATGATATTTGGTATAGAGATAAACTTTGAGTCCCGGGAAAGGACATAGGGTAGTTTTTATCTCGATATTCCCACGGAAAACTTATGCGGGTGAAACCGCGGGGCGTTGCTAGTAATGAAAAAAAAAAAACAAAAGTAGCCATTTTACATGTTTTATTTACAGAAGTGTAAATTTAGCGGATATAATAAGAATTTCGTTTACCACAGATTCAATTGGGTGTCAATTCGTATTCGCAAAAGGCTGGTTTTATAACCTCACCTGCTTTGTAGCCTCAGAAGCAAACACTTTCCTAAACAAAGTTATCTCAAGATATTTCAAGTTTATAATATTAACCAGTAAAATAAAACTGTCTAAGAATACGTCCCTAATTTCAACAATCTCAGTAATATTCCCATTCTATTACACTATACTTTCTCACATTATCATTCTCCTGCTTTTATCCCAATTTATTTAGAGTCGGCGCAACATGACATGACCGTCTTTTTCTCCCATACTTCTCTATTAATTATTTAGTATTTTTATTTATAAAATCAATACGTAGAAACTTTACGTGTTAGTACCGAGATATCTGCTTATACGTCAAATTATCATGAAGATTGAGAAGAAATACAAGTTAGGACTATTTATCAGCCAAGTACTGATTTATAGTTGTTTTTCTTATACTTCGGGGTAATTGTGTAACACTAACAGTAGCAATGGCTTTCATTTTGACAGTTCAACGACATTAATTGCGTTATTTACGTTGTTGTGCAGACAAATTTTTCGAACAAATTAAGAGTAAACTAGTCGCGAGCTCGAACTCACTGGTGGTCATGGCTAAAAATCACGCTGTCTCACCTAGCTTCGTGTCTGACAGAGCTAGTGTCAGTGATGAGCAGTTAGACGCTAGTCCAGATACGCAACGTCTAGTTCTCATGCACAGAAACAAAGTTCTGAACCGATAGGCGCGTAAAAAAAATCGAAAAGTGCTTTGGAAAATCTAGTTTTATGAAAAAATCACTGCATAAATCAATTTTAAATAAAGTTTATTGAACTTTCCGATAACTGAGCTTTGTCGGTACGGTTTTGGTTTTGAAGATTTTACAGTTCATTTATTACTTATTTACACCCAAAGTTACGTTAAAAATAGCAAGAAAAACGAATCCTTGTTGGCTCATAACTTTTTATTTTACTGTTCTGTTTCCGTACAGACACAATTAATAATAAGTCAAAACGATATCATGTTTAACTTTGGATGCATAATGTCAAACAGTGGAGTAATACTCTCCAGAAATTTGTATGGAAAAAATATCGACTAGTGGCGCCTTAAGCAATGCATTAGCAATACCCTTCAAAATTATTCAGATTGTGTTACGCAATGAGAGTGCAGTTCATCACAAGTTCAATACTTGAATATTATAGCATAATTACGAACAACTTCGAAGGAGAGTCCTGGTGCGTGTTCAAGCAGTAATGTAGTTTGTGCAGATATAAAACTGATAAAAGTTTTATATATATTTCTTTGGATATTATTAAACATGCTGAATAGATTGGAATGTAAGGGATATTAGGAAAGATAGTGTAAAACTCGATGAAAGACTTAATTGTATTACATTTGACAAAATACACAAATAAGTACAATAAAATTTAGAATGCGAAATACAATACATAAAAACCATAGACCGGTTCAGTCTGATACTTCATATTATATACATCATATTTATTTCATAATATACGTTTAATAATACACATAAAATAGCGTTTCCTATCCATACGAGTGGTGTCGGAAATTATCGTATACTTGAAATTGTAAGATGTGATAACATTCTGTTGTGATATATTTTATGCTAAGTTTAGCATTATTCTAACTACTTTCGAAAGTGGAGACAAGTGATGAATGACTTGTGTGTGTAGTACCTATATATACTCACTCACTTTATTCATTTACTGTGCCCTTTCACACGCTGACTTCGGTACCCCGTGGTAGCTGTACCACGGCGTTACTGAAGCCCCTTACTAATAAATGTTGTTTATAGTCTGTACAGTTACACAACGCTTTGCTTCTTCTTTCGAAAGTCAAATTACTTACTGACGACTGAAAAAGAGAAATCGGTGTGTAACTATTCATCTGATATAATACGTTTATCAGTAAGGAGGTATGTAAGTATGCCAGGTTTCACACGTACTGACTACCAGCTCAATGTGCCCGGACACTTAGGCCGTATACACATTATGCCGTAGCTGCAGTGCAGTGGGACCGCCGCCGCGGTACCGCTGCATTAGTCGCCCTTGGATTTGTATGGACCCTCACACATGGCACCGCCGCGGCGGCGGCGAGTTTTGAAAAGTCATGATACTGCGGCGGCGAAAAACGCTGCCGTTGCGGCGCCATGTGTAAACGCTCTTAGGGTTACCATCAGCCGTACCGTGTGAAAAGGCACTTAGCCTAGCTACCAATTTCAAGTACCGGGATAACCAATAAAAACGCACACTCGCCATACAAGCACTTACATCAAATTGACACCCTCATTTGCCGATTGCACAAATCCCATACCACAGGAAAAGAAGCATTTTAATATCTGTACATTTATTTGAATATCATACGCAAGGTTACAAGCTAGAGGAAAACATGGCAATCGATTATGTATCATCGAATTTTAATAGTGACGTGTATATCGACAACTAGGGATGTCCCAAAATTAATAAGCTGTCGATTTAATCACGTGACTATATCCAAGTTGTAAAATTTATTATTATATCTCGATATAATTAAAAAATCACCACTTTAGGTCAAAAATCTCGTTCAGCGTTACGATTGTCTCGCTACGTACAATTTGAAAATATTACTTTATGCCTTATTGGCGTCTAGTCTCACTTGAGCGCTCTATATTTGGTGCATAACAATTTACAATACTTGTTCCCTAATATCGACCAATCAGAACACTATGATGACGTCACTCACAAACGATTGAATGGAATTACTTTTTTTTTATATTTAAGGCTGTGCCCACACCTAGCGATCTACGGGCGTTTGATTTATCTGTTAATTTTACACCACTTTCATGAATAAAATATCATATGTGTGCGCAGAGTCAAGTAGATACGATAATCGTTACAAGCGAGATATATCGCAGGGGTTCGATGCAGTGAACTTGACAAAACAAATATGAATACTCATTTATTTTGAATAGTTTAATGTTCGTGATAAAGAGGCGTATTTATAACATCTCGATCGTCGAAGCAGTCCTTTTGTATCATTATAAAAAACAGTTCGCCGAACTTTTGATTCACAGTTTATCACTAAATGGAGTACAATAATCAAAAAAGGTATTTTATCAGAAATCTGTAGACACTATTACTATAATATAGCATTCATAATATTCAGTAATCTGTTAGATATGTGAATAATACAATTTGAATGTATGTAAAATATTAACTATACTTAAGAAAATGTATTTAAAAATAACGCAAAACTTACTTCTATAAAAATGCAAATTTTAAACAAAATCCATTATCATATTGCTATAGGAAAATAATATCTGTAGACGATTTTAAGGAGTCTGCATCAGTTTAGCTTATTAATTTTTACTAATAATTACGTTTTTTTTTTAAAACGTAATCTGTTTCTTAGTGATAAAATTAATTCACTTAATTGATTTCATTGGACATTTACAAGCCAAGATCCGACAAGTATAATATAAATATACCAAGAATCGAGATATATGATAGGAATGTTTGGAGCAGGGAAGGCCACTTTTTAGCTACGCGAAGCGTGGGCAGGGCAATCAGGACTACATTTGATTATTAAAAGAACCAGAAGGCTCTTACTTAAGAATCAAATTGGGTCAATGTTGTTTATAAGCCTCTTATTCTGGCACTTATGCTACCGGTAAGATTCAGTCCAAAGCTAGAGGTACCGCTGTAGTTTTTTAACCGGTTGAATGCCGTAATTACAGAAACAATTGTAAAGCCATTGTGTCGATCGTGGTTCCACGTTCACGATACGAAGGGTTAAAGTCCTGTCTTTGTCTGCAAAACCGCAATCCTGACACCTTTTATACTTTTGTGTGCCATCCCTATTCCAAGACATAGGCCCACAAAAATAAAGACTAATAGAATGCCATAGTGTCACTGGTCTAGAGCCCAGAATAACGCCAACTCCCCAGCTAAACACCTATTAAGACGACGTTCAAAAAAGTATTTTTGAAAAAGTCCCAATTTCAAAAGATTATTTGGAATATCGTTCACCGTGTAGTCATGTGTCCGTCGCTTGCGTAGATGAACTAAAATGGCGGCGGAGCGGTGGTGATCTTAGTGCCCAGTTTCATAGGTCCTTGACCACGAGCTGAACGACGAGCTTCCATCTCTCTCTGCCTCTGAAGCTTTCTCTCTTCTCTCTTTCTTCGCATCTCGTCCATTTTTGAGGCGTTGTTTTCTGTGAAATTAGGTACGTTCATAAAACACGTTATTTTTGCACCATCATTAATACGTGTTACATTAAACATTTGTGTTGGGTATTCTTTAGACAATTTTTTAGGAGAAAACAAAAATAAATTGGAATGCGGTTGACTTTTTGCAAGTATAATTTGTCCTCAAAAGCAGTAAAAGCCGTGAAAAACTAACTAGGTAATTGAGAAACAAAAAATGCAGCCTCGATGCACGACTAATAACAAATGAAGCTCAAATGTGATCAATTTAAATACCAATATTCAGCCACTCTGCTTAGGCTATTTTGAGTTGACACCGTGACGCCCTGACTACTTGTTACTTGACCCGCGTTCTTCCTAGGAAAAGCAGTTAGAATGGAATCCGAAACATAGACAGACCAAAAGAGTTTCATGCCGTTGTGGAAAGATTACCAAGTCAGCAAGGGTGATAGTCTAGGACTGACTGCTTTGGTCGCGCCGGAAGGTGAACTCAAGAATCGTCACTCTCAAGGATCCTTCAATGGACCCACACTTTTATCACAGATAATAATATAATACTTTTATACATGTCACCACATAATTATGAACATCTTTAGTTTATAATCTATCTCGCGAGATTATAAAATTGATAAATTGTGAACTGCAACAAAACGCATTATTTTTCGATAGTTTATAATCTATTCATGGCAAATCGACAAATTGTGAACTGACTTGCATGCGACGGATCTCATCTTGCGCTAATAGTATAGCCAAGTAACTGCGACCAAATTGGAAGTAGCAGTTGGTCAAACCTAACCCATTTGGTCGGGGTGGCCTGGCTTAGTTGCTGCGACCAATTCGGCTATCGCCAAGACCGACAAATCAGGGACGGTTTACAATTTAATGGATGATGAAATCGGACAGATTGTGAACCCTGTCGGTAAGAGCAGGTTCTTTCACAATTTGACGGTTGACATGGATAGAATATAAACTATCGAAACGTATACGTTAGGTATATAGTAAGCGGTATGGTGTAGTTTACAATTTATCGACATTTTACTTTAATTTCGAAAGATAAATAATAAACTAACGGTGTTCACAATCATACAGTGACATACATAATACATACACCGATTTTATATGTGAAAAGACCATTTATAAAGGTCTGATGGTTCTATCTTGCAGCCGTCACGCGGGTAAGACCAAAACAAAAGACATGTGTATGCAGCAAATGGTATTCCTGCCTATCCTAATAGGAAATAAGCGAGAGTTTGCATACCGTCAACATTCTCCTCTATAGGTTCAAACTCGCTATCTTCCCAGCCGCCGAGAGAGTCGTTGCTATTTTGGTGCGATGTCAGCGCTGTAGGCCTGTGTTCTAAGCGGCCGCCTCGCACGTACGTAGCGTTCGCGTTGTTGAACACCGGATCCGTCCATTGGGTGTTGTTCCACGTTTCTGATGGACTCGCTAGCTCGGATTCTGCTAACTGTGTTGAGGATATGGGTTAAGATTATATTATACAGTAGAAAATGACTTATAGGACTAGGCAATCGGACGCACCAAAATTGTATATTGACCTGTGATTTATTCATTTCATTGGTGTTCAGCAAATCAGTTAATTAATGTCTGTTCCAAAAGCATCCGATGAATGTGCAAACAAAGTGTATATCAGGTTTAATTCTTACGCAATCACTCTTTAAAAGAAATCATCAACGGAGACGTTGCCTGAGGTAGCTGTGCGGTGCGGGAGGGGAGATCGTTGTCACAAGTTGACGAATCACTGAGCTCTCGCATCACGTCACCACGTCCCCTCCCGCACCGCGCTGCTACCTCAGGCAACGTCTCAGTTAAGCGGTCGGCCTATAGAAGGTTTCAACTTTATATCTCATCAGTCATCACTTTTCCAACAATTATTGTTGGAATTACATTGTTTAATTGTGAATCATCTACGAAAATTGAGGTTTTAAAATTACCCTCAGTTGTCAAATACAAAACATCTTTAAGGTGATGTTAAATTAGAATTTCGGATTTAAGTATATAAATAATCAAATCGAAGTATGCATTTTGTATGTGGCACTACAAATAGGCATCAGACAGATGTATTTGTTTACATTTTCATCAGGTACTTTTAAAACAGACTATAAACTCGACAGTTTAGTAGTGTACTCACGGGTTGTTCCTGCAACTCGCCCCACTCTTCGTTGTCCCAATCGTCCTCGCACAGAGCGGCGAGCGCGGGCGTCGCATGCGCACTGCCGCTGCTTGGTGGCGACTTTACGCTTGCGCCAGTACCTAACGTAAATAAACACATACTTTTATCAGAACTATAATGAGGAAATTGTAAACCATTTTTTTCCTTAAAACTTACCATTTATCTTAAATAAAGTAAAACACCACATTTGCGAAACTATAGAACCTAAGCATGTAATCGTAATTGAATACTTTTAACAGCTCGTTAGAATTTCGCTTAAAGTTTCTTAAGTTACCCATATGCCATATTACGTAGATTTATGTTCATTATAAAACTTAACAACCATGAAATTAGGCATACTCTAACCTTTATATAGTAACATAAGATTCATTCATTGGTTTCAGATTGCCAACACAAAGCTGTGAATATCAAGAAAATTTGTGATAATCTTAATCTTAATATATATAAATTACGTGTCACGATGTTTGTCCGCGATGGACTCCTAAACTACTTAACCGATTTTAATCAAATTTGTACACCGTGTGCAGTTTGATCCAACTTGAAAGATAGGATAGAAAAAAAAATTATAAAAACGTTAGCCACAGCAACGGGTCAGCTAGTATAAGATTGATAATGTAAGCAAACTGCTTTCGAACTTGTTTTATTAACCAGTGTGTATGGTAATATTATCAGTACCTATACATCTAGAATTTTAATTATTTATAAAATAATACAAAATTTATAAAATACATGACATATTTACAGTAAGTATTCTTGAAAATAATCACTTTCTAGGGAATATTCAAATTGTAAAAGGTAACTAACTTGTTGTGTGTTGTGTCGTAATCTTTATACTTTCACCGTACGGCTACGTGCAAACGTAGTATTTGTGACTGATGATGAATAAAATAAAGAATATCTAAATAAATTGTGTACATCTCTATAATTTTTTAATATGGTTTCCGACCGTTACGTCATGTTTAAAGGGAATCGTTCAATGAGCATACCTGCGCTGGAGTCGATCTCTCCCCAAGCCGCCATGTCCCAATGGTCTGGGTCGTAATCGGAAGCAGACTCGCTGTGTTCCAGTGACGTCATTGACGTGACCGATGACGTCGTCGTTGACATACTGCTTGATGATGGTTGCTCTGTGAGAAAAGGGAATATTACAAATCTTTTCTATATAAATTAAGGGTTTGTAACGTTGCTATTTTCGACGTAAGCTGTTGGTACTCTGAAAAACTGCTTGCCTATGCTCACAGAGCCTATATTTATGGGTCAACGCAGAACGACGGAGTAACTAATTCTATAACAACTGAAAGTCGATTTTATTTACTATGGCCTACGGCTGAAATTTCCGCCGCTTTGATTTTCAGCCTTTCCGTCGGTCTGCGCTATAAGAAAAAAGTGCTCTATAAAGTAAATACTCAACATTCTAAAGAGACATCTGCATCATGGAAGGTGAGAGTGCGTAAGTACTTGCGCTTTGGTAAGTTATTATGACATAAAGTGAGAATGTCACCTGACATTTAAGACCGGTGCAGCGGTGTCTAAATATTATCAGTATTTTGTGTAAAATTTTTGAAAAAAGTGTCAAATCTTACCGAGAGAGCCAGGTTTAGAGAGCACAGATTTCGTATGCGACACACGAGCGGTGTCGGAGTGCGAGCGGTAGAACTTAGCGGTTACTGCCGTCACCGCCCAGCCCGCCCATGTCGCCGCCGCGTTGCTGAGGGACGGCGTCGCTGTGTGTACGTCCGCCTCTGTAAAATAAATGACGGTGAGTATGAGTACGAAAAGAAGGGGTACTGTTAACGAACGTGACGTAGGCACGATGCGCTAAAGGTTGCGAGAATGTTGCGCAAACGCCCAGTTTGAACATGGTTCACTATTAGCACAAACTTGAAGCATTCGACGCCTCAGAAATATCACAGGAAGTTTAGGACATTTTATTTGTATGGGACGTTCTGTATAATGTTGGTTCATTCATACACTAGCTTTTGCCCGCGGCTTCGCCCGAGTGGTGTCAGAAAATATACCACGGGACCTATGTTTTAATCCAGGTTATAAACTATCTGTGTGCCAAATTTAATTCAAATCCGTTCACCCGTTTTTGCGTTTTTACTATTTTATTATAATGTACTTATAGAAAAGTCACGACACAATGTGAGTACTGCACAAGTGGTATCTTACCCATTCCTTCCTTCAAACTGGGGTCTTCGGATACCTTCTCTAATTTGCCGAGAAAACCTTTTATAGTCCTAAAAGCTGCATCACGAACCTGTAAACAATTTTTTTTTAGGTATTTGTTCGTGCGAAAGTGGTGTGACGATCGAATTTCATTTGCAACATGGCCAGAGATCGCACAAGAGGGGGAGGTTTGGAAGAAAAAGGCCTTTGCCCAGCAGTGGGACACATGATAGCCGAACAAAACAATTGTATTTGTTACATTTGGGGAATACTTACCTACGATTTTTTCGATGAGTAAATTTATTATTTATCGCCTATGGAACGCATCAACATACTTTTTAATAACAAAACGTTTATGGCCATTTTCATTACGTAACATGGAATTTAATCAAAAATTTACGATGCTGAAAATATGCAATACTAAAATGCAACCTACTTGTTTCTCCGGGTCATTAGTGAGGGGACATAACGCAGGCAGCACTCTATTCGCCACCTCAGCCAATAAGAAGTACTGCTGTGTGGCAGCTAGTGCCAACACCCCTGCTTGTCTCGCCGGTGGAAAGTTGTCCCGCGTAGAACGTACAAACGCTGATACTAGGACCTTCTGGCGGATTTGAGGGTGCAAGTGTTGGGCTATCTTACCAAGGCAGACTGTTGTGTTGGTCCTGGGAAAGTAGAGATTGTGTTGAGTGAAAGTACCGTTTTTTTTTCAAGGGGGGGCATAAAGCCAGAAAAAAATCAAATTTCACCCGCGCTTCCTTGCCTACCCCTCTCATCCAACACGACAAAAACAAAACACAATCCCTTCCCGCCAGCAGAAACTTTTCGCCCGGCCAAGTAAGCCAGAGATTAAAACAGAAGAAGAACTAGCAGGGGATCGAGGGGGAGGGGGGGGTCTCAGGGGATCAGACCGGCCGGTATAAATCATATATATTTGTGTTTGAATTTCCATCTTCTGTAATTAGTATACGCAAAATAATCAGATGAAACGGCTCTATTCAATGTAGGTACCTAAGTATGATAGCAGGCTGTGCAAGTAGATATCTTGATAGGGCAATATTATTGTATGTCCCTGAATCTGTTCCGATGCTGGTAACAGATTCACGGACATACAAGTAATACAGCCTATCTATGAATTTCCAATTCTGGATTGAAGGACTAACTTTCTATACTGTAAAAAAAAATCTTATATTAGAGAGCAAACCGAGTTGAATGCCTATTTTCGATTCCGAATGAAATTACAAATGAACGATTTTCGGATATTTTCCTGTACCTATTTATGCTGTGAGACCTTGCTTCTTGCCAATTTTCATTATTCTAGGTCAACGGGAATAATTAAAACCTATAAGGTACACCCAAGGATTTTAATTTCAAAACACGCGACATGAATGGCAATTTATGCCAGCTTCTAAGTCAGCGTATTAGAGGCTTCATATTTTTACAGCTCCAAGAAACCGTAGATCTAAGTATTTGATATCAATTTCAACTTGATACGTATTCCTGAGAAAAAGGGACAGACGGATGGACAACGAAGTTATCCTGTATCTAAGGATTTCGATTTTTCCTTTTGAGGTACGAAACCCTAAAAAGCAAAAGCACTTTCATCAAAGTATTATATTACATACTCCTAATCATAAATCATGATGAAAACAAACTCAACAAATTTGTTTTTTTAACGATATATAGGCCAATATAATCGCATCGCTTATCTTATGATTTTTTACTTTGAACTATTTTAATCAAGCCTTTTTACAGGATGAAATTGAATACATGCGACAAATCGAAATGGGAGATTGTACTCATCATTATGAACAACTTTTACTATGGGACCAAACCTGAAATCGCGAACAAAAAAACAGCTGTTCCCTACATTTTGACGAGTTATGCGAACATAAATGTAGGGAACAGCTGTTTTTTTTTCTCCCATTTGGATTTGTCGCATGTATTCAATTTCATCCTGTATAATGACGACGTTATAATGGTCATATTAAGGACAAAGATGATTGAAAATATCTATCAAAAATCTTAGAAAATTTGTTGCGCAGTGATGAGTAATCCTATTTAATTTTCTCGTAATGGTTTCTCAAATTACAATATTTAAACGAAATATGATCATTGTTCATTCCCTTTATTTTCAATGCAATTCTTTAGTAAGTAAAAACATCTGTTTATTTTGCATATACTTACTATACGCTAAGTTTGAATTCAGAATCTAAGAATCATGTCTTAGTATTTTTTTTGGAACTAGAAACTCAATGTTGACGTGACAAAGTTCAAATTCCAATGTAATCAAATTTTGTTTAGGACCTACAAGTTGGACGTCACCACATCTTGATGAAAAACAGTGTTGACCAAGAAAAAAATTATATTTGTATGTCGTGGATTTTTCTTTGCAGGATCGTGCAAAGTCACTGACCTGTATTATACAAGATAGATGTCAGTGTGCAAAGTCAATAAATTAGCAACAGTGATACCCAAGTAAAAAATAATATTCGTATGGTGGATTTTGCACTGTATTATGCAACGTCAAACGGCATGTGTCATAAAAGCCTTTCCTGCACGAAGTGCGAGTAGGAAAAAATCCCCGCCGAAAACATTTGTGGAAAACGAGCCCAAGTTTGGTACAAAAGAAGTACATGTTTGTCGGATTTACTGATATGGCATCTATGTAAATGGGTTCCAAAGTCTAAAGTTCATTAGGTTCCTCTTTTGTAACTGTTGCAACTTTAGCTTTAAAAACTTCCCAAGTTATAATATGAACTTTAGACTTTATCTCAACTCTATAGAACTTAGCACCCATTTAGAGCTTAACTCTATTATCGGCGAAGCCGACAATCCCAAACATGTTGATCCGTCACAACCTTTACTCATCCTCACCATAAAAAGATGGCTAGTCATAAGAACACTATCTGTATGAAATATTGCATGTGCACACCGTTTCGTACTTTTGTCCACAATAAACTCATTACGCATTTAATTTCCGATATTTCTTTTGTATGCTCCAATAATAATATACCCTTTACGCTGAATTTCGAGTTTCAACTTGATTTAGGGAATAGTACCTACTAAAACCTTATACGGAGTTTGTCAAGAAAAGAGGAAGAAAACGAATTTGGATTCTGAGTTAATCGCCGTAAGGTCTAAAATCTCCAGCACGAACTTTCAAATGAACGCTAGTTGGCTATGTTGCAAATTTTCTCCGCAAGAAAATGAACCGAAATTCAGAACAATGGCGCTAGTTGTACTATACCAGTTAAAAATCTGTCAAATAAAATGTATGTCATCTTGACTTTTCAAATATCAACATTGAATTATTTCAATATTTTTATTTTATAGTTTTGCCTCGGTATTTGTTTACTTTATCAAGTCTTATTGTTTTTAATAATCGTTTCGGGAGTGGTTTTAGTTATTTTGCCATATTTTCTATTTCACAGTGTCTTTCCGACAAAGTGATAAATCACGAAAATATTGTTTACGTAAATTAAATATATAGCAGCGCAGCCGAAAATTCGAGCACAGTCCTCTCGTCTCAACAGAACGGGGGCGACTGATTTGTGAAACATATATATGTTTGAAGTTCCCGCAACGTGCGACGGAAGATGATTTCTTCCACGAACTAAGAACGTCGTAAGTGCTATATGCTTATCGTCGTAATAAAACCACAAATAAAAGTAATAAAAAAAAAATGCTTCCACAATCTAAGTCGCTTTATATTAATAAATTAATCATCAAATTTTCATTCTAGTAGTCATAAGCATATTAAGTACAAATCGAAAAGTCGTGAAAATTGGAGGTAACTTCGTGATGTTTTTTATTAGAGAATTTTTTTTTATTTTGTCTTTCTCTGCCACAATAAGTTTGGAAATATCATGTAGTTATTCGTGTTATTTTTATTTTATACCTAAGTCTCATCAAATTCATGAAAAATCATATTGAAGTTAGGCTATTTTGGTTGATACCTGAAGGCCAATTCTCGTAATTTAAAACGTTCAAAATCTAGTCGCAGTCTCATCTCGGCGACAAACAAATGTCAAAAACTTGTCAAAATGTAGGAAAATTAACGGTATTTTTGACAGATTGAGACTGAGATCAGACTGTGAACGTTCTTAAAATTACGAGAATTGCCCCTCTGCTCTTAACGGCGGGATCCTTATTCTCATAGAAAGAGGAAAGCACTCCACTGGGTGTGAAATACCGTACATCACAAGCAAAAAAATAGGGGACTATATTTGATCTTTTTAAATCAGCTATTTGTTACTTCGTCATGCATGACTGTTATATACAGTGTTCTGACAAAAAATCAAACATTTTTATTCTTAAACCGAACTGTTTAACTTTATTCTGTGTGTTGTATTATAATGTTTTCACACAGTAAAGCAAAGGCAGCTCTATCATTTTCACAAAAAAAAAAAAAGTTGTATTTGACCATAAACGGCTTTGAAGGTCCGTGGCATACCGCATACCTACTCTCGCACCATTTTGATAAAAAAAATGTTTTCTCTTTGCATTAATGTCTGCTATCTATACAAACTCCTGACTGATATATCCACTGATCCATCTAGAGACATGAAATTTGGAGGGTGTGTTCTTTGTGAAGTGTAGGAATCCACTAAGAAAGGGTTTTTCAAAATTCCACCCCTATGAGGGTGAATGGGGGGAGGGTGAAATTTCACGCGGACGAAGTCGCGGACAGAAGCTAGTCGATTTATATAGATTTCCTGAGTGGCAGCCATTTAGAAAAGAAATCAAAATGGCGCGACAGTAGGTATGCCAGGCTCCATGTCAATCCCCTTTACAATGGTAGTCACTTACCGAATGCCACCCTGGTCATCCTTAGCCTGTAGCCTAGCGAAGTGTCTCAGAACCTCCACGTTCAGGTTATTGTAGTTAAGTTTGGACGAGAGGTGCACTATCGACTTGACCGTCTGCTCTCTGATGACGGGGTTGGTGTCCAAGAAACCGTGCACCACTTGAGGGAATATCTGGTCATTTACCTGCAATAGTAGTGAAGAATGAGAATGATATGCTGTTGGTGTATTTTATTCTTGATTTCTTAGTCTGTTGTGTATTCATAAATAGTTAAGAAATAAATAAATACTACTAAAGGAATAAAAGTTACCTATTTATTCAAGGTGGATATCTACATGTAAACATGAAGAGTGTGCGTGATGTCTTTGAATTTTATAGCGGCAACATTTTTGTTGATTATTGAAGATGACGGAATAGAAATGTTTCAAAATAGCTGTTTCGCTTTCTGTAAAAAAGTGAAACAGCTATTTTGAAACATAAAAATGAAACTAAAGAAACTAACTAACTAGAGAAACTGTAAATTTCTCTGTACACAAAGTAGACGCAATAGTTAAATAATCGACCTGAACCATATGTGGTACATGGGTAAGGCTCAAAATTTTTGCGCAGTCGCACAATGGAAAATACAACGGAAAGTGTCACAAACGAAAATACGTTGCACAACGGAATTTGTAAAGCATAGTGCACATGGATTGTAAAATATATTAGTTTATTAACAGTTACTATTATTATCTCAATAACAATAATTAATTAAGTATACATCCCTGCTTCTACTTGGACTTCGAAATAGTGAGAAAAATCAATCCATACCCATAAAAAAAGTTTTGCAAACAATATCCTGTGTTAAAGGTATCAAATGAAAGGGCTCGTTGTGATGGTCTCAAATAATTTTTATTTTATAATTACAAAATTCTCAACTTCATTCTTTCATCTTCACTCATATCTGCTATTTCACTTTTTTTAGCTTTTGTTCTTTCAGCGTTCTTCTTTTTAATTTCTTCATATTTTTCAGGATTAGACTGTTTAAGTTTTTCGCGGTACCTTCGACACCTTTCCGCCGCAGACAAAGGCTGAAAAAAAACTTATTAAGTACTAAGCAATTCAAATCAATACATACGCAAGTACCTAGGTACTTTATCATGCTTTCATAAATATAGTAAAAAGTTGATGGGTACACAGCTTTACAATTTCCGTTGTGACACGTCGCACAATTTTGTGTCAATCGTCGCACAACGGATCAAAAATTCTACAGAACCTATCATAAAAAAAATCGTAATTCATAAAATGTACAGTACAACTAATAGTAAGCCTTATATTTAATTAATTAAGTAGGTAATAGATACAACTAAATATCACAAATCAAGAAAGTCATTAAAAGTTCGAAAATATAATAAAGTAAACTTACAATTTCTTAACGTCACACAACACGTTCCGTCACGATCTTCCGTCTGACACAAAAACAAAATGGCAGAAACACGCTGAAGTTAGTCGGATATCATGGATCTGTGCTGCCACTCCAAAATAATTTGATGATCAAGGTAGAATGTCAATGAATCCCAAAATATCGCGTTGCACAACTGAAGTGTCACACTGGATTAAAATTTAGGACATTTTTAAATTACTTGATATAATCAAAACGCTTTGTTAAATATTGAACTTATTTTACTATGAACTATGCAAATAATATTCTGAAGCCCATAAAGTATACGAACTAAAAAAAAAACATGTATTTCCTAAATATATTGAATGGACTTTGAGAAGTGTACGTACACGGACATCAACAAATTGTATGGAAGACAAACATGGACCTTTTTATTTGCAAGTATTAAATAGGTATATAATTGGAATATTTAAACTAAAAAAATTAGACATGATGACAAAATAGTCATCTTTCTTGCAATATTATTATAAACAAGTATTTATTATTTTTGATATTTTATTTCTAGTCTTCAAATTCTGGGACAACACATTTTTAGAGAGTGCGCGTAAAATTTGAGCCTTACCCACATGGGACAGGGAATGGGTTAGTAGTACCTTTATGAATATTTTGAACGAATTTCATGAACAATAATTTTAGAACCTCGAAAAACACAACAGCACTCAGTTTTATGGTATCTATAGGTTCGCGCACAGTGGAACGAATGTATGGGAGCGGTTGGACGTAGACATGTCCGAAAAATAAGAGTAAAATTATGACAAACTAATGATGCCATCTTATTCGATTACTTAATGCCTTCATAAATTGTGGTGATGAATTTCTTCATAACTCCCATATTTCGGGAGTAATTTGAGAAAATGTGAAATTTTACTATGAAAATGAGTGTATCGAGCTCTCTCCCTCCTGATTCCGGGCTTGTTTCAAGTAGCGGTCTCTAATATCGTAATGCTATTACTAAGAGCTATATTTAATACTAAGACACATAGTGCGCCAAATGTGCACTTTCTGGGATAAAAGGAAATGAAAATTAAAAAAAAAAAACGTTTTTTCCCCATTTGTATTTACTTTAAACCGCAGACAGACTTATTAAGAGGTCTATAAATATATTATATATATACAGAAATATATATTAACAAAAATATTCACAAGAACTGATGAGAGTATGACTTTTAAGTAAGTTGATAATAAATTACCTAGTTTCATTAAAAGTACAATAAATAATTAAGATGTAAGCTCTAATTTACTAAGTTACACATTTTAAAACAATAACATCATTTAATTATCTTCGTCATCATCATCATCATCAATTAATTCAAATTCAGAATCGATGTCCGCTAAATCATTTATGTTAACAAATTCGATATCACTTTTCTCAGAATCCGTAAGCTCATAAAATTCCTTAAAAGAAGATTTTTTTACAAACTTATTTCCTTTTGGACGGATACTTGTAACAAGTGGATCAGAAGACAGTAAAAGATTGTGCATAATATCTTCATTGCATGAGATACTGCTATGCTTTCGAGAATGCCCCTCTCTATATTTTCTAAAATCTTTATTTCTAGCCTCAGATGCCTCTTCGGATAGAAAACCAATGGGCACAATTGACATGTTCTGAACTATGTCTGGCCCATGCATTAAAATTTTATGAAGTGAAGAAGGCATATAATACCATGGGTATAACTCCACGTAAAGCTTAGCAGTATCAAAGCAGAACTCTCGGAATTTAGTTACGTTGATCTTCTCTCCTGATGAAATACACTGCAAGATCACACAGATTTTTCTTAAAAGCATAGCATCTATTCCGGTCAGTTCAGCAGATTTAGTGTAGTTTTCAAAAAATCTCCTTGCCGAGTTGCCATTGTTGGTGGATCCACTGCCTTGTTTCACAACATCGAGAAGTAAGCCCGTTTCTCTTCTTACAGCCTCTTGAACTCTTTTCTTCCTGTCATCAACTTGCCTTTTTGCTATATCACCCCTTACTTGCCATGATTTTATGTCTAATTTGTAGGAAATGTGTAATAAGCATTCCATTGAGCGAATCCAAGCGTGAAGGGTGCTTAAGCTATATTTATACATGTCCTCGTTTGCGTGTTTATCTTTGATTAACTCTAAATTATTCATTTCTTTAGGACAAGCCTTGCATATGTCACACACTGAAGCTGCTGTATTGGATATAATGGAATGAATTTTACCATCAATCATTGTCAACAGCAGTTGGTGTTTGACACTAATTCCATCAGTGATGGTGGATGGAGTTAAGGCTTCAATCTCTGCTTCGATTTCAGCCATCTCTCTCTGCACATTTTCTTTGGTTTCCTTTATAAACTTAAACAATATTGGCCGGCAAAATGAAGTGGAAGATGGTCGCTCGTTTTCCCAAATTGTTACACCTTTTGAGACGAGCCGCAGTGGTACAAGACTAATCATAAAATTACTAGCAAGATCGATTTGCTCATCTTCACTCGTCCTTTGATGATAAATGCTTTGGCTAGATGATCCGTCAAAACCCCATTTGCTGGTCAATACGAGCTGTTGATTGGGATCAACAGGGGTTTCTAACGACCTAATAAGTCTTCTTGAGGTTAAATCCATCAAGGCTTGTAATTTGATTTTTGCAGAGCTCTCTGTAACTGTGAGATCTTCTTTGGCCGGATAGCACTTAATTTTTTCTTTAACCAACATGTAGTAACTCGGGTATTGAAGAGCTCCTTCTTGAGTGTTGAAATCCCGAAGAGTGTTATAGCGCCATTTCGATAAGTTCATCGATACATAAAGAGCCAATGCCTTCAAAGGGGATATTTCCCGTACCTGAATTGATTTACCTTCAATGAAGGCTTTGATTTTTGAGGCCTCTTCTGGATTCTCCGTCAAGTATTTCATAACATAAGCTGTATCGCTTTGTCCTGCCTTTTGAAGCGCCCTTTCGGCCGAAAACATAATTTCAGCGCTGCTACTGCTGCATGAAAGACTATATTCAGTGCGTCTTCTTTTTTGCCGGTTACTAAGGTCCTCAAAAGATTTACGAGGACTAGGATGTGTACAAGTTGAAGCATCAGATTTAGCAGGAGAAATTATGGGCTCGATGACGTCACTTATATTTTCTGTAGAAGGTTCCATATTTTCATTCTGTAATTCCGGCCATTGAATTGCAGCCTGTAGCCAAATCTCATGTTTCTTCCGAAACTTATCTGTGCTTCTTCCAGACTGTGTCCATTTTGCATAAATGCGGTAGCAAAATCGACGACACCAGTCTTTTAAACTTGTTTCAGCACTTTCACATAACTGAACACAACTGTTATCTTTTAAAACACTGAACAAATAGTTAAAGTCGCGTAAATCTTTATGTGCGCGTGCGCATAAAGCAACGTGAATATCAAGATTTGTATTAAAATTTGGAAAATACATTGCGAGATTAGCTTGGATACAACGAGGTGTAAATCAACACTGATTTTAAAGTTACTAATAGTGACCTATTTATATAAAATCCAGGTATCCCAGGTATCTTTTGTTAAATATTGCAAGGTAATTAGTTATTGTGATAATTAGTAAATGATGCATGCTAAATTAGTGTATTAAGAGCCATTTAGTAATTAAATAATAGCAATGTTCTTATCAGTAATCATTAGTGCATCAGTTTTATATGTAAACCTTAAGTCCCTAATTATATATCCTAATTAGCTTATATCTTCTCTAATTGGCTGCTCAGAAATGTTATTGTAATAAGGTAAACCTTTAGAAAAACGGTTTTAATCAACAAAATAAACAAAAAATAAAAAAATTGTGTTATAAAATAAACATCACTCTTTATCCCAGAAAGTGCACATTTGGCGCACTATGTGTCTTAGTATTAAATATAGCTCTTAGTATTAGCATTATGATATTAGAGACCGCTACTTGAAACAAGCCCGGAATCAGGAGGGAGAGAGCTCGATACACTCATTTTCATAGTAAAATTTCACATTTTCTCAAATTACTCCCGAAATATGGGAGTTATGAAGAAATTCATCACCACAAGTTATGAAGGCATTAAGTAATCGAATAAGATGGCATCATTAGTTTGGCATAATTTTACTCTTTTTTTTCGGACATGTCTACGTCCAACCGCTCCCATACATTCGTTCCACTGTGGTTCGTAGGTATTTATCTATACTTATAATAAATCTGTAGAGAGGTCAATTCTGTACATGACATATGTTTTCAAAATAACTATCAGGGGGTAATAAGTGATCGATACTGATGCCAAAAATGCAATCAGTAAAATTTTTGTCTGTCTGTCTGTCTGTCTGTCTGTCTGTCTGTCTGTCTGTATGTTCCTTATAGAAACAAAAACTACTCGACGGATTTTAACGAAACTTGGTACAATTATTCTTCATACTCCTGGGGAGGTTATAGTGTACTTTTCATGACGCTACAATGAATAGGAGCAGAGCAGTGAAAGGAAATGTTGGGAAAACGGGAGAATTTGCTCCATTTTTTAAGCTTCCGTCGCGTGTGCAGCCTTAATGGTTAAAGCTACATAGAAATCATTTATGACGGAAATGTTCTACATAAAATTATCTAAAAAATATCCCACAACAGCATATGTCTATCTTTTATGGTTGACTCACAATAACACGTGTAACTCCCGATAGCTTAGCAGTTCGGAGCTTTCTGATTATATTTGTTTACTCTTACGTTTATAATACTCTCACTCATCCCTAATTAAAAGAAGTTAATATTATTACCTATTCAATAAAAAAATAATCATAGTAATCGGTATAGAAACACCAAACTTAAACATGAAATACGCTAATAAGCCATCGCGCCGTCGCGCGTGAATACTGAATCATGCCATAAGGATTATTTTTGTGTAACGGTTGCCGCGCTCGACGCAGGTCGTGGCGGTAGGGTATAAAAAGGCGGGAGGTCCGATATCCGGTTAAGCAGAAAGGCAACCTTAGCGAGTTGCAACTGCGAGTTGTCATGTCAAAAAAAAAAAAAAAGCGCGGGCTTCATTCAATATTTGGCTGTTGATGCGTTCAGAGCGTTCGACCTTATTGACAGACAATAATTGATATTAACAAACCGTGCTTATCAGCGCGACTTTTAGTCTTTAAATAGTTTATTTGAATTTCTTTTGTTGTTTATATACTTACTAGCTTCTGCCCGCGGCTTCGCCCGCGTGGATATCGGAAATTATC
This sequence comes from Gortyna flavago, assembly GCA_963669345.1. Classification (NCBI taxonomy): domain Eukaryota; kingdom Metazoa; phylum Arthropoda; class Insecta; order Lepidoptera; family Noctuidae; genus Gortyna; species Gortyna flavago. The sequence goes on from OY770142.1 coordinate 7,817,464, forward strand.
CACGGGACAGTACCGGTGAAGTAGCCCATGTCCTTCCCTAGGATGCTATCTATCTCCTTGCCAAAGATACTAAGCATGCTGTTGACGCTGATCTTGGGACTATTCCGGTGACTCCGCTGCCCTTTGTGACACCACTATACTCAGCATGCTGTTGACGCCGATCTTGGGGCTGTTCCGGTGTTTCTGCAGCCCGTTGAGACACCAGATACTAAGCACGCTGTTGACGCTGATCTTGGAACTATTCCGGTGACTCCGCTGCCCTTTGAGACATCAGATACTCAGCATGCTATTGATGCCGATCTTGGGACTGTTCCGGTGTTTATGCAGCCTGTTGAGACACCAGATGCTCAGCATGCTATTGATGCCGATCTTGGGACTGTTCTGGTGTTTCTGCAGCCCGTTGAGACACCAGATACTCAGCATGCCGTTGACGTCTAGGTTGACACTGTTCTGAAGTTTCAGCAGCTCGTTGAAATGCCAGATACTCAGCATGTTGTTGACGACGATCTTGGAACTGTTCTGGTGTCTGTCTCAGTAGCTCTGTGTGCGCCTCACGCACCGCCTGCTCAAACCTTCGCAGCTCAGTTTGTTGAGACGTCTCGTTAAGTCTAGCTTTTTTATAGCTCGAGCTTTATTAGAGCTTTATGAAATATTAGACTTACGCTTTCGAGTCATTATTGTAAGTACTATTTAAAAAATCACAAAATCCGTAGTAATTTTCAAACTAACTAAAACAATTCCAATAGCTAATTATGAGAAAAACGAATCTATGTTCTTCCTACTTACAACACAACCTAAACCTGTACGTTAATCTTAAACTAACAAAAAAAAACAATTGTAATAATCTAAGTAATGAAATGTGATTTGATTTGATTTGATATTTCTTTTTAAAATATCATCTGCATAGCCTTTTCCCAACTATGTTGGGGTCGGCTTACACTTAACGTGCTTTCCGAGGCGCGGAGGGGTCTCGGTATGTAAAGATGGTCATCCATCCATAGACCAACCGCGGCAAGCGTAGCTTAACCTGACCGATCCACCTGTGCGGCTTTTATTATTTAGCTACGGGCTACTCGGGCTCTTCTTAAAATATACTACCTAAAAATTATAATTATGCCTACTCATTCATTTCATTTTGGCAGTTCAACAACATTCATTGCGTTATTTATTTACGTTGTTGAGCAGACAAATTTTTCGAACATATACAGGTAAAGCGATGGATTAGCGATATCCTTCAAAATGATTCAGATTGAGCGTATTATAAAAGGGCTCTGTGCCTCACGCGTCTGCCTGCCCGCGTTCGGGACTTCGGGTCCCCCCCCCCCCTTCCCCGCTCTGTGCGCCGCCGCGCCGCCAATTCCTATGGCGCTCTACCTCAGGTCAATCTTATCGTGATAACTTTTAAAGAATTTGTCCAAATTGCTTGGTGTAAAAGACAAAGTTTATCTACATTAAATACCGAAAGCGATAAATGTATTAATTTTCATAAGAATTAACTAAGTACTCTAAAACGTGCATTGTAAAAAAAGTATCCGATTTAAATGTATTTATGGATCACTATTTTGGATATAATGGCTTCCACATAAAAGGTAGATATATGATGTCGCGGACTTTTATTTAGAACTATTTAAGACAAACAGTCCCACGATACATTATCTTTGTGTAGCTGTAACGGTTTAGGCAGCGCACGCCAAGATAGCTCTCAGAGGGCAGGAATTTTTCCGACTTACTTGATACTTATCGTATGGGCAAAAAAAAAATTTCACAAAATCTTTATAAATTGTAGCCTATGTGTTATTCTGATGTATAAGCTATATTACTGTGAAGTTTCATCGAAATCCGTTCAGTAGTTTTTGCGTGAAAGAGTAACAAACATCCATCCTCACAAACTTTCGCATTTATAATATTAGTAGGATAATAAATCTGTAGAAGTGAAAATTCTGTACATTGAAAATATTAAAAAAAAAAATGGCAGGGGGTGTTACTAGACCGACACCAAACCCAAAAATGTGATTAAAAAATGTTTAATTTTGGTCTGTCTGTCTAGGTCTGTCTGTTTGTTCAGGCATCACGCAAAAAGTACGAAGTCCGATTACGATGAAACTTGGTATAATTATAATTCTAAACCGTGCTTTTCTGTTTTTAATCCTCTTAGTTTTTACTAAGTACACTTTAAGGTAGAGTTATTTAGGTTTATTTTTATAAGTCGTAGGTATAGATTTTAATTTTAAAGTATGGGTGGTATATTTGATAGTGTACGTAGTGACCGTAGGTTATTTTAAAAAACTGTTAGGTAGGATTAGTCATTCGTATAGATATTAGTTTTTAGGGATTTTGCTTATTTATTGAGTTTAGATTAGTTATCATCAGAAATAGATTTATTTAGGTACTAGCTTCTGCCCGCGACTTCGTCCGCGTGAAATTTCACCCTCCACCCATTCACCCTCTTAGGAGTGGAATTTCGAAAAACCCTTTCTTAGTGGATACCTTTATACACTTCACACAGAACACACTCCAAATTTAATGTCTCTATGACCAGCGTTTTAGGCTGTGCATTGATATAATCAGTCAGACAGGATCACAGGACTTTGAATTTTATATTAGATTATAAAAGTAAACCTAAGTACCTACCTAATAAAAAAAAACTCAATAACAGAAAATAAAATATCTAAATAAACCTATTTCTGATGATAACTAATCTAAACTCAATAAATAAGCAAAATCCACAAAAACTAATATCTACTAATCCTACCTAACAGTTTTATAAAATAACCTACGGTCACTACGTACACTATCCCCATACTTTAAAATTAAAATCTATACCTACGACTTATAAAAATAAACCTAAATAATAATAAAAAGGTCGCACTGAAAAGCACGTTTTGGAATTGCAAGTAGCAGTTAAAACATACAATTTATAGAATGCTAATATAAACGAACGCTCGCCTATTATTATTATCATCTTCGTCGTGTACTACGACAAACTTATTATTTGCGGTTGGTACAGTAATCGGGTCTAGGGATCGAACCGCAAAATTAAGTTTGTTTTTTATTGTATATTTTTTTCCGGGATAAAAAGTACCCAGTGTGGTGCCCAGGATATTAAAGAATAATTATACCAAGTGTCATCGTAATCGAACCGGTAGTTTTTGCCTGATGCCTGAACAAACAGACAGGCAAAAATTTTTTTAATCACATTTTTGGATTCTGTGTCGGTCTAATAACACCCACTGCCATTTATTTTTTTGATATTTTCAATGTACAGAATTTTCACTTTACAGATTTATTATAAGTATAGATTTGTAATTTGAACGAATATTTAAAAACTACCAAAACAACTAATACCTATTTTATAAAATAACAACAAAAGAAATTCAAATAAACTATTTAAAGACTAAAAGTCGCGCTGATAAGCACGGTTTGTTAATATCAATTATTGTCCAGCCAAATATTGAATGAAGCTCGCGCTCGGACCTCCCGCCTTTTTATAACCTACCGCCACGACCCGCGTCGAGCGCGGCAACCGTTACACAAAAATAATCCTTATGGCATGATTCAGTATTCACGCGCGACGGCGCGATGGCTTATTAGCGTATTTCATGTATAAGTTTGGTGTTTCTATACCGATTACTATGATTCTTTTTTTATTGAATAGGTAATAATATTAACTTCTTTTAATTAGGGATGAGTGAGAGTATTATAAACGTAAGAGTAAACAAATATAATCAGAAAGCTCCGAACTGCTAAGCTATCGGGAGTTACACGTGTTATTGTGAATCAACCATAAAAGATAGACATATGCTGTTGTGGGATATTTTTTAGATAATTTTATGTAGAACATTTCCGTCATAAATGATTTCTATGTAGCTTTAACCATTAAGGCTGCACACGCGACGGAAGCTTAAAAAATGGAGCAAATTCTCCTGTTTTCCCAACATTTCCTTTCACTGCTCTGCTCCTATTCATTGTAGCGTCATGAAAAGTACACTATAACCTCCCCAGGAGTATGAAGAATAATTGTACCAAGTTTCGTTAAAATCCGTCGAGTAGTTTTTGTTTCTATAAGGAACATAGAGACAGACAGACAGACAGACAGACAAAAATTTTACTGATTGCATTTTTGGCATCAGTATCGATCACTAATTACCCCCTGATAGTTATTTTGAAAATATATATCATGTACAGAATTGACCTCTCTACAGATTTATTATAAGTATAGATATAGATTTTATTTTCTGTTATTGAGTTTTTTTTTATTAGGTAGGTACTTAGGTTTACTTTTATAATCTAATAAAAAATTCAAAGTCCTGTGATCCTGTCTGACTGATTATATCAATGGACAGCCTAAACCGCTGGTCATAGAGACGTTAAATTTGGAGAGTGTGTTCTTTGTGAAGTGTATATAAATATCCACTAAGAAAGGGTTTTTAGAAATTCCACTCCTAAGAGGGTGAATGGGGTAGGGTGAAATTTCACGCGGACGAAGTCGCGGGCAGAAGCTAGTCAATAATACGTATGCTTGTTGGTTGCGTAACAATGACGGAATTTCGTACACATCCGTATTTGATATGGCGCGTGAAACACGCGTTTGTTTACAAAAGTGGGGCGATAAACCACAACAAAACGAGAAGTATCCAACTGCTTTACACAAATATGTTGGAATGAGGTCTTTCACTTATTTTAAAAACAAAGGCTGATAACGCTTTTTGCAACAGGTTGAATGTATAATGTTTGTCAACTTTAACACCCTAATTACGTAACACACACACCACAACACACACTATCAATCACAATTTGAATCATTTAGACGGATATAGCTAATGCTGCATATGTTGGAAAAAATTGCCTGCACAACAACATCCTTGTGCCACAAAGGCTGAAAAGCCGAAACAGTTTTTTAAAGTGTGTCGTCCCACTCACTGACGAACCGTCACAACTAAGACTGAAGCTGTGGCGAGACAGTGCTTCTTTACCCAAACCGTTAGTCCCACCCGCTAAAGACCTCCCACCTGGACATGAGTTACCTTGGGTAACCTGGAAGTCTTTAAACAGACTCCGGACCCAGGTTGGCCGAAGCAAGGAAAACCTGTTCAGGTGGAGATTCATAGACGACCCCGCCTTGGAGTGTAAATGTGGTGCTGTTCCACAAACGATGGGACACATAATATCGTGTCCTGTCAGGTGCACGTTACAGGAACTAATGGATGCTGGTGATGGCGCCAAACAATTAGCCGAATTCTGGGCCGAGTTCATTTAGATTGCTATCGACACGCTAAGAAGAATATATACGAGAACAGCCCATGCTGTGGTTCAAATATTAGCCACTCAACCAGGTAGTGGTGATAGAGCTGGCTGTCTAGGGCGCATTAACAATTTGAGGGACACTAAACGCCCATAGGGGCAATAACAATGAAACTTCCATAGTCTCTTGTTCAGCATATTACATACATTTAAGTATCAAAGAAAACGATGTAGATATTTACGTACAGTGGAGTTCTGTAAATGCATAATGAATTGGTCCAGTTGCTGCAGCAGTCGGGACCGCGTTGTCCTGTCGTTGGAGGCAAACAGCTTTATTACGCACGGCACTATTTGCTTCTGATAATCTGCATCGTCTAGCAGTTTACCCAACTGGAATAAATAGAAATAAATTAGATCATTTTTATTAGAGATTAAGCCTTTACACAGCGCGATTTAATTGCCTGTGCCATACCATAAGTTACATAAAGAGCAGTGGTGGCTCATAACATAAGTTGCAGCAAGAATATATGTAGTACCATCAAAACAGTGTTTATGTTTAGGCAATGCAAGTTATTTGTTGCTTCAGTTTTATTGTATGCCACAGGCAAGAAATTTTCATATAAATAGGGCTTTAGAAATTTAAGAAATGAATTACTTGTGTTACAAGGCAAAATAATTATCAACACAAGGATCTTGGTTCTTGAAGCAATTATTATTTATTCAGTTGAAGTAATGTTTTAATATTGACTTACACAAGTATAATTTGTGAGAACACTTGCTCTTGTTCTTTAATGAACTCTAAAGGAGCATTGGTCCACTTACAAATTCATCAAACAACCCAAATGATTTATGTGGTCCAAATCTTTATTGATCAGTGTCCTACTTTCCTAGACACAAATTATTGTGGAGGTCAGACAGGCTCCATGTAAAATACTGATATTTAGCTGCAAGTAGATAGACTGGAAGTTGACCCCAACATAATTGGGCAAAGGCTACGCAGATGATGATGTTGGTATAAAACAGTAGACTTTATTATTACCTTAAACATAGGCGCCAAAACGAATGACCCAGCATCTCCATAATGGAATGCTGTCAACAGCTGCGGCAATATCTTATGGATACACACAGCTTCTGGGAAGCTGTCCAGGTAAGAACTCAGAGTGGAGAAGAACTTGCCTTTCTCCACTTTGTCCTTGATTTGTATCTCTTCAAGAAATAGCATAGTGTCTATCAGATCGTTTTTGAAGTAGCCTCCTAGTTTTCTACACCTGAAATGATTTGAAAGGAATATTTAGGGCCTATTTCAGAGTTTCCGAATCCAGCTAGCTAATAAAAAGAGTGGAAGAGAATTTGTGTGAAAATCAAAACTTATCCAGAGGTGGTGAAACAGACAAAACTTTGGGCTCCTGAATTTGTTCTTTTACATCAATTATAAGTGATCCTACTAATATTATAAATGTGAAACTTTGTGAAGATGTTTGGATGTTTGTTACTCAATCACGCAAAAACTACTGAACAGATTTGGATGAAATTTGGTACACAGATAGTTTATAACCAGGATTAACGCATAGGATACTTTTTATCCCGATATTCCCATGGGATCGAAGCTAACGCGGGTGAAACCGTGGGTCGCTGCTAGTAATAAATAACCAATCACCATGCTCGGCAGACAGGCTAGTAATCATATTTGTTATTTTAAACAGAAACTTTAGCAAGAACTGCTGTCAATCTTGATCCTGTCCCACTCTTGTGCCAAGGCTTCCCCCAAGATCGTTCAGGAATATTCCTGCTTACCTTGTAATAATATCAGCAGGATTTGGCCTGGATGCAGGGTTAGCACTGACCAGTTCGCAATATAATGTGCATAGCTGCTTTGGTATGTTGTCAGTAGTTTTCAGTGCTGGTTGGTTCTTTAGGGGTCCATCGTATGCCTCCCATATTAGACACCCTAAGCCCCACATGTCTGAGGAGCTGTTAATAAAGACACAATATTAAGTAAAAATTTGTCAGTAGCAGCCCGGAGTCTGGATTTGTGCCTGGTTGATGGCAATAGGTTCGCCTCCTTTTACATGGGACTTACAACTTAACTGGCAAAATATGGGTGTTGATTTTACGTGGTCCTCTGCCTAACCCTTTGGGGAATAACAGGCATAAAGTTATTGATTAATAATACAGACTTTTGTCATGGATTTTACAGATATTATTAGATTGTAGATAAGATAATAATTATTAAGTATTCAGTTGAATTCACAGTTTGAATGATGCATGTTTATGAGTTGGCTTTCTTTGCATTTACTTAGTTTTGTTTCTAAGATATTTTCTCCCTGACAAAATCAAGAGAAGGCATTTTAAAATTCAAATTGTTGATTGTTACAGTGTGCTCACAGATCAAGAACAACCATAGATCAATAGCAAATTGTAAAGAGTTAGCAACTTCATACTAACCACTTGGTAACTGTTTTCAACTTAGCAGGATCCTTCTTCTCAGGAGGATCATATATTTCTAGTGCTGGCAATATTTTGATAGGTATAGGATTGGCTGTATCCGTTCCTTGGGCTGTGAGAAACTCGAAGCCACCCAGTTTCCATTCTCCCGCTAAAGTGACAAACACGGAGTACAGGCACACATTATTGTGCCTCATATTTCCATCATTATTTAAAAATGATAATGCTCTCTGTAACATGAAGAATGCCAGATTATTATTGCTAGAAAATGATGCATACATTGTTAGCGGCCAATCATAGCCAAGCATCAATTTATCATCCATATTTTTTATTGATGATGCAATCCCATGATATTAAGCAATAAGGTATATTAAATTTTAACCGTTTGTTATTAACTTTAGTATGGTTACTTACAGTGATTTGAAATATGCCCCATGAAAGAAATAACTCCTTCTGTGGGCCTTCAAGTTTTGATTCCTCTAAGTGCATGGCTAGAGGCTCTACATACTCAGTAGCTACATATAAAAATTTCTCAGTTTCACAGCTATCTAAATAATGTAAAAGGCTAGGGTGTCTCATAGTCTTTAGTTTCTTTAGGGATGCCTTAGCTATGTCAAAAAGTGTCTCAGAATTCTTCTGAACGTCGAATAAAAATATTGATACTTCATCCTGCGTGCCTCTCTTCTTGCCCTTGTGTAGTGTCCACACACTTCTATCTTCTAATCCAGGCACAGGATCTCCTATTTCGTAAGGAAAGTCCTTCGTAGGATCCCGAGAGAAAAACGACCACATTTTGAACTAATAATTATTTTTCACGACTTATACACATATCTTTCTATACAATCCACTATAAGTGGTGTGCAAAATACCATAATCTTTACAAATATATAATTACTGACGTGGATAATAAAATTACGTGTTAATTTACAAAATAAAAATATAAATTATTTTTTCACAAAGTGGTGACAAATGCAAATCTGACAAATGACAACACACGATCACAGAACATTTAAACCCTGACACGATTTACAGATTACATAAAAAGTAATGCGATTCGCCATGAACAGAGTAAAATACGCAAATTAGAAAACTGTAACAGAAATAAAATAAGTATTCTAATATCAATTTACAAAGCCATTCCGCTAAACTGATTTATTTACGGGATGATGGTGTAAAATAAAATGATGTGGATGGATTCCAATTGGAATTTTCAGAATGGTGCACACAGAACATAAATAAATACTCTGAGATTGTGCATCACTATCTTGTCATTGTCAGCTGTGCAGCGTTTCAGGCTCAGACTACTTTTTTCCTTAGTCTGAGGTTTCAGGGGGTTATCCACGAATAACTAATATCAAACTCATCAAAGGGCGCGTTCCGAATTGAGGAAATAATCGATGAAATCGATTTGAGCGTGCTAAAACCCGTACCGAATTGGCGTGAGCGCGATAACGATGTCCCGTGAATCGTCATAGATGACGTCATGGCATGCGCCATCTTGCGATAACGCCGACCATGCCTCGTACAAATATCACCGTGAGCGCTGTCAAAAATGACAGTGTGTGTGTGTGTGAGGATGAGGATGTGTCAGTGTGTGTTTTGTTTTGAGTTGCACCATATCTTTTTAATAACGTGGCATTTTCGAAATTGTGCTTCTGGCTGACAGTCGCCACATAAACAAAGAAAAGGAAGAAACGTGTGGTGTTTTTATGAAGAAATACTGCTGTAATATCTTTTTGACACCGAGTAAGCACTGTGAGCGCGCTAACGAGTGTTCCGAATTGTTGACAGCTCTCAGCTGTCATAATCGTGATATCCATTATGGAACGCATGTGAGACGATTTGAGTGCTGTGAGCGATATTGGCCAATTCGGAAAGCGGCCAAAGACAAAATCACAGAGTACATTATAATATATGAGAATAGAGTAGTCAGTCGCTTTGGCAGTAAGGCGCCATCTATTGATAATTTTATGAACTACAACCGGCTATGTACATACCTATAGCTATACAACCGGCTAATATATATACCTATAGCTATAACGAACGAGTACCTCTCGTATAGATGGTTCTTTCTTTTGCAGAAAATCATATTAAATCCTGAATTCATCTACTCTTTCCTCTGAACTGATGTTTATGACAATACAGGGAAATTTTCAGTACAGAGAAAACGTAGATGAAAACAGTAATTCAGGTTTTACGGGGACAAAAATAAAACTCATTGCATAGTAAGGTACACTTACATATTTTATTTATGTCTTTTCTTATAATATTCAATAGCTAATTCTTTAATAAGATCATTGTCTGCATTTTCTGTCCTGGTGCCATTTAATAATAAATTCACATCACGACACCAATTATTTATAAAAAATCTAGAACAGAATTCAAAAAAAAAGTCAATCAATTCTTTTCTGTGATCTGGGCAAGTCAAAAAGTTAAAATCGACTACAGTGTACAAAATTGTTTTTAAATAACTTTTAATCCGTGGTAAATCACTTTTATTTTTCAAAATAAAAGTAAGCACGTCTTGAATGGCAGAAAACAGTTTTAATGTATTTTCGGAAGGGTAGGTTAGTGATTTGAATGAAGAAAACTCTCTAATTCTTATATATTCATTCAGCTCTGTTTCATCAATATTAAATAAAATTTCTTTGCATTTTTTGCAGTTGTTGAATACTTTTTGTTTTGCCTTTTTTAAAACATAACCGGTTACGTAGCTAAGCTGGCTAATAATTCTTGGATTCCTCCTTTTATCATTAAAATCTATAATTTCACAATTAATGTCATTGAAATCAATATCACTGATTTCTGTTATTAAATTAAAATCTTCTTTTTTAAGTAAGCAGTCCATAGACTGAAAAATTTTACAATCGTCTTCTTCACAGTTCGATCCTACAGAATGATTACTTGATATATTATTTATTAATAAACTTGCAAATGCTGATTCAAAGCCTGATGGTGTTGGAGATATATTTCTGTAGCCATGAGAACGAATACATCCAAAAAAAATCTCTAATGGATCTTGGTTTAGGTGTCGCATCCAGAATGATTTAACTTTATGCTCTCTAAATAATTTATCTTTCAAAACTTCAATGCCTTCCAGCGTACGAAACCAGTTAGTTACCGATGGCACACTACCTTCCCTTCCTTCTTTAGTGACGAATTTAATCGATTTTAATATATTTTTTGCCCTTGCCCATACTTTACTGTGTTCAGAGTTTGGTGTGACTGCTCTTAAAAGTAATTTTCCGCTCCTTTTTTTTGAATTTTCATGACTGCCATTCATAGAATCGAAGAGTTCGTCGAAAAACAACAAGACGTCGGCGGTATCTTTGCACTCCACTGGAAGTATTTTTTTGTCTGAAAAATTAGAAATAAAATTAACTGTAGAAATATGACTTATTACACTTTGAAGATGATCAACAATCAGCAAACTAATAATAAACAACAACATAACTAGCAATACAACTAGTAATACTATTGATCAGATCATCGGTGCTATAACGTAACTTCGAAAGTAAGCTTATAGGAAGTAGGCTTATTGTACTTAGCTTACTTTCGAGGTTTTAATAAACTATTTATTTGTGTTGGATGGATTTGGAATATCTGCAGAAATTATGGACTATAGGTAAATACTACAGGATTAAGAATGTGTATCTGATTATTGATTATTATTACTACTGACCTGCTAGGTATCCCATACTAGTAGCAACAGTTCTGCTGAATATTTGGGTTGCCATCTTAACCTTCATTTTAGGGATTTTTTTTGGGTCAATGTGGGCTTCTGTTAGGTTTTTCATCAATCTTATTCCTTTATAGGAAGGATTCTCTTGATGAAGATTTATTAAATGTTCCCATTTTGCAACTTTTACTTCGTCTTCTATTATACATTTCATATCCTTCGTAATTAAATTATTCCTAATCCCTTTAATTAAATGTGGGGGATCAAATAGGGGTATAATTTCCTTTCCATTAATTTCAAATAAATTATGTTTGAAACTTTGATTTCTTCTTATATAATTAACCCGAGTTTCTTCTATTAATTCCTTTATGGCACTGACATTTGTTGTGCCTTGGTCACAGACCGTTGCAAGAATTTTCAGCCCGCATTGTTGCAACTCAATTATAATATTTACTATCAAAAATTTTAAATCTGCTTTGGGAGTTGTTCCTCTGCAAAATGTATACACCAATGGTTGTTTGTAGTTTTTCATAAATCCCCTTATCATAAAAACAAGCGCATGATCCGCAATGTTTCTCTTTTTTTGTCGTCCATTATTGACATATCCAGTAATTGCATCTCTTTTTCTATTATAATCATAATGAGGCGTTATTGATACTTCGTCAAATAATAGGATGCACAACTTTTCATTTTCTGTCATGTTCTGGACCCTTTTCTTTAACTGTGTAAATATTTTTTTGTTTAATCCTGGTCTTAGACCAGCACAAGAAATAAGTCGACTTAGTGTGGTAGGGGATGGCAAAATAAATATTTTACTGAGCCATCTATATGCTTTTGGGCCTTGCTTGTAAAGACTGAGAGCCATGATTTTTTCGTCTTTCGTGAATCGTCTTCCCATTTTTCCTTTGGATATTTCACGAAATTGCATAACTGTGAATAAGGCTGCCAATGTAGTAAATTTTTGTAAACACTTCTGAAAAGTTGTATTTTCGGAAAGTTTCAAGGCTTTCTTCAGTCGTGTGGCATATGAATCTTTCTTTTTTTGTAACTTATTAATAGTTTTTTTCAGATTTACTATGCTTGGTGCTGAAACAAAACAAAACTTGTCAAAAGGTAGTCCAGTTATTTTACTGACTCATTAGAAATTACAAATTAACTTGATATTTCTTACAATGAGTATTTATATGGCATTAATTACTGTAATCAATAAAATAAATATGTAGGTAAGTACCTTTTGTCATAGTTGCAGCTGGTTGTTTTAGGGAAATACGTTTTACCCCTGAAGGCTTTGCAGGCACAGCTGAAACTAGAGAATTTGTAATAAGTATGTTATTCTAAGTTATATATCATGCTTATGTAATACATGTACTTATAGGAGTACAATGACAATTGTAACAAAATGTAAACTTGAAAGTTTTAGAAAAAATTAGACAAAAAAACTTGATTATAAACAGTCTTTTTAGGATTCCATAGTAAAACAAGGTAAATAATATAAAATACTGGTATTCAGCTGCATCCGGTTAGACTGGAAGCCGACCCCAACATAGTTGGGAAAAGGCTAGGCAGATGATGAGTAAAACAAGGAACCTTAGTGCTAACAACATCATCCGTATAAATTACTTTTAAAGAGTGAATTTGTATTGTTTTTAAGTGAAGAATTTAACGTGGCACATTTATTTACTGTTAATTTACTGATTCTAAATAATAAACAATAACAATAATTAAAAGTAGGTATTAGAAGTTTACCTGTTTCTACAAGTTTTTGAGCTTCACTTGTCTTGGTGGAAATTGATTCATTGGTCATGGTGGATATTGGTTCATTGGTCTTGGTGGATATTGGTTCACTAAAGTGAGGTAGACCTGTTAAAATAAGTTAACCAGTTATTAAATAAGTTTATAGAAATAATGAACAACCAAAATGCTTATGCAAATGGTATAGTAACATACATACATTAACTCATGCCCTTTTCCCATGGGAGTAAGTCTTAATCAAATAAATGTCTTATCTATCATACTACTGTAAAAAATAAAAGTTGGTATATTGTTGGTATGTTACATTTATTTTATCAAAATTTAGCTTATTGTTTGACCTGTATCATACATACATTCATTATGTATTTTTGATGTGGTTTTCACAAATTTATTGGGGTATCATTCTTGTTTTAAAGTTAAACAAATAAGCAATAATGAAATTAACCATTCATATTCATTCATTAACAAATGGTTCCCTTTATGTCGTCCCTTTACGTCGAGCCGAGAACCTTGCCTCGCTTCTATTACCCCTACGTCGAGTCTACGATTTCTGTCACGTTTCTATTCCCCTAACGTAGAGTTCCTTTACCCCGCTTTTACTACCTTTACGTCGAGTTTTTTAATATCATATTTTGAAGTACAGTCAGTTCACATGATCCATTTTTTGTTGTAGGTATTCGAATCTACTGAATTAGGTACTTATAATAACATATTATAATCTTTTATTTAAATAAAAAGTATATTAAGCAATAAATGCTATTAAAGAAGTTTTTCCACTGGCAGATATAAGCGGATGTTTTTTCATTTTCATAAAGCGTTGTGGAAAAAAGGAAAACAGACCGGAATAGTAAATGTTCCCGGTGGATAAAAATATATTGCAAAATTGATTTTATGATTTGTCTTAACGACTGTCATCTGTAAGATTTGATAGTTGGTCTAATTATTTAAAATACCTAATGTAAATTAATAACGCTAAGTTTCATTAAGAAAATTCCTTTTTTTAGTAGACTTATATACTTAATAGTGATGATTAGACTGTGATTTACTTAAAAGTTACTTTTTTAGAAGAATAAGGATGTTTCCTGGGTAAACAAAAAAAATCTATTTAGTCCGTCAGTCAGATAATAAAAACAAATATTATAACGTATTTTTTGCTTTATCATATAAATAAAAACTTACTTAGATAAAACGCATTAAAGTTGGGGAGTGGGGGCTCGTTATCTTATAAAATCTGGCGAAGTGACGTCATGCCACATTTAACTCAATGTATCGCTCTAATCTTTTGATTAGGTAAAAAAAGAAATAATCAAATATTTATTAACAACCTACACGACAGACAAAAAAAATGGTCAATATCCTTATTATTTACTGTAAAACTATATGCTGATTTATATTTACAGTAAAAGTTATGATTAGACTGTGATTTATACACTTAGATTAAGAAAGTTATTTTTTTTAGAAGAAATTATTTACTGTAAAACTATAATGCTAATTTACATTTAGGTACACTAAAAGTGATAATTGGACTGTGATTTATGTACCTAGATTAAGAAAGCTACTTTTTTATAAGAATTATTTACTGTAAACCTATAATGCTGATTTACATTTACATTAATATTGATGATTAGACTGTGATTTAATACAGGATAAGTTTTTGTTCAGTGCGCAAATTTTCACAGGGTGTTCTACCCATGAATATGAACAACTTTCACTATGGGACTATCTCTGAAATCACTGAAAAAAAAAAACCGCTGTTTCTTGCAAAAGTTCAATACCTACTCGACCAAAATGTATGATTTGCTGATTAATTTTTTTTCGTGATTTCAGAGATGGTCCCACAGTGAAAGTTGTTCATATTCATAGGTAAAACAGCCTGTGAAAATTTGCGCACTAAATAAAAACTTATCCTGTATAGATATTGAAAGTTCTTTTTAGAAAAATAATTTACCTACTGTAAAACTATAATTATGCTTATTTACATTCACACAGTACCTAATGATTACACTCTGATTTATATAGTAGATTAAGAAAGATACCTACTTATTTGAGAAGACTAATACAACAAATAATAAAACACTATTTTAATTCTACTTACTGGCTTTCTATTTATACTCTGACTGTACCTTTTAACCAAACTCGACATAGCGGTAATAGAAAGCGTAAAATTGAAATATTTTGCAAGAACAATAGACTTCAGACTCGACATAAAGGGAACCATTCACTGAAAATAGTAAATAAAACTTTTTAAATGAGAAAATGTTTCGAAAAAATTTAAAACAATAAAGTAAATCTCGTTTTGAAGTTGGAGCCAACTTGCCAAGCCACACTGCATAAAAATGATTGTTGGCACTACTAGATCTTTTTACATTGTACTAGCTTCTGCCCGCAACTTCGTCCGCGTGAAAGTTCACCCTCTCATATCTCAGGGGTAGAATTTCAAAAACCCTTTCTAAGTGGATAACTACTCTTCACAAAGAACATACCCTCCAAATTTCATGTCTCTAGGAGCAGTGCAGCGGTTTAGGCTGTGCATTGATACATCAGTCAGTCAGGACTTTGAATTTTATTTAAAGATGCATTTAGTTGTCAGTTTAAAAAAAGTTTTATTTTAGACCTTTAGATGTTAAAGTACCTATGTTACTATGGCGTAAACCAAAATAACATAAGTACTTCAAGATTACCTAGTAAATAAAATTATGACTTACCTGTAGATGTGGAAGGTTCGGCAAATGTTGGATTGTAATTGGGCACATTGGTAACATCTGACAATGGTCTTTTACAAGGTATGCCTGTAAATGAAATACATTATATTTTAAATACCCAGAATTAAACATTAACCCCATAAAAACAAGTAATTCTTAACCACTAATTAAATACATGCTATCCTTGTCATTACTATGTCAATAAATAGAGATAATGTGTTTCCATCAAGCGGGGCCCCGCTGGATGGAATGGCTTAGGAGCTATTTTAGGTTAAGTATGTAAATAATCATCATTGAAAAGTAAGGAACATAATAAATAGACTTTATTTCTAAAACAAATAGGCACCTGTTTTAAAAATAAGTATAATTATGTTGTCAATGTCATGCCCACACTACGAATAGACAGTTCTCTTAAGAATGAAAGCCAATAAATGTTTCAAATACCTTTTAAGTACAAAGTAGGAACTGCATTAGTACTTAATCTTGAACTCCTTGTATGATATTTCGTTTCGAAGTGTTTGTGACATACTTTCCTATTTTTAAATACAAACTGGCTATCCAAAACCAGAATATCTCCCCCAATTGAATAAAGCCAGGTTTTAAATCTGCCATCTTCCTTAGTGGGGTTGGGAAACGAATGCAAAACTATATTGCAATTTTCACCTGTAATTGAAGAGACACTGTGTTCAATTTGTTGATCAACTATGTCTTACATACTTCTGTAATAAAATCCAAAGTTAAGTATTTATTAATACTTTATACTTACTACGTGCTGTAGTGCAATTACGAACACAACATCTGAACTGAGATGCCATGGCGTCAAGTCCGGATCGAAAGCAAAATCGAAGTCCAAAATAGTGCGCAGGGGTCAAAACAATATAAGCAGAGATATCGGTGTCCTTTGGGAAAGTAAAAGTTGTCGAAAAAGCCACAAAAATACGAAAATAACAGCAAAACAAATCACGCAACAAACTAACAGTTGTCAGTGTCAGTATTGTCGGCCATTTCCGGCCGTGACAATCGAATTCCATTCTACGAAGATGTTTACAAAACGGAACTTGTAAATTAAATTATTTTAAAGTTATTTCCTACTAAAAAAATACTTTATAAGGACAATTATAAATGAATAAATTATTTTATTAGCTTTTGTCTTTTTACAGCTTGCGTTACGCTATCGCTTTTGAAGAAAACAACATAAACGTAAAGTTAACAATCGTAAATATTTTTCGTAGAAAGAAATGGACAATCAGAACACATCAAAACTATATTTTAGTGTTGCTATAGAAAAATATTTGTTTAATTTAACAAAGTGACACCTCTCGACGTATTTAGGAACTAAACCCATTGTCCGTCCACCGTTGTTGGTTTTTTCTATGGACTGTTATGACCGTGGACAAAATTGTCAAATTCAAATTGTAGTTCTGTCAAAATCAGTGTGCAGTCGGAGAAATTATATTAGTTTGTTTTTTTCAATTTTCTGCTCGACTTATAAAATAAGGGAACTGATCAACTGAATAAGAATAACAAAAGCAGAGTTTCGAAAGTATCTCAATTTCCTTATATCACCATGTCTAAGTCAGTTGCTCGGTTAAAATCTATGAAGAAAGTTGCAGATAAAATTGACCATTCTTCTAAATTAAGAACCAATATCCCTGCTGGTATGGCTGCGGCAGGGCCTCCTTTAGGTCCTATGCTTGGTCAAGTACGTATTTATTCGTTATAAAGTATATTTGACAATTTAACCCAATGTTGTAATCATAACCTATGTTTTTATTTACTTTAGCGTAATATCAATATAGCAGCGTTTTGCAAGGACTTTAATGAGCGCACGGCGAACATAAAGCCTGGTATACCTTTGCCGACGAGAGTGACAGTTAATGCTGATCGTTCCTATCATCTTGTTATTCACCAACCTCCAGCTTCGTATTTCTTGAAGCAAGCTGCTGGTATTAGTAGAGGTGCTATGGAACCTGGTGAGTTACCCTAAATAATATCTATAGACCGCCCCTAAGACTACCCACTGACCAAAGTTTTTGTTCTTTACCAGGACATGACAGATTTAGTTTTTTTTACTTCAGGCATCTTTTCCTCTTTTGAGTTAAAAGTGAGAAGATCCATCATATTTCTATTGTTACCACTTGAAGTCACACAGATTTTCATACTTATTATAACCGACTCTATAAAAAACTTATTCCTCTTTTCAGTCAGGGAAACAAGTGGAAAAATAACTTACAAGCATTTGTATGAAATAGCAAAAATAAAGTCTCAAGACCCACCACTTGAGTGGAAATCTTTGGAAGAGATATGTGTCATGTTGATAGCCACAGCAAGAACTTGTGGAATAGAGATAGTCAAGGATTTGGACCCAAAGGTATGAATACTTTGTCTTTTATGGTAAAAACATTGATAGGTCATCAATATTCTTGGATAATTAACATCAACCAATTTTTTTTAAATTCTGATTTCTCTAGCTACCTGCTCACAGTAACATTTAAAATAAATAACTATTAGAAAAATATAGATTAAGAAGTAAAGTAGTAAGTAACAATAAAAAAAGTCTCAAATAAATAAATTCATGAGACAATATTTTTATACAATAAAGAAGAGGCAACATACCCAAACTTTCTAACAAGCCAGATGGAAAAAAAAAAATTGTCTGCGGTGATAGAATGTCTGGAAATCTATGTGCCAGAAGCATGGTTTCCGGCGTTTCATTACAATCTTAACTATTTCCAGGAATATGGCGAGTTCCTTGAAGAGAGGAAAAAGGTTGTAGAAGAGCAAAAGAAGGAGTTACGAGATAAACGAGAAGCCAAGATGTTGAGAACAGCTTAATTTTATAATCTTAATACTTACAATAGGTAGTGAATGTTATATAGGGACTAGCTTGAGATATAAGAAATCAGTTTTATTTATAGTGTTTTATTTCAAACTAGCTTCTGCCTGCGACTTTGTTCGCGTGGAAGTCGTAAGTTACACAATATGCTAAAATAACAGCCACATTTTTATAAAATTTCTTCGGCCCCCGACCCACCGCGTCGTATAGCATCGCCCGCCTGCGCTTTTCCTTCGTTTTCGCTTACAGTTCTTCCTTTTTTCTTTGTTGTCCGAAGTCCGAAGGGTCGTAGCGTGATGTTAAATAGCCTTCCTCAAGAATTGGGCTATTAAATGAAAAAATAATTTCAAAGCCGACTGGTAGTTTCAGAGATTAGCGCGTTCGCTCAGTCTTCAGCTTTATTATTTTAGTAAGATGTATGAACGTAAACGAGGTTTGGTGTAATGGTATTTAAGAATCGTAGCAGGTGACGTTCCATAGTTTCTGCCTACCCCTAAGGGAAGAAGGCGTGAGTTTATGTATGTATGTAAAGACAATTCAAATAATTTTATTTCAAGTTAAACAAACATCAACTTTATTTTAATTGCAATTAAGTTGATTTCAGAGTGACTAGCACTGTTGAGAAAGTTATAAAAATGTTTGAAGTTGAAGCGTAAACTGCACTTTATTGTGTAGGAATTAAAGTATTTTTTTCATAAACTCATATTTGTTTACATTTTTGGCAAGTAAGTCGCGAATACAGCTTATACCAGCTTCTGCCCGCGACTTCGTCCGTGATTTTCTTTGTGCCTGTAATCTCCGCGCAAGTTCTAGCAATAAGTTTAACCTTTTGACCGCCAGTCATGTATAGTTGACAAACCAAAATGTGCTCAGCACGCCACCATGACAGACTGACGCCGAGGGCAGTTTATGATTTTTTGAAGTGTAGCAGTCAAAAGTTTAAAAAGCTTTATCGTAATCGGATTAACGGTATGGCACCGCGTAAAATACGAACAAACAAACAAACATTGATTTATACAGGGTGGCAGGGACCTGCAACCTGTTACCATGGATTAATTACATGATTCTGAATCCCCCTGGTGGTCATGCGTTGAATTCATGGTTTCAGTTTGCGAGTCGATGTCCCTACCACCCTTTATATTAAAGAAGATGATATTATATAAATGAAACAAATATTTACCCAAATTTTCTTTATTAACCATCTAAATGATCCTGCCTTTGTGTAGTTCACTTAACGTTTAGGACACCGGATAATTTGCAGATGCTAAGTGTCAAAGAATATTGTCGAGTTCATAAGTTTTACTAACTAAAAAAACCTTTATGTAAAGGTATTATGCAATCAAAACATGGCACAGGTAGGCATTAAAAAAATGATTAAGCATAGAAGAAGTTTGCTACCAAAAGTAGTTTGTCATAAGACTAACTTATTAACTAAGTTAGAGATTTACACAATGAACAACTAAGATAATATTATGTACATCATATACATATCAGTCTACAGACATATAAGCTATCTCTAAACGACAATGTACAGTTATAGATATACCCACAAACCTAGAACCATATCACTTTGTGAGCACCCATATGACATAACTCCATATAATAATTTAAATTTCGATAATTGTAATCAGTAACCACAAACCGAGCAAGACATCTTACAAGGAACATTTACAACTATCAGTATCACATATGAGACAGTCTCTTAAGAAGTTTCCTTAGAGTACAACCAAAAAACTTAAAAAATAAAATTTGAAATCTCTATAAAAATATGCATTAAAAATATGCTTCTTTAAATTCTTAAAAGTAATCAGGCGTTTATATTCTTACCTACATGACAGAAAAATAAATATTTTAAACTTTTAACATAATACTTGGATAAGTATAAGACGGATTATGCAAGCGATTTATGGTAACTTGTGCATAAGATAAATTCGTGATATGCTATATAAATATGAGTGTCGTAACTAAAACCTATAAATTTGTACTGTAAACAAAATTTTGTACTTTTGTTAGAATACTGTTCACAGATCATTAAGTGCGTGTACCAAAAAGTTATTGCCAAAGGTAGAATATTACAGCCATCGAAAAGTAAAGACATCAATCAGCAGGGTATGTTAGATGTGTGCTCGGAGCGCTTCATTCTGGGTGAGTTTGGTAACACCTCTGGCAACTCTGTGACCTTGTCAATCGTGAAGTCTGGCAGATCGGAAGACTCCATGTCCTTTTGCAGCGGAATCCACACCGTGCCTCCTAGTTCAGCTTCTATACCTCCCTGAAAATTAAAAAAGAACAAGAGATTTAAGATAATTTTGTGAGCCTTCATCCCAATTTATTTGGGTGTGTCAACATGTCTTTTTATTCCATACTTCTCTATTAGTCGTCATCTCGGTAGTCACCCCCTTTCTAGCCATATCATCATTTAATTTGTGACCCTTCATATTTATTTATTTTACTAAAACTTTATGCTCAAGTAAATATAACCTTACAAAGGCTGACATAATTCCTTAGACCCTTTGTACAGACGCCAACACATCACATCAGCTACCCGAAATTCAATTTTTTCCAATCAATTGTGAACTGTTACTGTTTATGCTTTAGCGATAAAGTTGAAAATCTATTAAAGAAATTTGACAGATTGTAGTAGCTTGATGTGCTGGCGTCTGTACAATACACGTTTTTCTTGTGAAAAATTACGGTTCATTCGCCGTGTGTAGGCACGGTCGTTAGTGTTGTACGGCACGGTGCCGTGCCGTGGCCGTATGCGCGTGTACAAGCTCACACGATTATTATACCGTCCGGTTAGCGCACCGCATAATAATGAAACCGTGACGTATACAAAGGACCTTAAAACGCTCTTTTCTAGGCAGGGATCCCTGATATTCGAAAGACTGATAAAAAAAAACAGTTGTGTTTAAAGTCATGAACGCTTTACACAATCTGTCGTCACTTTTCTGTTCGAATCGTGGAAGGCAGAACTTTATACAATGTTACGATGTTGGCGTGGGCTCAACAGCGTATAATCGATGCTCTCGCGGTGCTGCCATGAAAGGTATGTTGCTTATCGCCCTGCGCGACCCGAAGGACGTTGTTATGGTAACGACCTTGTTTACAAGTTTTAAAGTCTTGCGTAACCGCGGAAATATATTTGAAATATAGATTAAGTACTGCTGTTCCCGCGTACGTTGAAATATAGATTAAGTGGTAGTAGCAACAGCTATCTACTTATTAACTTAAAAATATCCAGAATGAAAAGTTGGACGTGAGTGTTCCTAAAATACCCTAGGCTGATAAAATTTTTGTTTTATCTAAATTTGTTAATATTAGAGTTTAGTTTTCGGTTTCCCCTAAGTCCCAGATCTCCAGGTACCAGGACTCCCAGGTTATTTATTTTTCATAACGATTGTTCAGTGGTTTATGCGTTAAAAGGTAACAGAGAGACGAACAGTTACTTTCACATTCATAATATTAGTATTAAGATGATGTATTTTGTAAAGTACGTTGATGATGTTCTTTACCTATACCTATAGACATGAGTAAGTCTACAATCATCATCCGCCTATCCTATTCCCAATTATGTTGGGGTCGGCTTGCAGTCTTATCCGGATGCAGCTGAACACCAGTATTTTACGAGAAACGACTGCCTATCTGTCCTCCACTACCCAGTTACTAGGAAATAGGATACTCCTTGGTAAGACCGATTGTCAGACTTTCGGGCTTGCCTACAATTTAAAGTACGTATTATGCCCAAATCAAAAGAATGGAACAATGACTACTGACCTTGATATCAGTTTCCAGCTTGTCTCCAACCATGATGCACATGCGAGGCTCGACGTTGAGCATCTTGCAGGCCTCCAGGAAGATGTGCTGGTCGGGCTTCTCCCAAGGCAGGTCGCCGGACACCAGCAAGCAGTCGAAGTACTTGCGGACCCCTAGCCGTTCAATCTTCTGCCACTGGGCCCGAGACGGCCCGTTCGTGATCAGACCGAGTAAGTAATCCTCCCTGTCCACATTTATTCACCAGCCTTTGGTTATTTCTAGCTGCCTTTCATGCTGAAACTCAGCACATGATACAACAAAGCCAAATGGTCTTGCATACTGCAAATGTTCCAACAATTAACGGAACTAAAATTATAGTTACGATGTCTCTAGCCGCACCAACGAGGTTACGACTCTCGTGTTTCAACCAAATGAAACGCAGTTAAGTACTATTGTTTCAAACATGAAAGGCTAATCATTGCAGTTTAGCAAGAGAATTTAAGATAACACACACATCATGGAAATTGGCACATTACTTCAAGTGCAATTCATACTATCAATATAAATTCCACAGGAAATAAAAATAAACTTAGAAACTAGGGATACGCTATGTTGAGAAAAGATTGAATAAATTAATGTTTATGATATTTTAGTAATTTATAAAGTTATCTCAAAATAGCATATTTATTTAGGTTTAAAAAGACAATGGAGATACTTTTAATAACTCTGAATCAATGTTGTAACTACTTCGGATTATGCAAGATGGAAGTATTGATACATTTCTAATAAATTCCAAAATTATCTCCATTGTTTAACTGAATTTTCTGAGGTAATGTATTACCTTCGCCGTGATGTACTCCCTCATATATTTTACAAATACAATTCAAACCTAAGTGTTGCGCACGCGGCGCCCCGAGTTTACTCACTCGTTGAGCAAACACTGAACTGTTGAAAAACAAGTCATTTATTAGCAACATGCGCTCAAAGCCAGTCCAATACACTTGCAAAGGCATCTGTGAAGTATCTATCATTACTTTTTGTGCACAAGTTGTTGTATATCTATTTCTCGTGATTTCTAAATTTACTTTTAAATACCACTGCTTTTGGGCTATTACTGTTTACAAGTGTCAAGTTATGCCTCCACAATGTTTTGGTCCTGATTTTGTTATGATATTGACAAATCAGTATTGCGCTGATTATTCATAGTCTTATGTGGCAAGCACGATCCAATGAGAGTTACGAAATAATCTAAAAATACTTGTTACATTAGTGAAAATGCGAAGTGGGCAGGACGTGAGCGATGCTAAACATGAAACGCTTCTGAAAAATGACCAAAACAATTTAGTACCACATAACACCATGCACAATTTAAATGGTAGCAGGTGAATTGTTCTGAGATCAATCGTTATTTCAATAAAAAAGAAAGAAAATAACAATATATTTCATTTCAATACACAACTGCCATACCTGCAATTCCAACAGGGATAGGTAGAGGTCGTGAAACTATTTCCTTATCACATTTAAACTTAACTCCTCTCAATCTTAGAACAACGTTTGTTTCCGCTATAATTGCAGTTATTTCTTTGTTTTATATTGACATAGACTTGGCCAGAGAAGTCAGTATAAAACACCAAAGAAATTGTCAGTTAAAATTATTTACAAATAATAATAAATAACATAAAATTACATCATGGAGAAATATTTGTTAGTACGGTGATATCCCTTGGTCAATATTTCTTCATAACATGTAACTAATGTAAATAAAATGTAACCAACGTACCGCAGTGTCTCCAACAGGTGTATTACTTCCTGTGTTAGAGCCAAACACTGAAACCTTAATTTTACCCATTCGGTTGATATATTTTCTGTAAAAGAAACAAATTGCACTGCTTGAATAACTGTGACACTAGATACATTAGAAAAATAACGGCAAAATAACGACAGTTATTGTGTAATATTGTTAAAATTACTGCACTTGAGATATTTTTAATGTAAGTAAATGACATTGCTTTGTATTTATCGTGAAATAACGGAATTTATTATTTTGTTTATATCGGAATAACGAAAGGGTTATAACCGTTAGTTTTCTAATGTTTTAATAAATGGAGTAAGGAGCCACAGAAATAATTGTGGAACAGCATTTTTTTATATGAGGACAAATTACTATCTATTCATTATGGCCCAAGTAGTTCGTACAGTTGTTTTCTCAGAAGTTGGACGCTTCCTTAAATGAATTAGTGTGTACTTAATGGGCTCGCATTCGCACAGGATATCCAAGTATAGGACTAGGAGCATCATCGCTGTAAATGTGGCACTATCTAAACTTACTCCACGCATATGTCGCAGCTAACTGGTTAAATTAGCCGTTCAGTTAACCGCCTAGCCTTTTAACTAAACGGCGGCCATTCAACTAACGGCCTGAATGATATTTAATTACAGTTTAGGTTGGAAGTCTGTAACCAATCACGCACGAGCCGAATTGGTCGCAGTAACCAATCCAGGGCACCCTGACCAAATGGGATAGGTTAGGTTAGAACTGTGGTCAACCGCGTGCGAGCCGAGAGAGCGAAGCGAGGCGAGCACTACTTCTAAAGGCTAGGCAGTTAACTGAACGGCTAATTTAACCAGTTCGCTGCGACACATACACGTGCGGCTTGCCATGAAATGTTTATAAATTTTGTACAAATGGGTGAAAAACTCATTGGCACACGCCCGGGCGTCGACGAGACATTACGTTATCGTATTGCTGTCTGATGCTCCACCAGCTGTGACACAAAACTGTCAACTACCTTTCAGTACTTGCAACAGTGCAAACACATTAACTCCTTTATTCATAAAAGTAGTGATTAGCGACTGTTTATCCATACATTGTTGACGTTTAACGTCACTTAACTTTAATCATTGTTTATAAAATGAACCCCTTAGGCCTGAGTTTACCAACATTCTAACCATCGGTTAGGTATTTAAACAGTTGATTTCCTTAGGAAATTTGACATAAATCAACTGTTTAAATACCTAACCGATGGTTAGAATGTTGGTGAACTCAGGCCTTACATTACTTAACAATATCTTAAATCTCTCTGTTTCAGTGTAAGTTCAGCAATAAATAATTTGTACATATTCTTAGTTGTTTTTCAGTTTTCCCAATCGTCACGTCATTTCCATTAATTACGCGGTGTCTTTTTACAATTATTTATAGCTTCGGCTACTGTTCGTTTATATATCTCTTGTGTACGCCCACGCTTAACAACGTAATGGTAACATTTTACGTAGAAGATGAAAATATATCATCACGCAATACATGTGTTTTGTGTTTACATTAATAGAATGTGTACTTAGTTCTGCTAAGTCATTGGAGGTAGGTTTGTACTTTCGTTCGGACGTAGCAGACGTAGAAGTGCATTCACATTCTAGGCTCGTTGCCAAGTCTAATCGTAAAAACTATTTCGCCGAGTATACGGACATGTCGGTAATAGACGGCGCACTCTTTGTCACCGTTTGGCACACAAAAGTGATGTAGACGTTAAACGATGTAATGTAGGTGTCTGTTACTCTACGGTGCTTAATTAAATTATTGGGAAATGATTCTGTGATACATTAAAGATAATGTAGGTATTAATAATTGTGCCTTGTATACCGACATTTTCATGCGCAAATTATTATAGAACGCGTCTGAGTAAAAGGAACTGCATTATAGTGATGCATTTTGAATTTAATTTCTGCAATTCACAAAATGACGTCTGGCTAATTAATGCGATGTTACCTAGAGTTCTGCTGACACTAAATGGGAATAGAGCATGACGATGCACTTAAACAAGTGAAGTTATTTGGACAAATTCTGTAATATGGATTTTACTTGTGCCAAACGACATAATGTACTTTCATAACATGTAGGTTTTGAGTGAAATATCTGCGTTGGAATAATTTCAGATTTCAAGGTAATTTCGTGTTATATATGTAGGTATGATTTAGGTACCTACCTACTAACTGCGTCCAAGGCTCTTCGCGTGTGAAATGTTTATAGTTTAGTATACATAACAGGTGTATCGCGGTTTCACAGTTATTTTACATAAGTACCTACCTCTGATTTTGAATCACAGTGATCTTTATCTTTGCTATAAGGTTGGTAATCATAATGCTATGGGTTGCAGTACTTGCAGTCAGAGGTAAAATAACTGAAAGGGCTGTAGGTACAATAATGCAACAATAAAGCATGGTACAGCAATGTAATGCTCCTTTTTCAATCGACTAGATACTGACAGGAAGAGGTCTCCTCTGCCAGTCAGTAGCTAGTCGACTGAGAGCATTTCAACATGCAAACATAGACTTATAAAAAAGATGGACTGAAAGTGAAGCAAAGTAAATATTTCCGACCGTTTGTACAAACACGCCTTTTTTTTTTTTTTTTTTTTTTAAGGATGGGAAATCATCCAATGACCCCTCCCGCTCTGGGTGGAGCGGAAGGGAGTGTCAGACTCTTACTGACTAAAACCCATCCGTGTTCCTTCCTTAGCCCTTTATGTTCCGGGGCAGCGGTAACCCTTTCGGACAATCCCGCTGCCCCGGCAGGCTTCGGCCCTAACGGGCCCCTCCGTGTCTGCTGACAGCTCTTTGAGGCGCGCGTGGAACACATACGCGCCGTCCGGCACGGGCCTGGTCCTGATCGGACGGCGAGCTACCCATTACTCGCCGTCCGCAGGCCCGCGCCTACGGTGGCCGGGAGTCGTCACGCGGCTCCCGACGCCCGGGGCGTCTACCGCGGCGGCTGGGACGGGCGGCCCTCTCGGCTCTCTCCCTCGCCCATCCCGCCACCTCCTTCGCTAGCATGACTGCTTCGCAGAAGGAGGTGACTGCCTCCCACTCCCTCTCGCTCCGGACCATGGTTTGAACCAGGGCCGGGCGCGAGAGGTCGCCGCTGCTGCCGATCGCCTCTACGAGGACACGGCGGTGCTCTGCCCAAGCGGGGCAGACCTCCACCGTATGCTCCACCGTGTCCTCTGGGCGATCCTCGCAGTGGTGACACCCGGGCGTTTCCTCCCGCCTGATGATGTGCAGGAACCTCCCGAAACATCCGTGTCCGGTGAGGACCTGCGTCAGGCGGTAGGTGAGGACGCCGTGACGCCTCTCTAGCCACTCCTCAAAGAGGGGCCTTACCGCCGCTATCGTGGCGTGCCCTGCGCTGGGTTGCGACAGTCGCTCTTTCCATGTCGCCATGAGATCGCGCCGGAGGTCCGTCCGCTCCGCAGCGATTTGCCGCGGAAGCGGGATTTCCCCCCGGCGTAGTGCCTCCGCGCGCCACTCATACAGGCGCGCGAGGACTATCGCCTCCAGATCCCATGGCGGCAGTCCGGCAAGGAGGCTTGCCGCCTCGCCCGAGATCGTGCGGTACCCCCGGATAAGCCTTACAGCTACCACCTTTTGGGGCGCGTTCAGATAGTGTGCGGCTCGTCGCCGCAGTGAACGCGCCCATACCGGGGCCCCATATAGGGCCATGGACCGCACGACCCCCGCGTAAAGCCTCCGGCAGGAGGCGTTTGGCCCCCTCAGGTTGGGCAAGAGCCGCTTGAAGGCGGCCCCGGCCCGTTCCAGTTTGGGGGCCAAACGTCGGAAGTGCTCGACGAAGTTCCACCGGCTGTCGAGAACGAGACCCAGGTATTTCATCGTTGTCTCGACGCCGATGTGAACCCCTCCTACCGTTAATTGGGATCCCGGTGGTGGCCCGTTCCGAAGCCCATGAAAGGACATGGCCTCGGACTTGTGCAATGCCACCTCGAGACCCAGTTGCCGGATCCTCTCCACGACTGTCGCAACCCCGCGTGTCATCGCGTCGGCCGCCGCCTGATGCGACCTCCCCTGCGCCAGGACCAGCGTGTCGTCAGCGTAGCAAACCACGCTGACGCCATCAGGGAGGTCGGCCCGCAGCACCCAGTCGTACCCGATGTCCCACAGGAGCGGCCCCAGAACCGATCCCTGTGGGACACCGCACGACATCTCTCGCCGGTTCCATTCCCCGTCGCGACCGGGGTAGATGACGGCTCTGTCCGTCAGATACGCCCCGACTACTCGACGGAGGTAGGTCGGCACTCGGTGATACCGGAGTGCCTCCCCAATGCAGCTCCAGGGCAGGGTGTTAAACGCATTAGCGATGTCGAGTGACACCGCCGCGACGACCCCACCCCGGGACACCGCGTCCCCCGTCGTGAGGGCTCTTACGCGCATGATGGCGTCAACCGTCGAGCGCCCCTTGCGAAAGCCAAACTGACTATCCGCAAGATCCGGCCCCGTCCTTGCCAAGTGCCCGACGAGGCGGCCTGCAATCACTCTCTCAAAGAGCTTGCCGACCTCGTCGAGCAGCACGATGGGCCGGTATGCGGACGGAGAGTCCGCAGGGCGCCCTGGTTTCTGGATGAGGACCAGCTTCACCGTCTTCCAGCGGAGTGGGAACTGGCCCCTCTCCATACATGCGCTTAAGAGCGCCTCCAGTCGAGGCCCGAAAGCCCTTGAGGCCAGGACCCAGGCTTTACCTGGCAAGCCGTCGGGTCCTGGGGCGGTATTTTTGGCCTTTAGCCTACCTACCGCCACTCTCAGATCTACCCCGGTCACTTCGGGATTGTCGTCGTCGTCCGCGTGGTCCGCTTCGGGCACCGCAATTGGCGGAGCCATGGGCGGGGGAGTATGCTCCGCCCGTGAAGGGAACAGAGCGCTCACCACCTCCTCCACCAGCTGTGGCCGGAGACTCTGCGTCAGCGGGGGGGCCCAGGTGCGGAGTTTATTCCGCACCATTTTGTAAGGACGCCCCCATGGATCTCTGTTGAGAGTCTCCAGCATCTCCTCGCGGGCCGTATCTTTGGCCCGCTGTACAGCCTCTTGGAGGGCGGTCTTCGCCGCTCTGTACCCCTCGTACAGCTCCGCCTCCGTGGCTTCCGCATCCGGAGGGCGAATGCGGAGCCTGCGGTGCCTGGTGTACTGGTGTCGCGCGTCGACGCACGCCTTTCGTAGCGACTCCACCTCCTGCGACCACCAGTACACCTGACGTCGGGCGCATCCTGGCCGGACTCGGGGCATTGCCACGTCGCATATCTCGGACATGGCCTCCCGGAACCACTCCGCCTCATCATCAATATCGTCAGGCCTGTCCGGTGATGACACCCAGGCCTGAACGATCGAGGCTTCCAGGAGGAGCTCCCGGTCCAGCTGCTTCAGCGCCCACCGCGGACCACTCGGGGCCTGTTGGACCGGCGCGCTAGAGGACTGGGCGGAGACGTCGAACCGAATGTACCGATGATCCGAGTATGTCTCCACCTCCTCCAAGACGCGCCAGTCAATGACACGTTGTGACAGAGCGGGACTGGCGAACGAGATGTCCACCACGGACTCCCCCCGCATCCGCACACACGTGGGAACAGAACCCCGATTTAGGACGACCAGGCCTTTTTCGAGTGCCCAGTCCTCCACCATCCTGCCCCGCACATCCGTGTAACGGGAACCCCAGGCCAGATTCTTGGCGTTGAAGTCCCCGAGCACTAGCACGGGGAAGGGATGGTTTCCGGCGACGACGACACTCAACTCCGTTAAAGAGTTCTGGAACTCGGCGAGAGTTCGGCTCGGAGAGAAGTACACTCCCACTACTACAATCTCTCCGAACCGTGCTGCTACGCACCCCTGTCCCTTCGTGACACCTTCGAGGGACGGGGTACCGGCGGCAGCCGACGAAATTATGGCCACTGAGCCGCTCAGGTCCTCCACCCAGTCATCCCTGGGCGGGACAAAGTACGGCTCAGCGACCACGGCGATGTTAATCGACCACTGCGCTATGCTCTGGAGCAACAGGTCCTGAGCGCAGGCGCAGTGGTTGATGTTCGCCTGGAGGAGACGTAATGGAGCCGTTACTCCTCCATTGCAGTCTCCTCCCGGGCCTCTTGTGAGGGCCCCTCATCGGTGGCGGCGGCAGCCGCGGCGGCGACAACGGGTGTGGCGACGGTGGCGGTGGCGGTGGCGGAGGGCCTGCCTTTTCTCCTGGTTCCGGCGGGTGGAGCGCAGGACTTGCTCCCCGCCCGGTGATCGGCCGGCTTGCCAGCAGCCGCACATGCGACGCAGTGCGGCGCGGCGCTGCACGAACCGGCCGTGTGTCCGGGCTGACCGCAGCGGAAGCACAGAGTGCTGCGGTCCTCCGATGTGCACTGGACGCCAACGTGGTGCCCCACATGACATCGGAAGCACCTCAGGGGTCTGGGCTCCAGCAGTTTGACCTGCGCTGACACCTATCCCACCAGAAGCGCCTCACGCTCACATTTACATCAAGTATGCCGACCGGCCGCCATGTTACGTGACACGACAGCTTCAATCACGCACACATAGATCGGTACGGTGCTTCACTTTCGATATGCGTGGCGCGGAGTTCATCTTTTTTTATAAGTCTATGTATGCAAACAATAACAAATCCAAAATTCAGAGTTCTAATTTCTTTACCTAAACACTCCCCGAGCCCAGGCATCGAACCTAGGTTTCTACATTTGGCAGTTGCGCTTGCGACCACTACAGTCACAAACTTAATAATATGTACAGACGCCAGCACATCAAGCTACTCGAAACTGTCAAATTATCCCAATTAACTTTGAACCTTATGCTTCAATAAAGTTAAATTTGACAGATTGTAGTAGCTTGATGTGCTGGCGTCTGTACCTACTGCGTTCGCAATTTGGTTTCCGAACATGTAAATAAATATTTGTTATCCTACTGACTTTTTCAATGGTAGGGGTACTAACCAGTTAGTTGATATTCATTTACGTGGAAATAACATCAATTGGAAACAAGGATTTGAATATAGGTACTTTAGGTAAGCCAAGATTATTATTATCGAGGTGGCGCATGAACAGAGTTGCTGGAAGGACTTGGGGGTGGCCTCTGCCCAGCAGTAGGACAGTACAGGTTAAATAAAAAAAGGAAGATTAATACTAACTGGCGATATGTCTATAGTTCTTTGGCAAGCAGTTTCGCCATAGGTGAGCCGGCCACTCATCGAGGGCGTACGTGTCATCATCGGGGCGGGCTCGGAAGGCTCGGAGGAAGTTAGTTCCGCTCTCCACTGCAGCTTCCTGAGTCAGCCCATATTGCTGCTGCAGAATCTCTATAATCTGGACAATAATAGGACAGTTAGAATATACTATTCAAAAGGTTTTACCTAAACAATAAACAACGCTATAATATGGTGGCAGAACATTTTGGCTGCAATTATGTACCAGTCCATTTGTCGAGTGCGGCGATTATGATAATGCTTCTTCAATCATTAGGCCTTAAGAAAATGGGCTTAAGGGCAGTTTTACATAGGTAACTGTCATAAGCGCATTTAGTCATGGTTATGTTTAGTAATCGATATTTCATGTCCATTCTCCTTATTGAAGTCCATTGGAATTGGAAACCGGACCCGCGGGGTAATTGCGTAACACACTAGCAATGGTTTTCATTTTGCTAGTTGTAACAACATTCATTGCGTTATTACGATAAGGAGTAGACAAATTTTTCGAACATATTAAGAAATGGATTAACCATATCCATAGACTTATAAAAAAAGATGGACTCCGCGCCACGCATATCGAAAGTGAAGCACCGTACCGATCTATGTGTGCTTGATTAACGATTGACGCTGTCGTGTCACGTAACATAATGGCGGCCGGTCGGCATACTATGATGTAAATATGGGAGCGTGAGGCCGTGTTTGTACAGAGGCCAGCACATCAAGCTACCCCAATCTGTCAAATTTCTTTGATACATTTTCAACTTTACCACAAAGGAATAAGGTTCATATTCAATTGGGAAAATTTGACAGATGGGGTAGGTTGATGTGCTGGCCTCTGTACAAGCGGTCCCGGCATACTTACTGTGCTTCACTTTCGATTTGCGTGGCGCGGAGTCCATCTTTTTTTATAAGTCTATGGGCCATATCCTTCAAAAAAATTATCAGATTGTAAGTGTGTTACGCAATTAGGGTACTGATTCCTACTTATACAGTTTCTACGATTACTATTCAAAGGCGTAATTTTACTACAGCTAGGTACGTGAAAAGCTGTGATAAGAAGCGAGAAGCATATTCGTTATAGAACAATGTGTTTTTGTGTACTTGACTTGGCTTGCTTTGGAGTGGTTTGTTTACTGTGAGCTTTATCCAGCCTGGAAACTTCTTTTAAAACAAGAATAAACAGATATCATGCCTGACACTAAAGGTGACCTGTCTGCTAATCTGACATAGATCAGCGTCCTATTATAGCATGTTCTTGAACAGAGAATAAACAAGGTTTCATCTGAAATATGAATGTTGTTAGTTTGTCCCGACAATGTAACGTTTGACCTCATTCCAGAAAAAAACTCCAGCGGTTCCCCTCTATTCTCAAGGAAAGGCGAGTAAAATAAATAAGTACCTACCTAGGTAAATAAGGATTGTGTCGCAAGCTTGTGCAAGACGTGCACATACACTTATCTACCCAGCCATTAAGTTTCGTCATACCTAATAAGAGTGTCGAAAAATCTACCACAAGAGGCCCACGTTAATTAAATGAACACTTAATTAACACCTAGTGTCTCTCATTGGCGCCGATTCCCTTGTTCACAAACTAAACTAAATTTAAGTTCAGTGCATCTTTTTCTTTCTATTTAATTAAGAAAAGGACAGAAGATAAATATTAGTTTAGTCCTGTCAAATTAGTCAGCGCCTGACGTAAATTGAAGTATTTTTAGTAGCCAATTTTTTAATCACGTCTAAACTGTCTATGGAGTATCTTAATTTGACAGGACTAAACTAATATTTATCTTCTGTCTGAAATAGAAAGAAAAGGATGCACTGAACTTAAATTTAGTTTAGTTTGTGAACAAGGGAATTGGCGCCAGTACCTATCTAGTATGACGAAAAACATTAAGTGGGAAGATGATTGTGATGTAAGCTATTTTACTTGTTCCACAGCTTTTATTAGTTCGGCAATCTCACATTTCCTGTAATTCAGTTCATTTTGTTAAAAATCTCCACATGTTGCATGACATTTGTATCTAAGGAAGTGTCTGCTCCAGGAATAGCTTCGGGTCAACGTTCCTAGCGTGGCGTGGTTCACTCACCTGCCGTTTGGCAGTTGGCACACTGCGCGTGAAAACTGATACCGCGCGGTTTAATGAGCTACGTTCACCCTGTGTCATCTCATGCCTCATCTGCGGAGATTAGATGTTATCTACGACATTCTATGTTCTAGGTGCGCTGTTCAAAGGAAAAGTGTTCTAAGTATTTGTGAGTTGATCTAAAGTTCTAATTTTGACTGTAACTGTGTGTGTGTATTTGTCTGCTTAATTAATTTAGTAGAAAAGCTGGTCAGTGGGTCGTCTTAGGGACGGGACTTTTGTTTAGAACTGTAGAACATTGCGTTCAGTACATGCCAACTACTTTCTGCAAGATTAAATCAAAAATAGACTTCAGTTCACATTAAAAACTTTATTGAGTACCAAACAACTTTATTGTTATATAAAAAAAAAAAAACAGAAATAGTAAGTAGCCAGTCAAATAAAATTATATTACTTACCTAGAGAAATTAAATTTGTTATAAAAAAAATATGTACAGTAAGTTCTTAAAACAATAAAAGCTGTGATCATTTAATATCTAATTAAAAGAATCATACAGTAATCACAAAAACAATTTTAAGTACTTTGTTGTAAAAATGTATTATAATGTAATGCTTATATTTTTTGTTATATAAAAACTAGTAGGTATTTTACCTACCTATTAATCAAATAATAATTTAATCACCAAACAATTTTTTGCCTAATTCCATTAATCTGTGATTCCTGCACATCTTAAGTGCACCAGCTTTCTTTAAGACTGGGATAACGGTTTCATTGGAATCTACTAGCCTACAGAGGAAGTCCTCAAAAGCTGACTTCACATTGGGTGGGAGAGTGCCAACTTTGACTTTAGTCAGCATTTCAGCAATGCCCTGAGCCCAACCACTCTCTATGGCAAACTCTGATATCCATGGCACCATTTCAAGAACTCCACTCATAGTCTGCATGCCCAAGAACCACAAGTCAGCTATTTCATTCCAGTGTTCTTTGTAACTCATTGATACAACTAGGGCAGTGGGGTCATTTGACTCATCAATGTTGTAAGCATCCCACAGGAATCTGATTGTTGACTGGATGTATCTGCATATAGAGAAGTCATTCTTCTTTACTTTACTAGCTTGTTGTTTTAGTAAGAGTAAGCCCAGCACTGCCAGATGTCCATGGAGAGCTAAGTTTTCAGGTATGTCCTTCAGTTCCGGTAAGTCATTAAAGATGAACTTGAGTAGGGTGTTGAATAACATACTTGTCTCAACAACTTTGGGAGCCAGCACTGTGAGGTTCATGAAAATATTACAAAGGCTGACCATGGCTGCTCTAGAATCCTTCATATCTTCTAATACTTGAGGGTCTAGTTCACGGGGAGGCAAATTTTTTACTTTTCCCCTCTCAGATTTGGGTACAAGTGGTTTCTTGTAATGTACTATTGACCAGTGGAAACACATGGCTTCATACAGAATATCTTCTTGTTTAAGGTTTAATACTATAGCTCTGGCCTTGTCTTCAACTACCAAGTGGCATAGAGCTGGCAACATCAAGCGGAGTAGATCAATCTGCCCCATTAGATTGATGTCAGTGTCCATAGCTTCACCTTCAGACTTGTTCTTTTCAGCCATCTTCCTCGCTCTGTGGGCATGGAAAGAGTCATTTGCTAGGGAGAACATGAACGGCAGCAAGGTGTAAATTTGTTCCCTCATGGCTGTTGTTTCTTGAGCTATCCAAGCAACCAATACTCTGACCATCGCACAAACATAAACTTTTTCTGTGTCAGGTAGTTTGTCTTTGTTCTTATCATTGAATACTTTAGTCAACATAGACACTATGGCATTGAAGGCACCCTTGAGACCCGTGTAAACAGATTGCTTCTCTTTCTGTTCCAAGTCCAGTTGATCCGTGGCCATGTAATTGATAGATAATTCTAATACAATAAAGCAAGCTGTTACTAATTCAGCATTGGCATATGCTTGTTTGAAACTCCTGTCATCAAGTTGCATTCTTACTTCTATGGCACAAAGTTGTTGCAGCAGCAGGAAAAACTTCTTTGGATTCTCTTCATCATTTAATGTCCACTCAATGCCGAGAAGATCAACAATGTTGGCAGCCAGTTTAAGAGAGGGATCCCTCTGGTTTTTACCAATTTTGCTGGTGAGTATGTCATGAAGAGCTTTGTAGATACTCTGGGGCCATGTTTCTTCTGTGGAGCTAGGTACAACTGTGCACTTGTTGCAGCTGTAGAGAAGTGCACTCAAGATGGTAGCTAATTCAAATTTTCTTTCCGATTGGTCGGTGGCAAAGTCTAATGCTATTTTGTTTACCAGAGCATGGAAAGGTTTAGGATCATCACCCCATGCAGTAGGTCCATACCTGCTCACTAGCTTCACAAGAATGTTAAGGGCTTCATCAGTCTGGAAACTTTGATTCGAGTAAATTTCTGACATTTTAGTGATGGCACCAACCTCAATCAGGGCTTTCTGGCCGGCCTCATGTTCAGCAATACATTGAAGGCACGTGTATGCTTCACTGACAATGATGAGATCATCATCATAGTCTTCACTTTCAGATTTTTGCACTATTTCGAGGAACACTGGTATGTTGGCAAGCATTTCAGGATGTGTTGCTAGTTCAGGATCATTGCAGAAGGTGGTAAGCACTGAGAGAGCCACTGACTTGTACACAGACGGCGGGCAGTCATCCTGCACAGAGTTGCTTGTCAGCAGCTTCTTCAGGAACTTGAATCCAATGGCTTCGAAGAGTGCTTTCTTGGCTTGCGATTGGCAGTCTTTGCTCTTCACAAGTTTGGTCACCATGAAAAGCGCTGCGAACTTCTCCGTATCGCTTTTGGCGCCTTTTAGTATAAGTACACATTTCTTTATCGGTTCCGATATCTCACCCATGATTACGAAACACACGACGCGGTCACAAAGCGCACTATTGAGCGCTCCACTGAACGAGCGCTGGCTCCGCAGTTGAATCGCTCCGACAGCGGCCCGATCTACATCACGTTTATAATTAGCGTGAGTTCTCTTCCAAAATATCTAAATCTGGACGTCGAGCTCGCGTTCTCCAACTATGAAAAACTATTTTTAAACACACGCTGGAACGTGAACGCTAAACACGCGGGGTGCAACAAGCAAACCAGCGGCTCCTACCACGCTTCACGCTTCTACCAACCAACGACGTAAAAACTTGCGATTGCGAGATAGGCACCACGATGACAGCGCGCGCACTTCGTTCCGAACATAATCCATGACCGTGGCAATGTCACAATATTTTTAGAAAAAATTTCATACCTTATTGCAGGCTCTTGTGTCCCCCTTTCTTGTTTGTATTAGCGTATTGTCCAAATCAAAAAATATAGCTGCAACATCACTATTTTCACCATAATACGAATTATTTGCCATAATCACAGATGAGTGTGTAACGCAAGGAAAAAAACAGCTGCTTTGTGATGACGTCACATTGACGATTTCCAACGTCAGAACAGTAACTGCGTTTCGTTTCGTCGAGTTCAATATTAATATTTTTATTCACTTACTCTTATGACACGTAACGAGGATTTGTATTCCATCTCTTTCTGCAAAACCGTGTA
The DNA here is from genome assembly GCA_963669345.1 of Gortyna flavago. Lineage (NCBI taxonomy): Eukaryota > Metazoa > Arthropoda > Insecta > Lepidoptera > Noctuidae > Gortyna > Gortyna flavago. The sequence goes on from OY770142.1 coordinate 7,854,559, forward strand.
GGTTAGTATGTCAGCGCCATCTGTTTGTCTTTATTTTAACCAATATCATTAGGGGCACGGTTAGAGGTGACCTAGTGACTCAGTGTATCTTGCTACAGTTGCTACTATACGTTTCGTTACACTAGTGACTAGCTAGATGGCACATAATGCAGATAGGTATTACATGGTTATTAAAATGGTCTTACCCTGCAACTCCAGGTGAAATTATTAAGTTCACGATTAGAAAAATGTTTTTGGAAAGAGATCGTTGCACTCTTGCACATTGCACAGCTACACTTGTTAGAGACTATCTGTTGCAAATAAACTGCCCTACTGCTTGTTTCTACGTCCATGTACGATATCGTTGATAAAGGACAAATTATTCATTTGTAAACCGTCTCGTCCATCTCAGTTGCATGAGTAAATCTACGCTGGTATCTAACAAACGGAGTTGTATGTAGGGTAATTCATCCAGTAGTCAGCCTTTTAGCGAAAATTTACACTTTGAACAGCTGTCAGTTCCTGAAAACAATGTTGTGCAATCAACATACCATGATAACTTAATAAACTCTTTGATTACTTAAGGCGACTACATGACCTAAAACGCGGTCACTATCGGACTGCATAGAAAAGAAAGAGATGCGCGATGACACAACGCTGGTAATTTATTGCAAAATATGAAACAATCATCTATTGTTGATTTATCAAACACCAAACAAATAAAAACCGTATACTAAAATTCGGGGAATTAAATTGTCTTTTATATGGTGAAAGTTTTATGAAAATAAACCCGATAGTGTTTGCGTGATTATCGTTTTTATGTGCGCGGTAGACATTACTTTACAAATTAATTACACTATGTAAAAAAAATATAATTGCAAATATTCACATATCAAATTACGAAGCAAATGGTCTAGTATAACATTTATTTTTTTCAAAGAAATCAGTCCGGTCGATTAGACGTGATGTTGAATTTAAAATCATTAGAAGTCGTATATCTGCGCCTTAAGGCATTGACTGCCAACGCGGTCACCGGTGACCGCGAACAATAGATTTTCTATTGTGTCTGTTGTCTGGCAGTCAACGTGTTAATCAGTTAAAAACAATAGAAAATCTTCTTGTAATAAAAAAAAAACAACTTTGAATAAAAAACTGTGCTTTTCAGCCACTTTGAACATGAGGTGAGCCCTTTGCCCAATTGTCCCCTTTATCGGGGACATGGCCTGCGGGGACAACGGGAATACAGGGATCCAGCGACCAATAGTTACCCGCTTATCAGCCTGAATGTGTTTTAAGTCTCGCGCTTTAAAGTTCAATTTACTGTCGCAATTTAACATAGGTATAAGTACCTACGGTGGATTTGCAGACCCAGGAAAACCTAGTAAAACATATGCCCCGTCAGTCAGCCACTCAAAAAATCTTAATGGATTTTATAAAAAAAACTTAATAATTAAAGATTTTCGCTACCTAGGTACTACTGCTACTTAACTACTCGTTAACAAAATTCAGTCGGGTATACCTACTTATTGCTTTTTTTTACGATACTTTTAATTTTGTATGATTTTATTAGGGTAGGATCTAAGCATCACCTTTGTACCTATTTCTCTGTTCTGTTTTTTTCTACCTACTCTCACAGTCTGATCTCCGTCTCAAGAGTGTACTACGTGTCAAAAATAGGTACATGTCGGACGTTTAATTAGCTACAGTAAAATTAGGTACAGCTTATGTATTACTTAAATGACTGAAATTGGCGTCTTTTTGTTTTTTCTCAACCGTCAACCAAATCTTGTTTTTTTAATACAGAATAGTTTACCAAACGAAACTTATTTGACATGCATATCACTAAACGCAGTCCGAAATGAGTTATTAAGAAGTGTCATTTTACTGCAGCTTTATGTCGGAGTGTACAGAGGCCAGCACATCAACCTACCCCAATCTGTCAAATTTCTTTGATAGAATTTCAACTTTACTACAAAGGAATAAGGTTCATATTCAATTGGGAAAATTTGACAGATTGGGGTAGCTTGATGTGCTGGCCTCTGTACAGCCTACCTCTAATTTACCTTTTGTCAATTTTTTGTAAATTTTTTGACATTGATTGTCGTTGATTTGGTATATTATCTATGTTGAGAATGGCCGATGATTTCAAATGTAAGTAATATAAATATGTCAAAGAGAATGGCTGAGATGAGATTGCGACTAGATTTTGAATGTTTTTAATCACGGGAATTGGTCTTCCGGTATCTAGGTAGGAATCTTTTTCAGGAATTTCACAAAACACTGTTCAAGTCATAGTTCAAGTTCAACACATGGTTCAACATGACACGTCGTTCAACACATGGTTCAACATGACACGTCACTCCTTTGTACGAAAGAGAAAATAAAAAATACATTGTCTAGAGTAGGCCAGTAAGCGTCAGTTATCCTGATGACACATCGTTTACGGTTTTTGTCATGAGTCCCGTTCCCGTACATACCTACCTACTGACATGCGGTAAGTTGTGTATAAACCTTACAGCCACATATGAAAGTAATATGAGGAGGCCGGGATGAGTTACGATCAAGGGACACGTCATTCCGTGAACATAGAAATTCTTTTATCAACATTGTTTCGCTGGGATAATATATGCTCAGGATATCTACAGGCCCGTTTTATTTTTTAACAGTTAATATAATTATGTGTTTAAGTAGATACTTTAAGGTACCTAAATAATAAATAAGGATGTGCTATATGGAGCCCCATGTGTGGCAAGCAGAATTTTGGAAATGTTATCGCAAACATTTTTCGATTGATTTAGGTCGGGTTTCCTGGTAGTCAGGAACAGCTCAGAATACAGAAAAGTACCCTAACAGTTAAAATTTTCAATTCTCCCTAATGCTTGGTCTCTATCAACATAGGTAACCTAGTCTTAAGGTAGGTAGAACCGTAGGATCGTAGGAAAATTATTACAGGTCTATATTATCGGCGAGTATCGTGACGTGATGTATTGACACAAGGCGAGGCGTATATCGAGGAACAGTCCCGGTGGCCGCCACTCGCCTTGATACACATGTATAGTGTGTTCGATTTGCTCTCATCCCGGTACATAAAACTGTAATAGTTGCTTTTCTTGACACCTAGTGCAAACTACGTGGATTCCAGCACAAAGCTTTGTTAGCTCTGTAAAACGTGAGGGCCGACGGTACTGAACTAGACAAAACATTTGTTTAGTTACGTGCATATGGGATCAGATTGTTACGAAGGTTGAACTAATAAAAGACGAGAGGGCTTGTTCTAACAAATGTGGAAAGTGATCCATACGTTTACCGTAACCCCTGATGTGTAGAATCCTCCGACAATATACATGAGTACGAAACTCTAAAAGGGACAAGCAAATAGCGATTGTGTAAGAAATTTATACGTGAAACTCGTTCAAGGGTTATTAGATTTCCTGTCACACGCAGGGCTCGCCGGCCGCAGCTCCTATTTGCCAAACATTGCCAAGTCAATGCCAATTTCTTGCGAAAACATTTTGTTCGGTCATTATCGTTTCTTGTTGGTCGTTTTGCACTGGTTTCAACAAATTATAGTCGAGTTTGAAAGTTGGTGCCAATTTTGTTCAATTTGGAGATTGTAATTTCCTTGAAGGGTGGCTGCCAGATCCCATTGACGTCATTTTAAGCTTATTTTCCAGACTCGTAATTCCCGCAAAAGGGGTTTTGTCACGGTAATAATATCATACAGTATTTCGACTTCATACAAACGGACGAAACGCGAGCTATACCTACGCGCCTCGACCTCGGAATGCGCTCGGTATGCAGACAGTCGCGACTGTGCCGCAGCGCAGTGACGAACGGACGGTGTGTTGTTTTTTTTAACAATAACCGCGCGATTTTTTCACTAAAAATAAGTTCAAGTACATATTTAATATGACGAGTAGGCTATATTGTGCTGTTTTTGGTTGCATGAATTCGTCAATAACGCATCCAGAGATAACTTTTTTAGATTACCTGACTATAAAATAATTTTACTTACTAGTAGGTAGGTACATAATGTGTGTCTTTTTAATGGATAAGTATTTCCTTTTATCTTCCGAAAAAAATTATGTCTGGATTAATAAATAAAGTGAATAGATTATAGGAAAGTGATAGACACGAGTGAAATAGGTAGTTATAGGCAGTATATTCAAACATAAACATGGTTTTTTAATTAAATCTACCAATCAAAAAACAACACGCATTTTTATTAAACACTTCCTATTCAATTCACAAAGTATTTTATTTGTTTATATAAAAAGTATATGTGTTTTATTATTTATGTACACACAGTAAAATACAATAACAAAACTAAATGGAAACACAAAGTAGGCAAATGTAATTAAAATGCTGGAGGCGGGCAGCCCTATCACATGTTTACGTACCGCGCGGCTGTAGGCATTTATTTCAAAGTTACGGCCGAGTTACAATACTGTATGATCTTTGTACTGTGGTTTTGTCGTTACGTACGTTGCGGGGAGAGGGGAGCGCGTGTTGGTGTAATTTAAGTGCTCTTGTGCGTAGGCGTGCAGCCTCTTTAGCAGAACCAGCGCTGGGGATCTTATTCGAATAGTTTCTTACATTGGTTATACCCACGTCTTTGTTCGAGCAGTCACTTTTAGGCAAGGAGCCGGTATGGATTATTTTGATCTCTTAAACGCCATTCATCCAGAACGTTAAAGTGGGATCGGCCAAGAGTACATTCTTCTTTTGCACGCAGATCTTTCATATTTCTACACTAAATTCTATTTCCATAATAGAATAACTAATAACTCACCTTATCGTGTAAACACCAGCTGTAAAAATGCAATATTTTAATGGCTGCACCCCAAAAATTAAGACCTTTTGCACATACAGACATAATATCTGACTTATAAAAAAAAACACTACAAAGTGATAAAAAAACGAAAATGCAGAAGCAACGATTATACTGACTTCCGAACTTAAAGTTATTTTTCACTATGTAGTGTTTTTTTTGGAAGTCCGTTGTTTTTTTTTTTTGGAAAAAACTTTTTTATTTTGTGTCCGTGTTTTCTTTCTGTACTGCATACCTAAAGTATTTTTTTATGTTTGTGTAAATAAAAAAATAATAATCTAAAAGTTTGAGATTTTTTATTCTGTAGAATTCATTGTATCTGTGTTGTAGATATTTCCAACTTTTTATCATTAACGTTTACATTAGATCCATTCTATACCTACCACCAAACATTTCTCAATTTGGCAGAACGTAGAACGAAAACGAAGATAGGACACCTTCGTTTGCGTTCACCATTGCGCTGCGATCAGCATTCCAGATGCTTAACTGAATAGTGCGCCCCCTCACGGCAATTAACTAGCTATGCTCATTAACAGCCCGTTTTCATTCGGCGGCCGTAATCCGCTCGACCAACTTTTTTTGGAAACACCTCGAATTACTGTCACGTGGGCGAAGGGGGTAATGTGCTGAACTGCTGACGCTGGAACGCAGACGCTATGTGAACCTTAGCATTAAGGGCTATATGACCTCCTTTGACTATAATAATATGACTTCTTTATTTATTTTAATAATTGCATTTTTTATTGGGATTGGTGGACAGTGTTTTGTTTTTGATGTAGGTAGGTATTTCCATGGACTTATTGTCAGATGTTGTACTTCAAGGCTGTTGCTACTTGTGTGGGCAAGCGACGTGCTGCTTTGAGGCCGTAGCTCCTTGTGTATGCAAACGGTGGGCAGATGTGACACTTCAAAGCTGTAGCTCCTTGTGGGGGCAAACGACGTGCTGCTTTGAAGCCGTAGCTCCTTGTGTGGGCAAGCGGTGGGCAGACGTGACACTTCAAAGATGTAGCTCCTTGTGTGGGCAAGCGACGTACTGCTTTGAGGCCGTAGCTCCTGGTGTGGGCAAGCGGTGGGCAGACGTGACACTTCAAGGATGTAGCTCCTTGCGTGGGCAAGCGACGTGCTGCTTTGAGGCTATAGCTAATTGCGTGGGCAAGCGGTGGGCAGATGTTACACTCCAAGACAGTAGCTCCTTGTGAGGGTAAGCGGTGGGCAGACCTACCTACCTACACACCGAGACCGTAGTTCCTTATGTGGGCAAGCGGTGTACCTACCGCTTCGAGGTTTGAGGTCGTAGCTCTGTGTATGCATGCGGACAACAAATCTAGAATTGTTAGACCATAGCACCTTGTGTGGGCGGTACGTAGAAAACTTGGAAACATCACCTCTGGCAGAAGCGCCTCGTGTATGTTCGCGGAAAAATGACTGAAAACTGTCGAACCTAATGGCGTAATGTTGACTTGAGACGAGAAGCTATAGGCTAATGTTGAGACTCCCGAGATTGGCATTGTCCTTTAACTCGAAATGGATTCTATTGGACATCGACCCTGTGAAGACGACGTAGAAGCAACAGTTCATTGATTGCGATGATCACAAAGCTTAATAATTATGTAGCAGAAGTATCCAGTGAATTAATTTAATAGTTCTATAGGTTTAGCTTTAAACTTGAGTTTTCTCTATTTTTTTGTATTCATTTAAATAGTGTCCATAAGTTATATTAAATTAAGAGCAATAAGGTCTGAAGAATGGCCGAATCAAAAGTTTTCGAAGTAATGCTTTGTTTAACAAATAGTAACTAAATTCTTATCTAATTTTTGAAATCCTTTTCTGTAAATTGCGATATCTATGTAGGCATCTGTGTAGTTATGCCATCCATAAAGTACTGGTTTTTGTTTACTTGTATCAAATAAGTTTATGTTTTATTGTGTTTATTTTTGTCTGGGACAGACACTTTCCCAGGATGGCCGATTGTTAACATTTAAAAATTGGATATTAGTAGAAAAAGTTAAATTGTTATCGATTTAATTAGTCTACTAATATCGTGTTCTCTATGGTAATTCGTTACGTACCTATAATAATGCCCGTCAACCGACGGCAGACCCCTCCCGTGTTATTATTATACTTTGGCAGACCCTTTTTTTTCATGCAGCGTCGTGACGACAATAATCTATCAAAAAGTACTCTGTGGACAATAACTTAACGAACGGTTGACTCGTTTATGTGCTATATTTTGTTATTTAAAATAACTCAATAAATATTGTAAAACAAATAAATAAATCTAGTACTTAAAACGTTCATATCGGTTTTATTTTAAAATGTTCTTGTAGATCAGCCCACCAACATTTTCCCTTGGCTACTTTGGCACGATCTTCGATCAATATTTTAGGCGATAAGTACGTACCTATGTAGGTAGGAAGTAAAATACTTGCACTATTATTATTATTATACAAGAATTTATGGTAGTTTTTAGAAAAAGTAGGCTAGATAACCCCATAAATGGATTTATTTTCGTTGGATCCCACATTTGAATCCCATTTTTTAGGTATGATGGAACCCATTTGCTATTTCTATTGAATCCCATGTTATAACAACATGTGTACTTTTCAGAAGAAAAATGATTTACCTTTATCATTCTGTAAATACATATTTGTTACGGTCGCGGATCATATTTTAAACAACTTAATACTGACCAGCAAATTGCAAAAAACGTAAAAAAAAAAGAATTTAGCGGGCTACCCTGGTGCTTTCGCCTAAAAGGTGATAGATTGGCGGGTGGCTACACTGGCTACTGCTCAGATTTGGTTAAATAAAAGTAGAACCAAACATACCAACCAATGTACCATGTCTCTGAAATACGATTTACCTAATACGCAAGCAAGCCCAATCCTCAGGCAAGTGGCTTTAGCCAAACAGCCCGAATCTGCATTTAGCCGTCTCGTCGCATCAGTCTGTTATTGACAGCGAGCAGGTTCGTCGTATACCCGGGCAACCGGTGATTTATACCGGGTAAACATCACACACGTTATCACCGCCTTGCACCTGCCTTATCCGGCCTGCGGGTGCAACCTACCGTTTCTAGTAAGCCGATTTGCGATTTTGATGCAAGCGAAATGACGTTTTGGGAAGTTACTTGGGATTTCTTGGCGAAGGTAATCTGTGTTTTCAGCCTCTTCAGCCTTGTGGTTTGAAAAGTGTTGAAAAGATTGGCTACTCAGTACTCAGTAAGGTTGGTAGCTGGGCAGACTACTTTACTTGTTTAAACGAATCACGATGATAAAACTTTCTGCAATTTATTAATCATCTTACATGATATTTTTTTTGCATTTGCCATCGACATGAAACGAAGAATATGAAGCATTTCATTGATGGTTTGTGCATGATTAACGATTATTACTTATATATAGGTATATACATACAGTACAGGACACAGGCCTCCTCTCTGTGAGAGGGAGTAAGCCGTAATGCACCGCGCAGGCCCAGTGCGGGTTGGTAGATGTCACGTCTTAAAAATTTTGGTTCTAAGACATGCTGATTTTCTTCACGATGTTGGTTTCAATGATTATTATGATTATAAAAAGAGCTTTTCCCTGTAAGCAAAAAAAAAAACACATTCAGTTGTTTCCCAGTTAGGAAAATCGTTATCTCCTCGTAATTTCAACTTGATAATACTCACGCAATAAGACTAAATCGTTGTTTTAATTAAAACTTTTACACTTTGATTGTTAATTCAATAAACATAGAGATAGGTAGCTATATAGGTAGGTAGGTACTCGGTATTGTCTGTGAATAATTCTGTGTGGATATTTTCAGGCGTCTTTCGGTTAGTGTTGAAAGTGCGCCAGATACGGAACTGTGCCACTTGATGCTCCACAACTCATATTTATTGGTTCCCGATCGGGTCTAGTTCGTTTTACTACTAAAACGTATTGAGCACAAAGAATTAAATGCTTTTAACCACCGAACGACCTTCTACTGAGTGCTCACTATAGTACTAACATTCAGTATTTTACCAATAATGCGGCGTTTTAAGGTCCAGCGGGTTTGTTCCCAAACAGATTTCAACGCACTCCAGCCACGTAATAACTTATCCTACACATATAATAGGTAAAACTATTTGTGGGACGATTTGTCGACGCGGCGTGACGTCGCCTGACGTTACGAGTGTTCGTGGCATTTCATTAACTAACGGATTGTTGCCACAAGCCGCCGATGTGCGGCCCTGATGTCCAATTTGTTCCCGAAGCACTATTGGCCATCCGACCCCAATGCCTGATGATAATCATAAACGGCCTCTGCCAAATTGGTAATACGAGTTAGTGAATATCTAAGCAAGGGATAGCACCGAATGGCAATTTAGTTTAAGTTATTATACTAATAATAGTTATGCTGTACAGCGGAACTATCGTTATTAATTTGTGTTGTTGTCTGAACAAAGAATAAACTTAGGTATCTACTAAGGTTCAAGAGATCTAAGTAGGTTACTTTCGATAGATTTATGCGTTTTTTTTTCTATAGTTTGTCGTTTTTCTCATTGTGTATATTTACAGGGTTAAATTAAATTGGCTAGCTAAACTCCACAGACGCGATGGATATCAATATCTAAACACGATAAAATAAAAAATTGGCTTTAGGATTAAGATATGAATCTGACAATCATATGATATTTAGGCTAATGCGTAAATATATTCCCCTTTATTTATAAACGTTGCTTAAAGTTAACTAATGATTAGCTACTGTTTAACCATACATTTTTGACGTTTAAACATCTCATAAATGTAAGCAACGTTTATGAATAAACCCAATAATGTTTAATGTAGGTACTAACAGATTGGATACTAATTCACTGTACGAATGCAACGGTAGTGTACGAAAATCAAAATTCGCTGTACAAATGAAATGTTAGAGGGGCTCGTGCGCTTGCCGCGGTCGGTCCGTGAATGGGTGACTATCTTTACGTACCTACCCCTCCGTGCCTCCGAAAGCACGTTAACCCGTTGGTCCCGGCTGTCATTCTTGGATCTTTGGTAGTCGTTACGGGTCGTCAGAAGCCTGAAAGTCTGTCAACCAGCAGTGGCGGCCTTACCCATTGCGAGGCTCCGGGCGGCAGGTCTTTGCGAGGCCCTTTGTCCTTCGTGAAAAGTATGTGATGCGAAAGTAGGTCTGGTTGTTTGGTTTATAAAATTTGGGTTTTAAAATATTTTACCTACATTGCAAGATTTACAAAATTAACAAATACAGAGATGATAAATTTTATAATTGATGTTTGCGGCTTTTCCTAAGACTAAAATCACAAATCTAAGGAATAAGCTACGTCATTTTCGATTAAAAGAATAGCAAGGGCTGAAAGCCGATCTTGTGTCATCGAATTCCTCAAATATGTTTTAATAATTTTAAGCCTCGAAAAACTCCTTTCAGCAGACGCAACTGTAACAGGTGTGGTGGCAATAATTCTCAGGACTATTTCGATAGTGGGGTAAACTTCAGTTAATTTTTTTCTATTATGTATTTAATTTTTAGGGTTCCGTAGTTCTGACAAGGAACCCTTATAGTTTCGTCATGTCCCTAGCTGTCTGTCTGTCCGAGGTTTTGCTAAGAGACCGTTAGTGCTAGAAAGCTGTAATTTTGTAAGGGTATGTATATTAATTACGCCGACAAAGTGGTAAAATAAAATTTAGGAAAATATATTTTTTAGGGTAGCTCCCCTACATGTGAAGTGTGTCATGAATATTTTTTTCGTCGTCTACCCCATCGTGTGGGGTATCGTGGAATAGGTCTTCTAAAATCACTTGGGGGTTGCTAAAGTTATTTTTTGCTCTATTTAGGACATATTAAACTTTAAAGTGCAAATTTTTGTTCCAGTAGTCCCTCCCCCCCCTCTAAAGGCTAATCTGCTGACTTTAAAAATCTAGAAAAATTCACGATGATAGTGCATTTCATGAACTTTACAGGAAAATAAAAGCGGTTAAGATAACTTTATTAGTTTGTTTTATTTATTTAATATAATACCATAATAAATTATCATAGGTTTCACAACACTGCCGCTAGATGGCGCTGTACCAACGGGTTACGTTTTCATTCGAGTAAAGTCACATACGAACTTTGTTTAATTTTCGAATTACAATTTTGTGAATTGAAATAATAAGTTGGCAGCAATCGTACCCAAATTTTTTAGCTTTAGAAAGTGGTTATTTTTAGTTATTCAAATTTAAAGTCGATTTTTGTTATTATAAACATTAACTCCTAATATCTTTACCATTTCTTATAATCTGAATAAAGAACAACAGAATCGTACACACGGCTACACATCAAGCTATACATAACCAGTATAAGCTGACTTCTGATTGTAAGAAAAACCTATACAATGCGAGGTCAGCTGAAACTGGAAATGTATAGCTTGATGTGTAGCCGTGTGTACTATGTTGTGATAACGGGCTACTACGGAACCCTACACTTTGCGTGGACACGTGACACGCACTTGGCCCGTTTTTTGAATGAATTAATTAGTTATCAAACTTTATTTTAATTTACCGTTATGTTATAACCTTAATAAATAATTAAGGATCAATATCAAAAGCTTTAAATAAAATAAAAAAATTGTTTATAAAATCCATATTTTTTTAAAGTTGCGTGGGCTGTTGCGCGAGGCCCCTGCAAGAGCGAGGCCCCGGGCGATTGCCCTGTTCGCCACCCCCTAAGACCGCCACTGTCAACCAGTCTTACTACGCGGTGTCGTATTACCTACCCGGTTACTGGGTTGTAGAGGTCAGAGAGGCAGTCACTCCATGTAAAGTACTGGTATTCAGGTGTATCCGGTTAGACAAGAAGCCGACCCCAACATACTTGGGAAAGGCTAGGCAGATTGATTGAATGGAACGTTAGTTAACGCAAAACTGTTTTGTTTTTTCAGTTATAAAACAGTAGGTATCAATTTCTTTTACAAATAGGAATATCGCGCTTTTCATCGAAACCTAGTAGGTACATAATTGGCATATATTCGTCAACGCTATATTTCAGTTCTTTGAAAGTAAATTTTCGACGTAAAAACGAATAATAATATGATTCATAAAAGGTGAGTTTTTGTAATGGAATTCAGAGCCACAACTTAAAATATAACAGAAAAAGTCGGCGTTTTAAAAAGCTCAAGATAATTAGGTATTCCATCAAGCAGCATTTTCAGGTTTTAGCACCTAGACATTACCTACGTAATCCTATCTAATATATTTACTAAGTTCAATCTTGAAGATATTTATTCCCCTCATAGCCAACCATATATGACAAGGTTTAAAACTATTTTTTTGCACCATGAAATATGTATTAAAACAATGCCATGAAATAAAATACGCTGAAACGAACCGGATAGACTTCGGCGCGCTCCGAAATAATGTAGCGTGGCAGTAAATTTTTAAGTCACACTGGTTTTACTGGACTCTGTTAAAAACTCACGTGAACAGTTGGGATTCAAATTTGGGTAAATACCGGATATTTACCGGAGTCAATTCCCAAATTATGGCAATTTTTTTTGCATGCCTGCATAGCTTATCGTGCATAGCATAGCAAGCAAGTTTTTTTTGCATGCCTGCATAGCATAGCATGCATAGCATATTGTGTATAGCATAGCATGCATAGCAGCATGCATAGCAGCATGCATAGCAGCATGCATAGCAGCATGCATAGCAGCATGCATAGCAGCATCCATAGCAGCATGCATAGCAGCATGCATAGCATGGCATGCATAGCAAAAAAAGTGTTATTAAATAGGTAGACATTTACAAAGGTATGTACATGCATTTTTCTTTGAGCTTATTAAATAACTATATTGTAACCCCTTACTAATATACGTCGCATAGTGACTGTATAGTCTTCTTCTTTCGAAAGTAAAATTACTGACGTCTAAAAGAGAGAAATCGGTGTGTAACTATTCATCTGATATACCTAATACGTTTATTAGTAAGGTATCTAGTACATTAACATAGCTTTTAAGTTTTTTTGTACCTAATTAGTAGTTAACCAGTGGATCACTGTTGTCTGAACTAATGTTGGTACCTACTTGAAATATTTCACAGAAAGCCTTATTTGGTCTAAAAAGGCCTGAAACAAGCAGTTTAAAAAGCTCGAGTTTTATAATTTGAGTGTCTGCAAATTTGAGATAGGTTTTTCACGAGCAATAAAAAAATTGAGCCTTAAACAATGGACAGGGAATTCGCCATCATTGAATTAACGTGACGTCACATAGAAGAATGTAGTGTGAATGTGCGGTGCGAATAATGGCCAAAAATACGGGAACGTTTGGACATTTCGGTCCTGCACAGTCGGCTGTTCTTGCATTCTTAATGCTATTCGAGCGAATATACAACTATAGAGGTAGACAGGTATTCGGTTTTAAATTTGGAGGAACTCTCTGAAGGTACCTACGTCATAAAGAATCTCAATTTATTTTTTGGGGCTTATTGATTTGTAAAATATGTAGATCCATATAATTATCTGTATTTTGTATAGTTTTCATAATAAAGAGTATTCTATCTATCTATCCATGAACTAAGAAAGAGTAGCACTTAGCAGCTAATTAAGTAGTCACAGACTGCCATAATATAAAGTATAAGATACCAGAAAAAGCTTAAGTAACCTATACCTACGGATTTATTATCATAAATGATCCAATAACTGGTCTTAATAAGCGGTAACTTGAAAGGCATACACTGCACGATTCCTTTTAGTGACCGAAAGTTCGAATGTGAAGAAATGTAGATCAAAAACACTTGCTCTGACCAAGGTCTCATATCTCACAGAATGCACATAATCAACAGGTTCTTTCTCTTAATTTACACTCTTGCAAAATTTTTCATTCTATACCTTTAAATGCGTATAAAATGACCAATAATACTTCATCAGATTATCAGTTTCCGTTCAATTTTGGAACAGTAAACAACAATTTAAAAACAAAAATGTTTGCCAAAGTAAGTTTTTAATTCTTGATGGGTTCCAGATCGGTATTATATTGTTTAACTCATTATCCGTCTTGATTATACAATTTCAATGAGTTTGTTTGTTCTTATTTCGAAGTGACTTACTTGAAACTAATTTAGACTTTGTTAAGGTAGGTCAAGATGTTACCCAAGCAAGGACCATATTTACAGATTACGGCGTTAATAGGGGACCTTTTTTAAAATTTTACGTTCACTAACGGTTATCAAATCAACGTCAATACGATTAATCAATAGATTCTATTTGTTGTATTTAAAAAAATCCGCGTTATGTACTTACCTACATATGTACTTTTGAATACATTTGACTTTCATACTATGTATCCTGTAATGTACACGTCTTCATAAATCTACATTCATATAGCTTACCATTTTTCCATAGACAAAACCTTTTTTATAACCATCATCCATATTTAATTTATAGCATCGTTTTGGATGTGTCTGTGAAGTTTTTATAATTGTAACCTATTATAAATATATATAAGTCTGCTTTCCACAGATCTTCCTTCTCGCCGCCATCTTGGCCGCCGCAAGAGCCCGCCCGCAAGAAAGTCACGGTCACGACCACCACGGACACGCAGTGTCTTCTCAGAGCATAGTGTTGCACCAGACACATGAGACTCAGCATGAGCCTGCTCATCACGAGCACCATAAGTACGAAGAACACAAGCACGAGGTTCACAAGAAGGAGGAGCATAAGGAACACCATGACAAGCACCACCATGTTGTTTACTATGTAAGTTTAAACTTAAGTTCCTTAACATCATACCTTTACTGCGGAACTTAGGAATAAGCGAGCGCTTATGCTACCGCTACATTGTCGAGATAACGCGAACTACATTTCGCGCGCTCTCTGTTGTACAGCGAGATGTCGAGCGGTGTGCGAGAGAGAAGTCAAGAGCGAAGTGCAGTTCGCGTAGCCGTAGCATTAATGAACTGTTGTACAAAGATGAAGTCTTATTCGAGGTTTGGTTCTATGGAGTGATGCTACGGCCACATTGTCGCGCAAACATTCGTGTCGCGTTGTCGGGATAAAACTTCGTGTTCGATCTACGACGAACTATGTATATTGGCCACTTTAAAAAACTTCGCAGTTTGGGCATTTGAGTTCGCCTGAATGATTCGCGATGTGACGAATTGCTTGTCCAGCACCTTAATTGCGTATCACACCATCAATCTTAATCTGGATCATTTTGAAGAATACGTCTATTGCTAAACCATTGCTTCATTTGTTAGAAAAATTTGTCTGCTCAACAACTTAAATAACGCAATGAATATTGTTGAGTTGTTAAAATGAAAGCCATTGCTACTGATAGTGTGTTACGCAATTATCCCGCAGAGGAGTCACGACAACGCAAGTGTTCGCTTTATCGCGACAATGTGGCATGAAAAAAGTATATCACGTATGTGACTTCCAGTAAATATAGGCTCTTTTATCAGGAGCGCAGTCTGATAAATCCCTTAGCTACTGTCACAGTTATTCCACTATGTGTGACAGTGGTTAAGAGAGTTAACGAAATGAGTGTGACTACTTATAGCAGTGACGAAAACCTGGTTTGTTAAAGGATTAAAGGTAACGGAAGGCACGGAGGCTTACAGACAACAGTTGAATGTCTGACTCTGAGTGACTTTGTAATGAGCATGTACCTATAAAAAAATGCCATTTACGGAGAAGGTGAGATGAGCTGAACTCTTTTACTAAAGACTAGTGATACTTGTGATTTCGTTCGCGTGCCTTTTGGAAAACAAATTGGATTTCATGGGTTTCTTTTTTTGCGCGGCACCCTAAGCCTTTTTCTAAAATAAAGTATAACTCCTCATAACATCAGCTATTTGCCAGTAAAAGTCCCGTCAAAATTCGTCCATCCAATTCGGAGACTAGAAGGAACAGACAGACGGACAAAACTGTAAAAAAAATGTTACAATAACCGTAATACTGATTATGCATTTAGCAAAATGCTGTTATGTTAACATTACAAACACACACTTCAATTTTATTTATTTTTGTAGATTGGTGTTATGTAGCTGAAGATTTAAAACGAGTAAAAAGAAGTACAATGTATCTAAAGAGCAGGGAAGGGGCCTTTGCCCCGCAGTGGTCACTACAGTCTTATAATAAATTTAATTGTTATAGGTATATTGTATGTATTTTTTAAACTCATGAGGCATGACCTACTTAAAGCATCTTTGATAAATTCTTCTACAGTCTCATCCTAAATACGAGTTCGCGTACAAAGTGGAGGACCCCCACACTGGCGACAAGAAGTCACAGCACGAGTCCCGCGACGGAGATGTTGTGAAGGGCGTGTACAGTCTGCACCAACCTGACGGCACCATCAGGATCGTTGAGTACCACGCTGACAAGAAGGCCGGGTAACTTCCACTACTTTGTCTCAACATCTTTATAAGTACCTACGTCATAATGACGTCACTTGAAAAATCACCGCGTGAAATTGAAGACACTAAGGAAAACATCCACTGGTCGCCTTTGATGGAATTTGATTCTATAGATTCAAATTCCATCAAGGTCAAGGTCAAAGGTCTTAGTTTCTATACTTACTGTTCCAAGTTCAGTAGGTATAGGTTTAATTAAGATTTCTTCTAATACGACCAGTACAATTGTATTTTTATACAGGCTACAACTACATGGCGAAATTTTTCTTTTTTACGGACTTCAAAAAAGGAGGTTGTTCTATATTCGTCTGTATGTATTTTTTATGTATATTAGTCGTTGATTATAGAGAGGCCCGTGGCTAAATAATAACAGCCGCCCAGGTCGATCGATCAGGTTAACCGACGCTTGCCGCGGTTGGTCTGTGGATGGGTGACCTCTTCTTCACATACCGAGACCCCTCCGTACCACGGAAAGCACGTTAAGCCGGTGGTCCCGGCTATCATTCGTGGATCTTTGACAGTCGTTACGGGTCGTCAGAAGCCCGAATGTCTGACAACCAACCAAGACTGCAGTCTTACCAAGGGGTATCGTATTACCCAGTAACTGGATTGTGGAGGTCAGATAGGCAGTCACTCGATGTGAAATACTGGTATTCAGTTGCATCCGGTTAGACTGGAAGCCGATCCCTACATAGGTAGTTGGAAAAAAAATTATCGTTGATTATAAGGATGGTCTATAATTTTTAAACGATCTAAGATATTCTAGACAATATTCCTGAAAGTGTCATTAAACATGTCATTAATACTTAGATGCCTAGACTAGCAGAGACCCGGAGATATCTAATCACAGTATTTTTTTACAGATTCAATGCCAACGTGAAGTACCAGGGTCACGCCAAGCACATCGTCCCTGAACATCACCACCAGCACTGATTGGACACGTTACTTACCGATTGTTAAGTTGTTAATGTGATTGTTGTTGAGTCTTTAGAATAAAAGTTTAAATTTTTTTAATTTTTTTTTTAAATTTAAATGAATAATTGTTCTTACGTTGGGATACTTTTTATTTTCCTGTTAAACATGAAAGACAGCAGTAGAGGTTTTAGTCAGTAAGAGTCTGACACTCCCTTCCACTCCACCCAGAGCGGGAGGAGTCATTTGATGATTTCCCATCCTAAAAAAAAGCCCCGTTAAAGAACTTCGTTCCAACAAGTGAAGCGCACCGCGTTCCGCGATTCAGCATATGGCAGAGGTCACCAAAAATAATGCAGTAATAACTAAACTAAATAAAGATGCATCTCAGACTAATTCTAAATGTGTAAAAATGAACTTCAAATGAGTTTTAGCAAAAGCTTTACAATCAGCATAAATTATAACTCTTGTCCACCACACCACGGATCATAATATAAGCTTGGTTTTACGAGTATATTTATGTGAAATTTCATAATTCCCTCGCGGATGGCACAATTAATTAATACATCACATAATATGGGGTTAAAATGATGCTGCTTCAATACCCATGCTGCTCGTCATAATAATAATTATAGTACTTTTGACATTTATTGACCACAATAACAAAAATATGGATGTAAATTGTTTCTTGGAGTTGATATGCATGCGGTACGCGTCATGGTTTTTCAATAGCTAAAAACCCTATTGAAAACCATGGCGCATAGATACTTATTCTATGTAAAGTCAAAGTCAAATTATTATACACACATCAAAAGTGTCTAGGGATCAACATATATTTTTGCAATAACTTTTCTCCTGATTGATATTAATTAAAATTTTCTTTAAGGATTCATCAAATAAAGTGTTTTCGTTTGTCACAGTAACGATAAACCAAGTCACCTTTGCATTAATAAAGAAATTTGCCATTTTCCTAATAAAGGGATTTTTGACATTTGAACCACTAACACAAAAGTTCGAAAAAAAGACTGAAATAACAGTTTTCTTTAAAATTTTATTGGGTAACTTAAACAATTAATAATCCGTGTTTCTACCGCGAACACTAACAACACAAGAACATCGGTTTGGCATACTCAAAATGAGTTCATCCAAATCACGCTGTGGAATGGCCGCCCATGTTCGTTGCAACAACAAAAAAAGGTCTTCTTGCGACTGGATACCCTCCATATTCGGCAGAGCTCTTCTCTGTAGCATATCCCATGCATGCTCAATCGGGTTCAAGTCTGGCGACTGAGCAGGCCAGGGCAGGACATTGATGTTAGCTGCGGCGAGAGTCTGTCTTACAACTCTTGCGGTGTGCGGTCGTGCATTATCATGCATTAACTGAAATAAGGGACCGATTTGCACTTGTAGAGGAACGATGACGTCTGATACAATCGTCTCAGCATAAATTTGAGCGTTGAGGTTGCCTCTGATCCAAATCAACTCAGTTCTTCCGCCGATCCAAATACCCGCCCATACCATGATGGTTCCACCACTATAAGGATGGACTTCCTGGCAGGATTTTAATCGCTGTTGGCGTCCAGGGGTTCTCCAGTGTCGTATACGTCTTGTATCTGGTCTCATACCAAAACGAGACTCATCAGAAAAGCACACGAAACGCCATTGTTCTTCTGCCCAATTTCTGTGTTCAAGAGCCCATTGATATCGAATCCTACGATTGTGCATTGCTATAGGTGGTACCCGTAGCGGTCTTCGGGAATGAAGGTTCACTTCATGCAAGCGGTTTCTGACTGTTTGGTCGCTAATTAAGTTCCCTGAAGAGTGATGAAGCCTCACGGCTAACATCATGGCGGTTATTGTTGGAGCTCTTCGAGTTAAGATTTGAATGTATCGGTCTTGTCTCCGTGTGGTGCAGCGATACCGTCCTCCATGGCGCTCAGCCACGGTACCAGTGCTTCGGTAACGTGTCCAAAGTCGACTGATAACACTCTGACTTGTATTCAGAGCTAAAGCCACAGTACGTTGCCGGGAACCAGCTTCTATCATTCCCACGGCTCTGAGCATTTCTTCCCTGCTTAAATGACGTTGCCGCTCCATAATAACGTTGGTTTTAATCAGTAGTAGGGAAACAGTAGCACTAATAATGTCTTCAATGCGTTGTATGTTTTTATAGGGAAAATATTGACAGCTGATTTTCATCTTTTACTCGAATTTGATTCACAGTTCCTGATTCAAATTATGAAATGCACCAAAAAGGATCCATATAAATTTATAAAATCATAAATTTATTACAAAGCCACATCTCAATCTCAAGAAATCCGCATAAAAATGCTTGATCCCTAGACACTTTTGATGTGTGTATATTTCAAATAGGCAGATAAAAGGCACTTTTGAACGTCAAAATTGAATTGATTCTAATTGCCCCTTCCTAAATGTAGTTTCGTATGGAGAAAAATATTCAAAAAACTCCATCGTTACTTACTTTTCAAATGTTTTTACAATATTTTGTATACATTAATTACGTATATAATTATATGTGAAGACGATGAACCTAGAATATAATTACTAAGTATACCATAATAGGTAAAAATAATGTAAAAGTGTAGTTTTCGGTAAAAGGGAATCTACCTTTTCACCTACATCAGCCTTAATGGGGAAGTAAGCGATTAGTATAAAATGTATATCGAAACAGACACACAGAAAGAAACTGTCAGCACCTTCGATCAATAATATTGGTTGAAGGTCAGCACTGGTCAGCACTGTAACTGAGTTCTGACAGAGTCGAAACTCTGCAAAGTCGAAGTTTCAAAACTTTGACACTAAACAACTGCGATCTTCAAATCATCTGCCGAACCGAATCATAAAGTTATGCATATAAGGTGAAAGCGTCAGGATAGTCCGCGAAATACAAATTTTCTTACGTTTTTAGCAATTTGCTGGTCAGTATCAGGTTGTATGTACAAAATATAAATCGCGGTCGTAACAAATATTTTATTTATAGAATTATAATCAAAGACAATCAAGGTACAGGTCCTATTTTTCTGTTCTTTTTAGGGTTCCGTACCCAAAGGGTAAAACGGGACCCTATTACTAAGACTCCGCTGTCCGTCCGTCCGTCCGTCTGTCACCGAACCGTGATAGTTAGACAGTTGAATTTTCACAGATGATGTATTTCTGTTGCCACTATAACAACAAATACTAAAAACAGAATACTTAGAATAAATATATAAGGGAAGCTCCCATACAACAAACGTGATTTTTTTTGCGTTTTATTTTATACGTAGTGTTAAATATTGTATGGTGGTACGGAACCCTTCGTGTGCGAGTCTAACTCGCACTTGGCCGGTTTTATTTTCTTATCTGTTATATATGTGACCTTTACCCACAACACGCAAACACGCGTTATGCAGTCACAAGTCACAACTTTTACGAAATTAATGTGAATGCGTAAATTAGCGTAACAACTGTATCGAGAATAATTTTATGGTCGAAATAATTAGAGAGAAATCAATCACCTTGGATGTATTATTTTATGTTGTATAAAAGACGTGAGATTTTGTCAGCATGTATCAGTTCCCTTGTGGTATTAGAATTGTAATAGTGACAACAGTTCTTAAACAATAACTAGAGAAAATGTTCTTCAAGGTATTTAAAGTTTACTTCTCCTTAGTGTTCATGAAGTGTTAGGCTCTTTGTACACACACGTTTTTCTTGCCGTGAAAAACCACGGTTTATTCGCCGTGTGTAGTTACGGTCGTCAGTCTAGTATGGATCGCTATGGAAGTTTGTTGACGACATGGCGTCACTACGAATCGTGTGATATACAAGGTCACACGACTTTTCAAGAAACCGTGCCGTGTAGAAAGGGCCTTAAAATTTTATGTGAAGTTGAAAGTTTCTAATATTGTGTCTTGAATACTTATTTGTTTTGGATAACCGCTTCATCGATTACGTCCTAACGCTCATGCTGTTACCAACATTATTATCTCTGTGATTTAGAAAAGGGACTTCTTTAGTGAAGAAAAAGTGTTTACTGCTGCATTTGGTAGCACCGCAGAGATGACTTAGCCCAAACATGATTCGTTCCTTTTCATACCTTAAGTCGCACCTTTCTTTTCAGGTTGTATGCGTCTTGTCTGTGGCCATCGTCGTGGTATCTGGATACGGCCATTCCTCCCAATATATCCATCGTCAC
This sequence comes from Gortyna flavago, assembly GCA_963669345.1. Lineage (NCBI taxonomy): Eukaryota > Metazoa > Arthropoda > Insecta > Lepidoptera > Noctuidae > Gortyna > Gortyna flavago. The sequence continues at coordinate 7,875,851 of OY770142.1, forward strand.
GACGGTCATCACGAGCCTGTGTATCATGGACACGGCCATCACGATTACTATGTAAGTATTGATCATGCATGTGTTTCTTTCTTCTTGGATATACTTTAGGAACCAACTGGCCAATGATGAACGATCTGATCCCATCCTTCCTTCCGTTAAAGATTATAGTGATTTCTTGGATTTGTAAATAAGACCACCACGGTGGTATTGGTTTTCTACTTTTTAAACTCAAGTGTTTTTTCCAGACCTATCCTAAGTACGAATTTGGATACGAAGTGAAGGACTCTCACACCGGTGACCACAAGTCGCAGCACGAGTACCGCGACGGTGACGTCGTCAAGGGACACTACTCCCTGCAGGAACCTGACGGCTCTTTCAGACATGTTGACTACCACGGCGACGACCACACCGGGTGAGTGTAATGTTTCTGTCGCTTGATGTGACGTCATCCGGAGACCACTGCGCCACAGAATAACTAAAGTACTTAGACTCGCTCGTGAACAACAAACGCAGTTACTTTTACTGTGTGACTGCTGTACTGAACAGAGGTCTGTTACGATCATAAGTTCCTTATATCCATTGTCATAATTATATTTATACATGCGATTAGATGCATTTAGAAGCCAGTCGAAAGTGATAAATCCTAAACAGTGAACAGGATTACCATGATCTAGGCTTTCAGCACCAATTTAACTTGCGAGACCTTATTTTTTTTTCCGTGCCTCGGAAAGCACACTAAGCCGTTAGTCCCGGCTGTCATTCGTGGATCTTTGACAGTCGTTACGGGTCGTCAGTAGCCCAAAAGTCTGACAACCAGTCTACCAAGGGGTATCGTATTACCCAGTAACTGGGTTGTGGAGGTTAGATAGGCAGTCGCTCCATGTAAAATACTGGTATTCAGCTGCATCCGGTTAGACTGGAAGCCGACCCCAACATAGTGTGGAAAAGGCTAGGCAGATGCTGATGACCTTATTTTATTTATTAACTAGCTGCGCCTCGCGGTTTCACCTGCGTAAGTTTTCCCTTATCACTTAGGGGTATGAAAAATAGATATCTAGTAGCCGATTCTCAGACCTACTGAATATGCATATAAAATTTCATAAAAATCGGTCAAGCCGTTTCGGAGGATTAAGGTAACTAACATTGTGACACGATAATTTTATATATTAGAAGATTAAATTTTTGTTTATTGGAACATATAACTGTTCACAGTACCTACTATTAAAATATGACAGAATAAAAGAACTAGGTGTATGACTTACGTGGTAGACATTCACTTAAAGTCACTGACCTGTATTACCTATACTTGTATAATATTTAAGTCAGTGCTTAAAGTCTATTCAAATTATTAATTTGTTTCAAATTAATGTTATTTCACGCTAAACAAATATCAACTTTTTTGTATTGGTACGTGATTAAGTTGATTTCAGAGTGACTAGCACTATTGATAAAATTAATAAAAATGTGTGAAGTTATAGCGTAAACTGAACTTTATTGTGCAGGAATTAAAGTTATTTTTCCATAATCTCATATTTGTTTACATTTTTGGCAAATAAGTCGCGAATGCATTACATACTAAAATTCTATTCTTTCTCCAGCTTCCATGCGTCGGTGAAGCACAGCACCCACCACATCGTGCCTCATCATCACCATTACTGAAGCTTCTTCCGGATGATCTTCTGAACATGACTGATGACTCTGTTGCTTAATGTTTATACTTTTCTCTATTTATTGACTGTTTCATATGTTTTGGTTGCATTATCAGGGGGCCTAAAGAGGCCACTTTGGCAGAATCATACAAGGATAACATTATGAATTATAACATTATAAGTCGTAAAATGGTCACAAACTGACAATTCATAATATTATTTGCGTACAATTCATATCACGCAATTCATCTGTATGACAGTTTTGTATGGAGATTCGTGAAATGCTATGGGTAGGTACACCTCTGCCTCACCCTTCAGGGATATAATAGGTGTGAAACTGTGAAACAGATGAATTGTACGCAAATAATATTATGAATTGTCAGTTTGTAACCATTTTACGACTTTTATTATGATTCATAATGTTATTCTTTTATGATTCTGCCAAAGTGGCCTTTTTAGGCTCCCCCTGGTACCATGATTTCTTCAAATTATGTGGCAGATAGTGCAAATTGGACATTTTGAAACAGGTCCTTTACGAAATATTTGTTGTACAAATGTGAAAATAAATACCTTGCCAATTAAAATGAATTTCCTTTTTAAGTTGGAGTACACTAATATTATCTACTTACATGATATTGTTCAGAGTAGGAACTTTTGCATTATGTTAAAGATTGAATGCGAAATATTTGGCAGTACAAATAGCGGTAGGTAACACTTAAATCAATTGCAAAGGACGTCCCTATGTGTTTAGACGAGGCAAAACTTGCATGTAATAATTGCCATGGTGCAAACAGAAGACGCATGCAATTTTTTAAATTGCAATAACTGGACGAGCTTTATGACATGAGATTATTGTTCTTGAACGTTCCAGAAACTTGCGACGTGTAAATGGGCTTTAGTTTTCGCCAGCGAAGTAGTGGTTATTTGTTAATTAAAACTTTATGCTCAATTACATTAAAAACTGTAGGTACAAAGGTGGACATAAGTATGAATGAAAATGTTTCGACCCTAATATGTGATACAAAGGAATTTTCGTACAAACATAGTAACTTCGTAATTAAAATAAAATTACAGGATCTAAAATCAACTAAATTAATCAAAGGATCGCTCCATTTTAATTCTTGCCAACGTTAAAATACCAGGAACTGGCTTAAAATATATATTTCAATACGAATAAACTTAATAAAGCAAGTCTGGCGAAGACTTAGCCAATAGTGTAAAATGTTAATATTACTCTCAAGCTAATGGAAAAATGTAATGAATTAGCAACACTCGTCGGTTCCTTGATTACGGGAAAAAGGCAAAGGAGAATGTAAGAGGTCTTTAAACTTGTGTTCAGCTGTTTGGTGTTGGTGTTAATGTATTTTTCAGCTTTACTATGTGCTGATAGGTGCTGTAAAGGTAATTAAAGAATAGAATAGAATACTCTATATTATGTAAGTACACCACATAAATTAGAGATATAAATGTAGAAATTGTGAATTGTTTTTTAAGAAGCATTTTGGGTGCCTACATTGTTAGATCATTAGGTACCAAAAATAGAAAAAAATAACGTTATAAGTAGGTATTATTGGAACGAAGTTGCTTATCGCAAGCTATGCTCTGGAATTTTAGCAAATGAGAGTTAGAGCGAAGAAAGTGTAACATTTTGACCGTCACGACACTACACCTTTCTCGAAAGGCACTTCGACCGCTCCAACGGGGTGTCCCACGACACCTCTCGACCATTTCTATTTAATTACCCTACTACTAATTGCTAATTAATAGCTCGCAAATATTTTTTTACAGGTGCTTTTATGCTGTTTTATATTTATGCCAATTCTTTATTTTCGCATTTTCTTTATTTTTTTAAGCTGTTGAACAATTACCGATTAGATGATAAATTAAGAATTAGTATTGAGAATGCTCCAATGCTCAATGCTCCTTCCGCTAATCAACCATTTATTTTGGTTATACAGAAGCGTCCCTCCGTCATTCTATTTTCTGCATAAAACATTCTTTCAACCTGTTTTCTTTTGAAAATACAGCGGTTTACTTGAGTGAGTTGTACTGCCTACATAAATATCTCAGTAGGCATTCCATATTAATATCTATTTGGATAAAATGTCGCAGTAGGTAATACTGCGGGCTTACTTAACGTAATCCTGAGCTTGTGTTTGTGGAAATTGAAATTAATATTAATATTATGGATAGCGGTGTGTATTCGATCATTGTGTCTACAATGCGCGTGTTTGGTATTTTAACATGAGTGTCTAACGGAATATTAGAATATCTATTTGATTAAAACGATGTATGAATAACTACAGTCAGAGGTATAAAATATGCATATTGCTCAATCAATGTTATCGTTATTAATTCATTTATCTTTGCTATCATATTACATTGCTGATTCTGATTGCCAGTCTGTCTTCACTCAGTTTGTCTTTGTCTGTCTTGGCTGATGTAACCCGCCCAGTTCCATTTGGGCCTGGCATGACATGATCAACTTAATTGACAATAGTAAATGGACACCATAATATTTGAAATAGAGCTGTGTTCTGTGTTCTTTCATCCCTATTGAAACGCATCGTCAAAAAAAGAAGTGCATTTAAATGAAAGGCACAAAATAGGTCATAAAAACATTTAGTAACCTGAAATAATATGAATATACGAGTATATGATGTAGGAAGGTAATGAATAACATGCAAATGGGGTCTCTAATGAAAACCGCTCCGTGGCCCGCCCCCTCCCCACCCTTAGGACTCAGGAATCATGAGCCGACTTTACTTCGTATTAATTTGTTGAACAGAAAACCGTGTACATACAGATCCACATAATTATCACTGTTGTGTTGAGAGCTGAAATTAAATAACGTAAATCAACGATTCGCAAAGGATTTCCCCCAGATAAGATATTTATGTCTTCCAGCAGGCAACATTTTGGAAGGCATTGCATAGGTATTTGTTTGATCTATATTAAAAAGACATTTTTGGCTAGGAGTGACATTGTAGGGATCTACATTATTTTGTAAAATATTTGTATGTCATTGTCTAAGGCAAACGTGATGGTCTGTTTTTTTCATCTCTTATTCTCTTGCATGCTGACTATTTGTGTTGTGGTCAAATTAAATTAGATAGCGAAACTCTACAGACGTGATGAGTATCTATCGATATTTATTTAAACACGATAAAATAAAAAATAATGGATTTGATGTTTTTTTGGGGTTCAACGACCGCTGGTTATGTTGTTACTCGAAGTATTGGTTGAGAAAATTTGTTTCTTTAGTGTTGTCGTGTAGAGATTTCGATACCTATCACGTCAGTGAAGTTTACACACTATAAAGCTGATTTTTAAACTGATATTTCAAGTGACTACACTCACTGTGGTTGGTGACCCCACTCAAAAAATCGTCAAATTAAGTTCTTTTTGTTGTATCGTGTTTAGATATCACGTCCGCGGAGTTTCGCTAGCTAATTAATTTGACCCTGTATAAAATGATTTACTTAGCTTATCATATCTTATTTATTTATTTATCTATTTATTTCAGGCATCAAGGCACATAAACACATACAATACAATATTAATAAACTTAAAAATTCTATAAATACTCGATATCCGTTATAAATACATACATAACATACATAATCAGCCTATAATGTTCCCACTGCTGGGACATAGGCCTCCTCTCTGTGAGAGGGAGTGGGCCGTAATCCACCACGCGGGCCCAGTCCGGGTTGGTAGATGTCACATGATGATGGTTGTTGTTAAATACATGCAACATTATAATTACACTATAACAACGCACACGAAGTGTCTCACATTTATCTGCTAATGAAGGACTTTCTCAAGTTGCGCCACGTCACCCAGTGTTTCGCCAAGAGCACACAATTTGTCTCAGAGCTTGTTCAGATCGGTTCTACCTGACTGGGTGGCATTCAACGCTACGTTGACATATTCGGAGTCACTTTTGAAACCATAACGGTTACCTTGTAAATTCTTCAGGATTCTTCGTATCGCATTGCAAGTGAACCAATTTTATACGCACGTAATGCATTACGTGCAATAAGCGTATCTACTAATACTCTTACATATCTGTGACTGCAAAAATTTTAAATATGACTTGCAGCTGTATACAAATTCATTACAATTTTTCCAAAGTTTTATAAAAAACAAGAGGGAGTGTATATTTGTATGCTTACGTTATGTCGTAAACTTTTTAGTATCTCGGGACCAAGTTAGCTTTCATTACGACTGGCATGTTAGGTAAGCACCTATATTTTATACCGACAAGTAAATAGGTAACGTTTTAGCGAGTTTTAAACTTCCTTATCAGGGAAAACGACGCCGAGAATATTTTCTTTTTTATTATAGATAAAAGAAGTGGCGTATACAGTATTGTTCGTGCCACTGGAGATTTGACAAAAAAACCTAACTGTGTCATCTTTTAGCGACGAATTAGAGGCATAACTTGGCAGTCTGTTCGTGAATGCGGTCACTCTGGCTGGAAATGGCGGAGAACTGACAGTAGCGGCTCGTAAACAAAAGGCTCTCGTCGCACTTTTATAATTTACTTAGGTACCTACTTCCTCTTTCCCTTTTGAATTTTGTTTTTAACATTTCCCTTTTTTGAAGAGCCGTTATCTCGGACGCGGCGCGGCTGCCTCCATTTTGCGTTCCATTCAAATCTGTTTTGATGTGGGCCTTGGCTTCATATTTTCGACAGACGCAAATTCAACACGTTCAAGATTTTAAGGAGTTATCTTTTTCAAGAGGAGTCACGCTGTTTCAAGAGGAATTATCAGAATATTGGTTATTATTAGACCCTCAGACATAAATGCTTGCCCTCATTACTGTGATGATTCTAAGAAATCAAAAAATTCTGCTAGAAAAGACAAATCCGTTCAGCCGTTTGTGCGTGAAGAAGTAACAAACACACTCACAAGCTTTCGCCTTTATAATATTAGTGTGATTGGCCGTGCCCGCGACTTTTGCTGGGTAATACGATACCCCTTGGTAAGACTGGTTGTCCAGAGTTTTGGACTTCTGACCAATCGTAATGGCTGCGAAAGATCTACGAATGGCAGCCGGGACCAACAATGGTCACCCATCCCCGGACCAACCGTGGCAAGCGTAGCTTAACCTGATTGATCGATCCGTGCGACTGTTAATACTTAGCCACAGCCCCTCTCCGTAAGTATTCGTTTTTAGTTTGGGAGTAGACTTTGAACGGTCGTTGTGTGAGAACAGCTGTCGTCAAGTTTGAAAGTGCGAAGTCGACACTAAACCGTTTGCACCGCCTAGCGAATTCATAAAATGAAGTTTCTACCTATGTAAACTGGAATAACTGAAATATTGTACCTGAAAATAACCGTAAGTAGACGGTGAATATCGGTGAAAAAAATTTTTTTAAAAGCTCGCGTCATTAAATGAATGTGCAGGTGTTTCGATTCTCAATGGCTGAATAGATTGTTAAAAATATTTTTTCAACACACTAGCGTAAAGTGGTTCTTAATGAACCGCTTTTAGGTCCATAATGCAGTGTATTAAATACACGTGCTTTTTACTTTATGTTACCGTACTACTGCGGTAACGCCACAGATAACTATTTACTAGTCGGAGATGTGCGTTTTTTTTAAATCTCATCAAAGAGGGGTTCATGCCAAAAGGAATCATATTTCACTTTTTTTTATAATCGGAATTGTCTTTGGTCCGAAGATTAACTGAAATGTTTTTGCCTTAAATTGTCCGTATATAGTCCTTCCCGGAACCAAATGGAAAAGAACCTGGCTGGCGTTCTATTATTGCAGATTCTTACTGAACTAATGTATGTTTCTCTATGCCAATAGTACTTTCTAATCCCATACGAACTAAACTACATTTTCACATACAACAACACTACGATCATTTCCCACCTCAATACTTTCTTTATTTTGTACAAATAGCTTTTTTGTATATAAATGTATAGTCTCCTTCATTACTTTAAATAATATTAAGTTATAATGTTTCGTCATTGTATTTAGCTCAATATTCTCTCCGTTATAAATACGAATCCTACAGATATTATCCCTATATCCCGTTATAATTAATGCGAATAATAATATTTTCGTTTCCCTACCTTTGTTTCTTTTGTAATAAAGAACAAAACGTGACATTGGCTGAATGCACAAAAGGTGCGAAGCCAAAAGAAAAAAAAAAACACTACGATCAGTCTGAACATTATTTTGTGTTTATTATATTTTATAAAGGTTGTTTAGGGGTTTTGCTAGTGCCTATATTTACACCTGCGCGTGAATCGCTAGCGCGGCGCGCGGAAAAACAAAACCAGTGGGCCATTTTACATAAAAGTTAATAACCATACAAGTCTGTTTTTTCTTTGCAAGTGTGTTGAAAAACGTCTCTTAGGGGCGGATCACTCGGCTTCCTTCTAGGGTACAATGATCAATATAGCACACATGTATCATAATTGTATTGCTATCTTTTTATAAAAAAATATTAATCTACCTATCTCAGACCAAATAAAATACCAAGACAGAGCGCTGAGGACGACACCTCACTGTGAGGTGTAGTTTGATTGTAAATATGTGCCTGTAAGCGTGTATGCACAGAGCGGAGGTGTAATTTTGGCATGCTTCACTGTCTCACATGTTTACACACATGTTGGCACACATGTTTACGAAACCGGCTTCACTTTACTGTTCACAGCCCTCTGTCTTGGTTTTTTATTTGGTCTGAGCTACCTACATCCATTGGTAAAAGTTTATTCGCAATTTCCATATTGCAAGATTAAAACAAATCAAGGCTTCGAACACGTAATTGCACAAGAATGAACTTACTGTTACTTAACGAATTTATTTTACGTTATAATCAAAGTTCAGTAGAGCGAAGTTGAACCAGCGAGACATTTGGTAACGACCTCACAAGCGGAGACCAGCTTCCGAGAAAAAGATCTTATCTCGCAGACACTCGACATGTCGAAATCGCCTTTATTTGTCGAATATCTGAACTAATTGTAATTTTAAATTATTCATAGCAGCTTGAATTATAAAACTGTAGAATATTTTCGTGAGGACTTTTTCAGTTGTCAACTTAACGAATTCACAAACAAAGCGGCGTTGTTAAGGTTGATCAAAACACGTACACGTGCCGTTTACGAGCCGGACGCGGCGTGGCGGCGACTGGACGGGCACGTCATTGTCGGGAATAGATGAAACCGGCCTTTTGTTCCCTGCTACTATAACAGAAGCAATTCCTTTTTTTTCTATTATTTTTTAAACACCGCTTTTCTCTCTGGTGTAATTTTTCTCTTCACCAATTACTTTGTATCTGCGCCAGTGAGGTATTGCCCCGGACGCTGCTACTCGTAGCACGCAGTTTTCCGTTTGTATTTTTCAATATTTGGTTTCCTTTGCGTACCTGGCTTGGATTTTTTGCGGTAAATATTAGCACAGAGGTGGGAATTGTGAGTAGAGTTTATTCAAGTTCGGATATTACCCATTCAGTTTGTAATTATGAGAATTTATTGGTAAACATTGCAAAATGCTGGTCACACTCATACTTTCAAGAACAATTATTGCTATGTCAATCGTAGTAATAGGTAATACGGGCTGGTGTCCGCAACTCCACGTCAATGCGCGTATTTTGTGTACAGTACGTTTTTTCTTCGTAGTAACACAATAATACATTATGCCATTAATCCATTTCACTTAGGTATAGAAAACTCGTGTAAAGCATTACGTTACAGCTCCGCAACACAGGAACACGCAAAGGGTCGACAGTATGTGGTGTGCGGTAGATAATCAGTCAATCTTGCGGAGAACGTTATAGGAGAAGTGAATCTGCAAAATGACGGCCGCCCGGTGTAATTAATTACCCAAACTTCTATAGGTACGGACAACAAAAGACGATTGTTTGCCTTCTGCGCCGTTGAATCGATGTCGGCCCTAAAATCCGGATAATCTCGTCCTTTGTATCTGTTTTATGAAAGAAATAAAGTTTTTATTTCCTTCAGAATTAGCTGCTTAGCTGAAGGAAGCTTTATCTCGATCTATGGACTATCTTTAATTTTATAATTTTCGTTTTATTTTGACTGTGGTTAATAGATTCTATTGCAGTTGGGACAATAGCTCCCTGTAATTAGTTTCCTTGTCACATACATTATTGTCGCCTGTCACTGTCATCCATACACTTGTTTACATTCTGTAGCCAGTTGTCCAATTGTTAGGCTTTCTTATTAAATACACAGTTTCAGACGCAAGCCGGGGAAGCCACTTTGTTGTGCAAAGCCAAAAAGACTGGTCTGCAGATAACGAGCTGAGCACAATGGCGGCTTCATTCCCGCCCACCGCCAAATATGAACTCTCATTGTCTACTTAATTACAACGGGTGTCTTTGAGATATGGCTGGTACACATTCTACTACAAAGCCTGTCACACACAAATAATATTTTATCGCTGGAGCAATATTTTCTCGTCTCAAAAGGCAATTATTGCTCGCACTAGGTGCGGCTCGCAAGTTCAGCGTCAATCAAAGGAGCTATTGAGCCGCAGGAGCTTGTCGTAGCGATGGCGAAGGACCCCGAGTTTTCCCGACTTTCCCCGAGACTCGTTGATTGTGCGCTCCGCTGACGATACGCGATAAAAGGCTAACTGAAATACTTCTATCGGTCGTTCCTGTTTCTTTTCTAACAATTACATAGAAATGGTTTTAGTCAGCATTAACGATAAAATTCCTAAGTTCGACCCGATTTTTAAACCGTGTCGGAAATATCTTATGAATGGGTCGGAAATATCTTATGAGTTGACAAAAGCGAGAGTGTTTGAAGTCTAGACAGTATAAATTATTATTTATTATAGTTATATTTATTTTATGCAAAATATACAAAACTTTTAGGTAGTTTCAGATTTATAATATCTTATTTTGAGTAATGCGCAAAACGCGCAACCACTTAAATCCAACATAAGTGTTTTTCTAGCAAATCACTCTACTAATGTATATATTTCTTAGAACTTAATATATTACAATTTATGTGGTTTTTTTTTGTGGTAATATTGATTTCCAAAGAATGATTGCTTGATCATAAGTTACAGAATCTGCATTCTGTAACTAGATAAAAGCTCTGCAGCTTTTATCATACAGTCTAATGGTATTTTCAAATATTCAGCGTAGAATATAAACCACAGAATAGACGAAAAATATGCTGTTTCATTATTTTTTAAATAAACATTACAAGGTTACACTCATGTTCAAATACATGATTGATTCAGTACTTGATTCTGAACCCCCCTGAGTTGAAATTTCACAACATAATTTTCAACAATGACGAAAAATTTCTACGCTAGGGGGTGAGAAGAGGGGAGAATCATGTGATGAATTCTTGGTTACGTTTGTGCGTCGATGTCCCTACCACTCTGTATTTAATTCTTAGAACTTGCTAATTATAGCTTTGATCATAAGTTGCAGAATTCATAGCTTTTTATCTACTCAAAGTCTAATGGAACCTTCAGCCTACAAACGAAATATTTAAAATAAACATAACAAGAACATCGAAAACAGATCATAAATGTATCGCACTCAGATTACACACGCAAGATTTTGTGACTGGCCACTGATAAAATATTATGATCCTACCTAATAAAAATAAAAGGTTCGCGATAACAATAATTTTAAATTAGATCAATTTAGGACGATAACGGCTCCAGTTATTATTTCCATGGCGACGATAAACCTTGTAAATGGTTTTCCAAACGTCCCGGGTGCGCGGCGAGCCTTTTTATTAGGGTATTTGTCAAGATATTCTTCGGCTAAAGGGACTATAATCGAAAATTTTACGTTTGGTTACCATACGCCTTCTGTTCTGGCCGACTAGATAATTTATCGAAGACAATAACCGCATTTGGTATAGGTAAGTGTTGTCCATCCCTCGCGCTCTGTTTATTTTGTAGCGTGTAGCTTTTTCAATATAGCAGAAATGTTTAGTTTGAGTACATATATTTTGGATTTTTATTAAAGGCTTCCCCTCTTATCCATAGACACTCACTATAATAAGTTTTACGGTGTAGCATCCCATGAAAAGGCCTAAGCAATTTTTCTTAAACAGGGTGAAATCAAATTAGCTAGCGAAACTATGCAGAAGTGTAACGATATCTAAACACAATAAAATAAAAAAGGATATGATTTTTTTTGTTGTTTTAGTTCTTTGTTATTTTATCATGTTTAAATATCAATACCCATCACGTCTGCGGAGTTACGCTACCTAATTTAATTTAGCTTTGTAGGTATTTACTTAGAAAAAAAAAACCCGATCGAAGCTGCAGCTTCTGTAAATCGACACCGATAGCACAAATGATTCTAACACGTACCAAGAGGAACCTATAATGGAAATAAACCCTTGTTTATTAACCAATAACACAACCAGGCTCCCGATTACGATGCCATACGTGACTATGGACGCAAATTTGCATGTTTAATGAAATCATTGTATGTACACGATCGACGCTAATTGGACTGCTAAACCCGTTCACTTGTTTATGCATTCGAAACTAATTACTAGTATCGAATCGACAAAGATTTGACAATCGCAAAATCAAATCGAGTGCGTAAACAGGCGGGTTGGTGCAGTCGAATGAAATGATTAGTCGATTTTACTATTAATTAAGACTTATTTTATTTTTATTACTAGCTTCTGCTCGCGACTTCGTCCGCGTGAAATTTCACCCTACCCCATTCACCCTCTTAGGAGTGGAATTTCTAAAAACCCTTTCTTAGTGGATATTTATATACACTTCACAAAGAACACACTCTCCAAATTTAATGTCTCTATGACCTATGTTTAGGCTGTCCATTGATATAATCAGTCAGACAGGATCACAGGACTTTGAATTTTTTATTAGATTATAAAAGTAAACCTAAGTACCTACCTAATAAAAAAAAAAACTCAATAACAGAAAATAAAATCTATATCTATACTTATAATAAATCTGTAGAGAGGTCAATTCTGTACATGATATATATTTTCAAAATAACTATCAGGGGGTAATTAGTGATCGATACTGATGCCAAAAATGCAATCAGTAAAATTTTTGTCTGTCTGTCTGTCTGTCTGTCTGTCTCTATGTTCCTTATAGAAACAAAAACTACTCGACGGATTTTAACGAAACTTGGTACAGTTATTCTTCATACTCCTGGGGAGGTTATAGTATACGTTTCATCACGCTACAATGAATGGGAGCAGAGCAGTGAAAGGAAATGTTGGGAAAACGGGAGAAGTTGCTCCATTTTTTAAGCTTCCGTCGCGTGTGCAGCCTTAATGGTTAAAGCTATATAGAAATCATTTATGACGGAAATGTTCTACATAAAATTATCTAAAAAATATCCCACAACAGCATATGTCTATCTTTTATGGTTGATTCACAATAACACGTGTAACTCCCGATAGCTTAGCAGTTCGGAGCTTTCTGATTATATTTGTTTACTCTTACGTTTATAATACTCTCACTCATCCCTAATTAAAAGAAGTTAATATTATTACCTATTCAATAAAAACAGAATCATAGTAATCGGTATAGAAACACCAAACTTATACATGAAATACGCTAATAAGCCATCGCGCCGTCGCGCGTGAATACTGAATCATGCCATAAGGATTATTTTTGTGTAACGGTTGCCGCGCTCGACGCGGGTCGTGGCGGTAGGTTATAAAAAGGCGGGAGGTCCGAGCGCGAGCTTCATTCAATATTTGGCTGGACAATAATTGATATTAACAAACCGTGCTTATCAGCGCGACTTTTAGTCTTTAAATAGTTTATTTGAATTTCTTTTGTTGTTATTTTATAAAATAGGTATTAGTTGTTTTGGTAGTTTTTAAATATTCGTTCAAATTACAAATCTATACTTATAATAAATCTGTAAAGTGAAAATTCTGTACATTGAAAATATCAAAAAAATTAATGGCAGTGGGTGTTATTAGACCGACACAGAATCCAAAAATGTGATTAAAAAAATTTTTGCCTGTCTGTTTGTTCAGGCATCAGGCAAAAACTACCGGTTCGATTACGATGACACTTGGTATAATTATTCTTTAATATCCTGGGCACCACACTGGGTACTTTTTATCCCGGAAAAAAATATACAATAAAAACAAACTTAATTTTGCGGTTCGATCCCTAGACCCGATTACTGTACCAACCGCAAATAATAAGTTTGTCGTAGTACACGACGAAGATGATAATAATAATAGGCGAGCGTTCGTTTATATTAGCATTCTATAAATTGTATGTTTTAACTGCTACTTGGAATTCCAAAACGTGCTTTTCAGTGCGACCTTTTTATTCCTTTTAGTTTTAAAAAAATAAACCTAAATTATTATTTAGGTTTATTTTTATAAGTCGTAGGTATAGATTTTAATTTTAAAGTATGGAGATAGTGTACGTAGTGACCGTAGGTTATTTTATAAAACTGTTAGGTAGGATTAGTAGATATTAGTTTTTAGGGATTTTGCTTATTTATTGAGTTTAGATTAGTTATCATCATCATCGTTCGTTCATCGTCGTTAGTTTTGTTGTTGTCGGTTTATTTAGGTATTTTATTTTCTGTTATTGAGTTTTTTTTTATTAGGTAGGTACTTAGGTTTACTTTTATAATCTAATATAAAATTCAAAGTCCTGTGATCCTGTCTGACTGATTATATCAATGCACAGCCTAAAACGCTGGTCATAGAGACATTAAATTTGGAGTGTGTTCTGTGTGAAGTGTATAAAGGTATCCACTAAGAAAGGGTTTTTCGAAATTCCACTCCTAAGAGGGTGAATGGGTGGAGGGTGAAATTTCACGCGGACGAAGTCGCGGGCAGAAGCTAGTACCTAAATAAATCTATTTCTGATGATAACTAATCTAAACTCAATAAATAAGCAAAATCCCTAAAAACTAATATCTATACGAATGACTAATCCTACCTAACAGTTTTTTAAAATAACCTACGGTCACTACGTACACTATCAAATATACCACCCATACTTTAAAATTAAAATCTATACCTACGACTTATAAAAATAAACCTAAATAACTCTACCTTAAAGTGTACTTAGTAAAAACTAAGAGGATTAAAAACAGAAAAGCACGGTTTAGAATTATAATTATACCAAGTTTCATCGTAATCGGACTTCGTACTTCGTACTTTTTGCGTGATGCCTAAACAAACAGACAGACCTAGACAGACAGACCAAAATTAAAATTTTTTTAATCACATTTTTGGGTTTGGTGTCGGTCTAGTAACACCCCCTGCCATTTTATACCCTACCGCCACGACCTGCGTCGAGCGCGGCAACCGTTACACAAAAATAATCCTTATGGCATGATTCAGTATTCACGCGCGACGGCGCGATGGCTTATTAGCGTATTTCATGTTTAAGTTTGGTGTTTCTATACCGATTACTATGATTCTTTTTTTATTGAATAGGTAATAATATTAACTTCTTTTAATTAGGGATGAGTGAGAGTATTATAAACGTAAGAGTAAACAAATATAATCAGAAAGCTCCAAACTGCTAAGCTATCGGGAGTTACACGTGTTATTGTGAGTCAACCATAAAAGATAGACATATCCTGGAGTAGGATATTTTTTAGATAATTTTATGTAGAACATTTCCGTCATAAATGATTTCTATGTAGCTTTAACCATTAAGGCTGCACACGCGACGGAAGCTTAAAAAATGGAGCAACTTCTCCCGTTTTCCGAACATTTCCTTTCACTGCTCTGCTCCTATTCATTGTAGCGTGATGAAAAGTATACTATAACCTCCCCAGGAGCATGAAGAATAATTGTACCAAGTTTCGTTAAAATCCGTCGAGTAGTTTTTGTTTCTATAAGGAACATACAGACAGACAGACAGACAGACAGACAAAAATTTTACTGATTGCATTTTTGGCATCAGTATCGATCACTTATTACCCCCTGATAGTTATTTTGAAAATATATATCATGTACAGAATTGACCTCTCTACAGATTTATTATAAGTATAGATTACAGTGCTTAGGATCTTCGAAAAGTTAATCACAAGTTAAACATGACGAAGGAAAGAAAAATTAAAGTGAAGACGCAGAATAAAACAGAAAAGGCAAATACATAACTAAGAAAAAATAAACCTGTACAAAGCCAGTAAAGACTCATATTTCAGTGTACTGGTGACAGATGACTGGCACGCTCCCTTGTAGTAAATAAGGGAGCGTGCTTAAATATATGCTAGGGCCTCTTATACAGGCCTATCAAACCAACTATGTTGAGTCACTACCTAAGTCGCAGCTACCACCAACCAATCATTAGGTTATCATCATCATTTAGGCGAAAGATGGCCACTGCTGGACATAGACCTCCCTCAGGCATCGCTACAGCGACCAGTAAAATGTTGTACTTCAATCATAAGTGACTTTTTATCAACAATCAATAAGCCTCACAATTTGTGTGCCTTTGAAGCTACTAAGAAAACAACTTTTAAGTTGTCAAGGAAATGGGTTTGCTGAGTGCACCATGTTCAATCCCTACCTAAGCCGCGTCTTCGACCAATCATGGTCATCATCTTCATTCAGCGAAAAGACGATCACTGCTGGACATATGTAGGCATCCCCAAAGCGTTGCCACAGCCAGTTGAATGAGGTATTTAAAACATAAATGTGACTTTTAACCTACAATCATTAAACCTTACAATTTGTGTGCTTTCGAAGCTACTAAGAAAGCAACTCCTTGTAAGTTGTCAAGGAAATGAGTTTGCTTAGTGCATGTCGGCGACGGTCTCGCAACTTGCCGCTACTTATGTGATATTATAAACTTTAAACTTAATACACTATTCGCTCTTCGGGCGTCGCCTTCGAGAAGCTCTGGTGAGCTCGTAAATGTTGCCTGAACGACGAAACGATAGAATAACAAGTGACATATTGTAAATATAAAGATGAAGGACCTGCTTGCTACAAGAACAGATATCTTTTTCAGGAGTAGTTTCTACAGTGCTAGTCGTTTTATATAGGTAGGTACGTAAACAGTGACGAGGCAGAAACGAAATATTAAGCGGGCTTTTAATTTGCAAGATGCATTCATCATCATCATTCAGCTGAAAGAAGATTGCTGGCCCCTAAGACCCACGAGGACCCGAAGCTTGCCGATGTCAGTAGCCATTTTCACCCATGCATACTGTTCTCTACCAATGCTTGTGAAGCTGGTACTCTTTTGATTTGATTGAACCGATGATGGAGAAGAGCAAAAATGATCAATATACGGGGTACAGTTTGCACATGATGTCAAATGTTTAATCACCAATAGTGTCAATTTCCTCTCAGTAAGTCACAGCGACGGAGATGAACATCCATATCACATGAACCAGTTCTAAATTAATTCGTATGATGCAAAATATGCAAGAAACAAGGCTAGTTGGATCATATGTCCTCGCTAGCGGATGGGGCGGGGCAGCCAATTTCCGGCCAGCATCGGTAGGAAGCGGGTCGCGATTAGCCCCGATACGGACACGCCGGGAAATGCACTTGTGACTACCCATCCGCTGATAAACTGTTGAATATTGCCGTTTTAGCGACCAGAAAACATGTTAGCAGATTATTGGAGGTGTGCATTTCGAATGTGCTTTTGAGTAAAGACGAAATTGAAAATTTTGCCAGCGGTTTTTAAGGTGGGGATCATTTTCCAATTGGGTCATGGGTTAATTATAGAAAGAGTAAATGTCCACATTGTGACTGTGACAGAGAAGGAAGATAATTAAAGGTTTAACAGTAAGTTCCAGTTCAATAATTAGCAATTATGTCACAAAGACTTAACTTTAGCAGCTTCTCGGCGCTCGCTCTAATATTACTTGGCAACTATTTGAAAATGAATAAAATCAAAAACAATATTTGGATTCTGCTCTAAAAGCGATTGCTCGCAGAATATAGAGCAGACAGAGTAAGAGGCAAAATAATTAAACGTATTCAAAAAGCGGGCGTTGGAAGTAATAAGCTTAAACTTTTAATTGGGCAATCTAGATCCTTTCGATGTAAAAAATATATTTTACTAAGTCTCGAAATTAATTGGAGGAACCAAGAGGGACTTTTAAATAATCGAGTTAGCTCGGTTATAAGTAGAAACATTAAAATGTGCTGATGTGAAAATCTACAACGTTGATGCAGATGATAATGAAAGATTTGATGCTTGATAAGATTGGGTGACTCTGAATATTAGTTCCGTATTTTTCGGATTATTAAATGAAACGTTTGAATCTTAAAAACTTAAAAATATTAATTATGTTCCGTAACCTAATGCAAGGATTTGGGGGGAGGCCGTCACTTAGCAGTGAACAGTGTAGACTAACAAAAAAAAAAAAAAATCTAATGCATTATCGTATTTTATAAATTTTTAAATCATAGCTTAGTATAGGAAGTTTGCATGAAATAAAAAGGCTTTTTATTGTTATTTATTTTATTTTATGCTTTTCCGATTCTCAACTTCCTCAATGGCTGCCAGTAAGTTAGGCCCCTTTCTTTATGTTTCATTTCAAAAATCTTCGAAACGTAAGGAAAAAAAAGAACTTACTGAATAAGTATTCCGAATACATTAGCGAGCTATTTAAAAATCATCCGCGATTCCCAAAATTGAACAATAAGACACATCAATGGAAGAAGTTTTTTCCCCAGTCCTGAATCCCAGAGACGACGAGCGTTTCTTTGAATTAATAAGTAGACGGTAAATTTAAATTTAATGAAACAAGTTTCTAGCAGAGTGCTGTTATACCTAGTTAGACGTATTCTGTTCATAACTGTGTCCACGGCTTCTTCCTTCGTTACCTCCTACATTGTGCTATGTAAATTATTTACAATTTATCAGAAGAACCTTGTTGTCGAAGAAAATGTAAGTTACGTGGTTACAGCTGTGGTTGCTTTAAGGAGTACTGCAGTAAAAATGCAGCTTTTTTATTGTGCAGTAAAATTGTTCATGTTTTGGGGAAAAGAAAAGATAGAAAGTTGAGGAGATATTTGTTCTTGGGTGTCACCTCGCGTATTTCATAAAAGGCGGAAAATGCTAATTGTTTACTTGGACCCCACGACACAGGGAAGGGTGTGTGGGGTCCAGGCGAGCAGGACATATGTAAAAATCTAGCACCTAAGGTTCTTATGTCATCTGTTACTAGTTTTTTTATATTGTACTGTTTTTTTTCTGATCTGAATAAAGTTTTATTTTATATGTGTCAGTGTACCGCTGCCAAAGACGACATGATATAATCGAGCGTTAGGACACCGGCCTCTGAGGTTGGTCGAATGGTCGTAGTTGTATTTGGTTAGGCTCTTCTCGAATCTACCTACATAAAGTGGCATCTGGCCGCTAGTCGAATGAGTAGTATGAGATGGCAATGGTGGTCATATAGATCACAGCAATATGCTTGGTGGCAGAAACAGGTTTGGTGGTGGCGGTGTTTTCAAAAACCCTTTCACAAGTAGTCATCTCTACTTAATAGGAGAGATTTTTGTGCACAAAAGCTTTTCAAAGCACGTAAAACCTTATTCCTATCTTTCTTGTAACTCTTAGTAAGCAATTCAGGCCATTTCAACAAAACTTATTGAAAGACAACCTTTTTTCACTTACCTGTTTTCGGTAAAAAGCTTTGTTGGGAAATTACATTTACACGCGCTCAACTTGTGATGGTGGGAAACTCGATTTTCTTTGTTTCGAACCTCGAACTTACTTACGAGGTGGAAATTTATTTATGGGTAATTGTTTACAATAACTTCCAGGTTCGGGAGATAAAGTGGTTGTGAAATGAGAAATTAATTCAATAAGTGGTGGGGGAGGGCTGCTCATATTTGTCAAATATTGGCTGGCTCCTCCACACGAGATGATCGGGTGCTTTGAGCGCGGTTGCTTAGTTGATAACAATTGATGCATTACGTGTTTTCGCACGGCTGGCTTTCTAATTAATTCTATATTAATATTATGGTTCGGCAATCTACTTTAGGGTTGTGATAAGCTTTATTAGTGTGCTCAAAGCTCTCTGGTTTTGTGATCAGCTTCTGCTTGGCACTATCCGGTTAGTTGTAGAATTTGATATGATTATTGAGGGGCTCGTGGCTAAATAATAACACCCGCACCGGTTTGATCGATCAAGTAAAGCTAACCGAAACTTCTTCGTGTCTCGGAAAGGACGTTAAGCCTTTGGTCCCGACTGTCATTCTTGGAACTGTGACAGTCGTTACGGGTCGTCAGAAGCCCGAAACTTTAAAAACGAGTCTTTCCAAGGGGTATCGTGTTATCCAGTAACTAGGTTGTGGAGGTCAGATAGGCAGTCGCTCCATGTAAAATATTGGTGTATTTTACTCGGCTGACCCCAACAATGTTGGGAAAAGGCTAGGCAGATGGCATTTATAGTTAAAGCTAATGATTTGTTAAATTAGAAAAATTTTAAATTCATTGACAGACAACGCACATCCTAAAATGCTGGGTAGAAAAAAAATTTGCACAAGAGTTCCTTAAAAAAAGAAGGTGAGCATGAGATTTTTGAAAATTCATCTCAGTAGTTGCTTTACCAGCATCCGCCATTCCGAGTCCACAAAAGCTAGAGACGCAACGTAATGCCTAACTAACCTAATAACTAATTAAGACAGCAAATGCATTTCTGAACATCCATTGGCGCTGTGCTAGGTGTACACTGTACGCAAACATTTCCAATCTGGGTCAGCGAATCGCGGCTGGTTCGGCACAGAATGCTCAACGGCACAAAATGATTCATGGAAATTGCACCGTAATTGAAAAAAATACGTTATTGCCGTTTGACGCATTGCCGGCGCGTTCCACCGCCAGAAATATTCGCGTCCGATGGAACCGTAATCTATTCGGTTTTATGTACCTGTGTGTGTGTATGTCTGTGTGTATGTTTAGATTTTGTGGATTTATGAGTTTGGAATTAGAATTTTATGTGCTTCATTGTTGCTCATGGTATTGGAGAATTACGTGCGTGTCGTGAATTTAAATATGACATAAGTAATATTATTTAGTTTGATCTCTTTGAGTTATGTGGTATGTGGTTTTTGCTTCCCTATTAAGTATAACTTCTTATGCACAGTCAGGGAAATAAAACCTTAAGCAAATTGACACCCTACTTCATATTTCATACAACTGCCAAAGAAAGACGTGAAAAATTGTGATTTTAAATATGGCCAATTTAAGTTACTATTTATCTAGTCTTTGCGCTGCAGCATGGTGCGGGTGACAGTTGTTTTATTTGTAGACTAGAAAATTCTGGTTGGGTTTAATTTAATTTACTGCAGTTACTGTAGTAACTGTACTGTAGTACTGTGTGTGTAACTGTAGTAAATTAACTTAAACCCAACCAGAATGTCAATTTGCTTTACAATGAATTTTATTTGTTTAAGAAAAACACCAGACCTAGAAGATAGGTATGAATTATATTATGTAGAAGCCAGTCCAACTTTAGGTATCGATATGCCCCACTATGTAGTTAGGTTTTAGAGGTTAGATTTCACTCGTTTAGTGTAAGATATTCAGTCGTATCCTGTTAGATCAACCACCCCAGTATACCTAACTGACTGTGGAAAGTTTAGGTATGTACTAGTTAAAAAAATATGAAGTTAGACCTAGATGGGCCATTATGCACGTGCAAGCTACGTAAAGTTTGGTCTGCTACAGTCCAAACACAGCAGATCGCAGATTGCCTGTGACGTCATATAACACGCCATGAGCCTTTAATGTATGTTAATGGATAGGATTAGGTATTACTATTGCTCTGAGCCTGTATCATCCCACTGTTGGGCAAAGACGATTTTGACACAATGACTTCCAGTTCTTGCGGTACACATGTGGACCAGTGGTCATTTGTTTTGTCCAGCTCATTACGCCATCTTGTACGGTTTCTGCCGCGACACCTGCTGGCTGTGTCCTGACACAGCCAGCAGGTGTCGAGCCCTGGCTCCACATTGTGTCTATTTTGGACCACGGCTCATTCATCACCATCTTAATGTCAGTCAAAGACTTCCACTGCTGAACATTGGCCTTACCCAAGCACCGCCACTTCGACCGGTTCTGTGCTTCCCGTATCCAGTGGATTCCTGCGGCTTTCACAAGGTCATCGGCTCAGTGCTGTATTATTTTTTTTGTAAAAAAAATGCACAGCTCAAAATTAATAAACGCCATTTGCATGGTAATACCTGTTGCCGATAATATTTATGACACACATGTCGACGAATTATTTATGGTGATACTATTTTAGTCGGTGGTGGTATTTATAACACAACGGAGTATGATGATGAAGAAAGGGGCTCGTGGCTAAGTAATAACAGGGCCGCATGGGTCGATCGATCAGGTTAGTTAAGTACGTAGTTAAGTTACGCATCCGCGGTCAGTCCATGGATGGGTGACCATTTTTACATATCGAGACCTTGGTCCCGGCTGTCATTCATGGATCTTTGACAGTCGTTACGGGTTGTCTGAAGACCGAAAATCTAAAAACTAGTCTTAGTACTAAGGGGTTTCGTGTTACCCAGTAACTGGGTCGTGGAGGCAATCGATCCACGTAAAATACCGTATACCGGATGCCGACCCCAAAAATAGCTGGGAAATAGGTTAGACAGATGATGGAGCATGATGGGTAAAATTAACATAATACACAGAACCAATCACTGCCAGGAAAGCAACAAAAACACAAACTTACTAAAACTAAGAAGATTAAAATGGAGATGGGCCGGCCAAACTTTCAGGAGAGAAGAGAAATGGAACAAAAAGCGATCCTGTGGTACCCTAGGGAAGGGAAGAGAAAGAAACGAAAGCCCTTAAAAGACGGCAGGATGACTTGGTGAGGACGGCTGGAAAAACATGGACTAGACAGACAAGGAACAGGGAGAATTGGAAGAGGTTTGAAGAGGCCTTTACCAAAGGGCACACAGAGACTGAGAACTATTATTAGAACAATTTCCTTTTTATAAAAGAAATCTTACTTTGGCTTGGAAGCTATAGTTATGATGATACTGAAAATATTATCAGTAATCTGACCACACTCACACATATACATTAACACACCCATCACAAATCTTTCCACACACATGCTACCTATTCTAATCTAAAACAGAATATGTTTTAGAAATATGTTTTTTATTAATACTTAAATTCTTTTTTGTTCATTAATTGTTTGTAAATTTTGATTTAATTCATGTAAAAACTACTTGCAAATTGTATATAGTCTAAGCCTTCTCATGCTGGCCCACGTAACCGGAGAAACCTCGACCCCTGTCATAAGGGATGTCCTAGTTCAGGGGTCGAGGCCTCATTGATGTTACGTGTACTAAAGGGTGGGAAATAAAATTACTATTATTAAACGTGTTTTGAATTACAAATCTCACTCTAAAATAAGACAAATAATATTTATAACGCAAACTTACTGAAAAAATTAACGTTTATTATCAGAGCTAACTGTTGTTTCAGCAACAGAGGAAGAGTCGGCAAACGGAACTTATTACCCCCGAGAGGCTAAATAGAGGGTAATGTGTTATTATGAGTTATGATGCTTGTTTAATGAAGTGGCAAATTCAAAACAACACCTTATACTACGGTACATTTCAAAGGTTCGTTTTGGGAAACTTCTGGGTTGATGACCCTTTCGGTATGGGCATGCTCGCTCTGTGTAATGTGATATTTTTTCTTCCTTTTTTATTTGTATTACGTAACATCACGCCTATAATCCCCGAACGGTTTGGTAGAGGTGTACCTAACTTATAGTACATCCACATTTTGCCAGTTATTGTACTATTAGGGGGCGATCCTATAATTGCTATCAATCGGGCACAAATGTAGACTATTGGGTATTGTATGTCATTATTTCCTTCTAATTATTTCATTGTGTTTCTTGCAAACTCCTTGGTTGTAGTAAACTTTATACAAGATTTTTAGATTTATTAAATGTTTTATTTGAATTATATTCTTTCCTTTTTTATTTCTTCTTCTTGTATCTGTCAAAAGGTTTGGTTTGTGTTTCTAATTTGTGTAATATTTTTCATCATTTTCCTACAAAAATCCTTTTATTACACTGAGCATTGACTTATATAAGTAGCGACACTGAGCTTTAGTTTTATTTCATTCCACCAACCACTAATATGTGCAGTCCATTTTTGTCGCCTTCAGTGCTGATTGGGTTTTATACCGAACAAATGTGTCCAAATTCAATTTCTCATTGATATTTTCAAAAGCGATACCGTTAAGTTCCTAGCGGATAAAATGTAGAAAAATACAATCTTCCATCACTTTTATCGTCGAAATGTTGTTTACCAAATCCTTTTTACCGTCACGCATGAATAGTCCCCACTCGACTGATTCACTGAGTCTGTGCGATAAAGTCCGAAAGTTTCGTTCAAAACAGTCAATGCAGAACAATCTTTTGTGTGAGCTACTGACTATGTATTGTATACCGACTTTGCCGACCTCCTGGATTTGGATTTGGAACGTGGATCTCGAAACAATGTCATGGTGTTATAATTTAGAAAAGTTGAGTTCAGAAAATGTACTAGGTATCAATGGAAAGCAAATCCACGAGCAAATTAGATAAAAGAAGAAGGATCAAAATTAACCCACGTCCTACAGCAAAGAAAAGTATCTCAAAACAATGATAAAAATTAGTATAAAAGGATGGAATATTTCTGAACGTCATCCTTACAGTCTAAAATATAAAAATGCATTGAAAATTAATTCAGGGGCAGTACAAGTTAGGGCACGCCACGATAGCGGCGGTGAGGCCCCTCTTTGAGGAGTGGCTAGAGAGGCGTCACGGCGTCCTCACCTACCGCCTGACGCAGGTCCTCACCGGACACGGATGTTTCGGGAGGTTCCTGCACATCATCAGGCGGGAGGAAACGCCCGGGTGTCACCACTGCGAGGATCGCCCAGAGGACACGGTGGAGCATACGGTGGAGGCCTGCCCCGCTTGGGCGGAGCACCGCCGTGTCCTCGTAGAGGCGATCGGCAGCAGCGGCGACCTCTCGCGCCCGGCCCTGGTTCAAACCATGGTCCGGAGCGAGAGGGAGTGGGAGGCAGTCACCTCCTTCTGCGAAGCAGTTATGCTAGCGAAGGAGGTGGCGGGATGGGCGAGGGAGAGAGCCGAGAGGGCCGCCCGTCCCAGCCGCCGCGGTAGACGCCCCGGGCGTCGGGAGCCGCGTGACGACTCCCGGCCACCGTAGGCGCGGGCCTGGGGACGGCGAGTAATGGGTAGCTCGCCGTCCGATCAGGACCAGGCCCGTGCCGGACGGCGCGTAAGTGTTCCACGCGCGCCTCAAAGAGATGTCAGCATCGAAGGAGGGGCCCGTTAGGGCCGAAGCCTGCCGGGGCCGATGCCCCGGCAGGCTTCGGCCCTAACGGGCCCCAATCCCGATGGATTGTCCGAAAGGGTTACCGCTACCCCGGAACATAAAGGGCTAAGGAAGGAACACGGATGGGTTTTAGTCAGTAAGAGTCTGACACTCCCTTCCGCTCCACCCAGAGCGGGAGGAGTCATTGGATGATTTCCAATCCTTAAAAAAAAAAAAAAAGGGGGCAGTACAAGAATATAGCTGCAATATTGAGAAATACTGAAAAAAAAAAAACGTATTTTTTTTATATATTAGACTGGCCTTCGGAAGTATTGGCCATCCTTCATCCTCATTTTTATACATTTTTACAGATATTTCTCTTTGCTGTAGGACACCGGTTAATTTTCTATAGACCGTGATCCTTATTAACCAACTTCAAAAAAAGGAGGAGGTTCTCAATTCGTCGGATTTTTTTTTTTTTTAATGTATTTTTCCCAATTTCTCGAAGACGCCTGGACCGATTTGGAAATTTTTTCTTTTGTTTGAAAGGGTATAAACTGACTGGCGTTCCTCAAGGCGGTATACTTTCTCCTCTTCTGTTTTCTATTTTTATTAATCTTATAACTTCCGAACTTCAGTGTGCGTATCATCTGTATGCAGATGACTTGCAGTTGTACTGTCAAGGCAAGGTTGATGAATTACCTGACGCTATCGAAAAACTAAATAAGGACTTGATAGCCATAAAAACTTGGTATGACAGATTTGGCTTAGCTGTAAATCCTACGAAGTGTCAGGCGATCATCATTGGCAGTTCTCGTAGTATTAGCAAGGTAGATGGTACAACTTTGCCGCCAGTTCTCTTCAATGGTACGATCGTTCCTTTTGGTACTGACGTGAAGGACCTAGGTTTGCACATTGATTGTACCCTGAACTGGCGGACTCAAGTTGCTAGGGTTTGCCAGAAGGTTACTGCAACGCTGCGGGCTCTGTACCGCTTGAAAAATTTATTACCATCAAGTACGAAGACAATGCTTGTGCAGTCCCTTATTTTCCCTATCATCGATTATGGTGATGTGTGCTACTATGACCTGAATGCAGATCTCCTCAACAAACTTGACCGTCTTCTCAATAACTGCATTCGATTCGTTTTCAATTTACGTAAATATGATCATGTCTCTGCGCATCGGTCGCTTCTAAAGTGGTTGCCCATACGCCAGCGTAGAGAGCTAAGGGCGCTGACCACCTTGTTCTCATTTCTTGATTCTCCGTCTTCCCCTGGTTATCTAGCCCCCCACTTTCAGTACATTTGCGCCAACCACAATAGAAATCTACGTTCATCACACAATCGTCTTCTCCAATGTCCCACTCACCGCACAGACTTCATTCACTCTTCTTTCTTCGTTCAGTCTATTTCTCTATGGAATGCGCTCCCCCAGGAAATCAGGATGGCAACCAACCGATTATCCTTTAAAGTTAAAGTTCGCGAGCACATTCGCAAGAAGCTGGCAGTATCATCACAACGGTAATATTTTCTCATTGTTTGTCCTATTTCTTTTTAGTAAGTATATTCATGTATGTATGTATATTTATTTGTGCTTATATTTATATGTAATTAGGTATATATTATATTCATAGTTTTAATAGGTTTATGCGTATCTTTATATTTAAAATATTTATTCCTCAATTTTCATTATTGCACCTACCATAGTTTGTCTCTGCATCACCTAAAGGTTGACTGGTAGAAAATGCCTATGGCATTAAGTCCGCCTCTGTACATTTTTGTGCTTGAAGTATTAAATAAATAAATAAATAAATATAATACTTCCCAAATGGTCCCATGATTGCTTTTTCGAAATCTGACGAGCGGTTTTTGAAAAATCAACAAAAATTAAAATTCAAAAGCAATATTTTGTAAAAGGTGATGAGCAGTTGACATTAGGCTATTGTAACTTAGATAAATTACAAACTCTTCCACTAAAAAGTAAAAAATAAAAACTTTTTAACGTAAAAAGTTTTTTTTTTTTTATAATTACTAATTACGAACAAAATCGTAAACTAATTATAAAAGAAGTTAAATAAGTATAAAAGAAGCGTAGTTGAATGGGCGCCGTAAAGTAATTGTTTTAACAATGACACTGTTATGTACACTTGGTGTACCGTTGACGTGTCGAGCACTTTCACTTATGTACACTTGGTGTATACTTGACGCTTGAGGGGTTAATAAAAATAATTTATTTCGAATGGTACCCACCCACGATCTGCAGGACATAGATTTTAAAATCCAGCTTCCAGCGTGACCACTAGAACAATTTATTTCCGTTCTTACAAGCAAGGAGACGGTCCGATACGATTTGGTTAAAAAAATACAGTAGAAGAATTGGAGCAGTCTTTGACAAGCACTTGGCCGGGCGGGCCCGCGCCACCGTGTTTGCTTAGCGCGAGTTCGCAAATGCTGCTGATTGCTTGTTTGTCGTACGAAATTTTTATTTCCTCGAGCAAAGTTCACCGTTAAAGCCTCGCAATTTAGATCTCAAGCTATATACCAAAAGATTCGATTGAGCATACACACAGTTTTAGCATCCATTAAATTTTCAGGTAAGTACTCTACTTCAATCTGCCTAGCCTTTTCCCAACTATGTTGGGGTCGGCTGCCAGTCTAACCGGATGCAGCTGAATACCAGTATTTTACATGAAGAGACTGTCTATCTGACCTCAACAACCCAGTTACTGGGTAACAAGATACCCCTTGGTAAGATAGGTTCTCACACTTTCTGGGCTTCTGGGTACCCGTAACGACCGTCAACTATCTACGAATTCCGGGACCAACGGCTTTTAACGTTGTTTTCGAGGCACGGAGGGGTCTTAATGGATGGTCAATTGGTCACCCATCCATGAACCGACCGCGGCAAGCGTAACTTAACCTTCGATCGACCCGTGCGGCTGTTATCATTTAGCCACGAGCTCAGGTACTCGACGAGTATCTACTCTATTGAAACGAACTCCATCGAAAGGCTATGAAACATGAGAGAGCTCGCTGTATAACATTAAGGTGTGATACAAACGGTACAACCGTCGCTCCAGTCATCTTTTATTCACCCTTGTTTTATTTACAAATACTGTGTAGGTATTGTCATCTGGTAGTTTTTTCCAACATTATTTTTGTGATCGTGGAATCCAGTTGGAATCGGAAGATTTCCGGAGCGAGCTCGTATCGACAAGCGGCTTAGTTTAAATTGAAACATATTGGCGGGAAAGGGAATCCTTACCTTACGTGTACACTTCCATCTGTTCAAATAGAGTACTCGTACAGACGCGGGTCGTGTCGTGCCTATGTACGTACACTAACAACTACAGCTTCTAAGCGACGGGCACAATATTTTTATTTATATACAGGGTGGCAGGGACATCGATGCGCAAACTGTAACTATGAATACAGCACATGATTCAAGAACCCCCTGACGTAGAAATTTCTCTTCGGCTATCGAAAAAGAATGGCTAAATATCTGCAGATATTTAGCCAATTCCTACGCGGTCAAAATATATGGAATAGCAATTTTTTAGGGTTCCGTACCTCAAAAGGAAAAAGCGGAACCCATTAAGAATCACTCGTATGTCTATCTGACCGTCCGTCTGTCACAGCCAATTTGCTCCGAACCTAATGGACCGATTAAGTTGAAATTTGGTACACATATGAATCTCTGTGACCCAAACACAGACGTGTAACGTAAATAAATAAGTTTTGAATACGGGGGGTATTTATGGAGGGCTAATAGTGAAAAAAGTTTCGCAATCTGTACCGAGTGACATATCAAATAAAAGGGATTACTGTGAGGATCTCAAATATGCTTTTTCATAATTTTAAAGTAAATTTTATAAAAGTTATTTAAGAAAATTTACCATTCCCCCCCCCCCTTATTTTCGAAACTAATGAGCCTAAAATTTTAAAAAGAATACAGAAAATAGTTCTATACCTATAGATTACAGGAAAACCTATAAGAAGTCTGTGGTCTTAAAACAACATGGTAAATCTCTCAATATGGTGCGTACAAACTTACATTTTCAGTTGGAAAGTATGGGAGAACATGTTTTTCAATTACAATGATAAGTTTTTTTTAGTTACCAAAAACATTTTTGGGTCAGATTAAAAAAAAATATGGTAGATAAAATATTCATGGTACGAAACCCTCTCCACGCGAGTTCAACTCACACTTGACCGGTTTTTGTTTATAACCGACGAAAAATTTTAACGCAGGGGTTTCAGAATCATGTACTGAATCCATGGTAACAGATTGCGCGTCGATGTACCACCCTGTATACGTAATTGATTTTATTGTTTACTCAACCTACTTATATATACGCTATTTATTGAATCAGGCATGTTCATATTACCAAACGCGCGGAAATATAAAATGAAGTCGACGGAATCCTCTTTATATATTCGATCACGTTTCAAAACTAGCGTACACGTAGGCATATAAAATACATCTATTAATATGAAGACCTGTAAAGCAATAAAAATATCACAGTATTGTGAGGATGCCACGGTGTTGTGAATTTTACGGCGCATGCACTCTATTTCAGTTATAGCATTTCAGTCAGAAATATTTTATTACACTTCCTATTTTGCTGAACGGCGCTCACGATTGCACGTGTTATGAATTTCAAATTATGTACCATGAATAGGGTTGCCATTCGTCCCGATATATCGGGACTGTCACCGTCATTAGGCCTTCTGTCCCGACAAAACACTATTACGTCCCGTTTTATAGCGCGGTCAAAGCAATTCAAATACGCGCGCCAAATTACTCAGAGCGCGGTTGCGACGTCGCGCGTCGCTCGCGAGTACCGCGCTGGGGAAGGGAGAAGGGTGCCCCCCGCACCCCGCCACATGCTATCGCAGCAAAACCGAGCGAGTAAGTGGGTAAACAAACACCAATACAGTGAGTTAGAAGCTTGTACTTTCGCATTGTTGATTGTTTTAGTGTTTAGCTAAGTAGCACAATTTTGTCGTTTTTAACTTGTTGTCAAAAATCCTGAAAGAAAATGCTAAATGCTTAAATTATGCCAACATTTGTTTGCGATACCTGGCCACAACGCTACAGTAGAAAGAGTATTTTCATTAATGTCGAGCCAGTGGACCGATGAAAGAAATCGCCTGCTGCCAGAGACTGTGGAGTCGATATCACAGTGACAGGTTAACTTCAATATAACTTGCACGGAGTTTTATAAATATGTAAAAGGACAGAAAGAATTACTATAAAAAGTAAAGTCTTCAGCAAAATATGACCAAGCTACGTCTAGCACTGCTTCCATACTGTAGAATTAGTATTTTTTTTTTAAATAAAAAACATTCATTTTATTTATTTTTTTCTCTTTGCGTCCCGACACGAGCCTTGCCAAATATGGCAACCCTAACCATGAAGTTTCATGTCGCACAATATTTTATATTGCTTTATAGTTAGATGCAGGCCGCCATGAATGACAATTTGGAACAATGAAGCGTTTTATTGTGTCGTACGAATAAACGGCGACGCGCATCTCCGATTTCAGTAATTTCTTATGCGCCGGAGTGCGTGCGATGGAGCGGCAAACGCGTGTATAATTCAAGGGCAGACGTTAGATGTCGGCTCTTGTAAGGTGTTCAATTTATTCGCCCCGTTACATCTCTAATCTCACACGATGCCAGGCGCGTGATTGGTAAAAGTACGTACACTGGGTATGGTATCATCCATGTTTGGCTTCGCGAAGGGGCATGTCTTAGTTATGTAGATTCGCACGCTTCAGGAATCTGAACGCGGATAATAGCCACGAGATTGTCGTTTGTATTGGATGCGACGTGCGACCGGAGGATTCTCATGAAAATACACGCACTCGGTAGATTTAGTGCGAAATACTAGCAATAAATAACTGACCCGGAAGGGACAAAGGTACAAGAGTATATCGTCCAAATGAATTGAAAAGGCCTCATACATAAAACAACGGCTCCTTCCCCGTTACAACTTAGATATCACCTCGACTGGTGTGAATCACGACGACGCATTTACATAGGCACACAATACACTGGCTTGTTTGTCAAAACACAAGGAAAAATGTATTATCTCAATTTTATGACCAGTATTTAATTAAAATCCAATTTTCAGTCTAAATATTCCCTATAGTACAAACTTTTCTCCGCGGACTCGTTTGTGTCAGAAACATAACCCATGGTTGCGTTTGTACTTGATCTATCTTGTACTATTGTGTACTGAAAGTGTACCAGGTAGTTGGAAATAGCAAAAATGTAAGTATTTCCAGAGAGAGTTAGTACCTGGTTTGCATGCCCGGTTGCGTTAGCAATGACTTTATTGCAGTGGCTACTTGCTACTTTGTGATCAATTGATTCCGGTGAGGCGGGCACGTCGCGACATCTTGATATTACTACTTTGTTTCTGCACGTTACTCACACTGTGATATTTGTTACAAACGTGACAACCCTGACGTATTCCCGTGTGTAAAGCGGTTCTAGAATATTGAGTAAGAGTAATGCTAAAACAAAGATTTTTTGACGATGATGTGATTTTATGAAAAATTGACTGATCATACCTAAGTAATTTTGGAAAAAATCCCTGAGCACACCAAAGTTTTCGAAAATGAAATTAAGACTACGCATAGCGTCATGGGTATCTGCTACGAGTGCTACGACAGCGTAGGCGGCGTAGATGTGACTACGCCGCGTACAATCGCATCTTCTACGGCGTAGCAACCCTAACATTTGACTGTTGTTTCTTTATTGTAACAACGCACCCACACTTTAGTATTACAAAACAAACAAACAAATCAAACAATAAACATAACAATGATTTTCCCAGATTTTTATTAAATATACGGCACAGCTCATGTTGTAAAGCAATTAATGAAATGGGTTGTATCTAAACTATTGTGATGTAGGTAAGTAGAGTTGAAGGGTGAGCAGCAATGCTTTTAGCGCGTGTTGTTATGCAGCGCAGCGCGACGTCGGCGGGGCGCGAGCGGACGAGAGCGGGGCGGCGGCGGGGCGCGGGCGCGGCGCGGCGCCCACATAAATTCCGATTTATCGCTAACCTGCCGAACTTTCTGAACGTCTCACTCTGTACTCACCTCCCCACGGAAGCTTTATTTTATTTAACTTCTTTATACTCCGTCCCGTAGTTTCAGTTTACTCCGATAAACATAATTAAATGGCCATATTCTGTTTTTTTTTTTTTTTTGACATGTTTATGGTTTGTTATTTGACTTGTCTTTTAGTTTCTTTTATTTTAAATAGTTACTCTCAATAACCCTCTTTTATGAGAAAAGCTTAGAACAAAGAAATACATTATTACATGTACAATAATTATATAATTTTCAAACTGAAAATGTTACCTTTTGACTTTATAAAATATCATAACAGTTAGCTATGCATTGCATTTCTTTCATATTTTTAATAACAAACTCTGTAAGTCAGAACCAGTTGTCTTGTAAGAAACAAGATACGAAAAACACAACAAAGAAAGAGAGAATTAAATTATTTCACGTCTGAACAACAAAACACAAAGGTGTAGTTTATTTGCATTCGCACAACGTTAAGTCATTTCTATCGAAAGAAAGAAGCGAGAAAATAATAGCCAACAGGGAGGGGAGGAATGAAAAAAGGCAAATTTAATATCGCTGGTCGATAAATGTAGCATTCGCTTAACTATAATAACGCAGGTAGAATACGGCGCCAACTTTCTTTGCAAACAAACCAATAAACGTCGCCGCGGAGACAATTTTAGGGGAAGAAAGCAATTATTTATCTTTCATATTGATATATGCGATGTGTGCGTAACGGTAATCCGCTCACCTGACTGTTATTGCCCAAGTTACATTATAAGAATGAATCCCATTCCCGTGATGTGGCATGATCGTTGTTATCAATATGCTGGAGGGATGCATGATCGTTGTTATCAATATGCTGGAGGGATGCATGATCGTTGTTATCAATATGCTGGAGGGATGCATGATCGTTGTTCTTCTTTTCGAGTCGAGGGGGATGCGCTAAGATAGCCCGCAAAATTCAAACTGTCTTTCGTTTTTTGCAATTTGCAGGTCATTGTCAGGTTGTATGTTAATTCAAATATGATTCGCGACCGTAACGAATATGGATTTACAGAATTATAATCATTAGAATCAGTAATAGAACTCCTTACGTTAGAATTGGCCTCAAATGTCATGATTTCATGAAATAGTCATTCAACAGGGTAATATGAACTTAGAGAGATGTATTGATGATTTTAATGATAATAATTGTATAAATAAATATTCTTTACTATTTCTAGATCAACATACAACCTAATACTAATCTGCAAGGAAATCGGTTAAAAAACGTACAAAAATGAATTTCGCGGGCTACCCTGATGCTTTCACTTTAATGAGTTGAGCCCTGTAGGTGGCCACGCCAATGGCAGCAAGAAGTGCAGGTGCTTGAACACTGGACGCGTAAACATTTGGGGCATGATTTGTTCAGTAGCACCCATAGATATCCGAGTAGCACCGCTTTCGCACAGTGTCGGTTGGGTTATAATGTCCCATTTCGCTAGATTCTGCTTGCAGCAGCCTACTTGGCTCCGCAGTCAATTGATTGCTTTCCGTAGGCCACTGCAGGTCACGTCCGGGTGGCAGGTGCTCCAGGGGCTGAACGAAGTCAGGTGGTGGCGGGTGCTATTTCTCCCGTTTCTCCCTCAGGTCTCTTTTCACCTTAGGCGGTTGGTCTTGGATAGTCTGTGTACTGGGAGGAAGCTCTTCCGGTTTTGACCTACCCGGAGCTATTATGTGTTCGTAGAGGGGATACCAAGAATCGGATTCTTGATTGTAATATGATCGTTGGTAACAATGTGGTTGAGCAATGCATGCTCGGGTGTCGTCGGCGTCATTTTCCTTGAATACTGTTTGATTTACGATGTTATTGTGGTTTTATAGCCGACGTGTGACGATGCGAAGTCGATGTGTCGTGCAGGTAAAATAGTGACTGAAAATATACGACGCTGAATTGAATCAATGAATTGTTATTAATAAAACTTGTTCATTTATTGTAGTATTTACTGTTGTTGTATTTATTGTTCGTCAATAAAAAAAATCTGATTCAGGAATCCTTGAATGAACCTGAATAGTGTTTTGCCAAAGAAACAAAAAACGAACTTCTTAAAAAAAAAGAAAATACTAAATTATAACATTTAAAGAGTAGGTAATTAGAATTTCTTTGGCTGTCTTTCGATACTTTATTTATAAGTACCCAAAACCTTGACAAAATCAATTACAGCAGTGTTTCCGAATAATTGTCTAGACAAGTCTTCTTTTATTATTTATAATAAAAATCAATGAACCGCTCTTTGTACAGATGTTAAAGCTCTGCCATTGTATTGGCATTTATGCAATATAAACCGAGCTGAAATAAGGATACAGTGACAGTGCAGAGCTTTCTTATCATTTCCTACTGAGAACATCATAAACATAAAAACCGAGGAGTGGAAAACATTCCAAAAAATACTTCAGAAGTGCTGTATTTTTTTCGAACTTCGAAATCCGAATCAAAATAATTTGTTTTAAAATAGACCATTACCTCTCCCTATAATCGATCTCCCTGAAATTAATTGGTGATCTGCCGGTCGATTCTGTTAGAATCTCACCGTGAGAAGTTAGGTGAAGTGAGCTGTCATTCCATCTGATGCTATAGGCTCACTCCACGCTCACTTCACCTAAGTTTTCACGGTGAGATGGTTACAGAATCGCACACAAATTAAGTAATTTACCCTGTCACAGAGAGGAGGCCTGTGACTCAGCAGTGGGAATATTATAGGCTGATTATGCTCTAGGTACAGACATAATCCTTAATCTACACTTTTGGGCACCAATAATGAAAACATCAGGATTAGGAACATTTGCTTGTGATTTGAAAAATGCCTGCCTGGATTAAATAACGTTGATGCAACTTTATTATGATTTTATAATTCCTCTTTCATGTGTATTATCTAAATACGGTAATGAACTGTGTCTTTAATTTTTGTAAGTGATTTTTTAACCATTTTATCCTAGTAAATAAATATATAATTTCTCATCAAAAGTAACCTTAAAAAAAATGACTAGAAACTGGCGTTGCTCTTTTCCTGTATAATAGTATAGTGCACCGCTGTCACGTATCACAGATACGGAATCTACGCGCATTCGCCGACTTCTGAAGACGTCAATTTATGAGCGAAAAGTTTTACTTCGCAATATTAGAATATTATGAACAAGTCTAGCGTGCCATTAAGGAGCAACCTTGAAGATGCAATACTGCTGGAATGGCACGTGGGTGAAAGTACCGCTCACTTAGGCAAATTGTTTTCTAGTCTGTGTAGGTTGAGATGAAGTGTCCTCACAAAATTTCAAATTGGATAGCTGTTTTACTGAAGTTTAATATAGAGTGGAATTTCATTTTAAAGTCGCAATTATAGTAGGTAAACTAATAGACGTATGTTAGACTAGCTGTGCCCACGACTGCGTTTGCGTGCGTGTCAGAAAACAAATGGATTTCATGGGTTTTATTTTTTTTTCGCGGAACCCTGAATCTTTTTGTAAAATAAAAGTAGCCTAAGTTACGTATAAATATAATATAATAAAAATCATCTATCTGCCAGTGAAAATCGGTCCAGCTAGTCGAGTCCCATCAAAATCGGTTCAGCCGTTTCGTAGATTAGCCGGAACAAACAGACAGACAAAAATTATAAAAATGTTTTTTTTTTTGTTATAAAAACCGTACTTATATACTTTCATATGAAATTAGTAAAAAGCTGTTATTTTGACATTACAAACAGACACTTATTTAATTTATATTTTGTTGATGTAGATAGATTGTAGTGCAGAGAATATCATTGCTAGATATAAAGGGAGAGTATTGCCTTTGTCTAGTGTTAACCTGTATTATTGTACGGTCAAAAAATACAATGAACTAAAAGCAAGATCTTCGAGAAGGTCAAACAGAAACATCTTTTTCCACTATCGTAACATCCGCGTAAAAGCGAACGTAACCGAACTAAGTAAGTACACCGTAAGTAGGTACGAACCGTATAACAGATGTAGAGGGTTTTAAGACACGTACCTGTGTAAAAGGACACTTCTAGAATGAACAAATGTTGTGACTTTATTTTTATGTGTAAACATTAGGTTGGTAGCACCGTAATGCCCGTGGAGACACGGAACAGGGCTACACCGCATGCGAGGCAAACTTTCTAATCTTTTAAAGTTATTCCAAGAGAGGCGGAACACACATCCATCTTGCACACGTAGTAAATTTAGTTTTTGCTGAAACTGACGTATACAACTTAGTGGGCACTTGGGCAGTAATCTCGCTGCTACGAAATATTGGCGTCGGATAGTTTTCCAACTAGTCTTTTTAGGAAGTGCGATAGCCTCTTGGTTGCGGTCTGGCTTTGAAAAATGCAAGTCGTGGGCTTAGGTGTTCACTGAGAGTTTTTTCCGAGAGCGTAGATGTGGTACATAACAAACACTTGTATCAAAGGGGTACAACTTGTTTGAAAACTTAGTGAGGAATTTAGAAACGTGTGGTGAGACACATATCAGGTTGGTTCTCGTGGCTAAATGATAACAGACACATAGGTTGATCGAAGGTTAAGCTACGCTTGCCGCGGTCGGTTCGTGCATGGGTGACCATCCATCGAGACCCCTCCGTGCTTCAGAAAGCACGTTAAGCTGTTGGTCCCGGCTATCATTCGTAGATATTTGACTGTCTTGAGAAAAGTCTTGGATCCGGTTAGACTGGAAGCAGACCCCAACATAGTTGTGAAAAGGCTAGGTAGATTGATTGACGGATTAAAAAAGTTCTTTTCACTGATCTTTTGTTCTGTAAAAGCTGGTTATTGTAGATCCTTTGACTTGTAACTAAGATTCTAGGTGTTCGAGTGGAACTCACGACTGACGGCTTAAATGTTATGCAAAGTAGGAATGGATTTCCAAGCATAGGTACACCGTTCTTCAAAGAACTGACCGGAATGAGACCAACTTTGATTTGTCGATAGTTCTATTTGTACTTACGGAGATTGAAGCTACTTGCATTTCGTATTTAACTCATTATTGTTAGCAGCTCGCCAATATCCGGAATCCGTAGGTTGTGCTGTGGTGGTAAACCTTGGGTGAGGACGATGTCTAGCAGTGGGATAGACCTCCCCTAAGGTTTGAAATGATGACGATGATGAGGTATTTGTTGTTGGAATTACTTAAGAGCGTTTACGCCGTACGGCTTTTCATACAAACTTTCAAGCCGTTGTTTTTCGAAATGAATGAACCGATTTTAATGAAACTTCACATAAGCAGGATACAAAGGTCTAAAAAGTTAGCAGAGACCATTTTCGAAATGTCTTATTTAAAAAAAGATAACTGGAAATCTCTGTTTGTATGGAAACTTTAAAATCGGTCTAATTTGGCTGTAACACAATTTTTCATGTTTTGCGTACTTACAAAATGACTAACTAAACGACTTTTCACACCAAACATAAAAGTCTTTTCCAAGAAATAATTTTGCTCAATATAATTTAGTTTAATGTACAGAATGCGCTGACAACGGCTAAGTGATGAGTCTTTTAAATCCTGACAGTACCTATGACCTATTATTTTTCGAGCTCCATGCGCTTTATGTTATAAGTACCTATAACATAATAGTAAATAAAAGGAATAAATGAAACAATGAGTGCACCATTCATAACCCAGCTTGTTATGTTTTACTTTGCTCGGCTTAATATTGTCTTCAAATTAACATCACTAATTGGCTCGCACAGCCATTCGAGGCACGTGTGGACTTGCATAAGTTCCAATTTAAATATGAACCTGCTTCAATAATATTGTGTGAGTATTGATTTTTATATTGTAGCCGATCAAAATTATCCTTTTGAAGTTGAGTTGTTGTTACCTTGATATAACATAACATAATCAGCCTATAATGTTCCCACACACACACACACACATACACACACACACACACACACACACACACACACACACACACACACACACACACACACACACACACACACACACACACGATTTTTGTAGATTCCATCTACCTTACACCTCGCATTATGTTTAGATACGGTAATGAAAGAAAATACGTTTATTTACGATAAACATGACGCAAAGAAAGAACACAAAAAAAAATCACTATATGGGGGAAAATATGCGTCACATCCACGCCAAGCGGTAAACACTGTTACATCATAGACACTAACAGATTTACATGAAACGCATCTACCGCAAAAATCTTCAAGTGTTAGGTACGGAGTCGTCGCAAGACGGTGTAAACAAATAACACTTGAAATGCGAATTCTAGTGGCAAATCCTCTTTTGTGACAGTAATCTTCCTCACTCCGTAGCCACATAACGGACAGGTTTTATCTTTGATTCTTTCCTGATTCTTCCCGATTCTTTGTCATTTTGAGCCGGGGGTATCGTGTTACTCAGTATCTGGATTTAGATAGGCAGTCGCTCATGTAAAATATTGGTATTTACCTGGTGATTAGACTGGAAGACGACTCAGGATGTTTGGGAGACGGCTAGGCAGGTTCAGTTAGCTAGTTTGTTATATTGCTTCAAACCACTTGGTTTGAAACATTAGTACACAGAACAGCGCACAACAAAAGAGTGGAACTCTCTACCTGCGTCTGTGTTTCCGAGCGCATCCAAAACGAAATTCTTCTAAGTGAGAGTGAATAGGCTTCCTTAGGGTAAGCTCACTCCATCGTCGACTCTGTCTCTGTCACCTCTGACCTAGACTAGAGTCAAGAGCAGACCCATCTTATATATAACTAGCGGTCGCCCGCGGCTCCGCCCGCGTGGATGTCGGTTACCGCTGCAAAAAGCCTACCCAGGAAAGACACGGTCAGCAAAATGATTCCCAGGTCAATTCACAGACACCGACAGTAACATCGACGACGCAGTCATTATCCGCAGGCTGCACAGATTGTCTTTCTGTGTACTATGTTAAAGTTGAATATTTAAATGTAATTAATACTAAGTTTTCACTTCTGCCGGCAGTCCCGGAGCGCAAACCGTTGTTTTAGGATAGATAACTAAAGCGATTATTGTAGAGCTTCTCTATAAACAACATTTGACGTTAAATTATTTTCAGGTAACAAAATATACTGATGGTCGGGAGCCCCGACCCGTGATAGGGCAACGTAAAGTTGCCCATGCGTAAAACATTCTTTTCGTAAATCAATTCCTACTAATTTGAATGTTTGGCCCTGCGATTTGTTTATCGTTAGCGCGAAAGAA
This sequence comes from Gortyna flavago, assembly GCA_963669345.1. Lineage (NCBI taxonomy): Eukaryota > Metazoa > Arthropoda > Insecta > Lepidoptera > Noctuidae > Gortyna > Gortyna flavago. Next base: position 7,915,079 of record OY770142.1, read on the forward strand.
ATTTTTACTGGAAATTGGAGCCTTTTGAAGGGTATAGGCAAATCAGTAGGGATCATGGGTATTCTTGGTATATGAGCTAATTCACCAGCTGCAGGGCCGGTGATAATCTTCGCTACTATTAAATTATCTTTTAGCTCCTTTATAAGAAGTCTCGTGCCATTATACATGTTGAGGGGGCTTAAATTTCTGAGAAGCATTATCGGCGTGCCAACTTTTAACGACAGCGCACGAAAATTATTAGACTTCGCGCACGACCGCTGCGTAGGGAGTTAGGGAGCCGATCTGGCGTCTGAGCCGCGCGGGTACTCATAGATCTAAAGTCCCCTCCCGCACGCGCACCCCCGCCTTTGTGACGCCCACTTCGCAACGGGCCGTGCAGCAGAAATCGTAATATTTTAATTTCGCCATAACTTCAAAACCAAACGTCCAATTTTAATCATTCAAAGACCAAATATATCTACATAAACTGTACTTAGTGATGAAATAATTTATTTTGATAAGGATTAATAGCATGAGTAAAATAAACGCGTTTAAATGTAGTCCAAAAAAAATCTTTTTTAAATAAAAAAATGGTTGTTGTGCCTCACTCGACATAGATAGGTATAGTGTGTCGCGGACTTTTTTGTAGATATTTATAAGATCTACAATTAATTAGAAAATTTTATGGTTCTATCTTTTATAGTTTAGGCAGCGTACGCAAAATAAGTAACTTTTCTGGTTGATTTTTTACACCTTGTGTCCGAAAAACCCAAATATCTTACGGAACCCTATTTTTTCCAAAATAAAATATAGCCTATGTTACTCGTGGATAATGTAGCTTTCGAATGGTGAAAGAATTTTTAAAATCGGTCCAGTAGTTTTTGATCTTATTCATTACAAACAAACAATGTTTTCCTCTTTATAATATTAATAATAATAATTAGTGTAGATTAGTGTAGATAATAATAATAAATAATAATAATATAATAATATATAGTGTAGAAAATGAATCGCTAAATGTGTTGCTAAGTGCAAATCTCGAGAACGGCTGTACCTATTTCCCTAATTCTTTTTTTATAATATTCCTTGAAGTACGAGGATAGTTCGTAAAAATTAAAAAAATTGGTTCAAACCACTTGCAATATAACAAACTTTTGATACACAACAACAAATTTAATGGTGTTAGTAAAATATAAGTCAGTTTGTTGGACGTTGCTTTAAAATTAATAGTAACTGTTTTAAGTTTGTTCAAACGCAATAACTAGGAAATGGAATATCGAGGTGAGAGGAGTTCCGGGAATTGAAACTTTGTAGTCGGTACATAACATAAGCACTACCTACTTAATGTTAATTTAGCCACGTGTAGTTTGTTTACGTCTGGCTATTGAAGGAATTCGGGGGAACTAATGTGTCTATTACCTAAATATATTATTCATAAAAGGCATTTAGAAATACATGTAGCTAACTTGGGATTGTACTGTCTGAAGTTCCTAGTGGGCACCGCAAGTCCTAATGGCGAAGTTATTGCGTAACACTCTAACAATATCATTTTGACAGTTCAACAATATTAATTACGTTTTTTACGTTGTAATGCAGACAATTTTTTCGAAAATATGAAGCAATGGATTAGCAATATCCTACAAAATTATTCAGATTGTGATTGATAGTGTCTTACGCAATTAGGGCGCTGATTGGCACAGCTATTCACAACCATTTGACAGGTTTTCGCATCGAAAATGACACATTTTCAGTCACTAATTGGCCTTCCCCCCGACAACAAATAGTTATCGGAAGAACGGCGGTCATCTATGTGTCAACATTTTCGGATTTAGGATTTGTGATCAGCCTTTAGAAGTCTCTTTTGATAACATTGATTGAGGTTCGATTCGGCACGGAAGCCTATTGAACGGTTGTAAATAGCTATGCTGGTACACTTGCGCGAATGAACTTTTGTGCGAATTTAATGTCGAGCTCTCTAGTAATTCGCATTACTTTTTTAGTTAACAGGTTAGATGTTTGTTAATATGCTCCCAATTCAGACATTCGCGATTTCTTACATACAAATTGTTATATAGTTGATCCAGTTAGATACCTATGCTAATTAGTAATCTATTTTAAGACTCAGTGACAATTTAATCTGTAGGTAATTGTTGAAAAATTTTGCATTGGGAACTCAACACTGCAGCACATCAAATAAACATTCTATACGGGAAGGCTGTAAGAGGATTTATGAGGCGCTTAATGAGTTCGAAAATCCAAAAACAAATCGACCCTTCCGTTCAATTATGTACAAAAACAAACTGCGGAACCTTTAAATTTACTGTCAAAGGAAAAATAGAATGTGAACTGCCCTCGAAATCGCTCTAATCTTCGTTCATTAGTATGCGGGGCGACTTCGAAATAGTCACCTAATTAAAAAGAGTAGCCTTTGTGATGCAGATACGATGCCGACGCAATCAAAGCGCTGCTCATTCCACCAGAACCCTTCAAATAAATATCTGATCCTATAAGCCTTCAAGTGTCTTAGAGTTTCTTTTTGGCCGTCATTTTAATTAAGGGTCGAGTCCTAAATGAAGTCTTACAAATCAAAAGAGTATTTCTTCCATTTTGCACAAGTTTCCACGAGCGATTATAATTTGAGGGGCTGTACTATGAATAGCGTTGGAATTGGCAACCCAGGAATTGGTTATTAGACTCGACGTCGTCTGTCTTTGTACAGAGGCCAGCACATCAACCTACCCCAATCTGTCAAATTTTCCCAATTGAATATGAACCTTATTCCTTTGAAGTAAAGTTGAAATTCTATCAAAGAAATTTTACAGATTGGGGTAGGTTGATGTGCTGGCCTCTGTACGTCGACTGCAAGGGGTATGATGAATGATTTATTTTCTGTAAGTAGGTTTGTACAAACACTTTTACACGTCAATAATTTTTTTTTAAACTAGATGAGTTCGGCGTTTACTATCTGACTATTCTGAGAAGAAAGGCCGAAACAAACTCAGAGGTCACAGTCTCTTTTAAAGTCCAGACAAAATCTTGGTCAGATCATGTGATGACCATGTAGATTGGTGTCTGAAATGGTATTTTGAGGAAAGAACCACACAGATTGAGCGGACCTGTCCTGTCAGTGCACGCATTTGTCAAAAATCGTGCAGCTCAACTCAGAAGTTGAGGAGCTCAACGATTGATATGAATGTAAAACTGTGTCGTTGGTAAATTAAATAAACGATTAATTTTTAAGGTCGTTATTATATTCCTTTACTAAAATGTCAAGGCTGTTTCTATTTGCTGTGTTAAACACAAAAGCTGATGAGAGACAACCGATATTAGGGCTGTATTATCATAGACTTGTTAATCGAAAAAATAATTATTTGCACCTGCAAGTAAAAAGTATGGTTTGCATAAAAAAAGCCTAGATAAGGTAAGTAAAGTTGTATGTTTGAGTTGTTGCCAATATAACTTAATATCTTGTAATTATAGGTATCAGCGTATGTTTAGCCTATGTTGTCCCACTGCAGGGCAAAGGCCTCTCTTTCTTCTTTTCACTCCTCTCTGTCTTGAGCTAGTTTGGACCAATCCGGTCTGTATGCGTCAAGTTCATCCCGCCATCTTCTCCAGGTCTGCCTCAATGTCGCCGCCCACATGGTGGTAGTTTTGGCCCATGACTCGTTCGATAATTATAGCCGATGATCAATATGGTATAAAATATGTATTTTAATTACAGGAACCATTTGAAAAATCTGAGGGCTGTGTTCTAAGGTCGCTTGTACGATTCTATCAAGATCTTTGAACTTTTATTCTAATATTGAAATAAGGACTTTTACTTAGAGTCTGATACATATAAGTAACTACTTACCTATTATGTCTTCCAAACATGTTTCAAAAAGATCGTAAATAGTTTTTTTTCTGAAATGTTTTAGTTTTAATTCGCTCTTTGATTAATATTCTTCACAAAACTAGCCGTAATCTAACCCAGTGTTATTTTAATGTAGGCTTTTTAATTCAATCGCGTGTCACAACCATTCATAATTATTATGTATTTAAATATAATAGTACGGCTCAAAACATAAATAAATCATTAAAACAGTTACCGTTTCATGTTAACAAAGCCTTGGAAAGGTGAAAATTGAAAAGAACTGATTTATTGCGTAATTGTATTAAATTTTATTTACGTTACATTATTTTTGTTCTGAGAGCGTTTTTAAATATTTACCCGTTTATTCATAAACATTGCTTAAAGTTAAGTGATTAGGGACTGTTAACCATACATTTTAGACGTTTGAACGTCACTTAACTTTAACCATCGCTTATAAATAAACCCATTAACTGTTAATTATTTAGGTTTTAAATAATGTGAATGATTGTCGAATAATATTTAATTATTGATGACGAATGAAAACTATAAAATATAAAGCATTTTTATTTTCATTAATTTATTATTTTGCGTCGTATACCTACTTATTTGCTTTTCAATGTCAATGTTACATCAATATTTAAATACTACCTTATTATATTATAATAATTGTATAAAATTATAGGTATGTACACATTTCAAACTTATACACACAGAGATAGTACATAACTTGAATTAACACATAGGGTAAATTTTAATCCCGGTAGTACGTTCCCGTGGGATATTTTCCGAGATCCGAAAGTTGGTAATCCATATTTTTCAAACGTGGTGATTAAAAAATTTCCATAATGACTATTTATTGCGGAGGTCCATGAAAAGGGCGAGGAGAAAGTCAGAGATTAATATTTGACCAAAAACTCGTGCGCAGGGTCTAACCTCGCCTCGACCGCGAAAGCAACCTTTCGATCACTCTTTTAGGGAGATTCACACTCGGCTGATATCCTCCAAATCTTTACACAGTGTCAAAAAAAAAAAACAAATTTAAGCACAGATTCTGATATCCTCCACTTCTCGCCTTTGCAGACTTCCTTTGTAAATACCAAAACTCACAAAAAAAATGGCGTGGACTTCGGAATGTTCTGGAATGCTTCGACGAGTGAGCTAGTTGCTCAAACTCCATTCCTAGTGGGTAACTGACGGTTAGGTATGCATTGCAATAACAGCGTATACGTGGTCTGTGGCAGTAAGTTTGAGAGGCGGGCTGCTTGCAAATGACTGTCGGCGGCCACAGCAAGGATCTCATGAAACTGTCATCTTAACAACTTGCTCTGTTTGCGAGTGCCTAAGTTTTGGACTACATTTTTACATACACTTACCTTTTTAAGCTTATGTATGTAGTTAGGTTATAGGTAGGTAATAAGGGCATTTACCTCTGAAAATTTTTGTTTCATTAAGTTTGAGATGTGTACATACCTATAATTTTATACAAATAATATAATATAATAACGTAGTATTTAAATATTGATGTAACATTGACATTGAAAAGAAAATAAGTGTATACGACGCAAAATAATAAATTCCTGAAAATAAAAATGCTTTATATTTTATAGTTTTCATTCATCATCAATAATTAAATATTATTCGACAATCATTCACATTATTTAAAACCTAAATAATTAACAGTTAATGGGTTTATTTATACACGATGGTTAAAGTTAAGTGACGTTCAAACGTCTAAAATGTATGGTTAACAGTCCCTAATCACTTAACTTTAAGCAATGTTTATGAATAAACGGGTAAATATTTAAAAACGCTCTCAGAACAAAATTAATGTAACGTAAATAAAATTTAATACAATTACTGTAAATTACGCAATAAATCAGTTCTTTTCAATTTTCACCTTTCCAAGGCTTTGTTAACATGAAACGGTAACTGTTTTAATGATTTATTTATGTTTTGAGCCGTACTATTATATTTAAATACATAATAATTATGAATGGTTGTGACACGCGATTGAATTAAAAAGCCTACATTAAAATAACACTGGGTTAGATTACGGCTAGTTTTGTGAAGAATATTAATCAAAGAGCGAATTAAAACAAAAACATTTCAGAATAAAAAACTATTTACGATCTTTTTGAAACATGTTTGGAAGACATAATAGGTAAGTACTTATATGTATCAGACTCTAAGTAAAAGTCCTTATTTCAATATTAGAATAAAAGTTCAAAGATCTTGATAGAATCGTACAAGCGACCTTAGAACACAGCCCTCAGATTTTTCAAATGGTTCCTGTAATTAAAATACATATTTTATACCATATTGATCATCGGCTATAATTATCGAACGAGTCATGGGCCAAAACTACCGCCATGTGGGCGGCGACATTGAGGCAGACCTGGAGAAGATGGTGGGATGAACTTGACGCATACAGACCGGATTGGTCCAAACTAGCTCAAGACAGAGAGGAGTGAAAAGAAGAAAGAGAGGCCTTTGCCCTGCAGTGGGACAACATAGGCTAAACATACGCTGATACCTATAATTACAAGATATTAAGTTATATTGGCAACAACTCAAACATACAACTTTACTTATCTAGGCTTTTTTTTTTTATACAAACCATACTTTTTACTTGCAGGTGCAAATAATTATTTTTTCGATTAACAAGTCTATGATAATACAGCCCTAAAATTGGTTGTCTCTTATCAGCTTTTGTGTTTAACACAGCAAATAGAAACAGCCTATCACTTGACATTTTAGTAAAGGAATATAATAACGACCTTAAAAATTAATCGTTTATTTAATTTACCAACAACACAGTTTTACATTCATATCAATCGTTGAGCTCCTCAACTTCTGAGTTGAGCTGCACGATTTTTGACAAATGCGTGCACTGACTGGACAGGTCCGCTCAATCTGTGTGGTTCTTTCCTCAAAATACCATTTCAGACACCAATCTACATGGTCTTCACATGATCTGACCAAGATTTTGTCTGGACTTTAAAAGAGACTGAGTCCTGACCTCTAAGTTTGTTTCGGCCTTTCTTCTCAGAATAGTCAGATAGGAAACGCCGACCTCATCTAGTTTAAAAAAAAATGATTGACGTGTAAAAGTGTTTGTACAAACCTACTTACAGAAAATAAATCATTTATCATACCCCTTGCAGTCGACGTACAGAGGCCAGCACATCAACCTACCCCAATCTGTCTTTCTTTGATAGAATTTCAACTTTACTTTAAAGGAACTTTACTTTATTTTTCATATTCAATTGGGAAAATTTGACAGATTGGGGTAGGTTGATGTGCTGGCCTGTGTACAAAGACAGACGACGTCGAGTCTTATAACCAATTCCTTTTTTTAATATGTTCAATGTACAGTTTGGATTTGGTTACTTTTTTTTTAAATATTGTGTAATAGATAATAGAATATGTAGGTATAGTTATAATCCAACGAAGTTTTATCAACTAAGTAGACAAAATTGTTCCTCCATTCCCGGTAAAGCCAGTGTGGCTTGGTCAAACAGAGAACGTTGTACTTTTCCGACCATTTCCGAGCGTAGAGGGCGTGCTCGTCGACGAGCGCAACGCCCTCTACCGGCTAATGAATAACATGCAAATTACGGTGTCTAATGAAAACCACACTCGCCTCTTTGCTGACTAAACTTTTCATATAGTTGGCGGTCACTGGCACGAAACTTATGATACTGCGAAAGATATGCTGGATATTCTTTTTTTATATTTATGTGGTATTTGCTCATATTGTTGAAGTTGGTAACAAAAAATAAGAATTTGAATATGAACTTGCTAAAACTCTGGTTAGTGTTGACGTCAGTAGTAAGAACACAATCAAAAATGAAGTTATGGATCAAACGGTACTATAACCAATAAGATCTAAACAGTGAGTTCTACTGTATCAATACAAGTTTTTTATTAATGTCTAAAAAAACCTAGTCAGATGGAGATTCATAGACGACTCCACCTTGGAATGTAAATGTGGTGCTGTTCCACAAACGATGGGACGCTTAATAAGTCCTCCGTGCCCTGTCAGCTCCACGTTACAGGAACTGATGGATGCTAGTTTTGGCACCAAACACGTAGCCGAATTCTGGGCCGAGTCCACTTAGATTGCCATCGACACACTAAAAAGAAGAATGTCTCAACATTTCATTTCATTTATTTATAAACTCACTTGCTTTTCCATTTCACATCTGAGAGCGGCAGAATTGTCGACATCGGCTTCAAATGCCATAGAGAAAAAATAAAATAGAGTAGAATCAAACGTATGACCTACGAAGGCTACGTAAAATACACTTCACTGTATTTTTTTTATTTATTTTTTTTAAATGGCATCTCGCAGTTCATCCTTTATGAGGATGGCTACTGCTTAACCGGACTTTCCTGTGGATGCCTCGAATTAAGGCCTCCAGCCAGGGCATACAATAACCAATTAATAAAATAAATAAAATATAGTAACCCCCTGCGGGGTTCGGACCTCGGCTCAGGGCGTCGCTGGAAGAGGACAGCAAGGGACAGGCTGGATCGGTATTATTATTGGTGTTTAGGGGCGAATTTAAAACTACAGGCTCAGCTGCGCGGGCTGGCTCGAGCAAGGGTCGGGGGGGGGCACGGTGATGGTGCGGGACGTCGCGACGGGCCTCGGCGGCGAGGACGGAAGGACGGATTTCTGAGCTTGTGTTTGTGTTGTCGACTGAGAGTACTCGTGGCCTTACTGCTCTCCTGGAGGAGGGTAGTGGCGTCGTCGGGGATAGTGAGGGTATGCCTTGGTCGGCGAATCCTACTTATGCGGGAGGGAGTGTATCGGGAGGCCGCCGCAATCAGGGGATTGGGGTGCTTTATGGCAGAGTCAAAGAAGCGCTTGGAGAGGCGTTTCATGAACTGCTGGATGGTGGGGAGTCTGAGATCTAGATGCAGATTCACATTTCGGACATAGAAGGGGGCTCCCGTGACCTTTCGGAGGAAACGGTTCTGGAGGGTTTGCATTTTATGCAGAAATCGCGGCTTGGCGTGTGCGAAGACTACGCAAGCACAGGTCATGATGGGACGGATGACCGCGGTGTAGAGGCGCAATTTGCACTTGAGTGACAATTTGCTGCGGGCAGTTATCATGGAGTGGAGCCTACCGAGAGCGAAAGAGGCGCGCGAACGCGCCGTCTTTATGTGCTCGTTGAAGGTGAGGTTGTGGTCTAGGATGACACCTAAGTATTTGGCTCACTTTCCCCAGGGGATCGGCTTGCCATACATAGAGATCGGGCGCGGGAGGGGGGGGGGGGGTAGTTTGCGCGGTTTCGAGAAGATGACCGCCTGACTCTTATCGGGGTTGACCTCGATTCTCCATTTCCGGAACCAATCGCTCAAGGCGCTTGCGGAGGTTTGGAGGTTTCGAGCTATGGATGACTGGTTGACACCCGAACAGTATATGGCAGTGTCGTCGGCGAAGAGCGCCAACTGTGCCTTTTTACTGTTCGGGATGTCACTAGTGAACAGGGTGAAAATGAGGGGAGACAGAACGGAACCCTGGGGGACTCCGGCGCGGATGGGGTGAGGGGGAGAGAGAGCGCCCTCGATACGGTAGCGGAAAGTGCGGTCCGACAGAAAATCTCGTAAGATGAGCACGAGACGGTCTGGCACACCTAGCAGGTACAGCTTATATAATAAGCCATTGTGCCAGACCTTGTCGAACGCCTTCGCTATATCGAAGAACACTTCACTGTATACTAAACCGTATACTTATAACTCTTATGCTTCAGAACTAGCAGGGGGATCGAGGAGGGGGGGGGGGGTGGAAGGGGGGCTCAGCGGATCAGACCGGAATAAATCTTAAAAATAGTGAATGATAAATTAAAAGGAAAACGTCCCAAAAAGTACCAATGCCAGTACAATTACCAATATTAAATAATGCTGCAAAAATACGTTTCCACCTAAATATTTAAAATACATACGTTAACATTTTTGGTAAAATATTTTATCGCTAAGCATTTCCATGATTGCACATCAGTACCTTGCTCCGTTTACATACGTAGACAGTCAAGTGTTGCCTGGCACAGGATGCTTGCTAACAATCAAGACGCCCCAGCAAGTGGGTTTGCGTGTAATCGGCTCAGGACATACAGCATTAGCATATCCATTGCGATATGTAAGCGAGCGTCCGCCAACACTGGCCGGGATCCTGGCCAATTGAATACTGTATTCATTATTGTTTCTAGTTTCCACAGCTGTTTGTGGCGAGTACTGGAGGAACTAAGTGAGTAAAGTGAAAATGTTTGCGACTCTTATGGTAGTGAATATTTTGAAAACAAGGGGTTGATTAGACAAAATTAAGTTGGTAAGATATTGTAAAGTAAATCAGTGAAACTGAAACAAAAGAGACCTCATTTTAATTAACAAGTGTAGGTATGATCTGTGTGTAGTGTGATGTGTACGAATATACAAGGTGGAGACAGTAAATGAAACTGCGTATATCTCATGCCGTACTCAGTCTGCATACGAAAATTCAAGGAAATACATTCAATAGTTCACTCACAATAGCTAGTCATAGACTGGCAAAACCCATAGAAGGCCCATCACTACTATTAAGGCCTGAGTTCACCAACATTCTAACCATCGGTTAGGTATTTAAACAGTTGATTTATGTCAAATTTCCTAAGGAAATCAACTGTTTAAATACCTAACCGATGGTTAGAATGTTGGTGAACTCAGGCCTTAGTTTGTTTGAAAAAATTACATTTTTAATTTTGATGCTATGATTTATTTGATAGTTTCATAAAACTTTGATAAGTACATTAGTACTGCCCGTGTTTTCATTTATTGTCGTATTGTTGTCTCCACATATACACTAGCCCGCGACTTCATCGGCGTGTAACTGCTTGTTTTAAAATAAAATAAATATATCCTACGAGTATGACACTCGGCAATACTGTAGGTTCCCATTAGTCAAAGAATTTCCGGAATCCTCCCTACATACAAATTTATAAATTTTACCTTTTTATAATATTAGTATGGAAGCCCGAACAGCTCAGGATAACTCCTACAAGACACAAGCAGCAAATAACCAATATAATCAAGGGTTGAAACAAACCGAAACACCTTCTATATCTATGAAACCAATTTATATACTGAAAATATATTGGATTCGCCGCTACATACATAGGTATAGTAGATTTACGTGACAGAACTACCTCTGTTTTATATCGAAGATAAAGTCCTTTAGATCCGATTGAAGGCGAGACGTCGAGACCCCGATTCAATTGTTGTTTGGAACTTCACAATATGGGAAATTGACAATATGCTCTCGTGGAAGGGAACCTGTTGCGATCCAACTTTATCAAACGCTTTTATTCATCTCCAAGTAACTATGCTTACTGAGTAACTTTATTACGCTGTAATATCAAATATCTTTTAAAGTTGTGCTTTCCTACCATAAGTTGGTTAAAATTTAATTCGCAGAGTGTTGTAAGATTTTCTGCCCGTTCACTACCAAAGTATTATTTAGGTAATAAAACAAATTAAATTTTACGTTCGAATTTTAATTTTTAAATATTATCATGTTGTAAACTTACTTTTATGTAATCATTATCATCCATAAAGATAAAGTAAACGAGTAATACAAAAACATAAATTAGAAGTTTAGATACGTCACGATCAAGTAAATAATCAACGCTTTAATTAATTAGTTCGATTTTTTGACAGGGCATCACAGTTTTTCCGTTGTTGATTAAATTGCCCACAACATTAGCCACAAGTGCCGAGGATTTTAAAACGAAGGCATGTTCTACATTTACTCGCTTCAGCGTCACGTGCGGTACAAACTTTTTAAAATCTTCTATATGATGCATCGGTACCCATGCATCTTCCTCACTGTATAATACATTAGTCATATGCTTTACTCTGTTAATAGCACTTGTATTTAGCTCGTGTATCCTGTCCATAACCTCATAAGCTAACAGCATTGATTTTTCCTGCAGCATGGGATTAAGATATATCGTCACCCGCTTCACATAACTCGAAGGCAACGAATTTAAATGTAAATACAACCTAATGCCAAGCATTCTAATTGTTGGTACTAACTGAATAATAAACAAGAATAAAAGTATAATTCTATGCAGGTATCTCACGAAATTGTTCACGAGTTTCCCATTTTTGGTTGCTGAGAACTTTTGTAGCGTTGGAAATAATAAGTTTACTGAGGAGATTCTTTCTGTTAGGTGCTCGTTCTTGTGCAGGAGTTCCGTCAGCATCCAGGCTCCGATCGAATGCCCAATGAGATGTAGTTTGGTATTCTTATCAAAGTAGTTATTTATGAGGTCCAGTTTGTGTTCTATTTGACCTTCTGTGTTGTATAAGGTCCATGTTCGTGGATATTTTTCTTTCTCATTTTCGATCTCGTCGTGGCCTGCATGACCTGGAAAATAAGTATAAAAAGTGAATGATTATGTTTGGAGTTTCAACATTGTGAGATACATAGATTATAGGGCATTCTTCTTCAGATTGTGGGATGTAGGGCTGTGAGCTAAAGTAATTGGAGCACTGGTATACTAATGGGCTATTTTGTAACTACGTGTATGTTAGAATTTTGATTGAAAATTCAAATGTTTAGTAGTTAGCTAATTAAGTAGGTACTTTTTAGTTAAATTTTAGTTGAGTAGGTATTGCTGTTTAAATAGTAGACTGATAATGATAGAGGGGTAACAGCACCGATTATAATAGAGCATTCGTTGCTCAGAAAAAATGTACGAGTATTAGAGCAATTTACGGGCTCCAACCAGACGAATCATGTAGACCTGTATTTAAAAAACTTGCTTTGTTACCGTTACCGTCTCTTTATATCTATGAGATATGTATATTTGTCAGAAAGCATCTGAATTTATTTGTGAAAGCAGATGATATTAATGTACGAAACCGACGAGACCCCAACAGGCTCGTACTAAGCGAGATTCCAAGGCTAACTAAATATAACAAAAGCTGCCTTGCAATGTGTGTACGTTTATATAATAAGTTACCGAATGATCTAAAAAATTTAAATACTAAATTATTTAAAAATAAAATGTACAAATGGTTATCTGTTAATAGTTTTTATAGTGTTAAGGATTTCATTGAGAAAAAATGTTAATATCAGTTACATACTGAAAAGTTTACATGCTTATTATTATATTGGCAAAACATGTCTTGTTCTAAATTGTACTTTTACCATCTTTTTATACCGTGTTTTTACGCAAATAAATATATTATTATTATTTTTTATGCTTTAACATATCTCGGGACCATGGGGTCCCGGTCCTTTGAAAGGCGTACGAGGGGCCGAAGCCAACTCGCAGAGGCCCGTTGAACGTTTTCAATGAAATGAGGCACCAACCGACGATTATCCCTGTTGGCACTATGCAAGTGCACCCAAGGACAACCCCCGCTTGGTGTAGGACTATTGCAGGATATGGAAAATATAAAGTTGGACTATGGGTTTGGGTGGCTAAAGTGGACTGGTTACCAAGAACTATGGAAGAACTATGACCCCTGCCTGATCAATGTTTTATATATACACGAATAAAATGGCAGGGGGGTGTTATTATTATTATTATTATAAAAAATGAACATATTTTGTTATAAATAATAATATTAATAATAATATTATTAATATATATTAATAAATAACCGCGCGGCGCTGCTAGTAAATAATAATGTTATTTTACACATCACTTGACCTAATTACCTACTCGTATCATACGATTCGAATTTCGATTACTCGTCAACATTACTCGTGACAGCAACTTTCCAGTTACACAAAAGGCCAGCATACGCTTGAAACTTATTGGTTTCCCAACTAAAGGAGTTTACAAAATAACGTCTGGATCAAAATCGCTTACCGATTACGCAGACGGGTAGTTGAGTACAACGATGCAATTGCTCCGCAAACTCTTTGTAGAACTCAGGTATTCCCGGGCTCCCAGTTATAACAACAATCACCTCGGAACTGCACTTGAATGGATCACCGAACGTTATTAAACGAGTTTCTACATTATTTAGACGCTTAGTAATGTACATTTTCTTTGTATTTTTGAGGACGTGTTGTAAAATTCGCGCAGGCCGTGTTTACTGTGTCAGTTCGATACAGTCAACTGATCATAATTTAATTATTATTAAAAACTGCAGGGTCACTAGACTGAGACTAGTACGATTTGCGAGAAACTCGCGGCGGCTGAAGACGAAGGGTGATCTCCTTGTTTTTTCTTATGAATGTCAAAAAGTCTGAAAAACAAAAAATGGCCGAGCCTTTTTTATTTTCGTCTTTTTTTTTGGATTTATACAATCGAGATATTGACTAAAGCCTTTATTCTGTTTCAAACTTAATTGTTCTGTTAAAGGAGAATAAGACAGGTTACTGCCTGGAATAAAACAGGTTTTCAATATTAGCCCTTCATTTTCGGGTTTAACTAAGTGCCTATTGGTTATGAGGTGAAATCTCTGATTTTATCATAATAAAAATGTGTGTTATTTACTTAATATTAATACTTAGAGCATTAGACTGAACTGAGAGTACAATATTTATGCTTTTTAGGGTCGCGTACCTCAAATGGAAAAAAACTGAACCCACCATTAGATATTTCGTTGTTTGTCCGTCTGTCTTTCAAGGCCATTTTTCTCAGAAACTCGTGGAAATATCAAGTTGAAATTAATGTAAAATCGACGACGGTCGACGGTCCCTTGGAGCTCTAATAATCAAGCTTCTAAGTCAACGTAATAAAAAATACTACCATTTAAGCGACATATTTTAAATAAATCAAAACTACTTTCTTCTCGTTGACTTAGAATCATGAAATTTGACAAAAAGCAAGCTTTTACAGCAGTAAGGAACCGTCCGAAAATCGTTAATTTATAGTTTTACTAGCTTCCGCCCGCGGATTCGCCCGCGAGGTATATCGATAAAAACTATCCCATGTCCTTCCCCGGGATGCAATCTATCTTTTTGCCAAATTTTATCGAAATCCGTTCAGTGGTTTACGCGTGAAATGATAACATACATACAGACAGACAGACAAACAGACAGAGTTACTTTCAAATTTATAATATTAGTATGGACAGTATGGATTACATTTATATAATAAACTATAAATTATAATATATTTTTGCGATTACAAACATACATTTGCACTTGAAGAATTGACTGTGACGTAAATCGATAGGGAGAACATTTTTTCAACTACAAAGTTAAGTTTGTTCTTGAGATAGATTCATCATGGTTTCATATCAACTACGGAACCCTTCATTGTGCTTGGTCCGACACGCACTTGGCCGGCTGTTTGTTGTTTTATTTTAATTATTTATTTTATTTTTATTTCAATTTACATTGTGATTTACCTATTTTAGTTAGGCAATCAAATTCTATATCCGTGTCAGACAAGTTTTTGATACAATTCAAATATGTTCAAGATTCATCTGAAACCAAAAATATGCTTGTTGACTTTCATGAATTCCAATTAGGTACAGAACCCGTAGTGAGAGCTAATGAATTCATAATTAAGCTCAGTAACTTTAGTGATGTGGCAATCCCATTTGAATGAAAGCAATGAACGAATGAGGTGAACCAAATAAGAAATAACCACAGCTTAAACACAGACTATACTATTTATTATTAACCTAAAGACGAAATTGCGGCCCTAAAGAAAAATGAAATATATTACGAGCGAATACGGTCCGTTTATCATACAGTGAAATCCACTCAACAAAATATAAAACAGACGTTATGGTGATACAAATATGGTTTGTTTTACATTGTTGGTTTTTGTTAAGGTGAGTGACACCATCGCGTATGGTAATACAGGGTTGTGTGATTTGCGCTCATGAGATTCAATTTCACGCACCTGTTTGATTGACGGGGACATTATGCAGGTGTTCAGCCCTCCACATAATTTACTATTTTATCATTTCTCGGGATGTCGTTTGTTTCGCCAAGAGAATTATATTTAATGCTTAATATTACTGCGAAGAAAAAAGCGGCCATGTTCGAGTCGGACTCGCACACGAAGGGTTCCGTACTAGAAGGCAGAAAACGCCGAAAAAACACGTTTCTTGTACCCCCTTTTTCTTAGACCCCTTTAATTTTTAACTTTATTTCATGTTTATTATTTGTTGTTATACCGGCAATAGAAATACACACTCAGTAAAAATTTCAACTGTCCTACCGATTACGGTTCATGAGATACAGCCTGCTGACAGACGGATGGACGGACGAACAGCGGAAGCTTAGTAATAGGGTTCCGTTGGCGCCCTTTGGGTACGGAACCCTAAAAATGTAAGTTGTATTTGTATACGGAAAAAACTAAGAGTGTGAAGCTTATCAGGCCTTGCAAATTGCTGGAGTCAACTCAGGGAGTGGGGGGTCGTTGTGACTTTATCACGTCCGACATTATTTAGCTAAATCGAGGAGTTTTCACCCGCGGGACGTTGTCAAGTTTTCTGCGAGTTTTCCTCGTAGGTATCTACGATTAAGATAGGCATGCCATCGACTAGGGACTGGCTGTATACATTGTGTTGCTTTTTTAATTAGTAAAAAGAATCCTAAAATCAAGTAAATTTTGCTAGTAGTAAAGTAAGTAGTATGTGTATGTCGAAAATTATTCAGCGGGAATGTACTACTAAGATAAAAAAATACAAGTTCTAACCCATAGGTTATAGTCTACCAGAGTACCTACCTTTCGCATTTACTAGCTGTAGCTCGCGACTTCTTCTACGATCCAGGATAAAAAGTAGGTACCTAGCCTATATTCTTCTCCAGGTCATGGTCTACACATGCGCCAAATTTCATCTAAATCCGTTCAGCCGTTTGAGCGTTAAAGAGTAACAAACAAACATACAAACAAACACTTCTTTTCTTTTTAAAAATATTATTATGTTATTACTAGCTGCGCCCTGCGGTTTCACCCGCATAAGTGTTAATCCCGTGAGAATATCGGGATAAAAAGTATCCTACTTGTTAATCCTGGTTACAAACTATGTGTAATTTCATCCAAATCCGTTCAGCAGTTTTTGCGTGAAAGAGTAACAAACATACAAACACATCTCACAAACATGCGCCATTAAAATATTAGTGTGATTATTAGTAGTAGGTATATTACTATTTCCCAGGACCTAGGGGTCCCGGACCTTTGGAAGGAGGGGTCGAAGCCAACTCGCAGAGGCTCAGTTATAAGTTTTTTCGACGATTTCATCAGAATAGTTCTTAACTGAACTACAATTAAATTTCAATTTAAGATCGAATCTATTGAAATTTGAGTTTCTCGAACTTAATCGATTTTACAAACTTTGAAATGTTATTTCTTTGAAGCTATTCCTAAATCACGAGATGTTTTTAAAGTCTAATTAATTATATTAGGTACAATAAGGATATCTATATATATATCATTTCATCAGAATAGTTCTTAACTGAACTTCAATTAAATTTCAATTTAAGATCGAATCTATTGAAATTTGAGTTTCTCGAACTTAATCGATTTTACAAACTTTGAAATGTTATTTCTTTGAAGCTATTCCTAAATCACGAGATGTTTTTAAAGTCTAATTAATTATATTAGGTACTTATTGTACCTGATTGAAACTATTATATAATACATAGATTATATGACAAAACTAACTACACACATCAAAAGTGTCTAGGGATCAAGCATTTTTATGCGGATTTCTTGAGATTGAGATGTGGCTTTGTAATAAATTTATGATTTTATAAATTTATATGGATCCTTTTTGGTGCATTTCATAATTTGAATCAGGAACTGTGAATCAAATTCGAGTAAAAGATGAAAATCAGCTGTCAATATTTTCCCTATAAAAACATACAACGCATTGAAGACATTATTAGTGCTACTGTTTCCCTACTACTGATTAAAACCAACGTTATTATGGAGCGGCGACGTCATTTAAGCAGGGAAGAAATGCTCAGAGCCGTGGGAATGATAGAAGCTGGTTCCCGGCAACGTACTGTGGCTTTAGCTCTGAATACAAGTCAGAGTGTTATCAGTCGACTTTGGACACGTTACCGAAGCACTGGTACCGTGGCTGAGCGCCATGGAGGACGGTATCGCTGCACCACACGGAGACAAGACCGATACATTCAAATCTTAACTCGAAGAGCTCCAACAATAACCGCCATGATGTTAGCCGTGAGGCTTCATCACTCTTCAGGGAACTTAATTAGCGACCAAACAGTCAGAAACCGCTTGCATGAAGTGAACCTTCATTCCCGAAGACCGCTACGGGTACCACCTATAGCAATGCACAATCGTAGGATTCGATATCAATGGGCTCTTGAACACAGAAATTGGGCAGAAGAACAATGGCGTTTCGTGTGCTTTTCTGATGAGTCTCGTTTTGGTATGAGACCGGATACAAGACGTATACGACACTGGAGAACCCCTGGACGCCAACAGCGATTAAAATCCTGCCAGGAAGTCCATCCTTATAGTGGTGGAACCATCATGGTATGGGCGGGTATTTGGATCGGCGGAAGAACTGAGTTGATTTGGATCAGAGGCAATCTCAACGCTCAAATTTATGCTGAGACGATTGTATCAGATGTCATCGTTCCTCTACAAGTGCAAATCGTTCCCTTATTTCAGTTAATGCATGATAATGCACGACCGCACACCGCAAGAGTTGTAAGACAGACTCTCGCCGCAGCTAACATCAATGTCCTGCCCTGGCCTGCTCAGTCGCCAGACTTGAACCCGATTGAGCATGCATGGGATATGCTACAGAGAAGAGCTCTGCCGAATATGGAGGGTATCCAGTCGCAAGAAGACCTTTTTTTGTTGTTGCAACGAACATGGGCGGCCATTCCACAGCGTGATTTGGATGAACTCATTTTGAGTATGCCAAACCGATGTTCTTGTGTTGTTAGTGTTCGCGGTAGAAACACGGATTATTAATTGTTTAAGTTACCCAATAAAATTTTAAAGAAAACTGTTATTTCAGTCTTTTTTTCGAACTTTTGTGTTAGTGGTTCAAATGTCAAAAATCCCTTTATTAGGAAAATGGCAAATTTCTTTATTAATGCAAAGGTGACTTGGTTTATCGTTACTGTGACAAACGAAAACACTTTATTTGATGAATCCTTAAAGAAAATTTTAATTAATATCAATCAGGAGAAAAGTTATTGCAAAAATATATGTTGATCCCTAGACACTTTTGATGTGTGTATTTACACTAGGCACCAAATTAAAAGCCAAATACAAATAAATGTATGTATGCACTATGCAAGTGCATTCAAGGACAACCCCCGGTTGGTGTAGGGGTTGACGTGGAGTTGCGGATACCAGCCCGTATTACCTATTACCTAAGTCAACATGGTAATATGGGGCGAGCATATTGCCATCAACCGGGCATGCACGAGTCCAGATTCTTAGCTGCTACTGAGAAATTCCTCATAGAAAAACCCAATAACACTTAGCCCGACCTGGCAATCGAACCGAAAACCTATTGCAGTAGCTCTTGCGACCACTAGACCAATTAGGTAGTCTACTTAAAACTGGAAATCATCAGAATATTTAACAGACAAAAAATTACAGAGTTTCTATTAAAATAAAGTAAACAACGCCATTATGATTCAACATTGTAGCCTATTTATTACTCACGATAGTTAGCATAACTTACGGCGAATTAAAACATAATTCAAAGTACATTTACGTAAAGAATAAATAATACTTGTATTAACGCCATCATTCGCATAATCCATGTCTGAGAACTCTCAATTGGGATAAGTTTGTTTTATAAATTAGAATTAGAAGCGTGCATTTTTATTGTTCTTTTGTTGGGTAATTTGCAAAACAATTAATTTCTCGGACTTAGAATACTACCACTATTATAAACTTACACCAGTTACAAATATACACTATTACAAGAACATCTGCCTGCCTTTTCCGAGCTATGTTGGGGTCAGCTATCAGTCTAACCGGATGCAGCTGAATACCAGTATTTTATATGGAGCGACTGCCTTTTTTATGCTCGGTGGACGTCCTCATGGATTTCCTCCATCGTGGGGGTGACAGAGGGGCATTCCGGACTCTTACCGGCTAAAACCACCGCAGTGTTCCACCTCTGCCTATGGCTGGGGGTGCGGGATTCGCATAAGCATTCACCGCTCCTCCTCCGCCTATCAGGAGTGCTATTCTGTAAAAAATCTCACCGTGAAAACTTAGGTGAAGTGAGCTGTCATTAGTACCAATCCCTATAGCATCAGATGGAATGACAGCTCACTTCACCTAACTTTTCACGGTGAGATTTTAACAGAATCGACCGGCTGACCTCCACAACCCAGTTACTGGGTAATACTAGTAAGACTGGTTGTCATGGTTTCGGGCTTCTGACGATCCGTAACGACTGTCAAAAATCCAAGAATGACAGCCGGGACAAATAGCTTTACGTTCTTTCCCAGGCACGGGGGGTCTTGGTATGTAAAGGTGGTCACCCATCTACGGAACGACCACGGCAAGCGTAGCTTAATCTGATCGATCGACCCGTGCGGCTGTTATTACTCAGCCACGAACCACTTATACTATATACTTTCATTTATTCTGTTTTCATCTTTACAATGATTACTTTTCGACGTCATGTTTCTTAAATAATTATGATGACTACTGAACCCTATTCTTGCCATCCAATTCAAAAGTTGCAGGTCTCTGAGATTTTGTAACTACATTTTGCAGACGTCATGATTTTTCACAAAATTTTCGTATTTCATAGCAAAAGAAGTTATAACAAACGATTCTGCTAAATACACCATTACTTGTTTAAAATAACTTGGCAACAAATTTTGTTTAATTTGCTTGATTTATCGAGGTTGCTGATTATGTAATGTATGTACGGTCAGAAAAAGTGATAAATAAACAAGTTCGTCGGATAAAGTTGTAAATTAGTAAAATTAATTTAATTAATAGAAAACCAACAGTACATTTATCAAATCAAATTTCATTCGAAAATATCCACCGGTCTCTTACTAAACTTCGACTATATCTGACGACCCTAGTTATTAACTCTTTTGGTGGCTGTACCTAATAAACTGATGATTAATTGAATATAATTGTGGTTACATTTTTTTTTGTCGTGGCCTTAATACTTTTTGATGAACCTTTCTTAAATTACCAACCACTATTACCTAAGAAATGCATGATATACCTATCTATTCAAATAATATTCCATTGGGTAGTATTTTTTGTTTTACTTGTCAATCGTATCATTTTAAAATGCGTTATTATGTACCTATCTATGCTTTCAGCTTATATTGTTTCCATTGTTGGCCTCCTCTCTTCGGGCACTAGTGGGCTATAATCCACCACGTGAGTCCAGTACGGGTAGGTCACACATGTTTCAGAATTTTTGTTCTCGGACATGCCGGTTTCCTCACGATTTTCTTCAACGTTTTGAGAGCAGTGGTAATAAAATAATTTAAGTAAAGCGCTTGCCTGGTTTTTAACCCACGACCCACAACTCGTAAGTCGAGGCCGTTACCACTAAGCCATCACTGCTCTCGTATCACCTATCTATAGGTTAGGTAATATACTAATATTTTAAAGAGGTAAAATGTTTGAATTTGTGTGTAGGGGGACATCTTCGAAATTACTAACTCGATTCAGAAAATTCTTTCACTTATTAGAAGCTATAGTATAATATTGCCGAGTGTCATAGGATAATTAACAATTTTATGTAAAAACAATTAATTTCACGCGGAAGAAGGTGCTCGTATAAGCCCATAATCAATCAATAACCGTTGGTCATAATCTGGTACTTTATCAAAATAAGACCCAAAAATGTCTACTCTTAGCTCAAGAAAATTGTATTCTAGAAGAAGTAGCTAGTCAAGAAATAAGAAACATCACCAAAATCCCATGAAAAGCTATTACAACATTATTTAAAACTGCATTTTTACAATAATTGTTTCAAACGTCGTCCGTTTCGCGGCCATTAAAAAACGATTAACATCGAAGTATACCTACTATTAAAACAAAAAAACAAAAAAAAAAATAACACGATGAATAGCTTCTACAATGTGCAAGGGGTATAGACGTTCATAAACGTCATCCGAGTAACAGATGTACGTATAAATTGGGCTTTTTTTTTTTTTTTTTTTTTTAGGATGGGAAATCATCAAATGACCCCTCCCGCTCTGGGTGGAGCGGAAGGGAGTGTCAGACTCTTACTGACTAAAACCCATCCGTGTTCCTTCCTTAGCCCTTTATGTTCCGGGGTAGCGGTAACCCTTTCGGACAATCCCTCTGCCCCGGCAGGCTTCGGCCCTGACGGGCCCCTCCTTCGATGCTGACATCTCTTTGAGGCGCGCGTGGAACACATACGCGCCGTCCGGCACGGGCCTGGTCCTGATCGGACGGCGAGCTACCCATTACTCGCCGTCCGCAGGCCCGCGCCTACGGTGGCCGGGAGTCGTCACGCGGCTCCCGACGCCCGGAGCGTCTACCGCGGCGGCTGGGACGGGCGGCTCTCTCAGCTCTCTCCCTCGCCCATCCCGCCACCTCCTTCGCTAGCATGACTGCTTCGCAGAAGGAGGTGACTGCCTCCCACTCCCTCTCACCCCGGACCATGGCTTGGACCAGGGCCGGGCGCGAGAGGTCGCCGCCGCTGCCGATCGCCTCTACGAGGACACGGCGGTGCTCTGCCCAAGCCGGGCAGACCTCCACCGTATGCTCCACCGTGTCCTCAGGGCGATCCTCGCAGTGGTGACACCCGGGCGTTTCCTCCCGCCTGATGATGTGCAGGAACCTCCCGAAACATCCGTGTCCGGTGAGGACCTGCGTCAGGCGGTAGGTGAGGGCGCCGTGACGCCTCTCTAGCCACTCCTCAAAGAGGGGCCTTACCGCCGCTATCGCGGCGTGCCCTGCGCTGGGTTGCGACAGTCGCGCTTTCCATGCCGCCATGAGATCGCGCCGGAGGTCCGTCCGCTCCGCAGCAATTTGCCGCGGAAGCGGGTTTTCCCCCCGGCGTAGTGCCTCCGCGCGCCACTCATACAGGCGCGCGAGGACTATCGCCTCCAGATCCCATGGCGGCAGTCCGGCAAGGAGGCTTGCCGCCTCGCGCGAGATCGTGCGGTACCCCCGTATCAGCCGTATGGCGACCACCTTTTGGGGCGCGTTCAGGTAGTGGGCGGCTCGAAGCCGCAGTGAACGCGCCCACACCGGGGCGCCATATACGGCCATGGACCGCACGACCCCCGCGTAAAGCCTCCGGCAGGAGGCGTTTGGCCCCCTCAGGTTTGGCAGAAGCCGCTTGAAAGCGGCCCCAGCCCGTTCCAGTTTGGGGGCCAAACGTCGGAAATGCTCGACGAAGTTCCACCGGCTGTCGAGGACGAGACCCAGGTATTTCATCGTCGTCTCGACGCCGATGCGAACCCCTCCTACCGTCAGTTGGGATCCCGATGGTGGCCCGTTCCGAAGCCCATGAAAAGACATGGCCTCGGATTTGTGCAGAGCCACCTCGAGACCCAACTGCCGGATCCTCTCCACGACTATCGCAACCCCGCGTGTCATTGCGTCGGCCGCCGCCTGATGCGACCTCCCCTGCGCCAGGACCAGCGTGTCGTCAGCGTAGCAAACTACGCTGACGCCATCAGGGAGGTCTGCCCGCAGCACCCAGTCGTAACCGATGTCCCACAGGAGCGGTCCCAAGACCGATCCCTGTGGGACACCGCACGACATCTCTCGCCTGTTCCATTCCCCATCGCGACCGGGGTAGATGACGGCTCTGTCCGTCAAATACGCCCCGACTATTCGACGGAGGTAGGTCGGCACTCGGTGATACCGGAGTGCCTCCCCAATGCAGCTCCAGGGCAGGGTGTTAAACGCGTTGGCGATGTCGAGTGACACCGCCACGACCACCCCACCCCGGGACACCGCGTCCCCCGTCGTGAGGGCTCTCACGCGCATGATGGCGTCCACCGTAGAGCGCCCCTTGCGGAAGCCAAACTGGCTATCCGCAAGATCCGGCCCCGTCCTCACCAGGTGCCCGACGAGGCGGCCCGCAATCACTCTTTCAAAGAGCTTGCCGACCTCGTCGAGCAGCACGATGGGCCGGAATGCGGACGGAGAGTCCGCAGGGCGCCCTGGCTTCCGAATGAGGACCAGCTTCCCCGTCTTCCAACGGAGTGGAAACTGGCCCCTCTCCATACATGCGCTTAAGAGCGCCTCCAGTCGGGGTCCGAGAGCCGTCGAGGCCAGGGCCCAGGCTTTACCCGGCAAGCCGTCGGGCCCTGGGGCGGTATTTTTGGCCTTCAGCCTACATACCGCCACTCTCAGATCTACCCCGGTCACTTCAGGGATGTCGTCGTCGTCGTCCGCGTGGTCCGCTTCGGGCACCGCAATTGGCGGAGCCATAGGCGGGGGAGTATGCTCCCCCCGTGAAGGGAACAGAGCGCTCACCACCTCCTCCACCAGCTGGGGGCGGAGACTCTGCGTCAGCGGGGGGGCCCAGGTGCGGAGTTTGTTCCGCACCATTTTGTAAGGGCGCCCCCACGGATCTCTGTTCAGAGTCTCCAGCATCTCCTCGCGGGCCATATCTTTGGCCCGCTGTACAGCCTCTTGGAGGGCGGTCTTCGCCGCTCTGTACCCCTCGTACAGCTCCGCCTCCGCGGCTTCCGCATCCGGAGGGCGGATGCGTAGCCTGCGGTGCCTGGTGTACAGGTGTCGCGCATCAACGCACGCCTTGCGTAACACTTCTACCTCCTGCGACCACCAGTACACCTGACGTCGGGCGCATCCTGGCCGAACTCGGGGCATTGCCACGTCACAAATCTCGGACATGGCCTCCCGGAACCACTCCGCCTCGTTGTTAATGTCGGCAGGCCTGTCTGGTGATGACACCCAGGCCTGCACGATTGAGGCTTCCAGGAGGAGCTCCCGGTCCAGCTGCTTCAGCGCCCACCGCGGACCACTCGGGGTCTGTTGGACCGGCGCGCTAGAGGTCTGGGCGGAGACGTCGATCCGGATATACCGATGATCGGAATAGGTCTCCACCTCCTCCATGACGCGCCAGTCAATTACTCGCTGTGACAGAGCGGGGCTAGCGAACGAAATGTCCACCACCGACTCGCCCCGCATCCGCACACACGTGGGAACAGAACCCCGATTTAGGACGACCAGGCCTGTTTCCAGAGCCCAGTCCTCCACCATCCTTCCCCGCATGTCCGTGCAACGGGAACCCCAGGCCAGATTTTTGGCGTTGAAGTCCCCGAGCACTAACACGGGGAAGGACTGGTTTCCGACGACGACAGTCAACTCTGTTAAAGAGTTGTGGAACTCGGCGAGAGTTCGGCTCGGAGAGAAGTAAACTCCCACTACCACTATCTCTCCGAACCGTGCTGCTACGCACCCCTGTCCCTTCGTGACGCCTTCAAGGGACGGGGTACCGGCGGCAGCCGACGATAATATGGCCACTGAGCCGCTCAGGTCCTCCACCCAGTCATCCCTGGGCGGGACAAAGTACGGCTCAGCGACCACGGCGATGTTAATCGACCACTGCGCCATGCTCTGGAGCAACAAGTCCTGAGCACAGGCGCAGTGGTTGATATTCGCCTGTAGGAGGCGCAATGGAGTCGTCACTCCTCCATTTCAGCCCCCTCCCGGGCCCCTTGTGAGGGCCTCTCTACGGCGCTGACGGCAGCGGCACCGGAAGCGGCGGCGGCAGCAGAAGCGCCGGCGGCGACAGAAGCGGCGGCGGCGGCAGAAGCGGCGGCGACGGTGACGGTGGCGGTGGCGGAGGGCCTGCCTTTCCTCCTGGTTCCGGCGGGCGGAGCGCAGGACTTGCTCCCCGCCCGGTGTTCGGCCGGCTTGCCAGCAGCCGCACATGCAACGCAGTGCGGCGCGGCAGTGCACGAGCCGGCCTTGTGTCCGGGCTGGCCGCAGCGGAAGCACAGAGTGCTGCGGTCCTCCGAGGTGCACTGGATGCCAACGTGGTGCCCCACGAGGCATCGGAAGCACCTCAGAGGCCTGGGTTCCAGCAGTTTGACCTGCGCTGAAACCCAGCCCACCAGGAGTCTTCGGCCCTCCACGATCTTTTTGGCCGCCGTCACGGGGCAGCTTACCGTAACGGTTCGCATGCCCGAATGATCAGGACGTACGGTGCCCGCCTTCACCTGATCGGCGAGACACCCGCCCGTCCTGACGACAGCGGCCACTACCTCCTTCTCCGTTACGGAGTCGTCCAGGCCCAAAATGCGCATGTCTGCGCACTTAACGGGCCTGGAGACTCGAGCCTCTTCCGCGTTAATGGACGCCCTTAGCTTCTCAGCTAGGGCGTCAGCGGTGGGGCCACTCGTCGCACCAGGGATCTCAAGCATGCGGGCGCCAGTAGCGGTCACCCTATGCCGGAGGCCCCCGGTGATCCCCAGCTCCTGGAGGTCCACCGTCTCCCGCGCTTTGGTGAGCACGTCGCGGTACGTCACTCCCCTCTTAACCGCGTCCGGCTGTAGCGTAATCACTACAGCCGCGGTTTTTGGGGAGCGAAGCCTAGCCGCGACGGCTCGCTCCTTGCGACGCCTCCTCTGCCGCTTCTTCCTCGCCGCCTTGGCCGCCTTTTTCTTCTCCCCGACCACCTGCCACTCGGCGGCGGTCGTGGGAGAAGTGGGAGACTCCTGGGAGGGGCGGGGCGTAGGTGCCGCGGCCTCCACCCCCCTTGCCGGACGGCCCTTCTGTTTCCTGGCAGGCGCCGGTTTTGCCGGCGCCGGGGCTCCACCAGTCGGCGGCGCCGGTTTCGCCGTCACCGAGGCTCCCCCTGCCGGCACCGGTTTGGTCGGCGCCTGGGCCCGGCCGGACGGTCCGGGCTTAGGGGCGGCAGCAGCCGCGTACGAGGCCGCCTTCGTCGGCCCCGGGGCCGTCCTGCCCGCCAGTGGGGGGCGGAGGACAATACCCTCCAAGACGGAGAACCGCGCCTGGAAGGTCGCCAGCTCCTGCCGAACCAGGTTCAGAACCTGGTTCTCCACCGGGACGGGCTGGCTCGCCTGGACGCCACCGGTGACCCTTAGGGCGGCCAGGTCTGCCCGGAGCCTCCCGTTCTCCTCCTGGAGGCCCCTCATGGCGGCCGTCAGGCGGGCGAGCTCCGCCCGCAATTCGGCGACTTCGCCGGCCGAAGGACCGGCGCAGCCCGCCGCCTCCGCTGCCGCCATGATGGAGGCCGTCGCCGAGACTACGGCCCTGTTCTTGGAAGCTTTAAGCTTCTTCAGGGCCACGTCCCGGATCGCGGCCTCCACGACTGCCGCGAACTTAAGTTTGCGGTCCGCCTCGGGGCCACCAACCGTACCGGTCTCATCGTCTGAGGACCCCGAGGCGACCGCGTATAAATTGGGCTTTGGGTAGAATTATCGTTATTGCTGTCATATCGTATGGTCCTCTACTGGATAAACTTGTAAGCGTGTTCTGTAACGAATCATGAATAGCCAGCAATTGTCGTGACTATCTCACAACAAAACTGTATGAGAAAATAATGTTTGAACGAAGTGCTATTGTTATGGCAGACTCTCACAAAGAAATTCCCGACAAAGTGCTTCAGGCGAACGTTTGTTGTAGCAGAATTACTTTTTGTTTGAACTTCATTCATCAGCTCGCCATGGTGTCTGCAATAAGTTATTTATTAAATAGCTTAAGTGGTTTCTTCATGATTAAAAGGTTATCTATCAAAGTTCTGAGCTCAATCAGCCTTATAAATAAATCTTATTGGAACTTAAATGTTTGAGCCGTTTGAGGTTGAAACTCTAGGGATGCAATGGGGTCTGAGTGTCCACTTAGTTTTTCAACACACTGCCAAGCGGTTGGTTGACTCGTTAAGTAACCAGAGGGCTGGCCTATTTTTCTTTTATCAGCTGGGCCAGTAAATGCTGCCAGCCTTGCGGCACTGTTCCTGTTGACAAAGATGCGGACGAATTTGTTGATGCTCTACGTTTCGTTCCTTTTCATGTACTTGTACATATTATTATTTTAAGACTATTAGGGAGCTTTTAAATTATAAATAAATAAATATACGAATAAAACTGCAGCTAATAATAAATAATATTATGTTTTATTGCATAGACTATAAGCCGACCCCAACATAGTTACGTAAATGAGCTTTTAAACTATGTAAATATTTTAGGATAATTAAAGAAATTACTACAGAACACGATGGGTCTTTTTTTCTTATGAGTTATGATCTATCACGTAAAGCATTGTGGTAGAAGACATGGCTGTGTTCATTTAAACTCTCCACTTATTTTTTAACGGCGCAGTAGATAAAATCTCCCGGTATCGCCGTCAGTTACGCGGAAAATGTCAAGCGTCTCATACATCAACTTTATTTTATCGCACACAAGTTCAGGGCGTTACTTTAATTGTGGCCGACGTTCGTCGAGTTAATGCGCATTAATGTGAGTGGGAAAGTTATCTTAATTAAACAAAGCTCAGCCGGGAACGTTTGTTTGTCGCACAGCTTCTAAACACACCGGCAGTCGGCAATACTCGGCATATCGACCGCGTTACCACGAGGATATCGCGAGATACGCTATCCCTTACAGAAAGCGAACATGTTGCCTCCATCAAAGCGTGTCCTCAATTCATAATCTCAGAACCCATTTATCTGAGCGCATTCCATTTTTAACATTTAACAAAACCCCAGCGTTTCGGCCCAGTTTTTCTTTAAGAATTTGCGAAGGATCCCAGCTGAATATCCGCATTTTTTCTAAACAATGAGGCTGTCCTCGTACTGCGTTGGATTATGTGAAAATTTCACGAGGAATTTCCGTGAGATTCCCTTGAATGGTTCAATGTGAGTGAAATTCTCCCGAGTTCAATACATTCGAATATCCTTTTGAGATTGGAGTGACACAAAGCGTATTGTTACAGACGAGAGGTT
This sequence comes from Gortyna flavago, assembly GCA_963669345.1. Lineage (NCBI taxonomy): Eukaryota > Metazoa > Arthropoda > Insecta > Lepidoptera > Noctuidae > Gortyna > Gortyna flavago. The sequence continues at coordinate 7,943,796 of OY770142.1, forward strand.
TCTATTTCGTGCCGTTTTGTCGGCGACTCTCGTAGTTATTGTCTTCATCTGCGCTGGCTGCATTAAGTGATAAGCTTTTCTGTTAAATAAGTGTGAGACACGTGAGACGTGACCTTTTATATAACCAGTCCTCTTATATGCATGGAAATAAATAGCTTCATGCTTTCACAGCAGCTAATTGAAGGTCGCTCGAAAATATTTTGTGAACATTGCGCTCTCACGTAAATTTTATTGACGTGCATAATAATGCATAATAATGATATCTTATCTTCTCAAATGAATGAATTAATACTACTGTGATTTCAAACAAACGTCTTCAGTAGGTACAATACTTGAAATATATGTATAAATTGTTAAAGGGGCCTGGTGACCTGACTTATAGGTTTTGTTAAAACTTAGCTTAGGCACCAGTCTTCCACAAATTAAGTACAAAATTGTATCTGTAAACTAATTTAACTTTAAGCTGTAATTTGTGGTAAGAAAATAAATCTATTCTATTTTCATTATTACCAACGAAACCACTACCAACAAATGTTAATTAGTATAGTATTTTTATCTCACAAAGCGATGCACGTTTTGCTTGCGTTAAACAAGTGTATAAGCATGTAGTGAATGTGTGTGACCTTTGATCGCTCCGTGCGGCTGTTATCATTTAGCCACGAGCCTACACTGTGACTTACACTGCTGCATAAAGCTTTTTGCAACACTGCCTTCCAAAATTATTGAGCATTATCCAAAAACTTCGTAGAACCCAAAATGCATATATACCTAGATCTCATTATTCTAACACAAAGCGCGCAGTAAAGCATAAACATTGTAGCCGGGAGCCGGTGAAAATTGTTTAATGGCTCACTAGCGATTGTCGTAAAACTATATTTCGTCGGTGAGGAGGGTTGTGGACTATGGAGGACGGAGGACACAGGCCCTCGTTAAAACTCTGACCGTTCACTAAATCTTACGGGTTTACGATTCTACAAAAATTGGGGCACCTCTAGCACGGTGCTTCGAGTTTCTTCGCTTGTAACCATTCAGAGTTCACCCCTATGTTGTTATACAGTCCGGATTATAGTTACCTTAATAGGGTGGGGTATCGAGCTTTTACGAGCTTCGAAATAATTGGAAAAACTTGGTTACTTTTGTTGGTTGGTTGGTGGTTGGTGCCCAATAGTATGGAAATGAATATTTGCATGATGAAACTTATGTAACGAGGCAGAATCACAATGGAGCTCAATACCTTATAAGCTTATTAATAATTAGGAATGTCAATGGAATATACTGATCCGACATTGTGTCAATACGTTTGAATGTAGGCACAAGAGCGTTGTCCTATTCCTGTTCTATAGAAGCATTAATACTGCTTCAATGCTGAATACATTATGGTGGGACAAAACGTCGTTTACTGCGGGAAAGCTGTTCGAATGAAATGAAACGCTAACTAATGAATGTTGAACTGAATGTCGTATATATATATTAATATATGTGGAGCGTATTTAGTATTCAGGCGAAGCGTGCACCTGTCGGCAATCAGCCTCCACTCACATTATTTTGCCATTACTTTAGACAATACCGCATGATTTAAGGTAAATACGTGGAGCTCTCTGATTACGTCTGCGTCATAAACTCCGCCATACTTCTCTGAATTCCGTGACGTAGTGAGCAATGTCACAAAGTAGCATCTGACTTTACTGAAACTTCTTTAGGGACGCGTATCATTCCGTCAAGCGAAACTGGCAGCAAAATGTACACCGCTCGTAATAATACAATTACACGTAGGAATAATACGCGAGCAGCAAGTGCGCTAACAACGTGGCTTATTTCACGAGAGATAACGAAACGTTGCGAGTGATGTCGAGATACGTCCCTCAGCCAGTCTTGCTTTCCAACCAAGCGTCCTAGATGTGCGGGAAATGCGAGAAGGTGCTGCGCTATGCGAAAATGTAATATTATTACTTGGTGCAGTTATACGTTGTCGTAATTATACAACAAGAAGCGTTTATCCTACTGTTCATTGTTGTAAATTGAGAGACAAATGCTCTGTAGTGGAGATTGAGAGTGAATTTTATTTGATCTGAAAATATGTGAGCAGTGGTAGCCTAGAGGTATCGGCCACGACTTACGAGTTGTGGTCGTGAGTTCGAACCCAGATAGGCACTTTACTTTGTGTTTTTAATTTCATCACACTGCTCTCAAACCTGTGAAAGGAAACATCGTCAAGAAACTGGCATGTCCTAGAATAAAAAATTGGAAGACATGTGACATCTACCAACCCGCACTGAGCCCGCGTGGTGGGTTATGGCCAACTCCCTCTTATGGAGAGGAGGCCTTTGTCCCAGCAGTGGGAATATTATATTCAGATTATTGCTATAAGTGTGATAGCACCGCGTGGGATCGTATTCGTCGCTCAGCGAGGACAAAGGGTAATTCTGCACATTTATTATATCGACCAGCCTCCGAGCTTGTCCACTCTTTAAGCTTTGCTAAGTAATTATAAAGTTTTAGAGCGGACATTCCACTTACAGTTTATCTGACATTCACGAGGTTCGACCGACAAAACACGATCATCCCACATTCTTCCGAAACAATATTAGAAATGATTCGCTTGAATTAATAATGGGTTCCGAACCCTTCTTGTAAGTAAATACTCGAGTACTTGTAGATGATCACGAAAAGCTTGTACAATTAGTGGTTAAAGCCGGGTACGGGGACGTAAAGCTGTCATTCTCCTTTGTCAGGTAAGTTATTAGGTACGTAACAAAATAATGTCTTGTTGGGATTAATGTTTAATCTATGTTTATGACGAACATAAGCGACATAGTAGACGGATGTTACGATATTGCGATGATTGGAACGAAGAGTTATTTAATTCTGTTACAGTGTTGTCTGGAGTTGCTTTGTAGTTTTTTCATAGTCTGGTGTTTTTTTTTGGCAGAGTTTTATTGTTGCATTTTGTTTTATAGTTAGCTCGGAACAATGCAATGGTTCAATGCTTAGTACAATTTGTACTTGTCTGAGGATTTTCTTTTGTGTTTCTGAAGATGAAATCTAACTATAATTTGTATCTACTACTATTATAGTGCTGCAAATTTTTATAAAACGGCTGTCACGTTAATTTCATTTAATTTATTTATGAATAAACAATTTACATTGTGTTGAACATTACATATTAAATAAAATTATCATATGCAGAAACAATACATATAAAAGCCTGATTAGAATTGATGTGAAATGTTTAGTTCAAGAGTCAATTCATATAGAATATGCCAAGAAATTAATATAATGTCAAACTAATAGCGAGTATAATGTCAAAATCAGTGTCAATAATATTAGGAGTACAACTTCATCAAGGTTCAAGGTCCTAGTGATGAGCACAGTGTTAAAATCAAAAGACAATTTAATTTAAAGCTTGTTCATTGCTATTATTACAAGTGATTATTACGAGTAGGTTAAAGTAACTATTTTTATTATTTATCATACATTCTTAATATTTAATGTTACAAGTAAAATTGATGAGCAGTAAAATTAAAAAGCTACCGAGACAAGACAAATAGAATCTTGAAAAGATTGCGTTGTTTAAAATATACATATAAAGTTTGAAAAATATAGTTGAAAATGAACATAATTGAATTAAAAGAATTTCTTCTTTTTATAGAAACTGTCGTTAGTCGCCGGCATCTCGTTCAAGTTCTAAAGTTTTACGCTGGATCGTGAATTCAGACTTCCGAGTTAGACAATGTCTTCACCATATTTCAGGGATATTTATCTTACAAGTTTTATTATTTTCCAAACACATAAAGCCCGTACCCCATGAATAGGAACTGTTGACGTCATTTCGTGAGTGTACCTAATGGTTAATCAAACACCCGCGGTACATATATTTTATCTGGAATCTTCAACGTGTTGTTAGTCCCGCAGTGAGTCAGCGTGAATGTTAATGCATTTCGGTTCGTATATCACATTTCGTCAAATGTAATCGAAGCCCCGATGACGGGACCATCCATCACAAGGATGTTTTCTCATCGGATCGTTTCTTTTAAATGGAATATCTTTCAATACAAATTTACATTCGAATTTCATCGGTTATTAGGGACGAATTGATTCGACTAATCGATTATACTCCACGACATCGGATGGTAACTTTATGTTATCGCGGTAAGCCGGCAGTCGACCGACTCTCCTAGAATTATTCATGTCAAAAACATTCGTTTTAAATGGAAACTGATTTATCGAGTAGCAGTCGGCAGAGATTATGCGTTGGAGTGGTTCTCAGTTCTTTTGCGGCGCCATTTCTTTTTCAGTGTTATAAAGGAGCGCTTCCGTTATACGGTCGTGCATGTCGGCAATAATCCGGCTCGGTTTGATGAGCCCTGTTTACGAGCGACGAGAGCGTATCGCTTAAGCGACAAATAAATCGCTGACGATACTAAATTTATAGAAGTTAATAGTATATTTTTATGAGCGACGGAACGCTCGCGTTGTATGAAATGTTTGAATTTGATTATGAATTTTTATGATTATATTTATTTTAAGTTTTGTGTTATGTTATATTTCCGGGATAGGCTGTGTTACCTATGTTACGAGCGGTATCTGCGTACATTTTTGCTGTTACCCAAGCTTTTATGCCCGCATGATGTTCGCGTTGCGTGAAAAGCGCCAGTATTGTTGGAATATTGTTCAATTTAGGAAACGCTTTCAATTTAATTCATAGTAAAGAAAGAAGGAAAAGTATTTACTGCGACTCGTACAGGAAGATAACAAACTAAACTAAACAAAACACAGTCAACAATAAAAAACCAAATTATATAAAAAAAAAAGAAACAAAAGACAAATGAAACAGAAAGTCCTATACGAGGCCAAAAGGATTCTGATAGGGCCCGCTGTGATGTCACGGCAGTTACAGAAATTATAAATAATAAAATAGATACATATATTATATGTAAAATATTAAGAAATTAAATATAATATTCATTTTTAATCCGCGCCACACGTACCTCATTATAACTAATTTAGTACTCATATATTTGGATTGCCTGTGAATACCGTACAGGTACCTAGTTAATTGGTAACTTATGACGTAATCAAACAATTAATCCGTCCATCTAAGATAGCATGTAATGATAACACTATCTTAATTAGGTGACACAGAACATGACAGGGACTACGTCGCTGCTTGTCATAGGTGACGGTAGGTACTTACTATAATGACTCCTCATTATTATATTGCCGGGTCGTTCAAATAAAACTAATTAAAGTAATTATAATTTAACTTGGATCATTCAAGACGACAGCACTTTTGTCATAACGTGCAGCCGTCGACTATTTCTGTTTTGTGCTCGTGATTATAGATCTATTTTTTTTTTATTATTCTTTATTGCTCGAGTTTATTATCTTTTTGTATGCACGTGTTTCTGTGACAAATAAACCTACTTTTCTTTCTGTCTTTCTAATTATTCCTTTATTTTAGTCTACGATATTTTACATTTGTATACAGGATGAAATTGAATACATGCGACAAATCGAAATGGGAGATTGTACTCATCATTATGAACAACTTTTACTATAGGACCAAACCTGAAATCGCAAAAAAACAGCTGTTCCCTACATTTTGACGAGTTATGCGAACATAAATGTAGGAAACAGCAGATTTTTTTTTCGCGAATTCAGTCTTGGTCCCATAGTAAAAGTTGTTCATAATGATGAGTAGAATCACCCATTTCGATTTGTCGCATGTTTTCAATTTCATCCTGTATATTATCATGACATAGGTACCCTGGTTAGCTCGCTCACACATGACATAGGCTAGCTGAAACTTTATTACTTTTCTAGTGTTTGTCTCATAATCTTATGCCATTATAATTCTTATAATTATTCGAAAAGGTTGCTTGTTAAAACCATGCAGCTTAAGAATCTCTATAGTACCACAACCTATACAATGTGTAAGTAACTGAATTAATGCAAATTATGAAAGTAGTCTGTTCAGAATCGTTTACTGAATCGAATTCTAAATTAAATTTAAAACTACGTAAATCAACCAATATGGACGAAGTACCTACTATGCTAGACCCTTTTATGTGCAATGCGTAACTGTGTGCGTGTGGTCGCCTACAACCAGTATAACTAATTTAATAAATAAACAATGTTTTATTCACAATAGTAAATAAAATCACTGTATGTATTATGATTATATCACAATATTCTATTTCGGGTGTTTGGTGGTGTGTGTTAATTCTGTTCGAGAGTGGCTCGATAAAGTTGACTATGATTTTGCTTGATGTTCGTCCTAAAACATAACTACTAATCCATCTGCTAATTGGTCCATTTCCAATTCCAGCAGCGTCTTTCAAGAACACATATTCAGTAGTAAACTTTGGTAGGTACCTACCTACTTTGTAAGTTGAGAACATGTCGACGATAGGATAGGCTTTGAACATAACAATTTGAATAGGTACCAAAATAATCTGAATCATATAAAACATGAATTACCTTCAACTTAAAACCAAACAACTAATAGAGTAAAGCTCTTCGTCCGTCAAAAAGTTTCCATAGTGATCCATACAACACCAATGACCGAGCCTACACGCCGTTTTAAACGTAGTTTTTCACGGCAAGAAAAATAAGTGTGTACCAGTACCTAACGTAGTCACAGTATCACAAACGCTCCAAAATGGGTCACAACGCTCGGCGCCTCCACCATATATCACGAAATAGACACGTACAGAAGTTCGACTTCATTGAACCAGTGGAAGCGCACGCACACATAGGCACACTTCACGTACAGCGAGTGGAAGCGCACTCGCGACTTGCATTCGTTTGATATAGTTTGAGGTCTACTTACGTAGGCACGTGTCTACAGTACTTCTGTATCAGAAAGGATGTAAAAGAAAAATTTAAGGTGTGGGTAGAGACCATCAAACTGAACAACTTTCTCCATGGGACAACATTGCAATCGAGAAAAAAAATTCAACAGTCCCATACAAAACTTCAATACTTACTCGACCTGAAATGTATGAGACGGCTAATTATTTTTTCGCAATTAAGGTGTTGGTCCCATGGAGAAAGTTGTTCGGTTTGATGGTCTCTACCCACCCCCTTAAATTTCTCCGTGTTCAGGTTGATGGTGTGCAGACTTATCAAACTGAACAACTTGCCTGTCTTTTTTGACCACATCTTTAAGATACGTGCTGTATACATAAAACTGCTGTAAACATAAATATGTGCGTGCGCCTTTTTCGATAGTTGTATAGAGCTGACCCTGTCGTATTCATCTGTGTTGGTAGAATATGAAACAAAGCTATATTTATGTGGCGGACACAAGGACATGTGGTGGAAGGCGATCTCGCCGGGGGAGCTCATTATAAAGCGCTAAGCCGGATCATTGCAGCACCCACTTAACACAAACGAGGGATAATAACTGCACTGTAAGTCTTGGGAAATGTCCCTCGATGCAGGTGAAATGTGAGTCTCTGTGATATCATTGTTGGGTAGTTTGGTGATTGTTTAAGCGATCGATGAGTATCTAAGTGAAGAAAAGAAAGAGAGCTTAAAAGTATAATAAATAGCGGAATATTTATTTATATATAGGTACAATTGAATGTAACACAATGAAAAAACTATGTCCCGACTCCCGATACACATATAATTGAGAAAATGCGTGACTACCATGAGATAAATCCACAAAAAAACAGAAAACACAGTAGGAGCGAAAGACAGGCATAATCCCGAAACAATTATGCCGAATACTTGGGAATGTCAACCCATGTGCCGACTGGTAGGGGTGCGGCTGACAAAACGCCACTGACGCGCTGACACATGCAAAATTACATTACGGGGCTGCAAACTGTCAACCCTAACTTAAAATTGTTCTAAACTCCACATTATAAGGAATAACTCGATTACTCTGGATACGGCGAGGCTAATCTAATGAGGATATTAAAAACAACTTACTATCAGAAGCTTGGAGGACTAGAAAAATTTACTGGTCTATAGTGTGACTGACTATGGTTGCAATGATAGGATACCCAATGAATGCAGCACACTTTCAATCCCAATCTGGATCATTTTGAGGATAATTACTAATCCATTGCTTATATGTTCAAAAAATTTGTCTTCGCAATGAATGTTGTTGCACTGTCAAAATGAAAGCCATTGTTACTGTTAGTGTGTTACGCAATTACCCCGCTGTTCCATGATCTGTACAGACGCCAGCATATCAAGCTACTACAATCTTTCAAATTTCTTTAATAGATTTTCAATTTTATCGCTAAAGCATTAGGTTAAAGGTTGATTGGTAAAATATGACAGTTTCGGGTAGCTTGATGTACTGGCGTCATGATTATCTAGCTAAACCCAGAAATCTAATTCGAGATCAAAAATGTAAACAAAGAAATGTCATTGTCAAAGTGACAGTTCAGGGGTACATTTTTGGTAGCAATATAAAAAGCTATACCTTTACGAAAATAAATTTAATTATGGGTCTTTAAACGTACAAAGTTTCAAAATTAGGGGTTTACTTAATATTGTTAAAATTATATCGTTTCATCCATTTTTCGGTAGGACAAAGCATTTGGTATTTTTATTAAACCTTTTAGTAGAACCCTGGGGCTGTAATCGGTGTCTGGTGAATGGCTACAAGCCATACCCCTTTTTCATGGAATCTATTAGCGATAAAGACAAACTGGGGTAGATAAACAAAACATTACCTACATACCTTTAGGTATATCATCAATTAATATGCAGATCTGATAAACATTGGCCTCCTCATTATTACCAAAAAATATCTAGGTTTGTGCTACCTTACGTAATAATAAACTAATATGTAAAATCACCATCCATCCTTCTCACAAATAATGGTGATCTATTGTCCAATTTTCAAGAAATACAGATATTCATGAAATACAGTAGCTCATCTGTATTTATACACACCAGTATAGAGGTATGAGGAACAGGGTGTAAAGTTCACTCATCCTCAATAGAAAAGGGACGATCCTCCGACGACGGGTGTTGTGTTTGGCGGGCAACTGCCTAACGATTGATGTCGGGACGTTGTATATATGCTAGTTGCGCGGTAAACTCTGCTTGCGCGATGCAGGATTTTGCGTGACGTCAGTATGACGCGTAGTTCGTCCATACCTACTAACATATACCTAATAAAGAAATCCCGATGTTTTGTCAAGTCGTAAAAACCGTTCGAAGCAGGGGCGGGTCGCCATGTTTTGTACAATAAAAACTGCTAGAATATACATTTATATTTAAACGTGACTTTGCGTCATAAGTCACGAAGTATAACGCAAGCCTATGATTTTATACAGCAATATTAATTTAGCAAATTAAAAAAAAGTTTTCATGTTATAGAATTAAAATTGTTACAAGGTTTTTATTATTAGCGTTGGGAAACGTTTTTAAAGGGATATTGTATGAAGATTAAACGCCCATTGTATATGAGCGTGGGCTTCTCGTTAAGGACCTTGTAATAACACCAGTTTATTATTCCCACTGCTGGGCAAAAGACTTTTCTCATACAAAGACGGCACGAGCCACCATTTTATTTGAATTGCAATTGTACATTTTTTATTTTTCAACTCAACTTACTTTTAAATATATTGCTATGAAATAAATTACTTATGACTTATGACCACTTACGCTCAAGACGGTTGTTACCTTTTTTTTTTTGTTGTCGGGGGGGAAACCTTCAATAGTTACCCGACCACCGGGGAGACAGGTCGGGGACTGTGGGATTTTTACCTCACTAAAACCACCCCGGTGATAACCATCAGCACATAGGTGTGGTCTCGGTTCCTCTTACCTAGGCGATTTCAGACTAATATCTCTACATATTATAAACTAGCTCTGCCCAGGCGAACTTCGTACCGTTATCGAAATCAGTCAATCCGTTCTTGAGATATCATAATAAAGCCGTTCCATACAAAATGTACTTATGAGAAAATGTTTTTTTTTTATGTGATTCAAATAAAAAAAAATTAGTTATTTTGCTATTCGGGACAGAGATAAATCAAAAAATCAAGGATCATATAAATCGGACCAGCCGTTCTTGAGTGGTTGTTCTTGAAATGGTTCTTGAAATGGTGTAACTAAACCCGACTTTGTTTTATCTCTATATACTAAAAAATTAAATGTAAGTCGCATTTCGTGTCTGGTTTACACCATCATTAGAGAATTTATTCCGGAAGGTTTATGTGTCATCATCTGCCTAGCCTTTTCCCAACTATGGTGGGGTTGGCTTTAAGCCTAACCGGATGCAGCTGAATACCAGCATTTTACATGGAGCGACTGCCTATCTGTCCTCCACTACTCAGTTACTGGGTTATACGATACCCACGAAAAAAAAGAAAAAAAAAGTAAAAAACCCGACTGCGGTAAAGAACTTAATTTAAAAAAAAACTGAAAAGCTAAAAACAAGCCCATTTTAAATTAAATTAAATTTGGAAGCAGCCGGGACCCATACTATTTATATTATAATTATTTTCAAATTCAATAGGGTCCCGCCTTTTTTAACTTAATTTTTTTACCGCAGTCGGGTTTTTTTAGTTTTTTTTTCTAATCATAATGTGGCATCACAGCTGAAGTGAATAAATGGTAACTAACTTTTGGAGGCCACAGTATATTAACACAATTACGTATCTTAACATTCAGTTGCGGAACAACTTGGCTTAAATAGATAACTTTGTCGAATCTATCGCTATTGAGAGTTGATCTGACGACCCCAGACACCGGGCATTAGTAACTTTACTGTCGGTTGTTGTTAGCCCATTATTAGAGAATAGTTTAGGTAGGTATATAGGCTTTAAGTTATTGACACAGAATAGATATAAAATAATAGGTAAGTGACTGCTGTATAGCTGCAGAAAATGTTTCCACTGCTGGCAGGCCTCCTCTCTGTGAGACGAGTGGGTCTTAATCCACCACGCGAGCCCGGTGCGGGTTGATAGATGTCACATGTGACATCTATCCACACCAAACCAAAAATTCGAGGACATGTCCTCGAATTTTTGGTTCTAGGATATGCCGGTTTCCTCACTATGTTTTGGCCCACCGCTTTGAGAGCAGTGGTGATGAAATTATAATAACACAAAGTGAAGTGTATACCTCGGTTCGAACCCACGGCCACTCGTAAGTCGGGGCCGTTACCACTGGGCCACCTCTGCTCGTTCACATTTACTGCAAGTCGACTTTATTCCAGTTTGAGCATCAAGTCAGTCATCAGCTGATAAAGATGGGCAACGTATTATATTTTTCTTTAGCTCCAAGAAGTACGTGAAAGAAGTTTAGCATAAAAATGTAGCTAACTGCTACACACCTTCGCTTGTAGTTGCTAGTTTCAAACTTATTCCTCGGTTAGACTGAACTTACGAGTACAAAATGTGCGGAAAACATATTTTGTTCAGTTCAAGAGTAATGTTTAGTTTAGATTTTGACTTAGCATCTTAATATTTTAATAGAAAGTTGGTACTACAAGAAGAGCAGTGCTGGCCCAGTGGTAACGGCCGTGACTTACGAGAAGTAAGTCGTGGGTTCGAATTCAGGCTGCCACTTTACATTATGTAAATTATTGCATCACTACTGCTCTCAAAACGGTGAAGGAAAACATAGTGAGGAAACCGGCAACCCGCATTAGGCCCGCCGCGTGGCGGTTTATGGCCCACTCCGTCTTGCCGAGAGGAGGCCTGTGTCCCAGCTGTGGGGAACATTATAGGCTGATTATGCTACATATATTTTGAGATTGACGTTTTCGTGTCATCATCATCTGCCTAGCCTTTTCCCAACTATGTTGGGGTCGGCTTCCAGTCTAACCGGATGCAGCTGAATACCAGTATTTTACACGGAGCGACTGCCTATCTGACCTCCACAACCCAGTTACTGGGTAATACGATACCCCTTGGTAGGACTGGTTGTCAGACTTTCGGGCTTCTGACTACACGTAACGACTGTCAAAGATCCACGAATGACAGCCGGGATCAACGGCTTAACGTGCTTTCCGGGGCACGGAGGGGTCTCGGTATGTAAAGATTGTCACCCATCCACAGACCAACCGCGGCAAGCGTAGCTTAACCTGACCGATCGACTTGTGCGGCTGTTAATAATTAGCCACGGGCGACTCGTGTATTCTTGGCAATCCAAGTGACAAGTATGTGCCTAAATACAGTGCGGAAACTCGAGAACTCAGCCCAGGTAATTTTTCCCATAAGCACCATAAGACTGATAACCCTAAGTTTTCTCCTTCTTGTCTCGAGTCGTCAAGATATAAATGAGAATTTGCCATTGAGTGAAGCGGCAGAATGGGCTGACTTCCCAGGGTGCGAGTGACTAGGTACACATAAAGCACTCGTGGATCGTGGAGGCTGTTTTAACGCAAGAGTTTTCTGATATTACTTTTATAATCAATACGTCTGTGTTCCCCAAAAGGTTATTCAGAGATGCACCCATATTTTGCGAAAATATGTATATATTTACCGTACCTAGTATAAGTGGTATAAGCTCCGGTATTAAGATGTTACTAAGATATGAGCTCATAGAAAGTTCTCGTGCAATTTAAGCTGTGATGCTGGTCCAGATGGCGGGATATGAGGCGATGACCCCTACTCACTAACTTCTTACTTTTATTTGATTGCCCACTTACGGGACATTGGTATGCATTGTGAGAAGTAATATTACTTTACTTGTGGTTTATTTCTGAATAATTTAACGAATAATTTAATAAGAACTTATATTTTTTCTCGTACTTCGTGGACGGATGTCCTCTTTATCATTTATTTTGTAAATTGGTTAAAACTATGAAAATGAAATACCTGTGAAGTAAAACCGAAAAAAACTTAAAAGTCAAAGTCTCCTTTAAGGACTTAAAAGTACTTTAAAATTCGGGTTACATTGTAATAGTCAGATCTTATGAAGACCATGTGGGATAATGTCTAATGTGGTCTTCAAGAGACCACCACAGTCATTAAAGGAGAACAGGTTGAGTGTTTGACATCACATAATCAACCAGAAATTGTCTCATTTCAGGGCAAGGGAGGCTCTTCCTGTCATAATCCCACAGATTGAAATGAAAAAGTTGCCCTCGAAGAAGCTCCCCGTCTTTTAAATAAGGTCATAAGCAGAGTCGCCGTTTACATAAGTTTTTTCTTACTTTCGTAAGAAAATGGGAGACATTATAATAATGTTGAACTACCATCAAAGAAGATTGTTTTTTTGTTTAAAATATTGACAATGTAATCATGCGTGAGTTGAATCATTGTCTCTATTTGAAGGTCCTAAGAAAGCGCTCGTGTCGTGGAGATGTTTTTTCACTTTATTTTATGAGTTTTGATAACTACTCGACATGTATGTTGCCATTTTAGTGATTTGCTTGCTAATTCTTTTGTATTTTTGTAGTCTAGAGAAGTACAGGTGCCTACAACGTACGTTTTAGCAACAGGTATGAACTTTCTAATAATAAATGGCAATTTCACTGATACTCTAAAAACTTATTGACCTTATGACGTACGCTTTTTTAAATGATTGATCTCTAACACTTCTAATAATGCTGACTTTTATTAATAAACTAGCTGCCCCGGCGAACTGCATACCGCCTCAGATTTATCTTTTATTTTATTTTCCTATGTTTTAATAATTATTCTGCTACTCGGGGCGAAGACAAATCCAAAAAATAAAAGGATGCTATCACAGCCACGGTTCGCATGATATTTTGAATAAGAATTACAAACTGTTAACCCTAGAATCCAGAAGACTGCTTCTCGGAACAATGTTTTTACATGGAATTGTGCAAAACAAATAATATGATTGTTCAGACAACTTTGTTACATCGTTCTGAGGACAGTAGTGCGCAGACAAGCGCGTCCATACCGCTTACTAAAAAAACTTACTATAAAATTCAATATCAAACACGTCTGTAACTCCGTTGCTGGCTTCCGCGCTACTCTGCGCCAACTTGTGGATTCCTACAACACTAGATTCGAAAATAATATATTTTTAATCTAACAGCGCATCAATTTAGAAAATCTGCAGTCGATTCTATCTTAGCTTTATAAATTACTAGCTGCGCCCCGCGGTGTCACCTGCATAGGTGTCGATTCCCTGGGAATATCGGGATAAAAAGTAGCCTATATGTTAATCCAGGGTGTCAGCTACCTCCATACAAAATTTTATCAAAATTGGTCTGGACCAATTTTGATAAAATTTCAAACGGCTGGCCGTTTGAGCGTGAAGAAGTAACAAACATATAAACACTCACTCACACACACACACACATACTCACAAACTTTCGCTTTTATAATATTAGTGTGATTAAGTAGTAATTTTTTCCTTTTTCTATCCTATAAATGTATTATTTTATTTATTAGACAGCATTCATTCAATCAATCAATCATTAATTAATCTTTCACTCCATTCATTCATGTACTCTGTTTTTATTTTTATCTCACGTAGCATTAACAATCAGCAAATTAGTAATTAGTGGATAATGTTGCTAGTAGGTAGTATAATAAGTATCTTGTTTAATTAGTAAGATGGTATGTATATCATTTAATTTTACTCCTGTTTTTTATCCCGAAATAAAATCAAATACTTAGGGCTGATTTTTCAATCCACAGATAAATTTTAGTCGTGGAATAAAATTTTGCATGGAAGAATTGTCAAAAATTCAAAATTATTCCTCGGATGTCTGGCGTCGGAAAAATCAGCCCCTAAAGAAATAAAGTGACAGTATGACATACTGACAGTATGGCACATACATTTAAGTTTTGCCATTTGTGGAGGCTATAATAATGTAATGCACCACAATATTATGTAACTACTTGTTTAATTGAAATTACCTAAATTTCAATTTCGACAGTGATTTTCCAGCAAGATAAAGTTCAATTGTTAACTTGTGGAAGGCTCTGTTTGCAACAATAAATCACCACTCATTATGAGAACGAAGCAATTTTTTTTTTATTGATGCTGACATTATTTGTTAAATTTTGCATGAAAACACTCAGGCAGAATGTACCCAGCTCACTATATTTTATAACAACTTTATTGTAGGTATAATACCTACATTCTATGCGAATAAATGATTTGATTAGATTTACTGTTTGTGTGTGTCTACGATAAATCAGTTCGTGGCCAAATGACATGCAGACCCAAATAATACCGCTTTTAGTTTTTACTTGTAAATCCTCCAAGCAACTTACCTACTACAAATCCTTGAGTATCCAAGGTACCTGTGTAGTCTACAAGTATATACACAGTACATAATGTTTGTTTGCTACCATAAGTGGATCTATCCTTCCTCTCGACAGCCGAGGATTGAAGTAGTTTCGACCCTTCCATATTTAGATCAAGTGGCACCCTCTATGACGTCGAACGGAGCTCTAATATTATTTGTACACGTAGCTGAAATTTCGCATAGTTCGGAATTTTTGCAGGCATACTGAAGTGTTGTCTAATCTGAGCGATAACGACGACTAATATGCCTGTATGTTCAATATTTCTCTTTTTGGATTGTGAATAAAATATGATAACAGCATTCAGCTATCGAGTTTCCGTGATATTTGATGCTACGTAAGTAGCCTACCAGCTCTGTTATGACGGGAATAAATGATGATTTTCTCATTTAGAGCTTAGTGGCCGCCATCATCATTAACTCTCGTTAGTAACCTCGCTTTTAGTAACACTTCGTCATTTATCATCAGCCTAATGTTCTCACTGCTGGGACACAGGCTTCCTCTCGGGGAGGGAGTGAGCCAAATCCACCACGCAATCCCAATACGGGGTGGTAGATGTCACATGTCTTCGAATTTTTGGTCCTAGGACGTGCCGGTTTCCTCACGATGTTTTCCTTTACCGTTTTGAGAGCAGTGGTGATGAAATAATTTACACAAAGTATAGAACCTGTCTGGGTTCGAATCTACGACGTACAACTAGTAAGTCACGGCCGTTACTACTAGGCCATCGCTGCACAATAATCATTTTATCGTCTACTACAGATTTGCTAGCCTCAACCACAACAATCAAATCGGATTGACGATCGAAGATACATATTCGTCCAATAATAATTCAATTACGCCATTGTATTTTCAACGTGTCAATAAATACAAAGTAAGCACAGAGTCCCATCCACGCTCACGTGTGCCTACGTAATAATGCGCGGCGCAAACAGTTGTTCCACAATTGTCAAGTTACATTGTTATTACATACATTCATTTACTGGCACAGAATGCAAAACGACAGTCAAATAATACGATTGATTACTAGCTATTTGTTTGTGTGAAACATCCGCAATACGGATTGCGCTGACATATTCAATCAACGATTTCACGTGCAATTTACCAAAAGTTCTGTAATGGAATATTATTTGAATGTACTTGCACCTGTATATTGCTTGTTTTGTGGCCCATTATAGGCTCTGCGCACAACAGCTTAACATTTGGACAAGGGTAATTAATTGAAGTTGTGCGCCCAATAACAAGAACGGCTGCACAATGTTCCATTATATATGTATTTAAGCACATGTAAATTATGCAATGCTCAGGTACGGCTTATGTAATTTAGTTAACGATGACATTATAGTGTTCGATAGATAGTTATTAATAGAAATTAGTGGCGTGTACTCGGTGTACTCCCAAAGAGGTTGTTTGGCTGGTAATGATATGTGTCGGAACTACACGCCAGTTATGTAATTATGTGCGATGTACTGCAATATGTAGCTGTTATGTCAATTGAATATGACATTACATTAAACAGAGGTAGGTATCATAATTATGTGGCGTATTGTGTTACACACACATAAGAGTCGGTCGTTACATTTTTAGCGGTAGCGGCCCAGTGGTAAGGGGTGCGACTTTCGATTTGTCGTTCGAACCTAGACAGGCGCTTAATTTGTGTAAATTAGTTCATCACCGCTGCTCTCAAAACGGTGAAGGTAAACATCGTGAGGAAACCGGCATGTCCTAGAAACAAAAATTCGAAGACATGTAACTTCCACGAACCCGCACTGGGCCAGCGTGGCGGTTTATGGCCATTATATACCTAGGCTGATTATGCTATATTTTTTAACTTAATTATATTTGAAGCTAAATATCGGCCTTCCTTATTTGTTCCTATGGGTTTCCAGCAACACGTTCGTTTCTTGCTGTGAATATGTATTTAAGTTTTAAGGCATTATAACCGGCGGACGCTCGTTTTTAGCGGTTTGTGAAACGGTATTTTAGAAGCGTAGTAGGAATGGTCTGTTCCAACAGTATCTGATGAAAATGTAAACAAATGGATCAGAAAACGTACCTGTGGATGCTAATTTATAGTGTCACTTGCAGTTTAAGAGCTTTGATTTGATTATTTAACCGTAATATTTAGTTAAACTTGAGGTGAATTTATAACCTAAATTTTTATCCATGTTTTTTTATTACAATTTAGTTATGTTATTTAAACAATAATTGTTGGAAAAAGTGGTGAGACACCTATAAAGCTGAAACTTTCTAAATACGGATGAATATGTTACTAATTCCCTTTAATAGAATAGGGTTTGTTTATACTTTAATTTGATACTTTCGGAACAGACTATAGATATGCTTACACTTAGATCTATACTTTAATAAATACTACATGCCAGTTCTCTCCGACTATTACTAAGAAACTTAACACCGTAACCACGAAGGCTCTACCGATTACTATCATCTTAAAGTTAAGAACATTTAACATCACTTGCCTCCATTAACGAACGCCGGGTGTACCAACACGGTTACATAACACTCGAGCCCAAAATACGGCACTCAAGGGTACACTGCCAGAGATAATAGCTGACGTCACGATTTTCTTTTATGATGCAAATGTATGAGAAATAATGGGTTATGCTCTGTTTATTTTATGACGATTTGCGTGACACTTCTAAAAATAGGCATTTGGTATTTTTTAACATATACTGAAAAATCGTATCTATAGGTAATAATTAATTTCGCATGCCTATGGCTTAAGACATTCGGAGTTACAAAACAATCCGCAAAAATTACACACAAATCACACTAAGAATTGATTTGATTTGATCCAATAAATTTTGACAATTCCACAATATTGTTTGCGTTATTTCTATGGTCCCGTACTTCAAAAGGAAAAATGGAACCCTTTTTTTTTTTTTTTTTTTTAAGGATGGGAAATCATCAAATGACGGGGTCCCGCTCTGGGTGGAGCGGAAGGGAGTGTCAGACTCTTACTGACTAAAACCCATCCGTGTTCCTTCCTTAGCCCTTTATATTCCGGGGCAGCGGTAACCCTTTCGGACAATCCCGCTGCCCCGGCAGGCTTCGGCCCTGACGGGCCCCTCCGTTCAATGCTGACATCTCTTTGAGGCGCGCGTGGAACACATACGCGCCGTCCGGCACGGGCCTGGTCCTGATCGGACGGCGAGCTACCCATTACTCGCCGTCCGCAGGCCCGCGCCTACGGTGGCCGGGAGTCGTCACGCGGCTCCCGACGCCCGGAGCGTCTACCGCGGCGGCTGGGACGGGCGGCTCTCTCAGCTCTCTCCCTCGCCCATCCCGCCACCTCCTTCGCTAGCATGACAGCTTCGCAGAAGGAGGTGACTGCCTCCCACTCCCTCTCGCCCCGGACCATGGCTTGGACCAGGGCCGGGCGCGAGAGGTCGCCGCCGCTGCTGATCGCCTCTACGAGGACACGGCGGTGCTCTGCCCAAGCGGGACAGACCTCCACCGTGTGCTCCACCGTGTCCTCTGGGCGATCCTCGCAGTGGTGACACCCGGGCGTTTCCTCCCGCCTGATGATGTGCAGGAACCTCCCGAAACATCCGTGTCCGGTGAGGACCTGCGTCAGGCGGTAGGTGAGGGCGCCGTGACGCCTCTCTAGCCACTCCTCAAAGAGGGGCCTTACCGCCGCTATCGCGGCGTGCCCTGCGCTGGGTTGCGACAGTCGCGCTTTCCATGCCGCCATGAGATCACGCCGGAGGTCTGTCCGCTCCGCAGCAATTTGCCGCGGAAGCGGGTTTTCCCCCCGGCGTAGTGCCTCCGCGCGCCACTCATACAGGCGCGCAAGGACTATCGCCTCCAGATCCCATGGCGGCAGTCCGGCCAGGAGGCTTGCCGCCTCGCGCGAGATCGTGCGGTACCCCCGTATCAGCCGTATGGCGACCACCTTTTGGGGCGCGTTCAGGTAGTGGGCGGCTCGAAGCCGCAGTGAACGCGCCCACACCGGGGCGCCATATACGGCCATGGACCGCACGACCCCCGCGTAAAGCCTCCGGCAGGAGGCGTTTGGCCCCCTCAGGTTGGGCAGTAGCCGCTTGAAAGCGGCCCCAGCCCGTTCCAGTTTGGGGGCCAAACGTCGGAAATGCTCGACGAAGTTCCACCGGCTGTCGAGGACGAGACCCAGGTATTTCATCGTCGTCTCGACGCCGATGCGAACCCCTCCTACCGTCAGTTGGGATCCCGATGGTGGCCCGTTCCGAAGCCCATGAAAAGACATGGCCTCGGATTTGTGCAGAGCCACCTCGAGACCCAACTGCCGGATCCTCTCCACGACTATCGCAACCCCGCGTGTCATTGTGTCGGCCGCCGCCTGATGCGACCTCCCCTGCGCCAGGACCAGCGTGTCGTCAGCGTAGCAAACTACGCTGACGCCATCAGGGAGGTCTGCCCGCAGCACCCAGTCGTAACCGATGTCCCACAGGAGCGGCCCCAAGACCGATCCCTGTGGGACACCGCACGACATCTCTCGCCGGTTCCATTCCCCATCGCGACCGGGGTAGATGACGGCTCTGTCCGTCAAATACGCCCCGACTATTCGACGGAGGTAGGTCGGCACCCGGTGATACCGGAGTGCCTCCCCAATGCAGCTCCAGGGCAGGGTGTTAAACGCGTTGGCGATGTCGAGTGACACCGCCACGACCACCCCACCCCGGGACACCGCGTCCCCCGTCGTGAGGGCTCTCACGCGCATGATGGCGTCCACCGTCGAGCGCCCCTTGCGAAAGCCAAACTGGCTATCCGCAAGATCCGGCCCCGTCCTCACCAGGTGCCCGACGAGGCGGCCCGCAATCACTCTTTCAAAGAGCTTGCCGACCTCGTCGAGCAGCACGATGGGCCGGAATGCGGACGGAGAGTCCGCAGGGCGCCCTGGCTTCCGAATGAGGACCAGCTTCCCCGTCTTCCAACGGAGTGGAAACTGGCCCCTCTCCATACATGCGCTTAAGAGCGCCTCCAGTCGGGGTCCGAGAGCCGTCGAGGCCAGGGCCCAGGCTTTACCCGGCAAGCCGTCGGGCCCTGGGGCGGTATTTTTGGCCTTCAGCCTACATACCGCCACTCTCAGATCTACCCCGGTCACTTCAGGGATGTCGTCGTCGTCGTCCGCGTGGTCCGCTTCGGGCACCGCAATTGGCGGAGCCATAGGCGGGGGAGTATGCTCCCCCCGTGAAGGGAACAGAGCGCTCACCACCTCCTCCACCAGCTGTGGCCGGAGACTCTGCGTCAGTGGGGGGGCCCAGGTGCGGAGTTTATTCCGCACCATTTTGTAAGGGCGCCCCCATGGATCTCTGTTCAGAGTCTCCAGCATCTCCTCGCGGGCCATATCTTTGGCCCGCTGTACAGCCTCTTGGAGGGCGGTCTTCGCCGCTCTGTACCCCTCGTACAGCTCCGCCTCCGTGGCTTCCGCATCCGGAGGGCGGATGCGGAGCCTGCGGTGCCTGGTGTACAGGTGTCGCGCATCAACGCACGCCTTGCGTAACACCTCTACCTCCTGCGACCACCAGTACACCTGACGTCGGGCCCTTAGGATCTGTTCACACAGACCGGCTTGGAGAGCATCGGCCGGCGCTCTTCTTTTCATACAGAACGGCGCGCAAGCGCGAAAGAGTATGCAAACGGAGCCATTCAGATGCGCGAGCGCGGAAGTGTACGTCGTCTGAGGCAGCCGGTCGGCTCCTCTTATTATTTCACACTAAGCACGTTAGGTTTGCTCTCAAGCATTCTCAATAATAAAAGAAGTGACATGTAAAAAACTTTTTTACAAAAAAAACAACCGACTTCCAAAAAAAAACACTACAAAGTGCTAAATAACTTTAATTTCGGAAGTCGGTGTCGTTGGTTCTGCATTTTCGTTTATTGACACCGACTTCCGAAATTAAAGTTATTTAGCACTTTGTAGTGTTTTTTTTTGGAAGTCGGTTGTTTTTTTTGTAAAAAAGTTTTTATTTTGTACTTTTTAGTGGGAGAGTTTGTAATTTATCTAAGTTACAATAGCCTAACGTCAACTGCTGATCACCTTTTACAAAATATTGCTTTTGAATTTAAAGATTTTTGTTGATTTTTCAAAAACTGCTTGTCAGATTTCGAAAAAAAGTTCATGGGACCATTTGGGAAGTACACCCTTTCCAACAAAAAAAGAATTTTTCAAATCGGTTGGCAAGCGACGGAGTTATGCGCGAACAAACATAAAAAAAAAAAAATACAAACATCCGAATTGAGAACCTCCTCCTTTTTTAGAAGTCGGTTAAAAATAAACCTTATTACAATGATTCAAAACTCTGTTTTAAACGTGATACCTATATTATAAAATCTGCTCTCCGTTCCGAGCTGGTCTGTGCATGTACACGGACGCTTATAAGATCATTTCGTTGTCCGTCTGTCTGTCCGTCAGTCAAGACCCTTTTTCCCAGGAACGCGTGGAGTTATCAAGTTGAAATTAATATCAAATACTCAAGGCTGCAAGTCCTTGAAGCAGTGAAAAAATCAAACTTCTAAGATAACGCAATCAAAAGATACGGGCCTTTATGTTCCGAAATCAAAACCTCTAGGGTATACTTCCCGTTGACCTAGAGTCATGAAATTTGGCAGCAATGCAATCTCAAGTAACTCATGTAAAAAGAAAAAACTATTTATTTATTTTTATTTACGCGAGTCCGACTCGCACTTGATCGTTTTTTTTCTGTCTAGAAGAAAAATTACTCAAACGAATGTCGCAATGGGCTTTGTTCTGCATGCAGCGTAATTCCGGCAACTCACTTTGAGCATACGCTGAGTAGGTGATAGGTAAGCCAGTCAGACACACCTTATCAATTTGACCTATGTAATAGGGGGCGAGCTTATTGCCATCAACCGGGCACAAATCCAGACTACGGGTTGCTACTGACAAATTCCAGATGGAAAAATTAAATAACACAGTCCGACTCGCGACTCTTATAGTCGTCCCTGTTAAAAGGTTTTCTACCTAGCCATTCTACCCAGTCATTTGGGGCAGTCAGGTCTGAAATACTCGTAAGAGGTAGGGACGTATCTCACCTAAGAACTAACTATTTCGGAGTGAAGATAATTACGGCTTATTAGGACGGCCTAACTTGTAATCTGGAGTGTCTGATAAATGAAGATTGGTTGCTGATCAAATTAGGATCACGACCTGATTCTTTTACCACTAATTTCTACAGATGTTTTGACGCTTTTAAAATTTTATTGTTGTCAGATGTTAATTTAAAATTAGGTTACCATATCAGTTAGGTTTGTTAGGAGATATTTCAAATTCAAAATAATTTATTTTTAAATATGGGTAAATAACATATGTTTTCCACGCATGTTACAATAGTATATCTTAGTTTTGGTATCACCATAATGAACTTATCGTCTTGAAAAGCCTTCGATCAACAATAGTACAAGATTTTCGACGAGCACATAAAAAAAACAGCCGGAAAAAGCGCAGTTGACGTTAGGCTATTGTAACTAAGATAAATTACAAACTCTCCCACTAAAAAGTGAAAAATAAAAAACTTTTTTACAAAAAAAAATACAACCTACTTCCCAAAATAAACTACAAAGTGATAAGTTACTTTAATTTCGGAAGTCGGTGTCAATAAACGAAAATGCATAACCAACGACACCGACTTCCGAAATTAAAGTTATTTAACACTTCGTAGTTTTTTTCGGAAGTCGGTTGTTTTTTTTAAGTTTTTTTTAGTACAGACGCTTTTAACGTGCACATCTTTCTACATCGTTCTCACATGTATAATTTCAACGTGAATGATGTAACCAATATTTTGTAATAATTTTATGATTTATTTAAAAGAGTGTCCATGGAGTTTCTTGCCCGTTCTTCTCCATAGGTATCTACTACGCTTTGGAATGGGCAACTAGCTTCATCTTTCTGACTGACCGACTTCTTGACAATTCATTGTTAATTCAGTGTTATGCATTTAGGGTACATGTATTAGGTTCACGGGCGGGGGGCGGGTTCGAACCCCCCCCGAAATGTTCAAAAAATTACATTTATATTGCAATTCCACGCAAAATAGAAGATTAATTCTGTGATCAGAAGATTAATAATTTGATTTTATAATGCAATCCTGTTTTTTCACACTTTTAATTTCTTTTCATATTTATATATTTTCACAGGAATTTTTGGTAATGTCATTGTCATGCTCTTTTTTTTTTCTTGTACCCCCTCTATTAAAACCTGGCTACGCCCGTGACTAGGTTAGCTTATCCATAGGTAGGTACAGACCAGACGCCAGCATATCAAGCTACTACAAGCTGTCAAATTTATTTAATAAATTTTGAACTTAATCTCTAAAGCGTAATGTTCAAAGTTGATTGGGTAAATTTGACAGTTTCGAGTAGCTTGATGTGCTGGCGTCTGTACTATACATCTCATAATATAAAAGCATTTTTGTACAATTTTAGATATTTCAAGGAAGTCGAGTCCTACACTTATTGTGATTGTTACAATTTTCCCATCCTGGAGGAGCTATCGTAAGGTCGAGCGAGCATCAGTGCGTCACATGTTCCGGGATACATAATGTCGCTTCACCGTCGCGAGCGTTTTCCAATAACAGTTAAACTCGTGTTTTTACGCCCCATACACTGCTGGTGCCCTGGTGGATGGCATGCGATGTAACGTTAAGTTGCGTACAATTCAATCAGCCTCTTCCCACTCAAACTTCGCTCTTACTGCCAACTTTCTTTGACTGCTTCCTTAATCGAGTTGCCGTTAACTTTATAAAATGCGCCCGTGTGCCTGGTTTATGTTTTCCACGCTGGTTAAGAGCTTTTCAAGAGTTTTCGTATTCGTTAGCAAACTTCCTTAGTTGATGACGTGATTGAAAGTACTTTTTCTCGTTTAATGTAATAATGCCTATGCATTACTTGTTTCAAGCGATTCTTCAGTCTTATTGTCCTCATGATTGACGATGAGGCTTTAACTTTTGTTCGTGCAGGCTATGCATACATTTGCAGAAAGGTTTTTTGAACTTAGGAGCAGTGGTGGCCAAAACGGCCCGGACTTTCGAGCTGTAGGTCGTAGGTTCGCTTCGAATCCAAACAGGCGCTTTAAATTGTGTAAATTATTTCATAACCACTGCTCTCAAAACGGTGAAGGAAAACATCGTGAGGAAACCGGCATGTCCTAGAACCTAAAAAATCAAAGACATGTGACATCTACCAACTCGCACTGGCCCCCGTGGTGGATTACGGCCCACTCCCTCTAGCCGAGAGGAGGCCTGTGTCTCAGCCTTTCGAACATTATAGACTGATTATGCGAGGCTATGGATACATTTCCATAAAGGTTCTGTGAACTTTCGAGACCAACAACACATTTTTAATCATTGTTTGTTTTGGGCGTTCAATACGCAATTTCTCCCGAAACTTTATTAAACTTTTGCCTATTATTCCTCTAATATGGTTTCATAATAAACAGTTTACGAAACTATTTGGAGCAATAAACCATTACATTTTAAATTAACCCACATAGTAAATTACAAACATTGAAAATACGAACTAAACTGCGGTACTATTTAAATGTGGGCAAATTAACTGGGCAACGATAATACTAAGTCTATTAGAGTCACGAAGTACATTGCTATAACCGCTCGCTCTCATTACAAGAACGAACGAACTGCAATTTGGTTGCAAATGGATTGAATGCAGCCGCACTACCTTGCTGTGTTTGCTGTTCAGCAATTTCTTCATTTCAAGTTTCAATAAATAAAGTATGGAATATGTGTTTTGCCAAATTCTGGCTTTGGTTTTTTCGAAAATTTCGTAAACCAAACTTGTCTTTTTGTTTATAACTGACTAGCTTCTGCCCGCGACTTCGTCCGCGTGAAATTTCTTGTTCCCCCGACCCGCCGCGTCGCATCGCATCACCTGAACGCGCTATCACTTCGTTTTTAGCTTAGCGTTCTTTCCGACTTGTTTTCTGTTTGCTCATCTCCTAAAGGTCATAGAGTGATGTTAATAATCATAATAGCATTTAGCCTTGCTCAAGAATTCGCTAACAATTGCAAAAAGAATTTTTCAAATCCTTACGGTAGTTTCAGAAAAAGGGTACATGCTCTGTGGTTTCAGAGATTAGCGCATTCAAACAAACAAACTCTTTAGCTTTATTATTAGTACAAGGATTTGATTATTTTCTATGAATAATGAAGTCATATTATACTTATCCGTAGTTTTCAGACTTCGTGAAACATCTTATTATGCGCTAAAGATGATCCACGTGTAGTTTAGTCAGTAGGGATTCTATATAACCCAATACTCAACATATCGCTACCAATATCCCCAGATGGAGAGTATTATACATTTCCTCACAAAAAAGGAATCTGGAATTGTACCTCTACAAGAATACCTAACTTCATAGTTCCCCAAATGTTATGACACTTCTTTAGTCATGAAAATAACATAATAATATTATCGTTTATCGTAGATATTTACATTTATATGAAAATATCGTATTATAATATATTATAGGGTATATACGCCCCCTATTACATGGCACTCAAACCAACCCGCACTGGGCCCGCGTGGTGGATTACGGCTACTCCCTCTCACAGAGAGGAGGCTTATGTCCCAGGCAGTGAACATTATAGGCTGATAATCCTAAACATAACTGGCAAAATTTTGCTACAGGTACACCTCTGCATAACTCTTCGGGCAATACACGCTATGATATAGAGAGACTAGTGTCGGAGCTTATAATCAGCCATAAAGTAATACATTAATTTAAAACTTTGTACGAACAAACAAAAAGAATCGAAATCGAAGAGAGTCCATTGCAATGGAAACATTATTTTCAATGATCCTAGATTGATATTTATTTTTGTCGCTCTCATTGTGAGTTATAAGGTGTGGTGTGGGGACACGTTAAAAGAACTTCACAGTATTTCAATCTAAGAATTTTAGTCTAAAGAGAATTCTAAAGCTGTGTTCTTTGTTCTTTCAGATTGTCTGAAATAAAATAGTTACTGTTCGTTTTAGAATTGACTTTTTAATAGACATAGAACTTTTTCTAAAGTATAATTATGGCAGATTAACAGCTTTTCTTTAAAAAATAATTACGTCAAACTGTCATTGTTCTTCAGATAAATGTTATCTGGCTATTGAAAAAGGGGTCGTTAGTCAAATAAATACATATCCTGCAGAGAGCAGTGGTGGCTCATTAGTAACGGCTTCGACTGACGAGTAGTACGTCGTGGGTTCAAACCCAGTCATGGCAGGCGCGTTCCTTTGTGTAATTTATTTCATCACCACTGCTCTCAAAACGATGAAGGAATACATCGTAATTTTTTTCATCCAAAAATTCAAGGACACGTGACATCTACCAACCCGCACTGGATCCGCGTGGAAGATTACGGCCACTCCCTCTCACCAAGGGAAGGCTCGTGTCCCAGAAGTGGGATCATTACAGACTGATTATGTATGTAGACTGATTTGTTATATAATCTTTTGTTAATTCAATCAATTTCAATACCTGTCGTTTCATAGAAAGAAATACTGAGTATTTTGTATCTTTTTCTTTGGTATTTTTTCCATTATGTATTGGACAAAAAGAATATTGTCCCAAGAAAAAAATGTTAACAAAACGAATGCGAAGTATTCTGAACTAGCTTCTGCACGCGGCTACACCCGCGTGGAGGTTGGAAATTATCCCACGGGAACGTTTTAACAGGACAAAAAGGAGTCTATATTTTGGTTGCCATCTATCTCCTTGCCAAATGTTATCGAAATCAGAGGGGTACTTAATTACGTAACACACTAATAGCAGCAAGTGCTTTTATTTAGACAGTTAAACAACATTCATTGCGTTATTTACGTTGGTTTTTTCGAACATATGAAGGAGTGGATTAGCAATATCCTTTAAAATGATTCAGTTTGTGATTGTCAGTGTGTTAAGCAATTAGGGTGCCGTTCAGTGGCTCAAACGTGAAAAGATAACACAGACAGAGTTAGGTACTTTCTATATAATATTAATATGGATTGTTCGATCTGTTGTCGAGAATATCTCTGCAGTTATTGGAATATTCAATATGTAACTGAATTACCAGGAATCAATACTGTTATCATTCTTGTATTCAATTCCCCATTTGTCTTCTGCTAATGAGCCTCCTTACAACCGGTACCTATATAAAAGCCTTTTAAAAAGCCATCGGGAACATAATGGCCTACTCACACACGCATTACAGAACATCCACAAAACATACATTAAAGTACCTAATGTAACATATCGCGCACATTTGTGTAAAGAATTGATTGTTACCTTTAATGTTATAGTTTTAACGACGCACCTTCGATTCCCTATTTCAGTTTTATGACTTACAACTTTTTATTGGTCAGAGACGTTTAGCGGGGCAATATTAAACCGTTTACGTATTCGTAAACTTCCAACCAATCATTTTGTTATTCCCCCAAGTAGCTGCAACCATGAAACGTCTCAGATTTTACGTCTACGAGTTTAACGGGAAGTAAGCGAATAAAACGTGGAACCTATCTGCGACGCTACTCGCTAGTCGTACGCGACCACAAAACTGCTTTCGGGTTACAATCGTAGCTCAGGCTTCCGAGACAAAAACAAATGGAAGTATTACCGGAGACAATCTACATTTAAATGGATCTTTTTCCTCAATTCGTGCGGAGTTTGGTGATAGGTATCGCCGTCACCGATTTATTTCGCCGAATTTACATTTGGGCGGGCGTCACCGTTGTCGCCGCTGACATACTACTTTGAGTTGTTTCTCCGTTAGTGTCAGCGACTTGCATCAAAGGTGTCGATTTATGGCTTGATCTGTGCTCACAAAAAGGTGAATGCAACGCCATTTTTGTTGATTGCAGTTGTTGCTGTTAACAAATACTCGTAAATTCGTCTTTAAAGTTCATGTCCATATAAACCGACGTGTTTGATTGCATCCGTTTCCTAATTTAACTAGTCATTATCTGCTTAGCCTTTTCCGAACTAGGTTGGGGTCGGCTTCCAGTCTAACCGGATGCAGCGGAATACCAGTATTTTACATGGAGCTACTGCCTATCTGACCTCTACAATCCAGTTACTGGGTAATATGATACCCCATGGTGAGACTGGTTGTAAGACTTACGGGCTTCTGACTACCCGTAACGACTATCAATGATCTGCAAATGACAGCCGGGACCAACGGTTCCGCTATCGAATCATGTCCGGGTCTCGATATGTAATGAATGTTGATGACCCATTCACGGACCGACCTCGGCGAGTGTAGCTTAACCTTCAATCGACCCGTGCGGCTCTTATTAATTAGCCACAAGCCCCTCTAAGTTTCCTAATTTAACTAGTATAAACTCTAAATTAAATACTTCACTAACAGCCACATTTTCTCCAATAACCGCGACTACACAATGAACCGCAAACAATAGACTTAAAGAAACGTTTAAGAAATCAACATTAACGTAATCTGGGAGCTTCGGCCGCGGGGTGTTGGGGCACAATCGCACGCCATTATTAATTATTCCGATGTGAATAGAGCCCCGACAAAAGGCATTAACTGTGCAGATAATGGCATGGCGTCGCTTCTCCGAGCGGCTTCCGCTTCCTCGTGAGACGATCACTCATTGCTCGCCACGAGACGGAGCAAATGAGCCGCGTACAGCACTACTTGAGTCACAACACTAGTGCCCGACGCCGCGCCGCGACGTGTCAACGTTAAATTATGACGCATTCGCACACATTCTTCTACTTATTTTGCCATTTACTTGGGAGAGGCTTTTCGTTTGTATATTTATTTTTGTATTGTATTGTATGACGGAGATTTTTCTGCTACGTCTAGAGATGTTGATACGTCACGATGATAGTTATTTCGGTGCGACCATGTTGGTAAATCTACGTAGGTACCTAAGTAAGTCCAAGTCTGAGCTAGGATTGTTAATGCTGGACCAGAAGAAGAATACGGATTAACAAAAATAATCAACAAAGAACAATAATTTATTTAGAAACGAAAATAATTGTTGCTTTTCTTTTCACAATTTCAAAAAGAATAAGGGAGCGCAGTGTCCGCGGCAATGTGCTCAAAGTCTTAGAAATAGTAAATAGGAAGCATGTATAAAGCGGGATTCGTCAGTTATTTGGTCAGTTTATCCTCACAAACTAGATCAGGGAGACGAATCGCAGCAGATTACCGTTTATTTTGTCGACATATTACCCTCTTAGTTAACTGGCTAAGGAGGTTAATCCGGCCCGATGTCGAGTTTAGTGTACGCTTTACAACGGATAATCTTTACTAATGTCGCCAGATTTTCACTAAATTTAATTATTTTAAGTCGTTTACTGGTCTGGAACAACCTGTACGGTACATTGTTCATGTAACGTCATGAATATTTCAAGATAATTGGCATCGTTAGTCGACTCGGACGTCTATTCAAACTGAATATTGTACATCGCCACATTATCATACAACTGCCATAACGCAATATGGCAGCTTTATTGATTTACATGCGGTTAAGATGTCTCCAGTAAAGTGCATTTAAACGCGAGGTCATTCATCGTCTTTAGTGTGCATTGTGCATAACCATTAAGTGCGCCGTACTTTATAGCAGCGCGCAACTTGACTGTGATTTGTGAATCGTTTGTCGGCGTCGCACTCTGTCGGCACTGCATCTTACATTGTGCCACTGTGTAATTACAATATTCACTAAATAAACTTCTTCTTTGTACATCACGAGATAAAATACAGCTCCAACAGCGAAACGAATAACGTTTATCCTTACAAATGGGATGTTTTCACGTCTAACGAGAGACGGCCCAGCAAATGAAGAGCCGTGACAGTAAACAACTTTACGTAAATTTGTTGAATGAAAAGAAATTCGTACGAATAAGATTATGAGAGATCTAATTTTATTCGCGAAACGTCCGAATGAAATTACTGGTCCAAATAGAATAAAGTCGATTTAACAAATCTTTACACTGGCCAGTATAAATACGAAATACAAAATTGTGTGTGGACGAAATGTTTTCGAATCTCTACTGTAAATACTGTCCCCCATAATGATTATTTGAACGAACAATTAACATCGGAACCCGTCAGTCCGTTCGTAGTGATAATTCGATTTGCACGCGCGTCGGGGGCGGTAAACACGCGGCCGCTTACATACGCCTCTAGCCGTATCTACCCCTCATTAGCCCTATAGAAATGGAGGAATCGATACAAAAATGTTTTACGTAAACGTGTTGAATTGACGAATTGGGTTAAAAGATTTTCGCCAGGGAGATTGAATTAAAACTTGCCACCAATGCCACTTGCCCCGCAAAGAGCGTGATCTCATTGCATAATGGTATCTACCTGGACAGTCTTTATGGTTTTAATTAGGCTCGAAGATTTTCTACTGTGTAAGGACTGAGGACTCGGTTTATTCTTAAGCTAACATTGATAGCATTGCTATTATATATTTTCTATTTATCTTGCAACTGTCATTTGTTTAGTCAACCTACGGGGACATTCACGTTTAGTCCACTCTCTGCCCCTCGACCCCCAATCAGATATCTATGGGGGACAAGCAATTTTGCTTTTTGAACTTTAAAAAAAAACATAGTCATCTTGGTATTGTTTGAGTATGCGTCTTTCTGGCAGGAGTGTTCATGAGCTGCTCGTTTCTTGCGCTGCGCTCAGACTAGAGGCAGCGGAGCGCGCGCGCGACTCGCCGCCGCCCGCCAAGCATCGCTTTGTTCAGCGTCCCTTACGTTCTCGTGCTCACACGCTTAATGCCTTAATTGCTGCTCGAAATAACGACTGAAAAATAGGCTTCTTGACATTTTGACTGGAGAGAAAAATCAGTTTTCTTTCTTTGTGTACAATGCTTTTGACGTCTGGTAAAGACAGACACTTGAGTACATACAAAGGTTTTTGTTATTTTTCAGTTCTTTGAATGAGAATTTAAATAAAAATGTCTCACTTTTAGCTGCAATAATATTCAATCATTTATTTCACCGCAAATAATATCTCCTCACTCACTACTCTCATTAGGGAATTCAATGATAAATCATATCATTACGTTCTGATCACGTTCATGAGTTAATTTGTATTAAAATATATTGTGTACATTATGCACGGATATATTCAATTTAAAATAATGAAGAATAATCCGAACTTAAATTCAGTAATTAAACTTATTGTTGAATCCTAAACTAATATTATAAAGCTGAAGAGTTTGTTTGTTTGTTTGGTTGAAAGCGCTAATCTCAGGAACTACTGGTTCGAATTGAAAAATTATTATTTTTGTTTTGGATAGTCTTGGATAGGCTATATAAAATCACGCCACGACTAATAGGAGCGGAGCATCAATGAAAAATGTTAGAAAAATGGCAAAACTAAACTGTACTAAGTAATAATCTTAAGTAATACTCGTACTCTTAAAATTAAAGCGGGTGAAACCACGGGGCACAGCTAGTAAACCTAATATATTTTCAATTTCATTGATATCTAGGCAATTCCTCTGCTGCAATGAATATCCTAAGTGATTCGAAACGAAATTGCTTTTCCTTGAATCTTTTAATGATTCAAGAAGCTGAGAGGTTTCATTCTGATTTCCTATAGCGCGCAACATTATTGTATGCACAGGGCACACACAAACATGATATAAAAGTTGTATTTAAATTGCATTATAGATAGTGCCCTCCACTAAGACGCGCCCCACTCTTCTTATTCATCGCTAGTTAATTCCGCTAGTGTTTTAGTTTTTGATGCACACTAATTACTCACTAATAAGTAATTACTGTGTATCGACAAAACTAAAACACTAGCGGAATTTTACACACTTTGTACTATAAGCGATTGAAGAAGAGTGGGGCGCGTGTTCGTGGATGGCGCTATCAGTATCAGCCTATGACGTTCTCACCGCTGGACACAGTCCTTCTTTCTGTGAGAGGGAGAGAACCTAATCCACCACGAGAGCCCAGTGCGGGTTGGTGGATGTCACATCACACATGTCTTCGAATTGTTGGTTGGTTCTAAGACATGCCAGTTTCCTCACGATGTTTTCCTTCACTGTTTTAGGAGCAGTGGTGATGAAACAATTTACACAAATTAAAGCGCCTGACTGGTTTCGAACATACGACCTACAACTCGTAAGCCGCGGCGGTAACCTCTAGGCCACCAATGGTCTTAAACATGATATAAAAATTGTATTTAAATTGCATTATGAGACTATAACGTTCCCGCTGCTGGGACACAGGCCCCCCTTCTGTGAGAGGGAGTAGGCCGTAACCCCCCAAGCTTATTTTTATGTTGTTAAAGATGAGTTATTCCTCTGAACCCCCTCCACCCTTACCGCTCGATCCCCTGCTAGTTCTTCTTCTGTTTTAATCTCTGTCTTATCCACTATAAACTTTCTCATTCCGGTCTGATTCCCTATTTCTTTGTTTGCTTTGTTTTGTTTCGTCGGTTTTATAAGGTCTTTAAGGCTTATACTCGTAAAAATAGTATCTAAGAAGATCTAACAAGAAGAAGAAGAAGTAGATCTAGATGACTCTATTGTTTGACATCGCATATAATATTAGCTTGGTTATTTGCACCACAGAAAAATACAGAGGGGATTGTGGCGAAGTACCTAATAACAGCCGCACGGATTGATCGATTATATTAAGCTACGCTTGCCGCGGTTGGTCCATGGATGGGTGACCATTTTTACATACGTCAAACTCTCCGTGCTGTCATTCGTGGATTATTGACAGTCGTTACGGGTCGTCAGAAGTCCGAAATTCTGACAGCCAGTCTTACCAAGGGGTACAGGGTTCGTACATGTATAGTAATTCTAACAAGGAATTCAGTGGCTCTATTCATAATCCATTGTATAGTTTAATCTAGTGCAAGTGTTTGGAGGGTTGAAGTTTTCACGCACTGTTGAGTTATGGCGAGTCCATCTTCACTCCAGCCTTTTATAAAAGATTGACGATCACGATAAATCAGAATAAGATAAATGAAGGGAATATTTCGAGTTATTAAAATGTGCTAACCGTTATAATAAATGTTTAAAACACACATTTAAATTCATGTGCGTAGGGTTATCTTTCCTACCCTTACACATTATTTTTACGAAGCGTCCTAAGTATCGTTATCATTCTCATTGCGTATCATACTTTTAGCCTATATGTTCCTGCTGCTTCTTGTTTACACTGCACTTCCTTTTGAGCCAGTACCTTCCGACAAGAGAATGAAAGACTTGGTTTGCATAAAGCCTCAAACTAGACATGCGTTTGCTAATCGTTTTTATGTGTTCTTAGGACCTTTTCTGTATAATAGACTCAACAAGTTACTAAGCTTCTATAGTGTAAGCTATAAAAAATTTTGTACAATGTTATCAGAATACTTAGCGACACTCAGTTACACAGACACATAAAAACTTCTAGAAATTTTGTCATGATCATAATTTATTCCCTTTTAAGTATTTACTTTTGTTTGTTTAACTTAGACTTAGTATTAGGTATTAAAGTACCATTGTACTTTTTCTCTGAGTTGTTAATTAATTATTTTTAAGCAGTTTTATTTAAAATTAATGCTCCAATTTATTTGAAATGTAAAGTGATGTCCTGAAACAAAGGTTTGAATAAACCTAGTTCGGATGGGTCGCTACCTAACACTCTGATTCCGAACCATCCTCCTTGCATATTGCTCCTTGCATATTTGTTTTAGTTTATTTTTAGGCACTAAAATTGTATGGAAAATTTGCTCCTCTTGGGCTAAATGTACACCTTTTGTAAACGTTTTTATTAAATAAATTATTCTTATTATTGTGGGTCTCTGGCCAGTTCCCTGTGAAACGTAGTGGACCATCAAGCTAGGATTCTCTCAATAGATACCTGTTCTAATATTTAAAAATCTCGTGTCACAGTGTTTGTTATCGAACTCCTCCAAAACGTTTGCGGGGTCGGCTAGTATTTTATATTAAAGCTATTAGTTTATCTCAGAAAATACCTACATCATTATTATAATTTATTAGTTAGCTAAGTAATGTTTTATAATTAACAAATGCTTCCTCTCTCCTAACTCACTTATTTTGCTGTGGCCGACAAGGGTCTAAATGATCTAATTATAAGTTTCCCACCTAAGAATACCTACGAGTACATGTGGAATGCAATAAAAGTATTGAGGTTTTTTTCTGGTGCTCGGTGGAAATCCTCATGGACTTCCTCCATTGTGGGGGTGATAGAGGGTCATGCCGGACTAAAACCACCGCGGTGTTCCACCTCTGCCTATACCCGGGTGTGCGGGATTCGCATAAGCATTCACCGCTTCCAAATTGAGTATTGAGCCTAAGACTGTGGTGGCTACCACATAGCGTCCGCAATTTACCGTCGAATGACGTAAGAAAATAAGTTTGAGTGTTTCCCTTTTTTTTCTGAATAGTACACATGTTGTTATAACATGGGATTCAATGGAAATAGCAAATGGGACCCATCGTTAATAATAAAAAAATGGGATCCAACGAAAATAAATAGTTTTTTGACGCCGTAGTGTGAAACCCCGGTGCCATAATATTGCGTGGCAGCCACCGCTCTTCTAAGAAACCATAGTTTACCCCACCCCTACGCGCCACACCACTCAACTGCGGGTTGGTGGACATCGTAATTCTCCCAATTTAAGAAAGTTCTAGGACGGTTTTCTCAAGACGTTTTCCTTAACCGTTTTTAGAGCAGGGTTATAGATATCATAGCAGATAGATATCATACATGTCTGCAAAGAGCCGGAAGTGTTTACTATACCTCCGTAGTAACACTTTTATGATATGACACATAGTCCGCCACATAATAAACTTTCAGAACGTGATGTGTTTTCCTCTTGTTTTCGTTTCTAACTCACTAAAAGAATTTGTTGGTTCATAACGACATTTTATTTCATTTCCCGAATAAAAATGGTGTAACGTCGCTATTGTTTTCGTATCGAAGGAATGAGTGCAGCTCAGTCCGGTTTGTTTGGAAGTTATTGCGAATATTTTACAATGCAACATCGACCCTTTATTTCTTGTTGCGCGGACAATGCGCTGTTGGCGATACGCTAACAAATATATATATGGTATGGACTTTAATGGTATTCGTAAAGTGTATTTTTCTTACATGTGTTATTTGGTGAATAAACATACCACGAAGATCAATATAGTTTTCATATCAATTACACTCGTAAGACACAGCAAAATCAGCTGTTTAATAGAAAAGTGCAATACCTGCGCAGTCAAAATGTATGGGGCAGCATTTTTTTTATTAACCGACGAACATTTTTAACACAGGGGTTTCAGAATCATTTATTGAATGCATGGTAACAAGTTGCACGTCGATGGTATAAGGAATATTTTACTCTTGTAACACGTTGACTGCCAAGCAACAGACACAATAGAAAATCAATTGTTCGCGGTCACCAGGTGACCGCGTTGGCAGTCAACGTGTTAAGAAACAACGACAGTGTGGCACTTTACAGCGAAAACTGCTTCGAATAAACCATTTAAACTTCACTCTTGACCGAAGATTCACGCGCAGTAATTCCCTTATAATCGAAATGAGGTGAGGTGATGTCGGAATGAGGAGCTTTCAGTGTGACATATTTTTTTATCAAATAAGAATAGTGAAGAAAAATACACTTCAGAAGTATAGAAGTAAGCAAAAAGTCAGTAATTATCTTATGATTGAAAATACAGAATCTGCTCCTCCATAGCCGCACGCGTCGATGCGTCGCATCGCGCACCGGAGATCCCCCTAACCGAGAAACCTAACAAATCAACCATAAGGATCAAAACAAAATTCATTTACACATTTAGAATAGATTTGAATTACCCTTCAAAAATGTCCCTTGTTTAAAATCTCAGTCTGTATTCCGCTGTTATTTCGTACTAAAACGTATTATTATATAAATTAGGTTGTTAATTTCTTTATAATCTGTAATTAAAGTAAGAAATAAAACGTAGAAACGTGTGTCGCACTTATTAGTCACGAGTCACGAATGATTGCTATTCTCAACTATATTAATACAATTAATACAATTTATTTACGGCGCTTTTTACATTTTTGCATGTTTTGAAAATGTAATTACAAGAAATTTCTTTATTGCAGTGTATCAAAGTGTATTTAATTCTTTTGTATAGTGCAGTGGAATAGCAATAAGGACAACATATGTTTTCACTTCACACCCTGCATACTCAGCCTATCATGTTCCCACTGCTGGGACACAGGCCTACTCTCTTTTTCAGAGGGAGTGGGCCGTAATCCACCACGCGGGCCCAGTGCGGGTTGGTAGATGTCACATGTCTTCGATTTTTTGGTTCTAGGACTGCTGGTTTTCTCACGATGTTTTCCTTCACAGTTTTGAGAGCAGTGGTGATGTGATTATTTACACTAAGTAAAGCGTCTGCTTGTGTACAAACCCACGACCTACAACTCGTAAGTCGGGGCAGTTACCACTGGGTCACCACTGCTGCTCATGTAATTATGTAAAATATATTTTGGTTTACAGTTTTAGAATCAGGATTCAATTATTATTGTTATAATAACAGCTATAGTACAGCTAAGGAACTGTTGTTTTTTCACTTTTAATTATAATGAACTAGCAGCGCCCCACGGTTACACCCGCATAAGTTTCAATCTCGTGGGAATATCGGGATAAAAACTATTCTATGTCCTTTCTCGGGACTCAAACTTTATCTATACCAAATTTCATCTAAATCGGTTCAGCGGTTTAAGCGTGAAGAGGTAACAGACAGACAGACACATTTTCGCATATTAGTATGGATTAGTATGGATGCCATGATTGCATCAAAAAGTTTAGAACAGTCTCAGATCTTTTTCTTGTAGCGACAACGATTAAGGTACCTGCCCTTATTGGCCCATATCAAAAACCCACCCTGTATTGTCATGATTGACTGTTTTCTCCATAAAGATATAATGAAATGATTATCATTTAAAAGGTGAAATCTGTACCTAACTATTTGCAATATTTTGGCTTACAATTTCCGGTAAACTAAAGAAGAATCTGAACAAATGGCAATATTGCTAATCCACCCATGCATAGCAAATAGCG
Organism: Gortyna flavago; assembly: GCA_963669345.1. Lineage (NCBI taxonomy): Eukaryota > Metazoa > Arthropoda > Insecta > Lepidoptera > Noctuidae > Gortyna > Gortyna flavago. Next base: position 7,981,066 of record OY770142.1, read on the forward strand.
TGAATAATTTATAGCATACAGACTGATCAGGTGTATGGGAATACCTTTGGTGATAATAGATATACAGACAAAAATTATTTTTTTTTGGCGGCAAAAATTACTTAAAAAAAACAATGTACAGTTTTCACTTCGGTACGATTATATGAATAGAAGATAAACGGGCGGCCGTCTAATGGACCTTTCCATGACACGGCTGTCCGTTTATTGGACATTCTATGATGAAAACACATGTTAACCTTGCTTACATAACAGTATCAATGCCCTTTAGTCTAGTCATGATACATTAATAAACGCATATAAATGTAAGCAGATTTATGTAGATTCCTCCTTGTAAAGTGATTTGAATTTCCGAGTTACAGCCACTGCATTTAAATTAAGTTTATCAAACTTGTTGCTTCTACATCTGCCGTAAACTGGTAAACTGTAACCACCAGCTTGCTAGTTAGTCTCTTTACAACGATATTAACTCTAATCTTAAAATGCGTAAAGATACTGTAGCACACACCTGTCGATCCAGAGATCGACAGGTGTGTTGTGTTGTGAGAACGCTTGGCACGAGGCAAGCTTTGGGTAGGTATGATGAGATGATCCCATTTCATCCAGGATTTATTTACAATAAGCAGAATTCTGAGGAAATATTCCGCGTTTCGGGGATAGAATTTGGGCCAATGGTATGAAGCGATGTCAACTACACGTAATAGCGAAAGTTTGTAGCCATTTTGTTACAAATAATAAATTGGTTATGATGTCGTGGACAAAATATTATTACGTCGTAAAATAAAGTGTTACGAGCTCTTACACTTAGGCAGCGCCGAGCTTATGAATATTAACTTTCTGTTATCAACAGCTTTTTGAAAATAACTGACAATTCAGCTGTTATAAGCTCACATGAACTTGAAACATACCACCGTGTTTGTTGTAGGAAGTGGAAAAAGTGCACGTTTATATTTTTGCCTGGCTCAAATAGCTAGAGGGCAGGTGGCCTGGCGATATGACCTACATGCGAAGGGCGCAGAACCGCGAAAGTGCTATCTGAGAGAGCTTGTTTTTATTTTGAGTAGATTTAGGCGTGTAAACATTCCGAAATGGAGACAGAATTTTCTAGAAATGGAAACTGGATTTGCATATTTTGTGAGACTCGTACATCCTAGATGTTTTAGTTCACTGTCGTACATATTTTGGTTTCGCTAATTTTAAGGTCTTGAGTTACTTCTAATTAATGATAGCTTTGTCTCCACAATACGAAATCCTCACTTCAACAAGTTAATTTAACTTCGGCTGAAAGTCACACTCAGACATTTTTCCGGCTGCGAAAAGAGAATTAATAGTTTCAGCCGCTAGGCGAAGTATTATGAAGTTAGAGAACTCTATTAAAGATTACACCCAGGTGGAGTTGTGGAAAGAAACCAACTTGGGTCAACTTGGCCTGGCTTGACCTAACTTGCCCCAGCATGCCCGGAGCCGACCAATCAGGGGCCGGTTAAGTTTTTACGGCATTACGGGAATACTGCACAGTTGTATTTATGTTAATTGGTCGGTTGTATCGCAATGACATCGGCACTCTGACTCTAGAGGGGCAATTCTCGTAATTTTAAGATTATTCACAGTCTGACCTCGATCTGTCAAAAATACTTCTAATTTCCCTACATTTGTGTCTTGATTGTCGTTTTTGAACGTTTTTAGTTATGGGAATTGGCCTTCTGAACACCGCTGCTACTCTCAGTTATCACAGTCAGTGGCATAATTAGTTCACCTAATATTTTACTCCCAAATTATTCAGTTCCAGATTAATAAACATAACAAGCAAAGGGAAAACCGACGACGGTAGAAAATGTACCTGTAATAAAATAAACGTTATACAGTGAGGCAATAAAATCTCCCGCAGCTTTTAAATTGAAAATTGGTCTATAACATTCAATCTAATTTAGCTGATTTCCTTTCTCGTTTCTTGTTAGTTTAAGTTGCTTGAGACGACGAGATAATTTTGTAGCTGACGTTATTTTTTATAGAGGTGAGGTTAATTTGTTACTTTTATTAAAATTTCGTTTATTTTTCGCTTAGGATGTAAGCCCAATTTCGGAGGAAGTAATTTTTAGATGATTTTGTAACATCAAACGTAAGACAGGCATTTATGTAACTGACTTGTAATTATAATTAAAAACTTTCAGGTTGATTTTGATGGTACATAAATAAATATTTAATGACAAAACTCCCCAACATACTCGTTAATAGATTAACAGAAGTGGAGGTGGGCAGGACATAATATGATGCGTGATAGCATGGGGTAGTGGAGTAAGTGAGTCGTAGAATGGCACCCTTGGGTCGGCAACAGAAGACGAGGAAGACCACACACAAGGAGAAAAGATGAAATAAAATTGACAGCTGACCCAAACTGGAGAAGGGTTGCTCAAGAGAGGCAACAGTGGAAATTTTGTTTGGAGAAGGCCTTTTGCCAATAGGCACAAATTAACAGACATTTTACAGTATTTTATTTTTATATTTTGAGTTTAAGTAATAGTAATCGATCTTCTTCTATTTATATAAAACAAAGTCGGATTAGTTACACGTTTATATCTCTAGAACTGCTGCATCGATTTTAATGATCTTTTAATTATTAGATTTGTTTTCGCCCCGAATAGCAGAATAATTATTACAACAAGAAATAATAACAAAAAGAAATCTGCGGTGGTATGATGTTCGCCGGGTCAGCTAGTTTGGAATTAAGGGCTTGATTTATTTATTATTTAAATTAATACTCATTCATAAATCGTGCAATCATAACCACCTCTTTGTGGAAACAAATGGCCATCTTAGATCTCATGCGATATGGGTGCAGTTCGTAAAACTCAAATGTGTGTGTAGTGCATCTAGACTTATAAGACAAACATATAACTTGTGAACAGTACACAGTGTGTACAGTTTCACAAAACTTTCATTAAAATGTATACCTAGATTTGGCAAACGTAATCCTTCCAAAGAATTTCGGAATTCTGTAAGGATTTATACGGTCGCTTACAATGTAATGAGAGCCTACGGAAAATCGATCCCTTTGGCCCGACATTTTATTTTTCTTATAGGTACCTAGCCCACGTGTTAGAGTAGGTGATCTGTTTAAGATAAAACCATTCATTATCCTGAGCACGAAATACGTTTTCGCGTCCAAGGTACGTACTTCAGTGAACGAATGATAAAACTGGGGTTTAACGTGCAGGGGAAGCTGGGGTTGTAAGGCGCTGGTTTATGTCCATCTGTATGGGCGTTCTGCGCCGGCAATGAGCAGACGATTTGGGGCGTCACTAAACTTAACAGCACTCTTACGTTGCTTGTGACTATGAAAAGCCAATCAAAATTTAATGTACCCTCTTTAGTTCATGGTCTGAAAACATAAATATATACGCTCATTTCTTGTGGTGATTAGGTTCTGTTAATGACAGTCTACAGGGTGGCTGGGACATCGACGCGCAAACTATAACTATGAATTTAGCTCATGATTCTAGACGAGCTTACAAATTTTACGTCTGTTATAAAAAAAAAAACTGCTATTTCATAGAAAACTGCAACACCTACGAGGTCAAATGTACTGAAAGTTATTTTTTTTCATGCATTCTATCATTATTTCTTTACTGTAACCGCGCTGCTTTATTGCAGAAACCAATATTTTGTAATAATCATTTTGGTCGGTCGGAAAAGTTTAATTTTGTTGTTATATAAACTATTTTTGTTAAACACCTTCGTGAGGGAATTCCTTTCAAACTATATCTTATGTGGTTTCTCACAAAATCTTCTCTGCAAATATATCCGGACCGGCCCACCCACGCCACGACTGACCTTCCTTACAGTTACTATACCATAATCTCGTATATGGTTTATCCACAGATATAGATAAACCTAGATAACGCAAGTATCACGATCTGTAGGAAAACCAAGCGTGCTATTTTTTGACTACCTACTATGATGTCACAAGCACTATTTAGTGATGGGAAAATCAAATCGATTCAAACTTCAAAGACGCCGCCGCGTGCGGCTCCTGGGTCGCCCCACCTCCGGGGCCTAGTGCCAGCGCTCACGCCGACCTAGTCAACAGTACTCAGGACTGAGCGCGAAAGTGGCGGCTTACGATTTTAGTAGGTACGTAAGCTGGTGCGATTTTTGGCACGCGAAGTAGTTGCTCTTGCGTTATCTAGGTGTTTCTATATCTGTGGGTTTATCATAAAATCTTCTCTGCAAACATGATCACATTGTTTCGCCACCCACGCTGGTACTGACCTTCCTGAGACTACCAATACAAAAATACCGCGACCTTTCTATCGAACATCTGTGCAGGTGGCGCCGCACAGCGGGAGGCACGAACAACTAATTGAATCCTATTGGAATTTATACTGCGCTTCGATAGTGAGTAATGAAATCTTAGAAGGACACTTGTAAAGTGGCGAGGGCTTGTACGGCCGCCATAAAGCATCTTGATTGATTAATTTAACTTTATAGCACTTCGTGATGACTTGGAGATGAAAGTGTTTGCAGGTGGTCGACATCTTGAATGACAGAGGGTCAGATTGATTGGTTTTTGGTTTTATGATGGGAGCTGGTGCTCTTTTAGCACCCAATCAGTTTTTGGCTGTCGCATTTTAGCATGGCGATAGCGGTCATGGACTCATTTACATTATCTAGCATTTTTTATTTAAAAAAAACTAAATAAAGTCCGTTAACGTCCTGAATCAATATCTGTCGTGAACTTCCACATGTTCGGATTACACAAAACAAAACATAGTTAAATGTTTGGTTTCCTACAGAGAGATATTAGGGAAAGGGCAAGTGCTGAAGTTTTTTATTTACCTTTTTAAATATTCATCATCATCATCATTTCAGCCGAAAGACGTCCGCTGCTGGACATAGGCCTCCCCCAAGCACCTCCACTATAAATATTCATACAAGAGAATATTAAATAGACTAGGTCAGAGAAGAAAGGCTATTTATAGTAATTATCTTATTAGAGGTTGGAAGATGGTCTCACTGATGCAACGAATGAGATGTGTAGATGTTATTAATTAAATCAAGCTAGTTGAAGAGAATTGACTTTTCTGGATGTAAATAAAAGTACGAAGGTAGATACCAGTAGGTACCAAATCCAGTAGGATTTGTTTGTATGAAACATGAAAACACGAGCAGATGCAAAGTCAGATCAAACTCAAACAAAGGAATAGTTTTAGCGATACGATTTCAAAAACAAGATTTTCTCAGCCAATTGCAAAGCTGAAGTCCGACATATACCTGCAACAGATACCGGGAGATGGAAGACATCGACTGGAAACATCTGACGATCTAAATTGTATGCAAATAGTCCCAAATATCGGTACCAATGTGTGCGCTTAGTGAGAACGCGTCTACGTATTTTGAAAACTCTTTTAAATGACTTGCAAAAATGTGATGTGAGTAGTGGAAATTCTCACAGGTGATGCCTTCTTTTTTTAATACCGATGCGTTCCTGTTCAGTAAATAGATCAGTCCGTGGTGTCAGATTTTATCAAAGCATTTTAAGCTCAAACGCTCCACGTAGGGTTTACGACGTAGCCGATGTAGTTGTGGTGCGTTATGGTTAGGTACGTACTCTTATTTTTTTACTCTTTTAGATGACTTTCATCAATATATTATGTGTGTGGTTACAATGCTTTTTTTGGAATTTTAGATCCTATAAATGACATGTTGTATATTTGTGTTTACATTTATTGCAAAACGGTAATTTAGAGTTGATTACACAATATAAAATTGCTATGATCGATTTAGGTTTGTATGACCACGCATAGCTGTTTATTATATTAGTGAATAAGTTTTTTTTTTAATTATATTATTTTAGAAAATTTTGTAGTCATCTAGGTAGGTTGACTGTTATTGTTTTAGAACTGGAATTCATAAAACAGAGGTACAAAATAGAACGTTGCAACATTGCGCAGAGGTTGTTCCGGTCAACCGAATACGCCCCACATAGCGTTCACAGAGAGCACTTTATTTTTATTTTTTTATATGTGTATAACTGAAATTGTACAGTATATTCAATCTGCATGTTCTAGTCACGTGTTACGTTAATAAATAGCTCATATTCTGTAAATACCTTAGTTCTTGGTGTTAGATTTTAGATTTTAACAATTTTGTTTTAATGAAACTTACCAAAACATTTTAAACCTCTACGCAGGGTCTACGACGTCGCTGCCGTAGGTGTCCTGGCGTAGCTGTGCTATACGGCTATACATTGGTTATGTAATCTGCTGTGTTATTCTGAGTATCAAACACCATAAAATAATTAGTTTGCATTGACCGATAGTTTTATTACAACTAGCTTTTGCCCGCGGCTTCACCCGCGTGGAGGTCAGAAATTATCCCACGAGAACGTACTACCGGGACAAAAATATTCTGTGTGTTAATCCAGGTTATGAACTATTCGTGTTCCAAATTTTATCCAAAGCCATTCAGCCGTTGTTGGGTTATTGATTAACAAACATACGAACTTTCACATTTATTAACCGTCCTCAAAAAAGGAGGATGTTATAATATATCAGTAGGATTGTCTTGAAAAATAAATCAGATACTAACCGTCTTATAAATAAATATTCACTATAGAGCACACAAGACGTACAGCATTCCTACATGTGCGAAGTTATCTAGTGGGCCTTAATAGCGGACATTACGCGTGAGATTGTTCATAACCCATAACATAATATTCACTAGGTCGTTTGTGTGATCGCGAAGATGATCGTTCCGAGTCGGCGAGTTCTCACGCCTCGGCTTTTGTCGGCAAATAATTAATAGCTGCACCCATTGTGGGCAGATGAGCACAGGCCCCTTTGTTCCGGGATTATGTCAAGAGCGCATTTAAACTTAAAGCAGAACAAACAAACCGGTGCACGGCGAGTTATTGCGTCGTGCGTCGTCACCTAAAATATTTTAAATGGTTCGCATTTTTACACGCTTTTGCTCGTGTGATAGTCGACTAATTTGGTTCTGTTTCGCAAGAGTTATGGATCTCTGTTTCTTGTGCGGTAACAACATATAGGTCTACTCTGGGTCTTGTTAAATACGCTTATTTACTTTTTAGATTACATATTATAGAGCCACTTATTTACAACCTCGCTTCTAAGTATGGCTTATTCTCTAATGGCATGTATATTAGCATAGTCTATGAATACAAACGTCTAATATATTTCACTCAACGACGACGAAGGCTCTCTCAATTTCCCAGTAGACTAATGAAGAAAAATTTAATTTCGTCGACGTATTTATGGTTCTAGAAGCTCTAAGAGTTATTTGCAGTGCAGAAAGCAAAAATGAGAAGGATTTTTCAGCCATTTGTTTGAACCCGCAAGCATGACGTGGTATCATTTCAAAGGCTTTATCTCGTGAAATAAAGCGATTCGGGTGAAGATTGTGAGTTTTTTTTAAAGATAATCTGGCATAGAATTTGGACTTGAACTTTTAATCTAATTTCTTTCACTTTGTTGAGTAATTTGATTCACTAAAATATAATTTTCATTTTGTTAATTGTTTAGTTTTAAAGCTTTTAAAATAATCGTTGATAAGAGACTAGGCGAGGGTATTTCGGCCTCATTTTGCACGCTGAACAAGTTTAACGCATGCAATATTCAGGAGGGTAGTGTTGGCAACACTATCGGGCCTGAAGCAGCGGTGAACGCGGTCAGCTGGAGCGAAAGTGTTTCAAAACACATTACAATCTCCTATAAATTTTATATCTTTTCTTGAGGTCTAGGTTTGGGAATGATTCATGCCTATTTTGTCGTTACTACCTTTTTTTACAAAACATGGAACGTTAACTTGTACATATTTTTAATTCTGTGACTGTGTGCTCCCCAGATGACTTTTACATTCGACGTAAATGAGAGCAATAAAACAATTTGAGACATTTGAAAATAGTGGCAATAAACGAAATGTATTTTTGTGTAAAGAAAAGCTGTGTTACATTTTAAAGTAATTGCTGCATGCTGATTTTAAATGCTTTGACAAATACGTAATAAATTCAAAAAAAATCTTGACATAGAAAGTTTCGACAACAAGCTAGCAGATTTGTTTAACAAAATCATAACAAGCCAGTCACAAACGAGATAAAAGCCGAAGATATCAGTCAGCACAATTTTCTTTCCAATAAGTCGCATCGAGGTGGTGGGGCGCACTAACGACCTTCGCACTGACTCGTTCACCCGCTAGCTCGAGTGGCATGTGTAAACGCGGCGGGTCGCGGCGCGGCGCGTCAAATGACGCGGAACTGATGTGAGCACCTAACGATTGCTGCGCCCTTTTAGCGTGACACCGAAAGGAATTATTTATGCCCCGCTCTGCACTATGCGATGAAATTATTTTCAGCTTGAGTTGAATCGCGGATTAGATGCTGCGGGCAAATGTGTTTACATTTATTCTGATGTGCCACTTTGGGTAGTCGGAATGGCGGATAATTTGTTTCATGATCTCGGTTAGTTTGAAGTAGCGGTTATATTAAATTAGGTATAACGTTTTCTACGAACTGCATTTTTATTTGAAACATTAGTTATGTTCTTGTCTGCATGTCTCGGTTCTGTGAAACCAATTTACTCCATTTTAAGAGTATGATGAAAGTGCAGTCTATATTTATATCAGATAAACCATCATAACCAAAAACGACGACAAGATTGCTTAAATATGTGTAATTAACCCAGTTCAGTTTTATGTGGGTGCGCTGATAAAAATATGAAAGGTAAACTTAATACACTGTGAAAATGCTGAATTAGGTAATAACATGTCGATAAGAAAAAGCGTCGCCGGCATAAATTGGTGCTGAGTCTCCAGTGAGGCGAGAACGCATTAAGGGTCCGCCACTGACATATATTAGGAGCGTTTCTTATCCACGAGTGTGAGCGTCTCGGCGGCGGCGGGGCGCTAGCGGGACGGCAGCGGGGCGAGAGCGGCACGTCGGCGTGCGACCCGCGCAAATGATGCGGAAAAGATGCGGGGAATGACGCCCTCTTGATCGCAGAATAGCACGCCTGTCATATACTGTCATGTACATCGACGCGTTCAAGCCTCCGCTTTATTGCTTTATTTTTTAACAAATCCTCACTGTATTTTAATTCTTTGTATTTTTCCAGACGCTGAAGGATTTACGCCAGTGATTCGACGCGCTGTGCATGCTACTTCCAATAAAGTACGGTATGCACATTAGTCTTTCTCGTACGTAGCACTTTGGTTTGTTTACATTATGGTAATAGCAACATTTCAATGCAAATATATGTGAGACATTAGAGAGAAAAAGGACCTGACGAGAGCAGTTTATATTGAATCAGTAAACAGAAATCTGCTTATATTTCTGAATTTCCTCATACATTCTGAAGGCTCCGTTTGTGTAACAAGTAATATTGAATACAATTATCTGAAAGGAATGAATACACCGATTCATCTGAGCCATATTTTCCCCCTCACATAAACGATATCGTATTAAATTAATAAGTCGTTGGGCGACCCCGAAAGTGGCGATATCTGTGAGGAAACAGACTTCCCCTGGTCGGTGCACAGTTGGCGACTCTCCCCCGAGCCGTCATTACGCAGTACTAATGTTCTATTATAACACTCATTGCGTCTTGATAGAGGAGAATGCTCCTAGGGATGTTCCATATGATTATTGTTTACATTTAAATTATAGACACAATATTTATGTTAATTTTTTTCTTAAACGTTATAACAGCTCGTTTCAGGCTCTTTATAAAAATGGTGGTAGTTTTCAACGGTTTAGGAATTTTACTAATAATATTTTCTGTGTGAAAGAAATTTTGCTATTAACTTTGGACCTTTATTCAAAGTTTTAAACTTCTGCCTTCTATATTGGTGAATCTGCTTTTATGTACAAGACAGTTTCTTTGGATGCTAATGAGGGCTCATTCAAGTCCCGGCCAGTTTCTGGCTTTACACAGAATATGCTGTCGTAACCCCGTGGGTGCAGAGTAAGGAAACTGAAATGTTGCCAAGTTTGTCGAAGGACCGATGGCCGGTGGAGCAGACGAGTCCTGGAGTGGAGACCGCGTATCGGCAAGCATAGCGTGTACGCCCCGTATAGCTAGATCGACCGACGACCTTAAGAATGTGGCTGGGACAGACTGGATGCGAAAGGCGGAGGACAGGGTGATGTGGCGCAGCCTGGGAGATGCCTATGTCCAGCAGCGGCCTGCAATAGGCTGAGTTGAACCGTGGGTGTGGAGATGGGCAGCAATCTCCTCTGGTCTGGTATAGCTTACTGCGACCATTGACTCGTTTACGAAGTGTGGTTTAATTTGATTATGACATTATTTCTTGTTTAATACATAATATTCATTACCGTTTTCTGTTTACGGTTCCATACCCAAAGGGTAAAAACGGGACCCTATTACTAAGACTCCACTGTCCGTCTGTCCGTCTGTCACCAGGCTGTATCTCATGAACCGCGATAGCTAGACAGTTGGAATTTTCACAGAATATGTATTTCTATTGCTACTATAACAACACATACTAAAAACAGAATAAAATAAATATTTAAGGGGGCTCGAATACAACAAACGTGATTTTTTGCCGTTATTTTATATGTAGTGTTAAATATAGTATGGTGGTACGGAACCCTTCGTGTGCGAGTCCAACTCGCACTTGGCCGGTTTTTAGGCAATTTGACTAAGCCATTACTACTACAGTTGAGATTAAACATAAAATTGAATTTCATATTTATTTACCCATTAATAATATCAGGTTCCGTGCTATTGTCTCGCCGCTCGCTCTCACCGCCGTGTTCCGAACACGCTGACACGTCATTTTTTCTCTCGTGTCACATAAAAGAATAATGAAGCAAGTTCAGCAAGCAGTATTTAGAGATGATGTTGGTAGGTGACGTAAAAGACTCGAGGTCAAATCGGATGTAGTTTTTATGGTGTTGAGTATTTTACTTTTGCTGATTTTAAAGAACGAAGTTTATGATAATTCATGAAGGTTATCAGCAAAAAAATGTCTTTACTCAGATTATCTCTTAAAAAATGTAACCTAGAAAATGCTAGCTGCGGAATCCTTAGTTAACAAATCCGAGTGCTTACTTAGATAATGGCTCTACTAAATTCCAGACTAAACAGCAAGTCCCCAGTCTTATTATACCTACACATAATAGTCGTAATGGATTCGTTATCATTTGTTAATCACAACAAAGTTATCGCGTTAAGCTTGTCGTAACGACATCGCGTCCCCGACGCAAACAAATAGCTCTCACGCAAATTGAATACAAGATATAAATCTAGCGTTCTCCTAATAACATGCGGTGGATTTCTCCGCGGGCCGTTTTATTTCAGCCCCACAAAGCCTTCGACCCAGTAAATCCGGCGATATCTCGGGGAATGCGACAGAGTGCCACTGGCGTTCGTTTCGCGGGACGCACTTTAAATTTTCCGACTGCGAAAGGACGGATATCGCAGTGAAATTTAAAACGCCGACGCGAGTTCCCTGCGGAAGCAAAAGTGCACGAACGCCAGACCGCGCCGCCGCCCGTCCCGCTCCCGCCCCGCTCGCCGCGTCGCGTCGCAATCGCCTCGCACGCACCGCCGACACCGCACGCAGCTTTGCATAATGTAGCCACTTAGCGTATTCTCCTCTCTGCTGCGGCAATAAAGCTATGTGTGGAATTCATTATCAACAGATTTTCTAAATTAAACTGTACAAAACTTTTTGCATCGACCCTTGTCTTTCCTATGTTCATTTTACATGACGTTACCGTTTAAATTTCACCTAAAAGTGCTCGTTAAAAGCTTCATTTATTATTAAACCTGCAAGAAATATGTTGAAAGCGTTTAGTCGTCATCACTGCTCTTTTTTACAATAAGGCATTTTAATTAAATTTTCTTAGCGTCGGTGTGTGCTCACCTAGGCACTATTATTAATTACATCAGTTCACACCTTGCTCCTCGGTGCACTCATAATATATCACTATCTGACTTATATAGAACTGTTGTATAATGTTACTTCTCTTGCATGTTACACCTTGTCACTCGTCTAAGATCTTTCTTGATTATATTAAACTTGCAGCGCCCCGCAGTCTCACCCGCAAAAGTATCGATCCCGTTAGAATATCGGGATAAAAAGTATCCTGTGTGTTAATCCAGGTTGTCAGATAAGTCCATACCAAATTTTATTAAAATTGGTCCAGCTGTTTGTGAGTGAAGAAGTAACAAACAAACAAACATTCACAAACTTTTATAATATTAGTGTGATAGTAGAATTGGGTTTCGGAGGCGATTTCGGCTGGAATAACGATTTTAATTGAGCTAAAAGCTTTTAGTTAGAAAAAACTTCGAAGAAAAGCCATTTATAGAACAGATAAGAATTCCGAAATTATAGAAATCTCTTCTGCAAGCTCCGATTTATTCGGTCTGAAACAAATTACTGAATTCTGTAATCGTAATAGATTTTCATTGGAGTTTTGAAGGAAAATTGATTTTATTATCTCGTAAGTACCAAAAGATGTGAAATTGCAGAGATGCTATTATTACTTTGTCGTGGACATAAAAATAAAAATTGATTTATAAAATAAAATAAAAAACGTTTATTGCCTATCAATGAAGGTGACCGGTACATTGAATACATTTTAAGTCGTCAAAGTTGCCGTATACTTAGAATTGAAATGGAAAAATATTATGTTGTAGTTGAAGAAATAATTACTGTAATTAGCTTATCGTCGGCCGACATTCAGGTTGATAGTGTGAGTCTGTAATGTGCACTATATTTACTGTAGCCCAGCGAGCTCACGAGATGTACCGTGACACATTATTATACTCCACCACTCATGTTTCTGCTCCTGTTGTTCCGTTCCAAGGAGTCCGCTTGCTCCCAGACGTAGAAATATGTGTTTTGATTCCACGACGGAGGGCGAGGTGCGGGCAGCGGGCAGCAGGGCGGCTCCGATGAGTTATGAGCGGTCGCTGCACCCACTCGGCACCGCGCTCACATCTTGCGACAACCCTACATATCCAAGTTTTTCATGTACATCTGTTTAATTATTCACTGCTTTAAGTTTTACATTAAAAAGTTCAGACTTTTCGTACTTTATCGCGTAAAGTAGCCACATTAATTCTCTCGTCTCGTCTACTAATCTCCCATTAATTTTCGTCCAATATGTCGAACTCAAACGTCCCGGCCGATGTGTCGCGTTGGAAGCAAATAAGATAGTACATCGAGTTCGGTTCTAGTCTGTCTGTGCTCTATGCGAGGACGTGGAACTAAGCGTTACTTATTGTTCTGTCCGCGCTAAAGGAATTGCGAACGGATGTTCACTTCCGTGTTGGATTTAAAGCAGTCACTGACGAATTGCTACATTATCGCTAACAGCGTTCGATTTAATTCCCTCCCGGCGAACTCAGATACTGAGATAAATAGTGAAAAATACATGTTTCTTTTTAATTATACGGACGGGAATGAATATTCGCGAATGGATTTCTAAAACATTGTGCGAGAAAGTGCGGTCGGGAACGCAAACAGCGAGTGAGACGTAGTCTGACCACCGGTATAATTCTTTGTGAGCGTTAATTACCTTTTTATTTTCCCGTTCATCGTTGCGTTATACTGTCCGACACACTGAATACCTACGGGAGAAAAAATACAAAACAATTATACCGCAGCAACAATCCTTAACGACCAGACATTCGAGCAGCGGAATTACAAATGGCGCAAAATTATGGGGAGCTTCAAATAATCATTAAACATAAACGCGTAATGGTTTCCCATTCAAATGATAGCTCGTAGCAGTTAACTGCCTCTGTAATGTCTCAACACAATCTCTTGCAGAGAAAATTGTAACGTTTTAGCGGTATTAATGAGTTATTGCCTATTAAATATAACAAGAACACATTTCTTTATAGGGTGGACGTAAAGTTGAGCGCGGCTTAGTCTGTTCCCTCATGAGTGCGCGTGGGCCGGTTATATTGTTGACTGAAACGAGCGCTTTGATTAATTACACTTATCTTAATAGCAGATTGAGTGGTGTTTTAGCGGCATTACAAGCAGGTGGATGAAGAATCGCTCTGTTATTGTGATTGATTGTGTTACGTATAAGGTATGCTGGCTGTGAGATAATTTGATTCAGAGATGATTTGAAAAAAAAAAAAGCTTGTTAGACAGCTACTTTTTAGAACGTTTTTAGCCACTTATATGGAAGCTATAAGGCTCTACTTTAAGAAAGTTCACCTAGTAGGTAATAATAAGAAAATGCTGTATTTATTTACCCATAATTGCTTGTTACATTTAGTTCTTTATTTCCTGTTGCTTCCTGTAATTTGTGTATTTAGTTTATACGAACGTTGGTATAAATCTAAATAAATAAAAAGGCTGTAAATATTTTAAGTTCTCTTTGTGTCCAAAATAGGCAATTCCATTTGGTTTCTTTTTCGTCCATAAAATAGCTCATTACCTATTAATAATGTATGTCATGTTTGTGAATAAAATAAGCTTCCTTCGTTTTTAGGAAGACAGCGTATTCAGTTCACGTTAAAAAGAAAGTCGTTTACTGCCATTGTATGTACAAAATGAAGAAAATAACTTATTCCAAGTTTTCGCTAAGTCGATAGCTGAGTGCGAAGAAACGTCAAGCCATTAGAACATTTCAGTGACACATCTCCTTTTTTTACGAAGAGAGGAAAAGTATTTTCTTGGAAACTAAATGCAGTTTTTTAAGTGGCGGCGGAAAACTAGTCATGGCTCATTTGAGTCGTGGCTGTAGTGTACTTTTGTAGACAATATTTTATAAAAAAAAAACGTGCATATTTTAAAGGTTCAATTACGCAGAGCAATTTAATTTCCTCCCGAATGCAATAAGTTGAAGGAATAATTAAAGTTGTGGCACCTTAAAAACACTGTTCTGGAGGTCATTTTTAATATTTGTTGCTTTCAACTATTGTAACTATATTGCGTTGTGTAAAGGGACCCATAATTTTTCAAAAGTTTGGTAGAACTATTTTGAGAACAATCAATTTTTTTGCGGTCATATTCAAATTCATTTATTTGTCAGAATATAGTTTTACAATAATGCCTGATTTAAAAACCATAATAGCCCCTTACCACCGTTATATATGTTGTGCAAGTATATAATTTAATCTTGCAAAATGCTATTAATTTAATTAAATAAAAAAAAGAAAGCAACAACATATAAATAAGAGCATGCTTTAGGATTTTTAAGGAACAAATTAATTGATGTCAAACATAAACCTATATCAATTCAAGAAATAAAGTTTAATATATAGCGGTATGTCAGATTAAGATTAATAAATAATTGTAAATTATAATTGATAGTGTCAAAAAGTACTAACTTAGTAAAATTTTAACATTAATAAGTATAAGGCTGGGTGGAGCGACGATCTTCGCAGGATGGCTGGTCCTGGTAGCCGCTGGATGAGAGTTGCCGAAAATCGAGTTGAATGGCGTGCAATAGGAGAGGCCTATGTCCAGTAGTGGACTGCTATAGGCTGCTGATGATGATGAATAAGTATAAGGTACCTATATGTAGATAATAAGGTATACAATGTGTAACTGAATTAATGCAGATTATGAAAGTAATTTATTCAGAATCGTTTACTCAATAGATTTCTGTAATTTATAATATACTTAGATAATTGTTTATCCCTAAAATAATGAAAACTACGTAAATTACAGTCACACTTCCGCTGTACAGTCAAAACAAAATGGACGTACGAAGAACGTAGTACCTATATAATATGCTAGACCTTTATACGTGGGCGACTGTGTGCGTACGTAGATGTATAATGTGACCACAATCATTTTCACTCATCATTTTTTATTAAAATAAATAAACACATTCATAATAGTAAACATTCACTGTATGTATTATGATTTTATAATAATATTCCAATTGGGGTGTTTGGTGATGTGCGTTAATTCCCGGACATGTTGTGTATGTGGTGTAGTCCTGCTAAAAAAGGTAACGAGTGCTATCTATAGCCTAAATCATAAATAGCCATTCGCGAGTAATTGAAAATTCTCGTGACAGTAGCTATTGCTTACGGACGAAATTAAATTATGTTTTTATCGGAACATTGATAATGGGCAGTAATAATAGGAGTCGTATCATTTCGATATGAAATGAAAATAGATAAATTACTCTTCTGTGAATTTGCAGATAAGTAATTTAGGTCATACATTTTTATTAAACCATCTATGTTTATTGTTCTGTAAATAATTAAACAGGTGGCAGGACAGCGACGTGTAACCTGTCAACCATGGATTCAGTACATGATTCATAACCCCTCATCTGCCTAGCCTTTTTTCCCAACTATGTTGGGGTCGGCTTCCGGTCTAATCGGATGCAGCTGAATACCAGCATTTTACATGGAGCGACTGCCTATCTGACCTCCACAACCCAGTTAGTGGGTTATACGATACCCCTTTTTTTTTTTTTTTTTAAGGATGGGAAATCATCCAATGACCCCTCCCGCTCTGGGTGGAGCGGAAGGGAGTGTCAGACTCTTACTGACTAAAACCCATCCGTGTTCCTTCCTTAGCCCTTTATGTTCCGGGGCTGCGGTAACCCTTTCGGACAATCCCGCTGCCCCGGCAGGCTTCGGCCCTAACGGGCCCCTCCGTGTCTGCTGACAGCTCTTTGAGGCGCGCGTGGAACACGTACGCGCCGTCCGGCACGGGCCTGGTCCTGATCGGGCGGCGAGCTACCCATTACTCGCCGTCCGCAGGCCCGCGCCTACGGTGGCCGGGAGTCGTCACGCGGCTCCCGACGCCCGGGGCGTCTACCGCGGCGGCTGGGACGGGCGGCCCTCTCGGCTCTCTCCCTCGCCCATCCCGCCACCTCCTTCGCTAGCATGACTGCTTCGCAGAAGGAGGTGACTGCCTCCCACTCCCTCTCGCTCCGGACCATGGTTTGAACCAGGGCCGGGCGCGAGAGGTCGCCGCTGCTGCCGATCGCCTCTACGAGGACACGGCGGTGCTCCGCCCAAGCGGGGCAGGCCTCCACCGTATGCTCCACCGTGTCCTCTGGGCGATCCTCGCAGTGGTGACACCCGGGCGTTTCCTCCCGCCTGATAATGTGCAGGAACCTCCCGAAACATCCGTGTCCGGTGAGGACCTGCGTCAGGCGGTAGGTGAGGACGCCGTGACGCCTCTCTAGCCACTCCTCAAAGAGGGGCCTTACCGCCGCTATCGTGGCGTGCCCTGCGCTGGGTTGCGACAGTCGCTCTTTCCATGTCGCCATGAGATCGCGCCGGAGGTCCGTCCGCTCCGCAGCGATTTGCCGCGGAAGCGGGTTTTCCCCCCGGCGTAGTGCCTCCGCGCGCCACTCATACAGGCGCGCGAGGACTATCGCCTCCAGATCCCATGGCGGCAGTCCGGCAAGGAGGCTTGCCGCCTCGCCCGAGATCGTGCGGTATCCCCGGATAAGCCTTACGGCTACCACCTTTTGGGGCGCGTTCAGAAAGTGTGCGGCTCGTCGCCGCAGTGAACGCGCCCATACCGGGGCCCCAAATAGGGCCATGGACCGCACGACCCCCGCGTAAAGCCTCCGGCAGGAGGCGTTTGGCCCCCTCAGGTTGGGCAAGAGCCGCTTGAAGGCGGCCCCGGCCCGTTCCAGTTTGGGGGCCAAACGTCGGAAGTGCTCGACGAAGTTCCACCGGCTGTCGAGGACGAGACCCAGGTATTTCATCGTCGTCTCGACGCCGATGTGAACCCCTCCTACCGTTAATTGGGATCCCGGTGGTGGCCCGTTCCGAAGCCCATGAAAGGACATGGCCTCGGACTTGTGCAATGCCACCTCGAGACCCAGTTGCCGGATCCTCTCCACGACTGTCGCAACCCCGCGTGTCATCGCGTCGGCCGCCGCCTGATGCGACCTCCCCTGCGCCAGGACCAGCGTGTCGTCAGCGTAGCAAACCACGCTGACGCCATCAGGGAGGTCGGCCCGCAGCACCCAGTCGTACCCGATGTCCCACAGGAGCGGCCCCAGAACCGATCCCTGTGGGACACCGCACGACATCTCTCGCCGGTTCCATTCCCCGTCGCGACCGGGGTAGATGACGGCTCTGTCCGTCAGATACGCCCCGACTACTCGACGGAGGTAGGTCGGCACTCGGTGATACCGGAGTGCCTCCCCAATGCAGCTCCAGGGCAGGGTGTTAAACGCATTAGCGATGTCGAGTGACACCGCCGCGACGACCCCACCCCGGGACACCGCGTCCCCCGTCGTGAGGGCTCTTACGCGCATGATGGCGTCAACCGTCGAGCGCCCCTTGCGAAAGCCAAACTGACTATCCGCAAGATCCGGCCCCGTCCTTGCCAAGTGCCCGACGAGGCGGCCTGCAATCACTCTCTCAAAGAGCTTGCCGACCTCGTCGAGCAGCACGATGGGCCGGTATGCGGACGGAGAGTCCGCAGGGCGCCCTGGTTTCTGGATGAGGACCAGCTTCCCCGTCTTCCAACGGAGTGGGAACTGGCCCCTCTCCATACATGCGCTTAAGAGCGCCTCCAGTCGAGGCCCGAGAGCCCTTGAGGCCAGGACCCAGGCTTTACCTGGCAAGCCGTCGGGTCCTGGGGCGGTATTTTTGGCCTTTAGCCTACCTACCGCCACTCTCAGATCTACCCCGGTCACTTCGGGATTGTCGTCGTCGTCCGCGTGGTCCGCTTCGGGCACCGCAATTGGCGGAGCCATGGGCGGGGGAGTATGCTCCCCCCGTGAAGGGAACAGAGCGCTCACCACCTCCTCCACCAGCTGTGGCCGGAGACTCTGCGTCAGCGGGGGGGCCCAGGTGCGGAGTTTATTCCGCACCATTTTGTAAGGGCGCCCCCATGGATCTCTGTTCAGAGTCTCCAGCATCTCCTCGCGGGCCATATCTTTGGCCCGCTGTACAGCTTCTTGGAGGGCGGTCTTCGCCGCTCTGTACCCCTCGTACAGCTCCGCCTCCGTGGCTTCCGCATCCGGAGGGCGAATGCGGAGCCTGCGGTGCCTGGTGTACAGGTGTCGCGCGTCGACGCACGCCTTTCGTAGCGACTCCACCTCCTGCGACCACCAGTACACCTGACGTCGGGCGCATCCTGGCCGGACTCGGGGCATTGCCACGTCGCATATCTCGGACATGGCCTCCCGGAACCACTCCGCCTCATCATCAATATCGTCAGGCCTGTCCGGTGATGACACCCAGGCCTGCACGATCGAGGCTTCCAGGAGGAGCTCCCGGTCCAGCTGCTTCAGCGCCCACCGCGGACCACTCGGGGCCTGTTGGACCGGCGCGCTAGAGGACTGGGCGGAGACGTCGAACCGAATGTACCGATGGTCCGAGTATGTCTCCACCTCCTCCAAGACGCGCCAGTCAATGACACGTTGTGACAGAGCGGGGCTGGCGAACGAGATGTCCACCACGGACTCCCCCCGCATCCGCACACACGTGGGAACAGAACCCCGATTTAGGACGACCAGGCCTTTTTCCAGTGCCCAGTCCTCCACCATCCTGCCCCGCACATCCGTGTAACGGGAACCCCAGGCCAGATTCTTGGCGTTGAAGTCCCCGAGCACTAGCACGGGGAAGGGATGGTTTCCGGCGACGACGACACTCAACTCCGTTAGAGAGTTCTGGAACTCGGCGAGAGTTCGGCTCGGAGAGAAGTACACTCCCACTACTACGATCTCTCCGAACCGTGCTGCTACGCACCCCTGTCCCTTCGTGACACCTTCGAGGGACGGGGTACGGCGGCAGCCGACGAAATTATGGCCACTGAGCCGCTCAGGTCCTCCACCCAGTCATCCCTGGGCGGGACAAAGTACGGCTCAGCGACCACGGCGATGTTAATCGACCACTGCGCTATGCTCTGGAGCAACAGGTCCTGAGCGCAGGCGCAGTGGTTGATGTTCGCCTGGAGGAGACGTAATGGAGCCGTTACTCCTCCATTGCAGTCTCCTCCCGGGCCTCTTGTGAGGGCCCCTCAACTGTGGCGGCGGCAGCCGCGGCGGCGACAACGGGTGTGGCGACGGTGGCGGTGGCGGTGGCGGAGGGCCTGCCTTTTCTCCTGGTTCCGGCGGGTGGAGCGCAGGACTTGCTCCCCGCCCGGTGATCGGCCGGCTTGCCAGCAGCCGCACATGCGACGCAGTGCGGCGCGGCGCTGCACGAACCGGCCGTGTGTCCGGGCTGACCGCAGCGGAAGCACAGAGTGCTGCGGTCCTCCGATGTGCACTGGACGCCAACGTGGTGCCCCACATGACATCGGAAGGACCTCAGGGGTCTGGGCTCCAGCAGTTTGACCTGCGCTGACACCCATCCCACCAGAAGCCTTCGGCCCTCCACAATTGTTCTGGCCGCCGTCACGGGGCAGCTTACCGTTACGGTTCGCATACCCGAAAAGTCAGGGCGTATGGTGCCTGCCTTCACCTGGTCGGCCAGACACCCGCCCGTCCTGACGACGGCGGCCACCACCTCTCCCTCCGATACGGAGTCATCCAGGCCCATGATGCGCATGTCTGCGCACTTGACGGGCCTGGAGACTCGGACCTCCTCCGCACTCAGGGACGCTCTCAGCTTCTCCGCTAGAGCGTCTGCGGTGGGGCCACTCGTCGACCCGGGGATCTCCAGCATGCGGGCGCCAGTAGCGGTCACCCTGTGCCGGAGGCCCCCGGTAATCCCCAACTCCTTTAGGTCCACCGTCGCTCTTGCCTTGGTGAGCACGTCGCAATACGTCATACCCCTCTTGGCCGCATCTGGCTGCAGTGTAATAACTACAGCCGCGGTCTTTGGAGCACGAAGTCGTGCTGCGACGGCTCGCTCCTTGCGGCGCCGCCTTTGCGCCTTTTTCCTGGCCGCCTTGGCCGCCCTCTTCTTTTCCCCGACCACCTGCCATTCGGCGTCGGTCGTGGGGGAAGTGGAAGATTTTTGGGGGCGAGGCGTAAGATCTGGGGCCTCCACCTCCCTTGCCTTTCGGCCCTTCTTTTTGCATACGATACCCCTTGAATATGGTTGTCAGACTTTCGGGCTTCTGACGACCCGTAACGACAGTCAAATATACATGAATGATAGTCGGGACCAACGGCCTAACGTGCTTTCCGAGGTAAAGATAGTCACCCATCCACAGACCAACCGCGGCAAGATCGACCTGTGCGGCTGTTGTTGATTCTTAAGCTTAACCCCTCTGCGATAAAATTGTTCGTCGGTTATTAAAAAAAATTGCTGTTCCTTCCATACATTTTGACCACGTAGGTCAACACCTACGCGGTCAAAACGTATGGAACAGCAATTTTATTTTTTTTAAATTCTTTTAGCAACAACAACAATTTCAACAAACAGCAGATTTTTTTATGATAACCGACTAAACATTTCACTTCTTTACAACTTCACTCAATTTCTTAATATATATTATTAAGATAATTATCAGTTTCCAATTAAGAAAGTTTAAGAAGCCGTAAGTGATTATCGAGATGACGAATACAGAAGTATAGAGGTATGATAAACAGGATGTAAAGTTCACTCATCCTCTATAGAAAACGGAGGATCCTCCGACCAGACGGGTGTTGTGTCTAATGGAAATTGCCCGATGATTCATGTCGGGCCGTTGTATATAAGCTAGTTGCGCGGTAAACTCTGCTTGCGAGATGCAGGATTTTGAGTGGTGACGTCAGTATGACGCATAGTTCGCTTGATATCGCTACAGAAGTATGGAAGAAAAGACATGTTGCGCCGACCCCAAATAAATTGGGATAAGGGCAGGAGAATGAAGGTGATGAATGATTATGCAGAAAATCGGCATGGATGAGTTTAGTAGTCTTCAAATCAATCAGAAATAAAAAGATACGCGTGGTCACACATAAAAACAAAAATCTAAATATTTTATTTCACATAAACCTACATGGGAACTTATGAAACGTCAGAAGCTAGGTGCACGGTTCCAATTAGTCGTTCTCTATGGAGAAGAGCCGGAACGAAACTCCATGGCTACTCTTTAAAAAAAAAAACCTACTTATGCGTCGACTTGAGAGCCTCTTCCTTATTTTCATCGGTTAATTAGTTTCCAGGTGACTGTTGTAATACATTTTGTGTAGTAATACAGGTAGGTTCCAAAAACTCGTTTACGACATAGCTAAGTTAGGTATATTTTTTACGAAATTACTAAACATATACGTTATAGATATCAATTCCAATACCCATAATGTTAAGTGTTGGAAGTAGATTCGTTCGCCACGAGCACGCGAATCGAACATTTGTAGTTAGGTTCATGTCTTGTATGAAATTACTTACGAAGCTCTTTTTACAATCTATTTACTTACATTGGAAAGTGATTTTTTATGTTAAGGTTTCGTGATAAAACTTCGACCCTACTTAGATTTAATTTCGTCATGACCAACCTTCATAGAAATATGCCTTTCAATCGGTCTTTGCCCTGCAGTGGGGCAACACAGGTTTATAATAGTAACAGACCAGAAGGCCTAGTCCAGTAATTACAAACTTTCAAAATCTAGCCGCAATTTTATCTCAGCGACAATCAATGTCAAACATTTGGGGGTATTCTTAACAGACTGTGAACGTTCGTAAAATTACGAGAATTGCCCCTCTGATAGAACACTAGTTGATAAAATAAGAAAACACACATTTATATCTATATATAGCAGTCCCAAAAACTAATATAATTCAAAAAACTATTACAGAAAAAATCAGGAAGTAGTACAAAATATAAGCTATAATTATATAATATAAGCCTAACAAAATGTACTCTACATTGACAACAATGTAGAGTATGTTTTGTTAGGATGTGTAGGGTAGGTACAAACCTACGCAATGATTTCGGGAATATGTGAGCCCCGTTTTAAAGATTAGATACAATATTTTTCGGTTAACGATCTGTATTACCCATACATATATGTTCACACTAAAAATAGAGGGTAGTCGTAGAAAATACTCAGACATTTATCACCGGCCTTGGGTAAGACCTTTGCTTCGCCCGTACAAATGTAAGTACATGAAATAAAATGATACGGTCGACTGCGGGTGGGTACTGATATAAGAAAAGTTTAAATATTATTTTTTTCAGTTTTTTATTAAGTTTTCGGAGTTTAAAGTCGTTGCGGTGGTGGAAGTTTCTGGTTTTTCATCGACAGATGTTGGTTATGCTTCGCTAACGATGATCCTACTTAGGTAGCTTTTGCAATAAGGACTGTAATTATGTTTCTTTTGTTAGTAGTTTGAGGAAACTCCTTGATCTCAGATAGCTTGATATTCTCTTCTTCGTCGTTCACTCAATCCTGAGGATCACGACCACATACGACGTGTCTCCAAGTTATGCGGTCTTCTGCAGTGTAGACTTCTTAGTAGATGCTGCCTCGCTACGGCCGTGACGGATTGCCGTCCCGTCGGACTATGAGAGTGAGGAAAGAGATACACTATAAGATCTTCCGCGCCCGAGGCTAGTGTCCGTTGATATTGGATTGTTTTTTTTTTTGTGTGGGAATTTATCAAAAACCTTCTCCCGCTCTGCCCAGAGCGGGAGAAGGTTTTTGATAAATTCCGAACGGCGTGTCAGACTTTTACTGACTAAAACCCACCAGTGTTCCTTCAGTTGCCTGTGCCAGGGCCCACAGTATCTTTTTCGACCATCTGTGATAGCTTGATATTCATTCAAGAAAAGTAATAAAATAGTTGCAAAATGTCTACATTTGGCAAGTCGGCCATCAACCACCAAGTTTTCAATAGGTATATATATCATATAGCAGAATGTTTATATGTCATAATATTATTATGCGTAACAGCGGATAGTATAAACTTCATTTCGCATAAAATAATTTGGCATACACTCATTTATCATACATTCAAAACTCATAATTGTGTAAGTCAGAATCGAGTTTGGCATACATTTCATATGAATAGTCATTAAAAGGCAGAACCATTATATTGCAGAAAGTTACTAACCTAACCATTTTTTTTTATAATTAATCTTATCTAACTAGTTCGATTCCGGGTTGCTTACTAAAAATAATGTCTTTTTTCTATTAGCGCAAGTCGTTTCTGGCATATAAATTTGTGTCAAAGTATTTTTTTTCTACATAATCTAGTCGTTGAACCTCCCTCTCACAGAGAGGAGGCCTGTGTCCCAGCAGTGGGAACATTATAGGTTAATTATATAGTCCGGAGTCTGGATTTGTGCCCGGTTGATGGAAATATGATGAAACATGAAACTTAAACATAACGATATAGCGAATTGCGAACATAGCGAATTGTGTGAGTAATATTATATACAGGTTGGCAAACATCAGCTGTTTCATAGATAAGTGCCTACGCGGTCAAAATGTGTGGAACAGCATTATTTTTTAAAAACTGACGAAAAATTTCAACGCCGGGCTTTATACCTACTAAAGCCATGGTAATGAGTTGCGGTCGATATCCCTGCCCTCCGATAGTTAATAAACATAACAAAGTGACATCCGCAAAGATATAATACAATAATAATCTTAAATGCCAGTAATTGATATCCATAGTTATAGCGGCCCTACAAACATTTGGCCAGTCTCCATCTTATGTAAGTAGTACCTAATGGTAAAACAATTAAAAGTTTCCCCGCGCCGAGCTTATGACCAACTTTTAAAGACTTTAAAAACATGTTGTGCTTACAATCAACTTTTCCCTTGTGGATAATTAGCAAGATAAGGCTATGAAAAGAGTATTATTACCTTGTTATTATTAATGAATAAAATAATATTTAAATATTGAAGAAATTTAATTTTTTTATGGAATCCGATTTAATTCCAATGATAAGGTTTTTTAAGCTCAAGGAGGTGATTTTTTAGGCTCGTTCCAGTGAAAACAACCGCGACTTACGGGTTGCTGGTCGTAGGTTCGAACCTTGACAGACGCTTTACTTTGTGTAAATTATTTCTTCACTACTGCTCTCAAAACGGTGAAAAAAAGACATTATTGAACGAAGACATGTGACATCTACTAACCTGCACTGGGTCCGCGTGGTAGATAACGGCCTACTCCCTCTCACTAAGAGGAGGCCTTGGGTCCCAGCAGTGGGAGCATTATAGGCTGATTATGGTAAGCTCAAGTAAGTGACGCTGGCTTAGAAAAAGTGTTTAAAGAAAGGCAAGCACAGTTCTCAAAAAAATCTACCGCAAATGCAACTATAGAAGTATTACAGTGTCTGTTTTGAAATCTAGAAACCAAATTAATGTAAGTAATAATATTTTTAATTTGAATTTGTGAGCGCAACTAATGGTTGCGCTTCGAGGAATAATTTAATTGCGCTTAGTTGGTTGCGCTTCAAAATAGTTGCGCTTGGAATACCCCCAAATCAATTGAGAGGAAACCGGCATGTCTTAGAACCAACAATTCGATAACATGTGACATCTACCAACCCGCACTGGGCCCGCGTAGTGGATTACGGTCCTTTCGGTCCGGAATGGACCGTAATCCAGTCCCAATCTAATCCCAGCAGTGGGAACATCAAATGCTGATAAGCATTTGAAAGCGAAACGTTTCTTTTTAACTAGACAATTTGATTTATTCCGTTCTGATCCCCCGAGCCCCCCCCCCCCCCCCTCTCAACCTCCCCCTCCTCGAACCCCTGCTAGTTCTTCTTCTGTTTTAATATCTATTAAATATTTTGTTTTACAAACTTGGTAGGTATGTATTTAGTACCCAGTATTAAATTCTGATTGCGAAAACGCACACGAAATCACCAAAAATATCCAGCCTCGAATAAAACACAAAATATACAGGAAAACTTCTCTCCAGCACGTTTAATTTAAAAGTTTAGCACTGAAATCAAATATAAAGTGGACAAGTTAAATTACTAAGGTATTCCTGTGAAGTCGAATAGTTGGGGGAAATGGGGAGCGGCCAGTGCAGGGCTTTGTGACCGGAGTGAGCGATGTCGAGTGTTTTAGCCACACTCCGGGTTGGAGAGCCCTCGCCCTCACGGCCAGCGCTCAACGACACTTCACTCCTGTTACTCGATTAACCCAAGTTATTAGTACTATCAGCTTTTGTTCCACAGTAAAGATTATCTCGTATCAATTAGCGGGCATTACGTGGGATTATTACGTGCCGAATTGTATGGGAAGCAGTTGTGTGGCGTGATAATTAATTTAATACGCGCACGGTTAGAGCGTGTTTATTATTAGCTTTAGATTAGGTTGGTCGCAGAATGTTGATCGATCGTGTTTGCTATTGATAATGACTATGTTTATGTTACAGGTTTAGTCTATTTAATAATAAACGGCACGTTTATGTTAACCGCAAGGTAGTCAAACAGTACACGAGCCTCTAAAAATCCCTGAACAATTCAAAGTTTGAGTTGACATTACAAAATTATGCTATATCTACCTATCCTATCCTGCCGTCTGTGTCCCAAAACATGCAGCGAATGTGACCTCTGTGCTGCTACCGATGACGCCGTGGAAGTGGCGAAGTTTATACAATGTCTAAGGAACACAACGTTATTAAAAAGTATCAAAACCTCATAAAAATCACCACCAACCATTAACAGCAACAATAGGACGAAAACATCATTTATATCGGCACTAACTGCTCAACTTACCCCCTTGAAACTCAGCCTTTTGGCCAATTATTTACCCGATGACCTGCGGAGAGTGACCCGTCCTCTCAGATGATTAGTCTAAAACTAATTGATTCCTCGGCCACGGAGACCGGGTATCGGCCATGGAAAAAGAATGTATAGAAGTGACACTCGACGACAGTTTTTTGACGTTAGTTGCGTTCAACTCGTAATACAATGTAAGAACGTATGGTTTCTAAAATCTGTTATTTTCACCAGTATTTGACATTAAGATGTCAATAAACGCTCTGTATTTAGGTATGGACAACTGAGAAAACTGTAACTTTAAGGTGGAAAAGTTTTTGACGTCAGTTACGTTCAACTCGTAACACAACTAAACTTACTTTATAGGCGGAAAAGCAATTGCTTCACCACCTTAAGGTTGAATGTCACTTACACATCATAAAAGCGTCAAGGTCTATTTTCGCCATGGACTTATAATATAAGTCCATGATTTTTGTTTTAAGACCAGTGTGACAGTTATAGTCCGATCTTCGAGAGATGCGTTCTTGACACTGTCAGTGCGACAATTCTAGTAGAGCCTATTAACTCGTTTTCGTTTGTATGGAACTGAAAGGTCTAAAGAACGCATTCTCTCGTCGGCTGCACTGTAGATAGTTTCAACCTTGTATGCAGGACCGTACATTTTTGTCAAAAGTGGCAGGTCAACTGTACTTTTTAAGCGTTCCGAACAAAGTAGTGACTGTGTTCTATCGGTACCCAAAGTAGTGAATGTATGTAATTACCATTGACCATTTTATGATGTTTTACCTATAGTAAGGTACTTACGGCCGGTGGCTTAGTGTTAAGTGTCAAAGTACACGGGATTCGCTTCTACATGGATTTGTTATTCTATGGCATCGGTATCGCTAATACTTCGTAACTGCTTCTTCACGGATGGCTCAACTCGCGGTTTTGTCTTGTTTAAAGTGCGGCCGGTGACGTGATTTGGGTCAATTTGACTTTATGTTGATCGACATCGTTGAGCAAACTTGAGGCGGACAGTTGCGAGTTCTCTTTTGTTTTCTTTTTAGGAACTGTGCCAGTGACGTCTCTTTCGAATACTGAAGATTCTTGTCTCGTCTACAGATTCTTGTATCAATAAAACTGGAATTTTAAGGTAAAAATATATTAAACTAATAAACTAGTAAATAAACAAAAAAACGCGTGTATTGCCCATGGTCCACCCGACTAGTCCACCTAGGTGGACTAGGGTGGTTATTTTTCCCATGGTCCACAAAGTAACAGTTTAAAACTTTTCAATTTGAGTTAGTGTAACGAATTATTATATAATTAGTATAATTGTTCTTAAGCCGACTTGCTGTTAATGTTTACAGCTTTACACAATGCAAGTCGTCGAAATAATTCCCTTTGTGCAACAAAATCTTGACAGTGCAAATGTCATATCGGTACCTTCTTGCAAAGTTTTGAACCTGCAACCTTTAGAGGTAGTTTTTTTCATTGAATAAATTCTGCTTGAATTTTAACTTTGTTTATTAACATTCAAGGAACTGATGGACGCTAGTGATGGCGCCAAACACGCAGCCGAATTCTGGGCCGAGTCCATTTAGATTACCATCGACACGCTAAGAAGAAGACTAAATTTTATAACAAAAATTTTCTAAGTACCAAACCGAGCTCATTGTATTAATATTTCCTTAGTACCAATTTGAGCTTATTGTAGGTATTAATATTTTAATTTTCTCTGCATTGTCTTAAAAATACCGATTGCTATGGAATTAAAAGCTTATTATTACAAAATTTAATCTTTGTGAATATTTTGTTTAATGTTTGTCTATTTTCTTGGGCAGTACAACTTTAAAGAAATAATATTAATTTTCAGAAATATTTTCTACAAGTAAATAAATTTTATTATATGAAAATGTGAAATATTAAGAGTGACAGCCAACCTGGGAGAAAGTATAACACAGAGTTCTAACCAAAGCGATCGGTCGCACTAATTTGTTCGGAAAATCGATAGCGACCCTCTGTCGGTGCGATGAGTCGATGACGCATTCGAGTTCAGGAAATAAAATAAACGCGATGGTCTCGTGTTGATCGCTTCGGTTAGGACATGGCCTGTGGATGACTGCTGACTATAACACCAAGGAGACTGCCAATACATTGCTGACCTCCTGGACAAAGTTTGAGTAAGAATATTGCTTCCGTTTAGCAGTAAAAATGTTGTAGGTCGAACTTTCCTGAGTAAATCCTGACACAAAAAGCTCATGTTAAGAGTAAATATATATTATACCTCCTTGGTTTTATTATTATGTGTCATTTATGTGATACTGATAGACATTGTCATACATGAAATTACAATGTTGTAGCAGCAATCGTTACAGGTTACTGCCTTTATGCGTTAGACAGCAATAGAATAAAATGAAATATAAGTTTGAATTTCAGTCATAAATTTTAATTTGACAACCAGTCTTTCCAAGGGGTATCGTATTACTCAGTAACTGGGTTGTGGAGGATACAGTAGCTCCATGTAAAATATTTAGGTTAGACTGGAAGCCGACCCTAACATAGTTGGGAAAAGGCTAGGCAGATGATGATGATAAGTTTGAATTTCTACATTCTCAAATAGCTTTATGTTACGAGTTATCTCCTATATTAATATCCTTCCTATGTGACATCTGGGCATCAGAGGGGCAATTCTCGAACGTTCGCAATCTTATCTCAATCTCTAATTTCCCTACATTTTTGACAAGTTTTGACATTGATTGTCGTTGAGATGAAATTTTGAACGTTTTTAATTACGAGAATTGGCCTTCTGGTGGATATGTCCCATTTAATTTTTGAAAGCACCCAACAACCATAGACAACCAACGTGTTCTTGGACATCGATACACTAAAACCGACAGTGTTTGAAATAAGAACGATATTAGAAACGGTAACAAATGTCAGTATGGCGTGCTAACGTAGCGATCTATCAGTGCTTATCGCTCGGATCTATCATACGCCGCCGTAGGACGAACTTCATCCGATTATGGAGCCCTAATGCCCTGGATACTTAAATCAATCCGTTCGGAGAATAAGGGTGAGGAATGTTTGATTTGGTGTTATCAGTGATTGTAGAAAATTAGTAGGAGTTCGAACTTAATAGGTAATTTAAGTTAGTTACTAAATACGATCTTCCTGATATTACATACTTAGATCACGTATATCTACATAACTTAAAATGACTGTAGAACCGTTGACATCTGTGGACATCTCTCTCAACGTACATGAAGTTCTATGGGAAGTTATGCCACCAAAAATCAGGTTTTCTTAAAGAGTTAAAATCAACCAAAAGATAAATCGCTCAAAAGTCATGTCATCTCCGACTAATCCCAATCAAGTTCAGAATATCCATGTAAAGTTTAGTGACTCAATGCTAAATATTAAATGATACTTTATAATTTAACAAGCAATCTGAATCCGCTGCGCTAATTAGACATGGCCAATCACATTCCATTAACTGTTACGGAACTTTAATCGAGGGTTCTAAATAAATGATGCGGCCAAGTGGTCTTACATTCGGGCGCTAAGAATTAGCCATTGATTTCCTTAGGAAGTATAAAGCGGGCAGGTCGGCGGAGAGCAACATTTCCCGGTCTGTCCCGTTCCTGCCCGGACGCTCTCAGCGTTTAAAGGTCCCTAACGAGCGATAAAATTCCCCCGAATTCCTTTTTAACTGCAAGAGAACTTTACCTGCGGGTGGGTAAATACGAACCCACATTTGGTCGCTGAATTGTGATTCACAATCTGTAAATAACAAGAAGAAAATTCAGTTTATTCAAAGGCTGCTCACCGTTACGTGTAATTGGAGGGAGGGGGACGTTCTTGTATTAGAATCAGCCATAATTGAATACACATACAGCGGCACTTTGGAACAGCATGTTCATTTTTTGCAAGTAAGCGCTTCGCAGTCTTTGTTTAAATGAGAAATGCGAGGAATTAATTAAGACTTGTGATCGTTTTGTAGCTGTGTTGTCGGTATCTAATTATTATCAAAAATGTATTACATTTCAAATCGTATATCGTTAGTAATATATAAAAAAATGAACATTAGAAAAAAAAGAAGGACAAGAAACATAAGGGCATCAAAAAATTCGTCCGCATCGCTGTCAACAGGAACAGTGCCCAAAAGGCTGGCAGCATTGCCACGTTGTATGGCGATGCTGATTCTTTGGCCAAAAAAATAGGCCAGCCCTCTGGTCACGTGAAGAGCGGTATATTCATTTGAAATTGTTTGAATTCAATCAATTGTCGATGCACTCTAAATCATGTGGGATTAGTGGGATGCGCTAACAGAGCATGTGAACGAAAGTCGTGCGACAAGTGTAGCGTCACGGTTGAACAAATTGATGTTCCTAATAGCAGCCATTACAGACATTGTGTGCGCTTGATCGAACATAAAGGTCGACGAGACCCCCTCCCCAGCACTTCGCACGGGATCAGCTTCTAAAGAAAAAAGTATGAAAGCCGATATTCATAAATTCGTGAAAAGCTATGCGATTTGAAAACCCATTTCGCAAACCCCGTGTTGCTTATTTATTCGATTTGGTCCGATTCAATTTTGTAAATATTTTTTTTTACTTTTTAGCTATTCCCTGTCGAAGTAAAGAGGAGATAATCTCTGTTCACGTGTGCTTTGATTAAAATTCCCGTATTCGTTTTTTCAACCCATTTCCTTCGTTCAGGTATGATAATTTGCGCTCAATGTATTCAATGCTAAGCCGACTTTTGTGTTACAAATGAGAGGAAGCAGCGCGCGATGACGTCTACTTATCTAATAACCTTCAGAACGTGTATCATACAGTTAGCCTCCTAGCTTACTGTATGACGTCACTGCTGGAGGTGACAGTTAACGTCGATGATACTTAATACAACTAATTTAAGTTTAGTGAAGTTTTGTGACAGCAGTGAACACTGGCGCGCTCAGTAAAACGAAAGCCTTGTTTAGCTTGGAGCCAGCAGATAAAAGTTATCTTGAAAAGTCGGCAGCCACAACAAACTTAGCAACTGTCTTCAGGTAGGATAAGGGAAACTCGATTAAGGAAGAGAAAAAGTAATTCGGGGCAGAAAGAAGAGTTCACAGCGCACAAGTTTAATTAAGCATCGACGACAGATGAACGGAACACATATTGACACAACTACGAGTACTTCCAAAATTCTTTTAATGAGAATGTCTTCCGAGTTCGAGTTCTTCATTTAGGCCTGAGTTCACCAACATTCTAACCATCGGTTAGGTATTTAAACAGTTGATTTCCTTAGGAAATTTGACATAAATCAACTGTTTAAATACCTAACCGATGGTTAGAATGTTGGTGAACTCAGGCCTTAAGTGTTGATGTTAAAGAGGTATGGTTGGTAGGTATGATATTTTCGCGTTCCCCTTGTCTAAAACAGCAAGGCAGTTATATAAACTTGTATACTTATATATTTATAAAACTATATTTATACAATATTAATTGAAATCTACTGATGCAGTTCTGAGTTCAGTCCAAATAAACCCATCTAATCCGAGATCCGCGTTATAACATTTCCATTCTATACATTCAACAGTTTTTAATACAAAAACTTCGACCGAGCATCGCGGAAGGTCCTCGTCGAAACGGCCTGTAATATCGAGCGAAGTTTAACGCAGAACAATCTGCTAGTAAGCTAATAAAAATCATAGCAATCCTTCGAATAAAAAGGCAGTTTGGAACAAGAAATCCGAGTGCAACCCCAAGAACCTTTTTTGTTTCCGGCGGAGATTCGGGAAATTATTTAAAGTGAATAAGAAACAGGCTTGAGACCTCTCTGCGTCGCAATAGTTGGACATCATTGTATTTGAAGGCTTCCAGACTTCAGGCTTGTTAAGTAAACCTCCACAATTTGGTTTGTCTGAAGTATGTTCCTAGGTTTTTTGTAGAAGTGGTCGTTACCATTTCGATCTTTCTGCTCAGATGTAGGTATGTTTCGGTTGTGTACTAAACTTATACAGTCGGGTCTGATTTCCCCATTACGCGTGTAATTCTTAGCAAAACGAAAAGTATTCGACATTCTATGTCACGAAAATATGATGCCCTGCATTTTTGTGCGTTGAATAGATGACCCATATTCCTCAGTAAATGCTGGGGATATAAAATAGATTTTACCTCCAACTTTATTCGCGTTCACATAAATATGCGTCTTACTTGATCTGCATATTATACGGTCGAATATATGTGAATAAAATGATGAAATAATAAAATATAACCACGTGGAAATTCCGCATCAGAAGTACGTGATAAAAACAAATAATAATAAAAACGGAATTACGGGGGTCGTCTGTCCCCATTGTGTTATATTTTGTGACGTCAATGGGAAGGGTTATCAATTCGTTTCTTATGTATTTTTTATGTTTGTTTGGTCATATTGCTAGCTGCATATTATTTGAGGCATCATATTTTTAATATATTTTTTTATGTTATAATAACAACAAAACGATGTGATGGTGCCTTGTTTGTTTTACGATAAGTACGAACTGAATTTTATTAAGAACGAGTCGTTCATGACTATTATTAGTAAAATTAATGAAAAAGTACAGTTTGTACGTGCAAAGTACAGAATTTACCTAATTGGGGCACGTGTCCCTCTCCCTTCCCCAATCTGGTAACTATATAATTTAATTTAATACTCTACTCAATGACCCTCAGCACCCATAATAGTAGCCATAACCTCCAAATATCGCTTCCTCCCGCCATTGTAGTTGTCTCCCCATAGTAGTTGTACCAGTAATATCGTAGGTACCCTTACGGCAAGTGGACAGCTTTAGGTAGTTCGTGGTACAGTTCGGCCTTATTTGTGAGTTCGGCTGACTTGCCCCAACTTGCCCCATTCGGGACAGGAAGCTTGTTAGCGCGACTTCTGCGGTTTTCGACCAGATAACATTGTGTTAAAGATTTAAACTATCTGCTGCAGCGTGGATCTGCTTTTGTGAACTTTGTTTACATAAGTAACATTTATCTATTTTAGTTTGTTTTTAATTAAAAAAAGAAGGGAAAGTTACTAGTAGTTGTTAAACTCTTCGCATGTCGAGCGTACAACATGTGTACCGATAACAATAAAATTTCTATTGTGTCTGCTAATTAGACGCGCGACGGGTTAATTAGTGGGCTGAACTATTGTTTTAGGATTTAAATTGCCTAAGTTTAGAAAACATTTCCAGAGACAATATTAATAACTTAATGTTAACCCAAATTCTCGTCCGAATTCCCGAACAAAAATTTGACTGTGATATTTATTTATCAGCGTATAATGTTTTCACTACTGGCCTCCTCTCTTCGAGAGGGGGTGGGCTGTAATCCACCACGCGGGCCCAGTGCGGGTTGGTAGATGTCACATGTAATCAAATTTTTGGTTCTAGGACATGTCAGTTTCCTCGCGATGTTTTCCTTTACCGTTTTGAGAGCAGTGGTGATGAAATTATTTACACAAAGTAAAGCGTCTGCTTGAGTTCAAACCCATGACCGCCAACTCATAAGTCGGGGCCGTTACCACTGGCCCACTACTGCACACTGGGCAATCACTGCTGCATTTAACGATGACAGTGCATAATTCCATAAATCTTTATCTTGATGAAGGAGTAAACCAAGTTGTATAACACTACTTTTAAAACAGTAAAATAAGCAAATAATAACTAATACCTAACTAATTAAACAAATTTAAATCATCTTAACTAGAAATTCAACCGCATCGCTGTTGACTGGTAATGTACCCAAGAGACTGGCGGCATTACCAAAGGTTAGGTTCAATTAAATTGGGGTCATTATGGGAATACCAGCCAAGATTTACTACCTTCTCCATGCCACTTAATTTGCACAACAGTATCGAACGAAAATCGTTTTAGAGACGTTCACCATAAAACTGTAATTGAGATCTGAGTCCCCCGATTTGACGACACACTCAAACAAAATGGCGCCCGGAAACAAACATTAAAGGCAGTAAGATGACTCTGTTAATATAAAGTGCGAGATTTCAACATTTTATGGGTACACACGTTGGTAACAGATCACTACAGTACCCGGCCGGCAGTTTTAATATGGCACATCGTGTTCTAAAAAGAGACAAGAGACTGTCACACAGATAGGACAGAGACAACGCTCTACAAACCCGAACTTTCTCTAAACCCCGATGTGTCATCATAACGCCCTGGTACTGTACACGAATTTGCAAATGGCCATTTTACGATTGCAAAACTCGTTTGGAATACGTTTTAGAACTGAAATAAAAAATGCTGACGAAATAAATTTAGTTATATCGTGTTCGCTTGTTTACGGTTTTTATGGCGTCCTTTTGCAACAATGTTGGATGAAGAATGAAGAATTTGTTGTACGGAAATAGGTTTTCGACTGGCCTTTTGTTTAAGTTATGGTCTCATTATTATCAGGCAAATAGGTAATTATTGAATTATCTAAAGACGTCAATGAGGAGGTAAATAAGCTCGTCATTTTTAACTATATAAATATTAGTAAAAACCTGAAAAATATGTAAAGTTTTGCAGATTTAATTTTAAAAATACTTCTCGCGTGGTAACATCGCCGCCGCGCGCCGTAACATAGTTTGCGGCGTAGCATGCCGCGTGTGGCTACGCTTTGCGCTACGGCGTAGCTTGGTCAGTGCTTCGATCGCGTAGTATAGCCTTTAGCCCGCAATGTCCTAATATAAACTTACGGTTTCCTAGAAAATCGTTTCCGTTAGATTGATAACGTCATGAAAATCTGTAATTTTCACCAGTATTTGGCGTCAAAAACGCTCTGTATTTGGGCATGGCCTCGGTCTAGAAGTCAGCGATAGCGGCGCGGGGGCGGCG
This sequence comes from Gortyna flavago, assembly GCA_963669345.1. Classification (NCBI taxonomy): domain Eukaryota; kingdom Metazoa; phylum Arthropoda; class Insecta; order Lepidoptera; family Noctuidae; genus Gortyna; species Gortyna flavago. Next base: position 8,016,467 of record OY770142.1, read on the forward strand.
CGCTGCGGCGGCGTGGGGAGCGGCGCGCTAAATTTATTAGTAGTGTTTTCTGAATGACTGTGTTATCCTGAACTCTTGTTCTTTTGCTTTCAGCTTCAATGCTTGTGAACTTTATCAATTTTATGTAGCTAGCTTCTGAAGAGACAGATCGGTAAGCGATCTGTCTCTTCAGAAGCTAGCTACAATATCTACTCCATCGCGTATCGCCCCGAATTAAACTGTCGGTAAGATAGGATTTACCAATGTTTTTTTTTTTTTTTTTTTTTTTTAACTATGGCATCTCGCAGTTCATCCTATATGAGGATGGCTACTGCTTAACCGGACTTTCCTGTGGATGCCTCGAATTAAGGCCTCCAGCCAGGGCAAACAATAACTTAAAAACTAAGCGACAGCGCTAAGGGTAACCCCCTGCGGGGTTCGGACCTCGGCTCAGGGCGTCGCTGGAAGAGGACAGCAAGGGACAGGCTGGATCGGTATTATTATTGGTGTTTAGGGGCGAATTTAAAACTACAGGCTCAGCTGCGCGGGCTGGCTCGAGCAAGGGTCGGGGCGGGCACGGTGATGGTGCGGGACGTCGCGACGGGCCTCGGCGGCGAGGACGGAAGGACGGATGTCTGAGCTTGTGATTGTGTTGTCGTCTGAGAGTACTAGTGGCCTTACTGCTCTCCTGGAGGAGGGTAGTGGCGTCGTCGGGGACAGTGAGGGTATGCCTTGGTCGGCGAATCCTACTTATGCGGGAGGGAGTGTATCGGGAGGCCGCCGCAATCAGGGGATTGGGGTGCTTTATGGCAGATTTACCAATGTTGCTTTAGTATGTATTTATTGTGTCATTAGTTCCCTACACTACACACTACGCTTTTCGAACGTTAAAATATAACTGCCAATTTGCCAGCTTATTAGTGCAGTGTACTCGTAATGTAGAATTTTATTAAGAGGAATCAAAAGATATTCATGATCATAGTATTATACTCTCAATTTAATTAGCACAAGTTAACAGAAAAGGTATAAAATTGAAATGAGTTATAATTAAAAACGTAATAAAGTACTAAATTATGGATCTAGAATGTGCTGCACTTTGTGTTTAAAGTGGAACTTTAGTAAAGTTCAAATTTTAATTGGTCGGCGCTGGTTCTTTACCTTTATTTATTTTCTAGTACAAACGTTGGAGATCGAAAAAATAGACGAGAGAACCTTTTACTCTATGGTAATTGCATTTTTGAACACGTAGCACCTAACTAGATTTAATTTAGTTTAGATTTAGTTTGTTAACGTTCTTGTAGATTCTGAAGGAAGAGAATCTTCTGTTCGTCTTGTCATTGTTGTCTGAATAGTCTGGCTGTTACAAGTGCCGCTTTGAAGTTCGAGCATCTGGGTTCGAGTCTCAGGTCTAGAAAAGTGTTTCTGTTGTTATTCTAAGTACCTAAAAGTGTGTATTAAAATGCTGCCCAAAGGTGGACACCGTAAATAGTTCAGTTATTTGTCTTACAGTTAGGCCTATTTGTACATATTACAAGCTAGAAAGTCATCATCATCATCTGCCTAGCCTTTTCCCAACTATGTTGGGGTCGGCTTCCAGTCTAACCGGATGCAGCTGAATACCAGTATTTTACATGGAGCGACTGCCTATCTGACCTCCACAACCCAGTTACTGGGTAATACCCCTTGGTAAGACTGGTTGTCAGACTTTCGGGCTGACTACCCGTAACGACTGTCAAAGATCCACGAATGACAGCCGGGACCGACGGCTTAACGTGCTTTTACGGAGGGGACACGGTATGTAAAGATGGTCACCCATCCACAGACCAACCGCGGCAAGCGTAGCTTAACCTGATCGATCGACCTGTGCGGCTATTATTATTTAGCCACGGGCCCCTCAACAAGCTAGAAAGTGTATTGTCAAATAAAAAAAAAAAAAGACTTGTTCAAGAATATTTCATAATAAAAATAAAATAGTATCATGATAAAACAATCGTAAAACAGAGCTCAAAACTATTTTGCGTCGTATAATTTTCAAAATTTTGAGCGTAAACTATCATATTTAATGTAATGATAATACGGGAATTCAATCAACTAAAGAAATAATTAAAAATTATTCCACTTAGCCATGCATTTATATAAAACTGTAAAATTACTTTTATTTTGGTGGTCATTTGATTCAACTAACATCAAACGTTTCGCTGTTTTGAACCTTATTTGTTGCTGAAATGCGCTATTGTTAATCACCTAAAAATTTGCTTCTTTAAATACCTACTAGATAAGTATAGTTATGGTCGCATCATTATGGGCACGAATAAGAAAAACAGTAAACACTACAGTTCATCTCTACCGAACCCTCAGAGACCACGGGTGACGACACACTTCCTAGGATCTTCTCAAAAGAAGCACTTACATAAACTACAAACTTACTATGTAGGTGTCAAATTGAGCGGATTAATTTTATTTATAAGCCTACTTAAGTAATAAGGGGCGCCTTAAGGACGGCTTGCGGCCTCCTAACGTATTTAGAAGGGAAATGGAGTGGTCACATCCTATGTTTTATTTACATACTCACTCTTATGCATACATTTCGGGGCTCGTGAGCAGTCTGGAGGTACCTGGAGACATTGTCTTTCGGTCTTTCGAGCCGTTTCTTTGATGTCATACGATGTAACGACATGTCAAGACAAGGCATGTCAAATAATAGATAAAAGAACCACTAAAGCGGCCGTAAGCTCTCCTTTACTGAAATTGTATGGTTCAGGGGGCCGGATTGATATGAACTTTACCTTTTTCTTCTTGGTTTATTGAAATAATCATTTCCGAGATTTTATTTCTGCCTTTGTTGCGAGTAATAGTTCTGTCAATTTTTTCGACTATTTCTTGGTAATATGGTATAAATGTTCTGGTTCAAAAAGAGAGGTGTACTTAGACAAAATATTGTACAGGTACAAAATCACTATTACCAAATCATCGAGGGGACTCTGGGTGTGTGTACATAACAATCAAACATTGTTTTGAACGAGGACATTCGTAACTACCTCTTAATTTTTTTTAAATCAGCTGAAAGACACGTATCGATTGGCTTGCTTAATAGCTGAAATATTTCCTTTGCCTCACAGAGCTAGTTTGAATCTCATACAGAAAAGATAAAAGATAAATGTGTCCCCTGTAAATTACTGTTCCGTGTCTGGCTCATTATGCTTATTGTATCAACAGTATTTAATTTTGAAAATTCACATGCAAAACACAAGTTTTTGATGAGGAGATGCGCTAGGTAACCCGCGAAATAATTTTTTTTTTACGTTAAAATGTTATTTCATTTGATAAATGACTATTTCATGAAATATGATTCTGATTATATGAACTTCGAGGGTTGTATTGATGATTTTAGTGATTATAATTTGATAAAGTCATATTTGTTACGCTCGCAAATCATATTTTAATCAACATATAACCTGACACTGACCTGCGAATTGCAAAAAACGTCTAAATATTTTAATTTCGCGGACTACCCTAGTACAAACTAAACGAACCCCGTACCCCGTCTATTTCTAATAAAACTCAAATAGAGCTCACTCATCTATAACTAAATGACGTACCTGAATCAAGAATCCGTCTCCCTTAAGATGTGTACAAGGTACGCGCCACCCCACAAACGGCTGCTAAGCGGTGTTTGCGCAGGGGAGCGCTTAAAGTGACACAAGATCACGCTAAATGTTGCAGAGGGCTAATTCGCGACACAATGTACACAATTACTCATATGAGTTTACTGTATTTTTAATGGAGTTAGGAGTTGTTTTGTTTCAATTAATTAGAAATTTGTGTGGGATTGTTGTTTGGTGGGGTTGGCTCTTAAATAAATGCTTTGTTTTATCTATATTATTAATTCTTGGATTTTATACTTTACCTGACATAAATTTCAGTAATACTATGCAGCGTAGTGCAGTTTCTTATCTTTAGTGAAAAATAATATATTAAATAGTTGTGAAAATATTTATTTTGACTACTTATTTTGTGAAACTGTAGCTTTTTTTTTTAAGGATGGGAACTCATCAAATGATCCCTCCCGCTCTGGGTGGAGCGGAAGGGAGGGTCAGACTCTTACTGATTAAAACCCATCCGTGTTCCTTCCTTAGCCCTTTATGTTCCGGGGTAGCGGTAACCCTTTCGGATAATCCCGCTGCCCCGGCAGGCTTCGGCCCTGATGGGCCCCTCCTTCGATGCTGACATCTCTTTGAGGCGCGCGTGGAACACATACGCGCCGTCCAGCACGAGCCTGGTCCTGATCGGACGGCGAGCTAACCATTACTCGCCGTCCGCAGGCCCGCGCCTACGGTGGCCGGGAAGTCGTCACGCGGCTCTCGACGCCCGGGGCGTCTCCCGCGGCGGCTGGGACGGGCGGCTTTTTCGGCTCTCTCCCTCGCCCATCCCGCCACCTCCTTCGCTAGTATGACTGCTTCGCAGAAGGAGGTGACTGCCTCCCACTCCCTCTCGCCCCGGACCATGGCTTGAACCAGGGCCGGACGCGAGAGGTCGCCGCCGCTGGCGATCGCCTCTACGAGGACACGGCGGTGCTCCGCCCAAGCAGGGCAGACCTCCACCGTATGCTCCACCGTGTCCTCTGGGCGATCCTCGCAGTGGTGAGACCCGGGCGTTTTCTCCCGGCTGATGATGTGCAGGAACCTCCCGCAACATCCGTGTCCGGTGAGGACCTGCGTCAGGCGGTAGGTGAGGACGCCGTGACGCCTCTCTAGCCACTCCTCAAAGAGGGGCCTTATCGCCACTATCGAGGCGTGTCCTGAGCTGGGTTGCGACAGTCGCTCTTTCCATGTCGCCATGAGATCGCACTGGAGGTCCGTCCGCTCCGCAGCGATTTGCCGCGGAAGCGGGTTTTGCCCCCGGCGTAGTGCCTCCGCGCGCCACTCATACAGGCGCGCGAGGACTATCGCCGTGAAACTGTAGCTAATCGCATGAAGTTCCTTATTGTACCTAAGTGAATCATTCAGCCCCCTAATTAATTTCAATCTTAATCATTTTGAAGGAAACTGCTAATTGATTGCTTCATACGTTCGAAAAATATTTAACGCAACGAATGTGGTGGAACTGTCAAAATGAAAGTAATTGCTACTGATAGTATCTTCTAATTAAAGAAAAGCTTATTAAAAAGTGCAATAATGTTTACAGAACATTTCTGTGCAATTTTCAACACCATTAATGTAACAATGTCGATTGTATCTCATTCTCATCATAATCAGCCTATAATGTTCCCACTGCTGGGACTCAGGCCTTCTCTAGGTGAGAGGGAGTGGGCCGTACCAAACCCACCACGCGGGTTCAGTGCGGGTTGGTAGATGTCACGATTTCGATTTTTTTAGTTCTAGGATATGCCGGTTTCCTCACGATGTTTTCCTTCACCGTTTTGAGAGCAGTGGTGATGAAATAATTTACACAAAGTAAAGCGCCTGTATCGGTTCGAACCTATGACCTATGACTCGTAGTTCGCGACCGGAATAATTCACCATTTGGCCACCACTGCTTTCTCTATCTCATTATACTCATAAGTTCTCAAATCTCGATTAGCAATTCAACACTCGACTACTTTTAAAAGCGTATTTCTCTGCGTCCAATTTCAATTGTCCGAGAACATGAACTTCCGACATTGTTATTCTACCAAATGACCGACAAACGTTAAAATGGAGTTTAAAGCTGAAAGCGGTGCACCGCAGAGGGGCAGGCAGCGAGCAAGCCTCTTTGTGTTTGCTTAGGACTCTTCCTTTTATGATATTTTCGTTTGCAATGATCTTACAGTAGCTCTGTAATAAACAGAACTCATCTAGGAAAATCTTTCATTTCTGGCACTGATATTTTGTGTTTTTATTTAATTATTCTACTAAGTCCTTATATTTGAATTAGGGCGTTTTATATGGAGAAAGAAAAACGATTTTTTATGAAATTATATATTTAATCAATCAAAGTATGTACCATTGATATTTATGCACTTTCGCCATTTTATAGGAACATATATCATTGATTCCTTTGCTGAAAAAAATGTGGGAACGAGAATCAATAAAATCTTTGAAGGCGGTTTTGACTGCCTCATCGGATTAGGACTGGTCCTACAGTGGCTCCGTAATAAAAATAACTCGTTGAGGAAAAATCTTTCATTTCTGGCACTGATATTTAGTGTTTCTTTATTATTATTTTATTTAGATTGTCTTCTTGATCTAGCGGTCGCAAGCGCGATTTTTTACGTGGCGTTCTGGATTAGGTTCCTGGGTCGAAAGAAGTGATTTTTGTAATTTTCAATAGCTGTTGCTATTCTAGAAGAGCTAGAGCTGAAGTGTATTTATAATATAGCTTGTGCCCATAGGAGAGTAGAAAATGAAGAAGAAACTTTTTGTCACAGAAAAAAGTATCAATTGTACAACATGTAACAAAGTATTCCAAAATGAGTGAGACAACACTATAAAGCAAATTAACACATTTCTTTTCGTAATACCGTTGATATGAAACAAAGTAATTTTACATATTCAATTGTCTCATAAGTTAAGCTTGACTAATGATTTTATGAATGAAAAGGTGACTTAAATATTAGGAAATAATTAAAATTCTATTCTTATTGTGTCTTTGATTTAGGGTTGATTTTTCAAACACCAGATATTTTTATTCGTGGAATAATTTTGAATTTTTGACAGTTCTTCCATACAAAATCTATCAGAGGTCAAATTTTATTCCACGAATAAAAATTATCTGTCGATTGAAAAACAGCCCTAAATTTAATATGTTTGACATTTCTATTAGTAATATTTAAGTAATTTGCACATTGAATTTTATGCTAATGAATTTAATTCAATATTATTTTATAATCTAAGCAACTAACCAACACACAGTGAAAATGTATTTGTACGCCCGAAACGGCAGAATATTATGACTTATAATATTATGTATGTAATATCTCTGTAACAATATTCTGACAAATAAATGGACTAGTACTATTATTAAAGATATCAATTTGTAGCCGTTTTCAACAAGATTAAGATATAACAAGAACAATTTGAGTATCATCAAGGGTGATGGTTGTACAAAAGCCTTTTGTGCCCGGGCATAATCCGTCAAGCATTCCGTTTTATATGTACGGAAAATAATTACCTTTTATTCGGGAGTATACTTTGAGAATTATGCCGTAATTTTAAATAGCTTATATTATTGTTGGGAAGGTTTGTTTTCTTTGTTTAAATATGGTAGCCGACAATGTTGATATCCTGTATTTTATAGGACATAATAGCGAACCTAAATCTTTGCCTTTTTTGTGGAACCTCCTCTTAATATCCTTGAAGTTATTGGGGTAGATATTTTCTTTGATTTATGGAGATAGAAGATAACATAAATTACAAGACACATACATTGAATTATTAAAGTGCGTCAGATGTTTTGTGTAGAAGAAAAAGGATTATGTCAAATTATGTCACTAGCGTTGTTTCTGCTTTTCCTAGAAGAGCAGTGCCCGCTATAGAGCGTCTACATTTTACCGGTAAATGACGTCACTGAAACGTTATTTATGAAAGTAACTGCCCCGTTAGTATTGTGGTCACAAGCGCGACTGCTGAGCGTGGGGTCCCAGGGTCGATCCCTAGGTCGAGTGAAGTGTTATTGGGTTTTTCCATTAGGAACTTCTCAGTAACCACCCTGAGTTTCGAAGTTTGCGGTGTTCCTCCCGTGCCTCGGAAAGCACGTTAAGCCGTTGGTCTCTCACCGGTCGTGAGGATTGCCATCCCGTTGGACTTTGGGAGTGAAAGCAACTTTGTCTACTCACACACTTGTGAACTATAATTACCCGCGTAGATGGCTAGTCTCCGCCCCCATGGCCAAAATTCGGTTTGGAGGATTATTATTATTTATGAAAGTAAGTTATGGTGTTTCTCTAGAGAACGTTTTTTGACACTGTAAAGTCAAACCCCGCCGCCGTCATTTTCATGACAGCTGTCACAGCGGCCGTCATGTAGCTGCCACCGCACTTCTAGGAAACAGTAGCTTTATGACAACAATAGTAATTATGATCACCAATCAGTGTATCAAGTGCAGAACCAAAAGTATGTACACTATTTATCCCTGAAAATTCTTAGCAAAGCTGATACGAACGTGCAGAATTTATATGTACGAGTGTATTTATTTATTTTTGTAAAAGTACATTTGCCGAGACGTGCTTTTAGACTGATTCGCGATTCCAGACTAGTCGTAGTCTAAGTGTGCAAATGTTAGCGGTAATCGAATGCGTCGTTTCTCCGCTTCGGTATACGGCCACTTTGCGAACGGGTTGCATATTCGCAACATAGTAAAATTGTGACATCTCATGATTCATATATGATTGATGATTTCATTTGTGCTAATGAACCTTCGTATTATGAACAGTTTCATAGTAAAATACTGTAGAACTTTTTTTGCACAATTTAGAACATGATAGGTAAGCAAAATTGTAGTTAATTTTTTATGCATGCCATTTGGAATGAACTGATACAGTTCATTCCCCCCGACCGATTTCGGTCACGGTGGCTAATCTCAACAGATATTAGACAGGTACGCAGGACAAATTATAGTGCACAAGTGTGTGCGTAAAGACAGGTGTACTCTGTGCCTTTACTCTCATAGTCACGACCGGGAAGAGATCAGGCGCAGGACATACGGCTTTACGTGCTTTCTGAGGCACGGGGGTATTTAACCGCCAACTTCCAAACTCTGGGTTGTTACGAAATTCCTAATGGAAAACCCAATAACACATTGTCTGACCTGGGAATCGAACCCTGGACCCCACGCTCAGCAGACGCGTTTGCAACCACGAGACCAAGAGGGCAGTCAAAGAATGGAAAAGAACTGTAGTCAAACTATTAACAACATTAGAATAATAATATAACTTGATTGTACCTATCATAAACACACATTATAACTGCTTCGTAAAGTTATTTAGCATTCTGACAAATAAACAAATTTTAATTCTGAATCTGAATGTTTCTAACCAAAAAATCTCTCTAATTTATCTTTGCTTATTGTCAAATTAGACAATAAGTAAGGGTCCGATGGCCGGTGGAACAGATGAGTTCTGGAGGGCTGACCGCGTGTTGCAAGCGTAGTGTGGTACGCCCCCCCGGTAAATAGATGGACGACCTAAATAATGTGGCTGAGACGGACTGGATGTCGGAAGTCGGAGGACAGGGTGTTGTGGCGCAGCCTGGGAGAGGCCTATGTCCAGCATTGGACTGCAATAGGCTGAGTTGATTGAAGGGCACTACTACGAAATTTCGTCATTGCTGAAGCCTATGTGTATAACATATCTGCTTACACTTAGGTATAGTATAGGTGTGAGTATACAGAATATACATTAACACTAAACCAAAGGTATAGAGCATCAACCTAGCAGGCGTACCTTTAGGTTGAAGTAGATAGATGTAAATTGTTAATATGATCAGTGGAAACTTCGTAACTAACCGAAACACGAACAACTCCAGGGCATTAGCTGATGTACTTAATGCACCTTATCTAGGTTAGTGAATCAATCTAAACGTTACAGCACTGTATATAACCTTAGTATTAATACTATATTGTTATGGTTCATTTATGCTTAAATGTACTGAAAGTTCGGGATTGAGCGTCTGAGCAGTTAAGCCTCGAGTTAGCTATTGCTTGATTTCAGTATTCGGGGGTTACCTCAAATAACACATAACATCACGCCAATATTCTTCGAAGGGTAAGGCAGAACTTAAACACTCCTATAGTACTCCCTCATTTTGCTATGTATAATTGTTTAAGTCCAATTTATTAGGGGGCGAGCAAAGAATTTATTTCAATTAAACCATTTAACCTGTGAACCTGCTTACATGGATAATACAATATTTTTTATTTCTATTAACAATCAACTGTCAAGGAGTCGCTCAGCAGTCAGAAAGTTTTAACGAATTGTCTGACCCGAAACGCGGCTGTCATTTGTAGTTCTTTAACAGTCGTTACGGGTAGTCAGAGGCACGAAAGTGGGACAATCAGTCTTATTATATAGCTCTCAACTTATACTTCAAATGATAACATTATCAGGGGTCGTTGACCTCAAAAAAACCATCAAGTCTTTTTAATTTTTATTTGATCGTGTTTAGATACCCATCACGACTGTAGGGTTTTGCTAGCTAATTTAACTTGACCCTGTATATTGTATCCTATTACCTTGTACCTGGGTTGTGGGGATCAGATAGGCAGTTGCTCCATGTAAAATACTGGTATTCAGCTGCATCCGGTTAGACTGGAAGCCAACTCCAAAATATTTGGGAAAAGGCTAAGCAGATGATAACACAATAATTACTAACCAACGCAATGCGAACACGTCCAAATAAATAAATCGATCTTTACCTCTCATGCAATAATGTGATTTTTATAAATTTTTCATCTAATATTTCAAGATCATCCTATTATTCCGTGTGAGTGCCATATTAGCCAGAGTTCGAATGTTTGTAACGGATTCCAGTCTCGCGTGCTGCTTTGTGCCGTGTCGATCGAACTTTCATTGTGTGATGGCGTTTTACACTGCTATAGATCGGTAAACCGTGTGGCTATATTTTTTATGGTATTTGTGTACTAAACATCGATATATTATCAATAATAATAAACCGGGGGTTATCCTTGGGTGCACTTGCATAGTGCATACAGGGATAATCGACGGTTGATGCCGCATTTTATTTAAATTTCTTAAGGGGTCTCTACGAGTTGGCTTCGGGCCCTTCGTACGCCTTCCAAAGGACCGGGACCACGTGGTCCCGAGATATGTAAAAAGATAAAAATAAATAATAAAAAAAACCTTAATTTCGACCAAAAAGGACCATAGGAGGCACAAAATAGAAAGGCTTCACATAAACTTTATTACAGACTTCAATTGCTCGTGAACCATACAGCAACGGTTCAGATACTGACAATCAAACCTCTCCGCGAATGCCCTCAGGATGCTGCTGGAACTAGCCGGAACCCTGCGCATCAGGGATGTGCATCGTTTTCGCATAGTGAAATAGAAACAGTCTAAGTACCTGCGACTCGACGAACATCCCAGAAAAGAAAAACGATTCTACGAGTATTCCAAATATCTACCATTTCAATATGAAATGTTATAGATATTTTGTGTTATGCATTGCAAATATAAATAAACGTTGGTGCAATAATAACTTAAAACAACTGTTAAACACCTAACATGATGCAACAGTATCACTTATAAAATATACAGTAGTTCGTCTATCTAGAGCAATAAAAGATTTGTTTATTTTCTACTAGCAGGCCATGCGGTAGCATTTAAATGTTTGCATTGCCAATATGTAAGTAAACATAAAATGTATGAGCCGGCTCTTTCCCATTATTTTAAAAAGCTTGCAAGCGTCTACCAGGGCAATATGAAGTGAAGTAGGTAATGCTCGTGAGGTGTGGTTATTGGCTCCGCCTGCGCAAGTTTCAAGTTTCATCGAACTCACGTAATATTGTCTCGGAGTGGCCACAATACATTTACTACTGAAATTCCTCTCAGCTTAATAGCCAGCCGGAGGTTTCTCTTCTATAATACGTAAATAATCGTCAAGAACACTCCATAACTTTGTAATTGCTTTTTACCTCGGTGGGCGCGTGCTTTTAGCCAGATTGCTTATTTTGTTAATGAACTTCGGTGCCCAAAACTTTTTGCTTTCGTTTCTTTAATAGCTTAAAATTATCTCTTAAATATAATAAAATGATTACACAAATCAGTGCACAATGGGAAAGTTTGTTTATTGTTAATGTTTTGACCATGTTTATTTGAGAATACATTCTCAAATAAAACTTGAACACAAAGGCTTTACAAAGCCTTTCTGTACAAGTTTTATAAATGTTTTACGCATCACTCGAGACGGAGGAAAGCTTACAAGCTCGGAGTTCGATATCTTGCTGTACGTTTAAGTATAATTGTTAAAAAGTTAGAGCATTTGATATCACTTACACGTTGTTGCTCAGCAAAAGTGTGTATTCCAAAGTTTGATCGAAAAATGTTGTTGCGCTATGATTCAAAGAGTCAGGTAACATTTCGGACATGTAAAGGCGCGGTGTACAAAAGAATTTCAATTTGGTACCGTATCGCGCAACCCTTTTCAACTTTACAAAGTAATTTCCTGACGCGAAATTGATTTGTTGACTTCGTGGTTTTTGTTTGGTGTGGCGACTGCGGTTTAATTAAAACGAAAAAATCTTGCCGTGAAGTAATTCTGCTCCTAATAGATGTCCCGCAGGTAATACAATTCACTGCCCAATTATTTCATGCCCAAACTCTCCCCCGAGTGATATTGTTTATCCTTACTTTCCAATTCTAATTGCGTCCCGCTTTACATAAACATCGGCAAACTTTGAAGTCTGATGACAAAGCGTTGGAAATATAAACATCGATTTGTCAAACAGTATCGATATAGAATTACTTCTTCAAAATGCCGCCGAGGATAATTTAATATATTAACATCTCGACGTGGAAACTCGAGCCGAGTGACGTTAATATGACAAATAATTTCCTTCAAGCCTACCTCCGGCGTGGGAGGAAATGCGTTGAATATGGTAATCATTCCCCATGTGCCTTGCTCGTACAGTCGTACCAGACTTGCCTACCGCCACTTTAAACTTAGAAATACTTCAGCATTTCAATAACTTGAGTCTCGGAATGTTGTCAGCGTCGACGGTTAGCTGGAGCTGTTGAAACATGTTCTGTACTCGCTAATGAATGAGGATATTTTTTTCTTTTGAAAGAGTAATTTCTAGTGGCTTCAACTTGTGTGGCGTTGGGACGAAGTAGACTCGGAGCTATTTATATATTAGGTTGCTGGGTCCGGATGAATAGCAGAGGTTGTTTAGGAGGCTACTTCTTTCATTTTGTTTAGTTAGGTACCTACTTGAAAGACAGACAGAAAGTTTCCGACTGTTTGCAGCCATGTTATTTTTGCATAAACGCATGAATTCGTCACAAGTTTCGGGGTTGTAATTCAACAGTGTCGTTTTTCCTGTTCACGTGAAATGTGTGGAGTTATCTGCGTACATCGGTGCACGTTTATAACGTGTTTTCGTCACGCTGTCCCTAGGGAGCGATGTGAACTTGCGTTGTCGCTCGATCGCGTGATATCGTGCTATATCTCGCGGGCTTTCGTTGATGCTTTGCTGCATTCCTATGGATACTGTTGTGGTTCTAAAAATATGTTTTCACATCTCATGTTTTAAAAGTTCGTCTTTACGTTGTGCGTAGGTAACATAAAGTCGCTTTTTATGCAATAGTGAAAAGTGAAAAGCAGAGTGTATTCCTAACTCGGGCATAAACCAGCCAAAATAGGTTCTTTTATGCACTAGTTGCACAATCTACTATTTAGGCACTGATTTTATCAAGGATATCTCAATGTTCTATAGGTGGGGGAGGGGAGATTTTGAATTTGAGTATAAACCGGCTTAAACACTATTATACATTACATAACATCACGCCTGTAATCCCCGAAAGGTTAGTCAGAGGTGTACCTGTAGAAGTCATTTTTCGCCAGTTATGTTTAAGTCAAATGTAATAGGTGGCGTGTGCCTATTGCCATCAACCGGGCACAAATCTAGACCCCGGGCTGCTATTAAGAAATTCCTGATGGAAAAACTGAATGAATGTAGTGTGTTAGTTAGTAGTGGTTGCGATCACTAGACCAAAAATAAAAAAGTGTTAATATTCGCATACTATGACATTGCAAAAATGCCTCCAACATAATGGGTATTTACACATACATACGTATGGCTGACTTTATACGCAGTCTGCAGACCCCAAAGTTCCAGAGTTAGTACACATTCTGACGGTAGGCAATGATCGTGCGCATTCTTATGTTTTACTAGAGGAAACGGTCCTAAGTGAGTTCGAACTGAAGGATACAATCCGTATCCCCGTTTTATCTACCTCTAAAGCGGAAATCCGTCCGTACCATTCGATTTCCGTTACAAATAATACATAAAAAGATACAAAAAAATCATTATTTACACAAGTCGGATTCAAATAAGAATAAAAATAGCGAATATCTCTTTAGTCGGGCTTGTGTTTTTATTTTCCCTCGAGTGAAATTGAAGGCAAACGTGAAACAGACGCATTATTGTATCTGCTTATACAAAGTTAGTGTGGCAATACATTTCTATCGGTGTGGGAATATCCCCCTTTATACTGATGGCCAAGTAAAGTTTACGCTTTCACGGGTTCTAGTCTTGTTGAGAAGCGAATTCCTGTGGGGGCCTATAACTAAAGATTAGACCAATTTGGGATAATATGGGGCTCGTGTGTGACCCATTTAAGGGTGGGACGTAGTAAATGGTTTTCTGAACATCGTCCCCGTGTCTTGGGAGCTAAGAATTTGTGTTTAGGTAATGCGTGTCTTCGACACCTTGTCTGATGAGGATTATGTCGTGAATATATTCTAATGACAATATTGATTTCTTCCCAGCTAAAACCACTAGCAAGTGGTGAGGGACAAGCGTTTTGGGGAACTGTGTTTTGCTAATTCAGCTATATAAGAAAAGTTTGGTCCCACGGAGTAAGTTCACTAGTTTGTCGGTTTGTTCCACACCAAATATGGTTTTAAACTTATGTTGTGGATATTTTCGTTGGAACACAAAACAAATCGATCCATGATTTATGTAATTTTGAGTTTCAAAAAGTGCTGATTGTCAGTCTAATTTGAAAAAGTGAGTTTTGATTTGAATGCATATTTAGGGTTCCGTATCTCAAAAGGAAAAAAACGGAACTCGTTTTTTTTTGTTTGTGTTTTTCTTTGCGTCATATTTTACCGTAAACAAACGTATTTTCTTTGTTTTTCTTTTTTTTATACCTTCAACGACTGGTGAGCTCCAATCATTATTATTATTTAATATTTATTCCTACCTATCCATTTCAGATGTTTCATCATCGATATAGGTATTTCATTGTGATTATATAATATCACAGCTGTAGGTACCTACACGCGAACCGACGCAGAACTCTTCATAGATACTTAACACTAATCCACCAATTTACATACGAAAATCTGTGCCAAATATCATTGCTAGAAGTAAAGAGATCCGTAGGAGAACCAAGGTAACCGACATAGCCCAAAGAATTGCCACCCTTATTGGCAGTGAGAAGGGCACATTGCTCGCAGAACAGACGGCCGATGGGACTGAAAGGTTCTGGAGTAGCGATCGCATACCGAAAGACGTAGCGTTGGAAGGCCTCCCACTAGGTGGACCGATGACTAGTTGGAGACCGCAGGAATCCGCTAGATGCGAGAAGCACATGCCCGGTCGAAGTGACGGTGCCTGGGAGAGGCCTTTGTCCAGCAGTGGACGTTTTTTGGCTAAAAAGGATGATGATGATGAACATTGATAATCGATCAAATTTTCTAGTAGCATTCCTACACAACATTTTATAAAACCATCACTAATACAAGGATACATATTTCTCAAAACATTTTACAACACGCTCCAGTACCTACCTACTAGATGGGAAAAGTCAGTTCCAGTGAAACCACAATAGCTCATTTACCAGCTTGAAAATCTCCAGGGAATATTAGTGAACCCACCTCGAAGCTGTGTACGTACCATGTTGTAGCATTACGTCCCAGATATCTAAGTTGCATGAAAAGAAAATGTGCAGTTTTGAGTTCTGAAACATTTTCTAGCTCAATAATATACTCGTTCGTCGCTGATTGCGTTTGTTGCACGTGAATTTGGACTTTGAGGTTTGAAGCTAGAGTTCAGAATGTGTTTTTGCTTTTAGGATATAAGACAAAAGGGTAATGACTGCCGGCAGTGAGACCATCTGTTGGCTTCCATAGACATTAGGGCGTGTTCGGCGGCAGGCGCCACACTGGGAAGCCAGAAATGTACGTCTTTTGAATGTGTTTGATCGTAACAGAAGAATTCTACTTTTAATAACTTTCCTTCCGAGTTCTTACGTGATATTCGTACGTTTGATGTATTTTCGTGTTTTTGAAGATTAGATTTATAAACTTTTTAGGAACTTTCTGATCGATGTTATGTTAAATCTTTTTGCTGTTTGAACCTAATCAAAATTTGTGATAAGTAGGTATACTTACGGGTACGGTTAAAAACGCTGCAACATTTTCTCAAAACAATAGTTTCAGCTACCATCTTTGTTTCTTATAAAACAACGTTACAAAAAGATGTTTAGCGACCGAGATAAGATATCCGCATCTCTAGTGCGTCATCAAATTCAGTGCCACGTTAAAATAAACGCGAGCCTACAGAAAACCCAGTGTGGCGTGCAAGCAAATATCCTGGGAGGCAATTGAACAAATTCTCTGGGTGTACCGGGACCCTATCGGACCGCAATGTCAGTTATTATATCTGTTATCTCCCCTAGTCCATTACGACGGCCGGCGACGCGACGCGACGTGGACGTAAGAGGACGTTCTTACGCAATCGCAACGGCCAAAGACGCCCATTGTTGAAGACGTTTTTTGTTGTGTCATGTTTACGAATTTTAATGTTGAGGTTTTGTTAAAGGGATCTTTGTGAGGTGGAGATTTTACGGGCGGCGTCATTGTAAATGAATGTACATAGTGTAAATGAATAAAAAATACGCACACATACTTTTTATTATTATTTTATTTTAATCATGTAGGTATTAGAATTAAAACAAAAAATGGTGAAGGAAAACATCGTGAGGAAACCGGCATGTCCTAGAACCAAGAAATTCAAAGACTTGTGATATCCACCAATTAAAAAAAACATTTTTCGTTCGATTTTTCTTATTTTCTTTTTGTAATATTGTAAATATTTTTCTCCATGGCGTCTTTTAGGCATAGTTAAATTAAATTAAGAAAAAAATCACCTTTAAAACCTTTCTTCAAAACTCAATTATTTCTAAGAACACAGTATCAGTTGCCGCGCAAATGAAAATAATGACGGATCGCGCTAGGACACAGATAACGCACACTAATACTTACGTTTAGTTTTAGCTCTGAAAATTGCGTAGTTGCCGAGTGACTCGAGAATGCTGCATTGTAAAATAACATACCGGAAATTTCAATTGTCGTAATAGACAAAACACGGGTTTTCAGTAGATGGCAAATAACTTCCCAAATAGTAAAAAAAACCGAGCTAGAGCTGTTGAAAATCTGGGTCGTAAGTTTAAAGATAGGATTATTTTAAATATACCAATCGATAGAGCTCGCGACGCTGTTTCCAAATATAAATATAACTCATTTTCGACAAAATATCCTTTACGACAATTGAAATTTCTGGTATCGAAATGTCGAGAACGAAACACGCAGTATACATGAGAGTTATGAAGAGGAATTAAAAAAGTTTTAAAATTAAGTTAATTAACTACAAATAAAATATTCACACAAAATTATTTAAAGCATTTTCAAAGTCGTTAGAAAACTTACAGACACACACGCATACGTAATGTCCTTTATTTTAGTTGAAGTAGGTTAGTTGTAGATCCGAATCGCAGTGCGATAAAACTGTGGATTAAATCGGTTAATTTTATGATCACTAGCTTCGGCTAGCTTCAGCAATATAGATTGAAAACTATTCAAGGTTCGAAGCGTTTCTCTATAATTAATCTAAACGAATCGCCAATCGATAGCCAGTCGTGGGAGCGACCGCTCGATGTTTAATAACAACAGCGATTCGGTATTCGGCCTGTAAGTGATCGGCTGTAAGCTCCGAGATCGGGCGAGCTCGAGCAAAGCCTTCAAATCAAACAAGTGTTCGGTAGGTCGGTACACCCGGCCGGTTATCTGATTCCCTGATTCTCGCATCCGACCCGAATCCCCTCAGCGATGGGATCGTTCTCAATTAGAGATAAGGCCTTGAATATTTTGAGCGATCATTGCAGATGAAAATTTGTTTATTTATTGTTTGCAGGTTTTTCGTAGCTTCTGTGCTAATATTTTCACTAAGAATTGGCTTGTAAGCGGGGTCAAAAGCTGGTAAGGCTTGAAAAGGCGTTGTGAAATGAAGGCGAAATGTGTCTGTGTCGGATAAAGAGTGTCCATTACATTCTACATCTATTATTCTTTTAGTCTGTAGATATTTTTTTTTATTGAAAAACATTCACACCATCCTTCACAGACGCCATTATATTCAAAGAAGATATTATTTTAATATTTAAGACTCCAAATAACATTGCAAAAAATAACTATCACAATTTCTGCCTACCAACGAGTCTCAGCAGTGAAATTGTAAGACTTCCTACATGTTTTTGTGCTGAGGATAAATATTTATCTATTCAGCTAAGCGTATATTTCCACGATATAATGTAAGTTACTTGTCGGGTTATTTTTTATTTTATTTGGGTTATTGTATATCTTCCACAATAGTGTACCTACCACTGGAATATTCAAATATGTTAATACGCTTTCTTATTTAGTTGATACGAGTGTTGATATTCTTTGTGTGCCTGAGAGATGGCATAATAAAAGATAATATTTTTAGCGGAATAACTGCGGCAAAAACGCTGCGAAAATTCGGTGTGGAATTCGGGCCAAAGGCGGGAAGTTGAACGTTACGAGTTTGATTTTTACCTGGATACTGTGCTTTAAGATTAATTAAATTAATAAGGTAAATCAAAACAGTGTCAAAAAATTCCAATTTTGTCCATGAAGGTAGAACGTGGAAACAATTGTTTGACAAATTAAACCAATAAAGCAATTTCAAACAGTCTGTCATTATAACAAGTGTTAACTTTAATTGAATAAGTATTAATTGCTTAAAATTACAGCTGACAGACTAACAAAAGAGGCATTGTTATCATATTTACAGGATTATTAAACGAGCATTATTTAGTATGTAAAATCAATATAAACTCTGCCGTATGTTATGGAAGATCTAAAAGTGCCTGTGTTTTGCAAAATACAAATGATGTACATATTACTATGGCAAGTACAATATCAGGAATATCCGTGAAATGCTGCTGTTTTGGTGTTTTCGTGTTACGGTATGGACTACTGAAGGCCAATTCCGTAATTAAAAACGTTCAAAATCTAGTCGCAATCTCATCTCAGCGACAATCAATGTCAAAAACTTGTCAAAAATGTAGGGTAGATATTCTTGACAGATTAAGACTGTTATCTGACTGTGAACGTTCTTACAATTACGACAATTGCCCCTCTGTTGTTGAACACACTGCCTTTCCTTCATAGGCCGGCGGCGCGTGAGTTGTTGTCCGGAATGTTACCATTTTATAAATACAACATTTAGAAGTAGGTGTTATTTTGTAAAAACAGCGTCAATTTAAAATAATTTAAATTTAGAAACTTTGGGCTACTCTAGATTTTACAAATTATATTTTCTGATATGTTTCACTGTTAAAACCTGTAAGTAGTTGCATTCTTACCATCACATATAAAGCATGCATGACGGTACCGTTATGAAAATTGAAGGAAAATATAGCACCAAGGGACAAGGGATACCAGCAGTCTCCTAAAATGCGATTTCATGCGACGTTGGCACAACGGACGCACATTAAATGACCCCTGTAATAAATACATCTTGAATATTCACTCGGGGCAGGAAGCAAAGGTCTCCACACATTAATATGTCCGACATCTGCGCCCCGAGTATCCGTTATACATATATAACTTATATAGATATTATTAGGTATCATATTTGTAACCGATGTGGTGGTACCTAATATTCTCTCCCTTATGTCTATTCAAACCTAAAGTAAAAAGGATGTGATTTGATTAATTTGTCGGCTTGCTCATCGCCTATTCGCTAAGCAATCCGATTGGTCTACGAAGGGCGACAGTGCCGCCACACTTCCGCGTGTTACTGCACTTGTACCAATCGTACCAACTCGTAAAATAACGTGCTCCGCCGAAAGAAAAACTTTTCTTCTAATAAGAAGTGGTCCTTCAACGATATTCTGCTACGACCCCTCCAAGACACGAACAATAACATTAACCATTACCTGTGGAAATAAATGTGAAGTGTTTTATAGCTGGATTTAGAACGACTGTACACGCCGCCTGGCCCATGAGGTGCGCGAGGCAGTGGACGGGAGTTCGTTGGTAAGTTTTTCAAATTCACACCCACTAACTCCTACACATTTTAGAAAAAACGCATTTATTAAAATGTAGTGTTAAATATTGTACGGTGGTGGAACCCTTCGTGTGCGAGTCCGACTCGTACTTGGCTGCTCTTTTGTAATCTGTTCGATTCGAATTAGATTGTTTTCGATTTCAATGCGATGCTGTGTTAACGCTGATCGTGTCTTGTTATTGTTTTTTTTTTGTCTTTGTTATTTTTATATTTTCCCGTAGGTATGGGGACAAAATCACAATGCAGAGATTTCAAAATCCCAAAGTTTGGTTGCGTCTAAAAAGCGTAACAGAATAAACGCACGTCCTCAAAGCAGTTTGTTCATAATTTACTACTGAATCGATTTCAGTCGGTAACTATTAGAATAGGTATTTTTTCAAAAATTATGTATGTATGTACTTTGCCATTATGACCGCCGATTGAGCCAAAGAAAATTAAATTTTATATCAAGGCAATAAGACTCAATTTTAAATGCATAAAGTTTTGCCAAAATCAACAATAATAGCTTTAAAAATAGTTTTGGTCATTGTATTATGTTTTTAAATCAATTCTCTAATTGGTGGGTCTAATTGAGGTCTTGCGTTAATTATGTTACATATTGTGTAATAAACGTGACCCCACGTTTCGGATTCGTATGTACATACCTTTGTTTTTACCATGTTAATCGTGCAGTGACTTCAAGCTTAAAGCCCGGAATACACTTGCCTGTGACTAGCACAAAAGTCTGCAAATAGCTTGCATGCCGTGTGCCATAGCAACTGATTGCTGAATACCATTATGGCATGCAAGCTACTAGCCAGGTCTGTGTCAGGTTGTATGTTGATTAAAATATGATTCGCGACCGTAACGAATTATGACTTTACTGAATTATAGGGAACCGATCACTTTCCGAAATGTTTTTGTTATAGTCACCCTATTTTTGATGTCATCGTTCAAGCAGTCCATCCATCGTTTCTTTGGCCTTCCCCTACTCTTACAGTCATTTACATTCATACTCAAAACTTGTCTCACGACATTTTCCTCATTCCTTCGCTTCACATGCTCATACCATGGTAACCGATTTCCACACAACTTTTCAGTCACCGGTGCCACTGTCAGACTTCCTTAAACGCCTACCTTCGAAGGCTAAGTTTACAGAATCAAACTGTCTGCCTTGTCAGTCATCTGGTGATCATGACGTCCTGAGAGCAGTGGTGGCTCAGTGGTAACGGCCGCGACTTACGAGTTGTAGGTCGTAGGTTCGAACCCAGACAGGCGCTTTACTTTGTGTAAATTATTTCATCACCATTGCTCTCCAAACGGTGAAGGAAAACATCGTGTGACATCTACCAACCCGCACTGGGCCCGCGTGGTGGATTACGGCCCACTCCCTCTCACAGAGAGGAGGCCTCTGTCCCAGCAGTGGGAACATTATAGGCGGATTATGTATGTTATGTATGACGTCCTGGGTTTGATTCCCAGGCTGTGCAAAGTAATCCGCCCCTAAGGCTACCCACTGACCTGTTGTTCCATAAGGAATTTATCAAACAGAAATATTACATAGCACTCAAACATAATTGGCGAAATGAGGATGTCCCTGCCTAACCCTTTTTGGATTACATGCATAATGTTAGGTTGTGCGTTCTAAACTGTCTGTTAAAATTAAGTAGGTAGGTCTTTCAGCATTTTTACCTTTGGCTTTTTTAAACAATTTGTTCTAGTGAGCCTGTAAGAGCCGCAACGATGCTACTCCGTTCTGTGTACGGTATTAAACTCGGAATGTTATTGCAGCAAGCGGTTTTAAACGGTACCAACCGGTATTACAGAGAGAACTGGCTCCATTGCATTTATGTATGTTTTAAAAATCTACCGTGATGCTGCATTTTTTAGCCTTGTCTGGCTTTGTTATGGTGGCTTAATGGCTTTTTTTTGCGAAATGCATCAGTTTTTAAAAGCATTTTACAATGATTTCATTACTATGATGAAGTAGGTACTGAAATCATTGAGTAGGGGTCAGCTTCCAGTCTAACCAGTTGCAGCCGAATACCAGTATTTTACGTGGAGCGACTAAATATATGATCTCCACAACCCAGAGCAGACTGTGTAATACTTAGTTGTCAGACTTTCGGGCTTCTGACGACCCGTAACGACTATCAAAGATCCACTAATAATAGCCGGAACCAACGGCAAAAAATGTGTATTCCGAGGCACGGAGGGGTCTTGGTATGTAAAGATGGTCACCCATCTACGGACCAATCGCGGCAAGCATTGCTTAACCTGATCGATCGATCCGAGCGGCTGTTATTACTTAGCCACAAGCCCCTATTAACACGTTGGCTGCCAGGCAACAGACACAATAGAAAATCTATTGTTCGCGGTCACCGGTGACCGCGTTGGCAGTCAATGCCTTAATCAAAAATGTATGCACACAAATAAGAATAACTACTTTAACACCTCACATTAAAATTAAACTCTATCACACCTGCACAACAGTCAGCACTAATTCTGCCATAAGTACATCTATAAATAAGTATTAAAATGTCGGTTCTAACGCGGTCTGCACCATAGGTCGGTTAAGCTTTGTGCACTGGCTACTACGAGTCATAGTTCACCTGCTCTCGGCCTTAAGTGACGTCACAGAGATGGCCATCCCCTTTGTCTGAGCCGAACTCTCGCCGAAACGGTTTACTCAACATAAGCTCTCAAAGCGTGCCCTCAGAAAACAATCTTGACGTAGGACTTTGTTAATGCTTGAGGTGCAGTTTGATGGGGTTTGTTGGTTTTTGTTGGTATTGCAGGTCAGCTGAGTTATCTCCTAACTGAAATAAAATTATAAATGTGCAAATCAGTTTGTTTGTTTTTTACGCTTACACGCTTTAACGACTGAACAGATTTGGATGATACTCGGCACATGGGTAGACCGTGACTTGGGTTAGGACATAGGATACTTTTTTTTTTTTTTTCCGAAACTACGCTGTCGTGGGATAATTCAGGCTCTATGCAGGCGAAGCCGCGGACAAGCCAGTCAGTAATAATTCCACCCAGTTTTTGTCCCACTGTAGAAAAAAGATAAGTCTTCTTATACAGAAATTGCAGTTTGATATGGCTTGTTGCTTTCTGTTAGTGTTGCAAGTCGGTTTTTTGAATAATAATATACTAAGCCTGTTTTAGTCTCACTGCATGCCAAAGGCCTCTTCTCACACAGATAATGTTTTTTTTTTGTGAGAATGCGATTTCAGTTGAATGTACAGAAACAAATAAAAAGCCATTGTGTCTCGCGTGGATCCACGTTCACTTTACTGACACTGGCACTTTATACCTCCATAAATGAGGACGAAGGGTTAAAGTCCCGTTTTCCGCGTGATGTTTTCATTTACCATCTGCAATAGATGTGATTGAGATGTGATTTTCCAGCGTACTTGATAATTTGATTATTATAATCAAAAAAAGGATCACGTTTCATGCACCATTTAAAAATGGGTTGAATATCAATTTTCGCTTTATGAATTGAGTCCTGTTTTTGTATTTTATTTTTATATGCGGATATTTTTCACCTGCCTATTAAAATGTAGTCTTTATTATGCAAATATTGACGATAGAGTTTTAATACAAATTGATGAGCAAATAAAACACAAAATAAAACAAAGATTCGTTATATTTTTGGATTACGTTAAAAATGTGCTTTTTGTTCATTTTAAATATTCACAATTTTTCGTATTGCAAAACTGCGCAGATATGAACGTTTGTGGCACATTTTAATATGGAATAATACCTACTTCTCACAATATTGGCAAGCTGAAACAGGCTGTGGGATCAAGACTCTTGAGTACTGACCTACTTTCCAGGTTCCAGGTTTACCTATATTTATTTTAATCAATAATAATAAGTAACAGTAATTTGAAATATGATTTAAATACATATCTGTTGTTTGTTATAGGTAGTTTTTAAAATAAAAAATAAAAATATTTCATTTCACATAAACCTACATGGGCACTTATGAAACGTCAGAAGCTATATAGGTGCACGGTTCCAATAGGTCGTTTCCTATGGAGAAGAACCGGCAAGAAACTCCACTTACTTTTTTAGGTTACTGTTTTAGAAATAGTTGGTTTTTACAATGTTTTCAAGTTACAATAGGTATGGGAGGAATAAAGCTTTTGTTCTACTGTATCTAGATTTCCTGATTAGTGTCACTACGGCGGGGCCGCAAAACCATATTCTTGGCTACGGCTTTGTATTAATTATTCCATTTGATAAACTGAAGTAGTCTAGGATTTAGATTTATGCCTAGTAAATGGAAATAAACCCATCCCTTTTTATACGGGGTCAGATTGAATTAGGTAGTGAAACTTATCGATATCGATATCTAAAGACGAAAATTCATAAAAATAAAAAAAATTACTTACTCACATTCTCTAGTAACTTCAGTTGATTATGGGGTCAATGGCCGCTGGTAGTACAGCTACTTGAAATTGTGTCTGTGGAGGTGTGTCTTAAGTCTGTGGAGTTTCGCTAGCTAATTTAATTTGTCCCTGTATATTTACCAACATAATCTTACTATAATATTATAAACGCGAAAGTTTGTGAGGATGAATGGATGTTTCTTAATTTTTCACGCATAAACTACTGAAAGGATTACAGTTATAGTTATTTCCACAAGATCGACACTTAGATATGCGGGTGAAACCGCGGGGCGCTGCTTAGTTATTACTTAGACTTTAATGCACAATTGTAAGCATACAAATAAAACAATATATTATTGACCCCCACAGTAAATTACCGCAGTCATTTATTTATTTGATAGTGCGTGGAAACAACTTCGCGAGCATATTCGAACAGCGTCCGATACGGATTACCACCACAATGTGCTATAACACAATGGTGCCCAGTCATATTACATTAATTAGGAAACTCCACACTAATTATTTTGTAACATTCCATATTGGTGTGTTTAGACTTTTAGTTTATTTACGAGATATGGGTGACTTCATTTAAGTTTATTTTATGAAATACTAGCTTCTGTAAGCGTGAAATTTATTGTTTCCCCGACCTACCCCGTCGCCTCGCATAGCCTGCCCGCGCTATTACTTCGTTTTCGCTTAGCGTTTTTTTTTTTTTGCTCGGCTTCCAATGGGCCTAATGGACCTTCTAATGGGCCTTCAAAGGGGGCATACTTGGCCTTCTAAGGGGGCATACTTGGCCTTCTAAGGGGGCATACTTGGCCTTCTAAGGGGCAAAATGGGCCTTCTAAGTGCCATAATTGGCCTTCTAAGGAGCATAATGGGCCTTCTAAGGGATATAATGTTTTGTAGCCTACAGTCTTTCTCAAGAATTGGGTTATCAAATGAATTTTACGAATCCGACTGGTAGTTCTAAAGATAAGCGCGTTCAAACAAACAAACAAAATAAAGAAGCAAACTCTTCAGCTTTATTATTAGTATAGATGGGTAACCTTTGTTTTGATATTCGATTTTTGATCGTATTTCTTTTCAAGCAGAGAAATTCTGCTTTTGTAAAACATCGCGGAAAGCGTAGATCCTTGAAGAAGAACTAAGTTATGTTAGCAAGTATCAAAACTCAAAGTAAGATGAACAGTTGAACATGTTGCCTCCAAGCACCTTGCGACAATCTTCTCGGGGTGGCTGGTAGCAGCTGGATGAGAGGTGATGAGAAATAAGCTGAATGGCGTGCAAATGGAGAGGCCTATATCCAGCAGTGGACTGATGTAGTCTGATGATGATGAACCACCTTAAAACCGCCATCCGAAGCGGTTTGAGGACGTCAAGTGAAGTCTTTTGAGGCCAAGACTAACAATAATTAGGCACATCTAAAGTTGTGTTAGTGTTATAACTTATAAAGGGTGGCAGGGACATCGACGCGCAAATCAAAAAAAATAAAAAAAATAAAAAAAAAAAAAAAAAAACAAAAAAAAATTCAAAACAAAATAAAATAAATAAAAAATAAAAAAAAAAAAAAATTCAGCACATTATTCTAGAACCACTAGCGTAGACATCCTTCGTCGGTTATTAAAAAAAAAAAAATTAGTTTCATACATTTTGACCGCGTAACCGCGAGGTGCCCGTGGCTAAATAAACCCGCACAGGTCGATCTATCAGGTTAAGCTACGCTTGCCGCAGTTGGTGACCATCTTTACATACCGAGACCCCTCCATGCCTCGGAAAGCACGTTAGGCCGTTGGCCCCGGCTGTCATTCGTGGATCTGCCCGAAAGTCTGACAATCAGTCTTAACCAAGGGGATCGTATTATCCAGTAACTGGGTTGTGGAGGTCAGATATACCTAGGCAGTCGCTCTATGTAAAATGGTAGGTATTCAGCTGCATTCGGTTAGACTGGAAGCCGACCCCAACATAGTTGGGAAAATGCTAGGCTGATGATGATGACATTTTGACCGCGTAGGTGTTGCACTTTTCGATGAAACCGCAGATTTTTTTTTTTTAGATAACTGAAGAAAAATTCTAAAGGATCTAGCATCATGTGCTGAATGCAAGGTTACAGTTTGTGCACCTTGTATACAAAACACTAATATTATTAAAAAGAGTACATTGACCGAATGTCCAGCTCCAAAGGAAGTCATCAACACGTAAGGCATCTTTTCAAACTTTTGATTGGCCAGATTTTAAGTAAAATTTGTATTCAAACTTACTTCTGCTTCATTGAGGTGTAAATTGAAGGCCACCTTCGTAACTAATTCCGTGCAGAAAAAGTTGTGAAGAATGTACGACAGGGAGTTGTTCTGTTTGTAGCGGCGTGGCGCTCTCGTTGCATTACGAGTAGGTACAGTCGACGGCACATCGATGCTAACGATTTGTCATTTACAGCGTCTTTATGTCGTACAGGTAAGGGTGATTTTTAACCCATTTTGAAATGGGAGGAGGTTCTCAATTCGTCGAAATCTTTTTTTTTGGATTGCAATTGTTACCACTTATATGCGGTTGACTGTACTTATATTATTAGATTAAATAGAGTATAGAGTTCCTTGAAATTAGGATTTTGTAAAAATTGTTTTAGAAATATTTTATATTGTTACAGTAGGTCCCTATTGAATCCTTAAAAATATGTAAGTAAGTGTTTGAAGTTTTGCAGCTTGCATTTAAAATAATCTTGAAAAACAAAAAAAATAGAAGTAACTACGGAAAAACAGGATAATTTTATATTGTGCATTTAAAAACTCATGCCCACCAATTTATTTGTCGAGGGTTTAGGAGGGATTTTAGCAGAGTTTTCAGGCAGTCTTTATTTATGTAATTATAAAGATACAAACTGTCGTAGTTTTTTCCAGTATTCATGTTTTTCCAGTATTCATGATGTGATCTCATTTAAAAGATTTTTC
This sequence comes from Gortyna flavago, assembly GCA_963669345.1. Classification (NCBI taxonomy): domain Eukaryota; kingdom Metazoa; phylum Arthropoda; class Insecta; order Lepidoptera; family Noctuidae; genus Gortyna; species Gortyna flavago. The sequence continues at coordinate 8,043,867 of OY770142.1, forward strand.
GATTTAAATCATCATCTGCCTAGTCTTTACCCCACTATGTTTTCCATTTAAATGACATAGGAAAATATTAGGATCTTTTAAAATTATAAGCAATGTATGTATAACTGAATTGATGCACATTAGGAAAGTAGTTCGTTCGCAATCGTATACAGAATCGATATCGATATCTATCATTTTTAATATACGTAGCTTATTTTTATCCCAGTAATAATTCAAATTACGATTACGACACGACACTTCCGCTGTACAGTCAAAAAAACCGAAATGGACGAAGTAAGTACCTAGATGCGACTGTGTGCGTGCGTAGATTTGTAAAGTGAACACAATTTTTTTCCATAATCAGTATCTAATAATTTAATAAATAAACAATGTTTCACACATAATAGTAAAAAATCATTGTATGTATTATGATTTTAATATTATATTCTAATTGGGGTGTTTAACATTCGTTAACACACATGTTGTATAATCAAGACTAACGTATTTATTTTAAAATTCAACTTTAAATGTTCAAAACAGGATCCTAATCTCCGATCAATCTGCTGAGCACGAACGCCGTCGACAGACTCAATTACTTCATTAACGCAGAGTTCTGTCGAGAGAATAAGGCGTCTAAAATCATTAATAATGTTATATTCATAGTCACTTCATTTTAATTCCAGTCCTCGAAAGCAGGCGAAGAGGCGTAATCACGAGGAATAAGCTGGGCTGCCGTGACTCACATAACTGTAAGTTGTGTTTGGTTTATTTAGAGACAATTTTTATGTTGTAAGAATTACAAATTCTCCCCCACTGTGTCCTGTTTGTGTCCAAGGCCAATTCTCGTAATTTAAAACGTTCAAAGCCTAGTCGCAGTCTCATCTCGGCGACAAACAAATGTCAAAAACTTGTCAAAAATTTAGGAAAATATGAGGTATTTTTGACAGATTGAGACGATTGTGAACGTTATTTTAATTACTTTCGAGAATGGCCCTCAGAATATTTTTGGAACGAAGTTCCTTATCGCGCGATACGCTTCACTCTTGGTGAATGAGAGCTAGACCGAAAGAACTATAACATTTTGTGGCTTAAGACATTTATATTTCAAAAACAGAATACAATTATTCACTTAGAATGAGAAACACTGGTTACAAACATATACGTTCCTTGGAACATTTGCCTGTGATTTTGCCCTTCACACTTTTTTTTTTCATTTAGTTACTCTTTAACGTTGTTAATTGATTTAATTGGGCCTGTTATTTAATACATAGGTACCTACATATACAGCGCAAGGAACTTCGTTCCAACTGACAGTACTCGACTTTTTATTATTCATCACAAGGTAGATACGAGTATATACCTAAAACAAAGAAACGATGGATGGACTGTATGAATGATGAATTGATGATAAATGGTTAGAAGAGGGGGTCAACGCCGTGATGACGACTAATAGAGAAGTATGGGATAAGCGCAGCAGAATATTGATCACTTGGAAGATATGAGACTTTTATGACGAGTTCTGCCACATTATCTGTTTTGTGAGGCTTTTTATTGTGCGATTAATTTACTAGCTATAAGTTAGTTTAGTAAGTTATGGACCAACAAAAAAACTAATAAAAATCCTTCTACAAAAGAAACATTCAATTTTCAATTCAACAACAACAAGTTGAGTGCTCATGACTAAAAACTAACTTTTGCAACTTAGCAGCCTTTTAGTTGACGCCCGACAGTTGGGGGAATAAGCCTCTTTCTTACTCTAATTTCATTCAAGTCTCCGGCAGTTTACACGCCTACCTTGAAGCGGCACACTTTAACTTCTGCCTAAATAAATAAATGGAAGTACCAACATTCTAAGGAGTTTGCATGTCTCGCATTATTCATTATTCGCATTGGCATGCAAGCTACTTGCATAGTTTTGTACAAGCTACTGGATGTGCGTTACAGATCTTCAAGGTTAAGCAAAGCTTGCCAAGGTCGGTTCGTGGATGGGTGACCATCCACTACATATCGAAATCCCTTAGACCTTTGACAGTCGTTACGGGTAGTCAGATACCTAAATCTGACAACCAGTCTTACCAAGGGGTATAGTACCCTGTAACTGGGTAATGAGGAGGACCTAATGGCTGCGTCAGCGAACGATATCCGCGTTGCTGAATTTTGGGCCAAACAAAAAAAAAAACGATATTACCTATATTATTTTGTGTTTTTTGTTTCGTGTTTTTTCATCCATATGAAGAAGTAACTGGGTTGTGGAGGTCAGATAATTGCTTAATGTAAAATACTGGTATTTAGCTGCATCCAGTCATACTGGAATCTGACCCCAAAATAGATTAAAAAAAAGCAACTTTATTTACCCAAATAATCATTACATGCTCAATTCTTCTAAGTAACAAATAAGCAGTAAAGGTATGTTACATTTTTGTTTGGTATGTACTCAGATCAAATAAAAAAGTCAAGACACAGCGCTGCGAACAATACAGTGAAGCATGCCAAAACTACACCTCCACTCTGTGTATACATGCTCACATGCACACATTTACAACCATTTACAATGAAACTACACCTCACTAAGTGCACACATGTTTACGAAACCGGCTTCACTTTACTGTTGACAGTCCTCTGTCTTGGTTTTATATTTAGTCTGAGGGTATGTATCGGTAGCCTCCATAGTTGTGAAAAGGCTGGGCAGGTGGGGTGTGTAGTTACTTTACTTGATACTCCAAAGAGAATGTAAACACTAGCGCATAGACTTATAAAAAAAGATGGTCTCCGCGCCACGCATATCGAAAGTGAAGCACAGTAAGTATGTCGGGACCGCTTGTACAAACACGTCTTACGCTCACATTTACATCATAGTATGCCGACCGGCCGCCATTACGTGACACGACAGCGTCAATCGTCAATCACGCACACATAGATCGGTACGGTGCTTCACTTTCGATATGCGTGGCGCGGAATCCTTTTTATTTTTTTATAAGTCTATGCACTAGCGTTATAAGATACTCTTCCATACTGAGGTGCGGGTATAACGTATGCGCGCTTCCGATAATAATAAAATTATGTGCTATAAAAAGGATGGCGCTGTTTTAGTGCGTGCAGGATCATGTTTCTAATAGGAGGATGTGGGGGAGTTTATTACTGTTGAGATAAGACGGTAGTGAGTAGTGTTTAGTGGGTTGGTTTACGACATAGTGCAGGGTGAAATCAAACATGTTTTCCTTAAGCCCATCACAGACGTAGCTATAATATAAATAGCAAGGTAACGCACACTGATCTTACCATCTGCCTAGCCTTTTCCCAACTATGTTTTGCTCGGCTTCCTGTCTAACCGGATGCAGCTGAATACCAGTATTTTACATGGAGCGACTGCCTATCTGACCTCCACAACCCAGTTACTGGATAATACAATACCCCTTGGTAATACTACCACACATGGATACTATGATATAATATATAATTATTTTGCATTTATTTCATTGGTGGATGGCCTAGCTATCTTAATATATATAAATTACGTGTCACGATGTTTGTCCGCGATGGACTCTTAAACTACTTAACCGATTTTAATCAAATTTGTACACCGTGTGCAGTTTGATCCAACTTGAAAGATAGGATAGAAAAAAAAATGACAAAGACGTTAGCCACAGCAACGCGTGGCCGAGTCAGCTAGTATAATATAAAATACAGTATAGGTTGGTGACGTCATAGAAATATATAAGTATAGTATTATAGCTGTGTGTGCGGTTACGTAAAGATAGTATTGAAAATTTATCGTAATGCCTGGCTACGATTTATGATAATAACTAGCTCCTCCCCGCGGTTTCACCCGCATAAGTGTCGATCCCGTGTGAATATTAGGATAAAAAAGGGTGTCAGCTACCTCCATACAAAATTTTATCAAAATTGGTACAGCCGTTTGAGCGTGAAGAAGTAACAAACATATAAACACACAAACTTTCGCCTTTATAATATTAGTGATAGCTTCGTCTTTGACGGGCTTTATGATTTACATACCTCGTTGTGTTTCAAAACAAAAGATTTTAGCATTTATTTAGTCTAGTAATTGGTTGGCTTTTCTCTCATAAAAATATCTGCGCAGCTATTTTATTGTTACAAACAGTATGTTTTACTTTTCTCAGAATTTTGCGTAAAATACAAGCAACAGTCTCAATTCTTTCGTTATGAACCATAAACAAAATAGAGACGGGAGAGTTTCAAATAGTTTCCAACGTTCCTCAGGAACAGCGCTGCCACAGCACAGTTGTCAGTTACTGCGAGCTCCTCGCTAACAAAGGCTGGCGGTACGTACTGTATCTAAATATTTATTTTCGTCCCGACTTGAATTCTGTGTGGCTTCGAAACCAACTGACACAGTCAAATTAATTTTTGTTTTATAACCGACTTCAAAAAAAGGAGGAGGTTCTCAATTCGGTTGTATTTTTTTTCGTTTTCCACTATTAAGAAGACGTTTTTAGGAAAAATGAAAATTTGTTGGCTTAAATACTCGTTCAAATACAATTTTCGATTCAGTTTTTTAAAACCAATGTGTGACTAATAGGATTTTTTTCCCTGTTTCTTTACACCATTTAGCACATAAGATTAGTGCGGTGTAAAAATATCGATATAAAAATGCATTTTGCGAATAACCTACTTCTTTTTCTTCATAGTACATTTATACTTTGTGCATATAAGAGATACATCGAGTTTATAATGAAGTATTATTAAAAAAAAGGAGGAGTTTCGATCTGTACATTGTAATACAATCCAGATGTTATTATCATTTCCGCGGGCAGCGAGTTTATTGTGAATAATTCAAAGGTCTATAATTAGCCATTGTTTACAGCAAACATTACTTAGGTCCTGGCAGTCGATTTGTTGGGCTTGTGTCAACATTTGAGAAGCTTGCGGCTTTCTTTTAAGAGTTTCAGCCGCTCGGCTCTCGCTAACGTAAACGTTGTTTTTGAACGAAGCGACGACGTTTGTTGTTCTGCTGAATCGAGTTCTTTACCGCAATGAGTTGATATCTACCGCGTCACTCACTTTGTAAAGTGAATTGTACGTCTAATGAAAGCAGGAAGCTAAATAGAGTGGTTGTGTTTTTGCAGCTGCTTGAGCCCGATACTAAGTTACAAGAAATTCAATAAAAGTGGAAACGTTGTAATTTTTAGATTTTTTTGTTGAAATTATTCAACAAAAAAATCTGCTGCTGATCGTAGGTTGTAGGTATCTTCTACAGATTGTAACCAAATAATTTCAAGCGATCACTTAAAATTGTATATTTTTGCGTGTTTGGTACTCATTGATGCGCAAATTGATCGTCTACTAAATACAATTGAAGCGATTGAAAATCAACATTGATACTTGCAATTGACAATTGATCGTTTCGGGAACTGCTTAAAAATAGGGATTATTAGCAGATTCGCATGAATTTAATCAACGGTCGAATCGTCTCTCATTATTTTTATTAATATATAGAAAAAATAATATCATTTATAAGTGACGACTCGCCCGATCCGGTCCAGTAAATTCTTGCGAATCGACTATAAATAAACCAAAAATAGAGAGCAAAATTACTTACAACTTAAATATTTATCGTCATATAATATTTAGTTTAACTTTAATTAGCGTATCGGCTCTCATTACTTAAGGCAAAAACTTAGATAATAACTTTAATTTTGTGATATTGACCATAAGTACGAAAATACCTGCTAACAAGAAACTGTGTTAGCAATATAATGGAATGTTATTATTTAAGCCAGGTCTAGATGTCGAACGTCTAAGCTTTCCCCGGTAGCGTCGGATAAACCTGCTAATCCGATATACAGAGACCTAAGTAGGTAACTAAACTTGGATAGAATACAAGTGAGGAGGAGGAAAGGGGACTTTATTAGATTCCGAATTCTGTTAATTTTAAAACTTGTGATATTTATAACAGTTGAAGAAGTAACAAGGCTCAGGAAAATATCCCTTTTCTTGCAAGCGTAATTTTGGCATTTTTGTGGCTCTCCCCCCACAGGCACATTATTATCAGCCGATAATATCGGATGCGTTATTGCGATATCTGTTTTCAGTTTCGTATTAGGACGGCCACGAAGTTACACACTGCTGCGATGATAACGAAGTACGAACGAGAAGTAGGATGCTTTCGTTCCTCCGTCTTGCGGTATTCCGATAATATGAATTCTTAGAACATTTTGTATTCGTACGCATAAGTTCTTACACACATCTACATGTAGTGCGGGCGGGGTGCCTGTCAAAATCAAAATCAAAAGTCATTTATTCAAACTAGGCTGAGAATCAGCACTTTTCGAACGTCAAAATTACATAAGACAGTCCCCCAAAACGCCCGCCCTTCACCACTTCCTAGTGCTTTCGCTGGGGAGAAGAAGTGGCGCAACAAACTCCCCAGCAGCACAGCTGTCTGTTCAGTTATAAAATACTCGACTGTATACAAAACTAGATCTGCAAAGTATCTAATTAACATTACAGGACACAGAACATTCGATAAAATTATTTGCCATATGTTAGCTAGCCACGCCAATATATGTATATAATGTAGTGGCTGTAGTGTAGGTTTCACGCATATGTTAGAAATATCTGACGATAAAAACGCAGGCAAGGAATCGGGACGCAATATCGTAATAACGCATCCGATATTAACGACCGATAATAACGCGCCTGTACAGGTTTGGGGACAGCCTTTATGCGTTAGATGGCATTTAGAAAGACGAAATAAAAAACGTTATTATATAAACCATTATTTATTTATTAAATATAAAATTGCCATATCAGATTGGTAAGACCACATAAAATGTTGACTGACATCTACAAACAGTTCGATCGACGTATTTTACACATGAACCTCACAGTTTCAATGTTAAACTCTATATAATAGAATCAACACAAAATGGAAACATTTACAATTGCTATCGTTATAAAATGGCACTACTGAATTGCTCCACGCGTACAGCACAAGATTAATTTAGAACAATTATATTTATTTGCATAAAAAAATGGTACATCAAGGTCTTATTAATAGAATTATGATCTTATATGTTTCGCCATGCGAGAAAGTCAGATTTATTCTAATTCTTATTAATATAAAACTGAGTTTCAATACAATAACTTAAATGGACTTTTTATCTCTACCTAGACAAAATAATTTTCTGCTCGAAGATTATTTTATCTTAAAACATTTTGCCACCTGCAAACCGCGCCAAACGGAAAACCCGAGGAGGTGCGCTACCGAAGTGTGACTGTGATTTATTACACGACCATTTTGTACATATTTTATTTTACATTTCATGCGGGTAGCTTGTCAATGTTATAAAACGATCCACGTTTCTACAAAGCAGGTTTATTTCTCTTTTACATTTTGAAGACCTTGTGCCGTATGCTAGAGCCCTTTAGCTATATCATCACGGTCTATGCAATATTTACAATTTTCTAAATACCCTCACATAAATAAATTGACAACGAAAGCTCCTTATTCTATTTAAATATTTGTATCTATACATACAAGTCTGGTTTATACAACTATCAGTATTTACATTCACACAACCGATTTTATTAAATCAAGTAGGAGTTCCTATTATCACACTTGTAACAAGCTCGCCAACAATTCTTCCAACAAAGCGACGAACATGTTACACATACTTAATGTAGGCGGGGATTTTAGAATTTCGCTCAGCGAACCACCGGACTAGTCCAAACAAAGCGGCGACGCCAACTGATAATACTTTTATAATCGTTCTTATAACCAAATCGTAGGCGGTGTTAATCTGAGTATCCAACAGACGGCGTCACCGCTTTGTTTGGACTAGTTCGGGGATTCGCTGAGTGAAATGCTAAAATCCCGGTATGTCGGTCATTTTATGGGAAAGATTTTGGCATATTTGTTACAAGTGAGGACGCAGCTTAAGCATTTTTGGGCGAATTTCACCAATGATACTGATCACGATCAGCACAACCGCGTTAAGAGCTGTCAGTGTAAAATATTTGAGAATAATAATGACACTGACAGCTCTTGAACGCGGTTTGGATGTACTGAGCGCGTTCAGTTTCATAGGTGAAATTCACCCTTAGTCGTCTTTTAATCTTATTAATTAATTTTCTCGTACAACAAATGGAGCATAAGGCAAAATCATGCTTGAAAAATTACAGGATATAAATTAAAATTAAGTCGTTAGTCTAACAATTAGGAAGAAAACAATGAAAACGTTTCTCGTATATTCTGGGACAAAAATAAAAGCACGGAACACTAAGTTTCGAGCTGTTCCGCTACTTAATATAATTACGAGGAACCTTGAAATACAATTTAAAACTTCGTGCTTCGCACATCCCAAGTTCCCGATTTTTGAGCAAATTAGTAACTCAAAATGTAAATAGGCCGTAATTTATTGAGAGCGCTACGTAGCTCAGTTTATTATTCAAATATAACAACAATGAACAAGACATATCGGGCGTTCCCCTTTGTAGGACACGTTAGCTTAATTTAAACTATAATTATCACTATTTACACGTGAAATTTTGTTACGACGCTTATCAAATCAATCAGTATGATTTTAGCAAAGTAACTTTAAATAACATCCATTTGTAAAATTTAATATCTAACAGTCCAAAATATAAGACCAGAAATTAACAAGCATTTATTTTCTTAGTTTCGTAAAAAAATCTACACAAAAAGGTTATGATTACATTTACGTTAAATACAATTCATTGGCGAAATGAAAGTTTCAATTTCAAATCCGTAGCACAATGTAGTCATCACTTTACACACAACTTTCTGGTCCGGGCAGGTTTTCTGCGAGCACGTGTTCCCTTCTCCGCACATTGCCCTTCCCTTTGCTCCTGTGTAGGGTGGAGGTGGCGAGGCTCCCTGAGCTGAGGGTCGGCCCACTGAGAGTCTGGCTTCCGAAGGGGGAGCTTAAGTTCCCGTTGGGGCACACAAAGTTAGGGCTGCCTAACGTGGGACTGTTTGTAACTACGTAGCTAGGCCTAAAGTTAGTTCCTATCACTGGTTGTAGGTTCTGGTTGAGAACGTCTTCTTGTCTACTGGGCACTAGGTCGCTGTTTGGAGTCAGCTGTTGGAGGAAAAGGGTTATTAGAACCTTGAAAAGGACTTAATGCCATGCGTATATAATGCATTACACGATAAGAATATTGCGTGACGACATAGATGCTGCGTTTGCATTTACCAAGAAACCAATACCTGGATATTTTTTTAAACAGTGATATTTATTTTTTCTAATTATTGCATCGTATGGAAATATGGCAAAGGTAAAATAATCCATATAGTGACCTTATTGGTGATGTGCTTAAAGGTCAGGTGGGTAGTACTCGCAACCGGCGTGTATGCTCAGGCGGATGTAAGAGCGTAAACGAGGCAAAAGGAGTATGTAAGGATCGCAGCAGGTGGGGTTGTGTAGTTTCTGCTTACCCCCATGGGAACAAGGCGTGAGTTTATGTATGTAATACACAAGGTGCAATATTTTGATCTCTTTGTTAATTTCAAAAGACTCACCTGTTGTGGTCGCCCAGTCGAGTCCAGCAGTGCTAAGTCTTCTGCAGAGAAAACAGCACCAGCTTTACTCCAATCTCCTGTAAACGTTATACTTTCAGCCATATTGTCTTATAATATGTTTGTTAACTTAAATTCTTCGTGTCGTCATTGTCAAGCTTACCTCTCACTTCTTTTATACTAGGCCATTCATCTAATTCATCTATTATAGGTGCTGAAGGTTGATTGTCAGAATCTGGAAATTTTTCATTCATTAGTTTCTGTACTGATTATTGTCAGCTAGAATAGTTATCGTTCTGAATTTCACTGGCACTCAAGGGACTTCAAAATGATGTATTTGGGTCATTCATTGTACCTACTGGATTGAGTCATATTGAGCTTTGAAATTGGTTTATGATTTTATAATGTTAATGGAAGGTTAGTAGCGATTTCGTTTAGGACAGATATTGTTGAAAATGTCACTATAGGTAGAAAAAAAGAAAAGGGACTAGAATATTCACTAAAAAATACACCTACTAAAAGAAACCGGTGCAGCGTTCCAACAAGCTTACAGAGGTTTGAGGGACAAGGTGTAAAGTTCACTCATCCTCCATAGAAAAGGGAGAATCCTCCGATCTACGGGTGTCGTGTCTGGTGGGCAATTGCCTGACGATTGACGTCGGGACGTTGTATAAATGTTAGTTGCGCGGTAAACTCTGCTTGCGCGATGCAAGATTTTGCTTGACGTCAGTGTGATGCGTAGTTCGCATGTGGCAATGTAGATGCCGCCACAAGCTTATCAAAATGTTTAAGATCATGTTCAGATTTCAGTAATTGTAGAAGATAAGGCCTTAACGTATCTTCACTACTCCTTCTCCTTAACGTATCTCCTCTCCTACTTTGCATAACAAAAATTTTAAAAGGTGTATTTCCTAAAAAAATAAATTTAAGAAGGAATTACCTGGTGCATTAAGTATATCAGGCTGTGGATCTGGTGTCTTGAGATCTGGTGAAGGTTTGATAGTGTACGCCACAACATATCGTCTTCCACCGTCGCTAAGTTCCAGCATATCTCCCGGGGGGTGCTTGTGTGGTGGGCTGGCTCGACGTCTGCGGGCACAGAGCGCTGCCAGCGCGACCCCGCCGGCTGCTAACGTTGCACCGAGGGCTGCTGCGACTGCTACGCCAACGCTGACGCCACCCATCCCGCCTTTGCCATCTGTTTGGTCATTTTGATAAATAAAAGCTTGTTAACTTTTTCATGTGTATAGTTCATCATAGCTGTAATCCAGTTCTAACTAAGTGGTGACTAGTAAGAGCTGCCCCATTTAACGACTGTTCTCGTATGCCTATTTTGGCATCTCAAAATAATTATTATTCTTACAAATTATTACAAAAAATCGTCCATAATTGCTTATTCCATACTGCATTTAAAAGTAGTAAGTAATTCAAAGTATTCAGAAGCAAATAAATTCAGCAAATAAAGCCCTCAAACCATATTTGTTTTGATATCAATCAAAACGAAACGTCAATTTGAATGAAAATGGAAAAAAAATTGAGAGCGAAAGTCAATAATCCTGACCTCTGGGAGCCGATTTTAACGGAAACAGAATATAAATAGACCTAGGACTAAAATCACAGAATACTGGCTTCAATTTCAATGTTATTTTAAGTTCTGTACCCGAAAAGGGAAACTCACTAAGAACACCCTTTTATATTCGTAATAGATGATTATTTGAATGGATTTTAGACTTTATTTGACCTAACTTTTTCTGGAGAAATGAAATTAAAAATAGAATAAAATATACTTTCATTTTTATTAATCAAGATAATATAATATTTACATAATACGCTAAAACGTACAATGCTAATACTATGTACATACATGTAGGTATATGAAAAAAAGAAGCAGCAAAAGAATCATAGGGCATCACAAAATACGTACGCATCGCTGTCAAGAGGAACAGTGCCTAAAAGGCTGGCAGAATTGCCACGTTGTATGGCGATGCAAATTCTTTGGTTTAGAAATAGGCGCCGTGAAGAGTCGACCAACCGCTTGGCGATATCAAGAAAAAACAAGTGGGCCCTCGGACCCCATGGCCCTAGTGTTTCAACCCACATATAACTCTCAATCAGGTTATAATATATTTAGGTTTTCTGCACCTGCAGCAGCCGCCCCAGCACAGCTCATCGTGCTAGGAAGATGGGATGGCGCAAGAGTGTCGACACATGTTGCATCCTACACCAAAGGTCTGCCAACTTCCAGGGCGTTATGGTTATTCCGTCTGGTCTCTTCCCATCGTCGCGTGCCAGGCCTTTGCGTTCTAAAACAGCTGGCAGAAACAACAAGAGCACGACGGATGATGTCATTAATGCTGGCGTGCCGTGTTAACCGCCCTGCGCTCCTACTGCAGGATAGGCCATGGTGTCCGAGGCGGTCGACAGTTTCATCGCACTGACAGCAATATAACATAAATACACTTGTATATTACATGAATATATAAACATATTTCAAATAGTAGGTACAAAGCTGATAGAATATATTGATGTTGAAATATCACTTAAATGTTATGCTAAAAAAGGGAAAGGTAGGTAATGAATAAAGCACCGCTAGGCCATGAACAACTGTAATTTTAACCCGATTCCAAATATCCAGTGTTATTTGAAAGGAGTATTGTTATGTACTCCTCTATTACAAATTTTGAATTAATTATAGGGTAGGTAACTATGTGCCAACAATTTCAATTACTTAGCTTCTAAGTTTTGCTTTCAATGATTGGATCTCTGTAATTTCATGATTTCAGTTGTTATTAAGATGTTTATCGTATGAAATTAAAACCATTTTTTTCTGTTGACAGAACTTTTTACATAAACTCGATGAAATTAATAAAATTAAAATGTAGATAAACCGAAATGCTTGTATCTGTATACCTTCCATTTGAGAAACTCATTGCATTTAAAGTTTCGATTAAGGAGGAACAAAAACACATCGCTCAAGTGGCCGCGATTGCGTACCAATAACTTGATGATAAACCTTAAAATTCAACATAAAGTGTATTTTTGTTTGCAATATATTTACTACTATGATAAAATAGTAAACGTATTTTTAAAATAAGAACAAAAATATTTATGGATAAAAAAACATAAATTTTAAGCAATAAGGTTGACATTACTATGTTGCAAAATAAGACCAAATCTGGTCTGGTCTTATTTTTCCGGCCGTTTTTTATGCACACAACGGGAATCTAGTAGGTACTATTATTGATCGAAGAATGAAAGCTCACAATTTTAATTTGAATCATGAATAAACTTCGTTCAAAAACTTTTCAATTACACGATAAACGCGGTTTAATAAACTTTACGTAAAACTGTAAGACCTCTGCTTGGGGTTTCTGCCTCATTAAGCAGGAACAAACGCAGTTCGAATACACCAATAATGTTATTTCATACAAAGCTTAACAATTGGATAATGTAATCCATCTCTCGATACAACGAACAATGTTTTTGATGACAGTTTGCAATTTTATTATTAATTTTATGTTTTTTTTTAAACATGTGTCATACAGACTGTCGAATTTCCCGTGAATTGGATATCAGATATATATATATATATTTTTTTTTTGTTAGCCAGTATTGTCCGACTGCTGGACAAAGGCTTATCCAGAACTGCTAATGATCAATCTATGTTTAAGGAGTCCAGCTCATCCCGCCATTTCCGTCTGGGCCTGGCGCGATATGGTTACAATTAAAACCCAACCTTGTTTCACCCATTGACGGTCTGACATACCTACGCCAGATTGGCTCATTGATTGTCTGATATGCGGCAGATGTGTCTAAAAAAATTTTTGAAACAACAAACAGCGCTTTGCCTTGTGTAGCTACTTTAATGACTAAGTGCAGTTTTCATAACTGTTCAAGTTGACTTAATTATCGACATACATCTTAACTCAAGCAAATATTTTTGATACATAAGATAAATTCATGGTTTACATTCAGTCGCCTTTAACACATTTCTTGCTACATTTTGAACCTCTTGAGCAACAAGAATTACTAGTTCCGCATGAGCGCATCAAAATAATTCAAGGTTAAGTTTACCGCACACACAAGAGGGTGCGGATTTTTCCTCAATCCAACAGGAAAACATCTTCAAAATTAAATTATTTGTGGAATACATACCTAAGTACACGCTAAAAGAAAACATAATACATCGTTACGTAGGAAAAGACATCTCTTTGTTGGTCATAACATAATATCATTTATAGCTTCTGCCTGAGACTTAGTATTTCTTGCTCCCCCGATCCACTCCGTCCCATCCACTTGCCCACGCTATCACTTCGTTTCCCCTTAGCGCTCTTTCTGACTTTTTTATTTTTGGTCGGCTCATAAGGATCATACCTTGATGTTAAATAGCCTATAGCCTTCCTCAAGAATTGGGCTATCAAATGCAAAAAAGATTTTTTGTCAAATCCGACCGGTAGTTCCAGATCTAATTAGACAAGATTTTTTTCCGACAATGAGCTCTGTTTCAACTAAAATCTGCAAACGATTATAATTGGACATCCATTTGACCGGTGCTTTGGCAGACCGAATTGTGAAAATTTAATTGAAAATGTTTTCAGTTTTCCAATATGGCTGCCAACAAATCCTAGTATTTATGTTTATATGCCCTAATTTGTGTTTATAATACAAGACTACATGAAATAAATGAATATGAATTATGAAATTAGTGGTGAAAATTCACAGTCGTGATTTTTGAAACTCCATCATCTGCCAAACCTTTTCACAACTATGTTGAGGTCGACTTTCAGTCTGATCGGATGCAACTGAATACCAGTTTTTTATATGGAGCGACTGCCTATCTGCCTTCCACAACCCAGTTATTGTGTTATACGATACGTTAAGAATGATTGTCAGACTTTTGGGCTTCTGACGAACCGTAACGACTGTTAAAGGTCTACGAATGATATCCGGGACCAATGGCTTAACGTGCTTTCTTGTGGGTCTCGGTATGTAAAGGATGGTTACCCATCCACGACAGACCGCGAGAAGCGAAGCTTAACCTGACCCGTGCGGCTGTTATTACTTAGCCACGAGCATTTTGAATAACCACAGCCGATTATCTAAGTTTCGGCAGTTAATTAAATGCAAAGTTGTAAAATGGTTTTGTACCTGTTCTCCTGGCAGCATCATTGAAGGCAATGTTCTCCAGCAGGGTTTTCTCCGACTCGCCTTTGAGGTTTCTCGCGTAGATGAGAAGGTTAAAGGTGGCTCCTGCAGCTTCACCAGCCGATGTCAGCTGGGATAAGTCCAGCTTGAAGACAGCTAGGCCATCTATAAGGAATAACATGATTTTTATTTATTTTCTGTTCGTCTGTCAGTGTATGATGGAAACAGATCTATGGACGTAATTTAAACTACCGTAGGTAGGTATGTAGTTTCACTTAGGCGGTGCCTGAACTAGCTATGTGGTGGCTTAGTTAAGCTGTGGGCCTGTGATATTTTCGGATCAACCGCTGTTTTATCTTCTATAGCAGTTTTATGGTTTTGAAGATAAAACCATGTTGAGATATGATGGAATAGCAAAAATGATGAAATGAACGTTACTCCAATTAAATAATCTATAAAATCTCCACAAACCAGTCTCATTAACACTGCCATTGAACCGCGTCCTGCCAGTGACGGGGTCTAGCGCTTCTAGCATGAAGAACTGCGGCAGTCCTCCGTCGTAGCCAGCCACGCATCGCACGCGCAACCAGGAGCTGCCTTCTGCGCTAGTGTTGCCAGCTTGGAGGGAACAGTTACGAGGCGCTGTGGGACGAGCTGGACGGAGAACATACATAAGATGATAAAATTGTTATGATCTATAAATGAGAGCATTATCATTGGTGTGGGATCCCTTACAAGAGGAGAGTTCCTCGCCTCGCACAGGCTATGAGCGTAAGTGAGTTTGTTTATAACCGTTGCGAGATGTTTAAACGGCAAAAAATATGTGGTTACAGTACCGCAGACGTTAATCATTATTTAAATACAAGCAACATCTAAAAAACCCTAACAAAAAAAAGGAGACTTGTGTAAACGGTACGTCAGTATATATATCTAATACTCATTAAAGTAATCTATGAAATCATCACCAGCACCATGGTTGTATTATTAGCGAAAGTACCTCGAAACTAGCCGGTGAAAACGAGGTTAGTGCAGCCGCGGTTTCAAGTATTTCAACAATTTAAGTTTCTCATTGAATTTCGTAACTAGAAATTAACTGAATTCAAAATAGTTATCTTCCTGCGGGCATTGTAATGATCGTAGCAGTTATATCTTTATGTTAACTTAGTCTAACTGCAAATGGCACTTCAGTTAACAATCTTAGAACAGAAATGGGAAGTAGGCACCTAGTTTACTATTTATCTGGTTTCTTGATGAAAAGGTCTTCGTTTGCCCTTTCACCCTTATAATACGAACCACTAACTTTTAATTCAGTTTGACTGCTGGCAAAAGATAAAAGCGGTCAGTATTAAAATATGACCTATATAACAATTTTAATGACTTGTTCCAAACCTTTCGATCCAGACAGACAGAATTAGTTTAATGAGTTGGTTCTGTTTTTGTGGATACAATAGATATTATGTTTTTCAATATACCAAGTTGAAACAAAATAACGAAAACATTCGAGAATCGGAAAGTTTTGAGACAACATTGTACACATTATTTAAGAATGTGGCTGAAAATGCTAGACATGAGCGAACATAAACAATTTTCAAAGCCATTTTAACTTTTTCAAGATTATTTTCTTCGAAGCTAACTTGTAATAGAAATCAAAGTTTACGCCCATAACTCGACATTATTATTGTATGTCAAGTGAGCGAGCGGGGACTTGCAAGGAATGTTCGTTGTTCGTATAACTGGCGGGGTGCGTGCGTGGAAATGAAAATTAAGTGCAGAGAGCGCTAAACTCACTAATTTCGCCTTGACTTATGGCAGGCGGGTGACAATTTAACGCGTGTATGTTATAACAAACTGTGGGGATATTAAACTGTGCGGGTTTCGGGTTATTTCGCTGCACCCCGCAACAGCTATGTAGGTAATATTTCCTGTTGCAGTTGTGCGCATCAGAATTTTATGAGCACGTTGCAACCGTTCTATGAAATAACGAGATTTGAGAATAAAAAGATAATGCACGACGTGGTACGTTCGTGTAGCGCACAGTTTCATATATTTTAACAAAGTTTCAATTTAGTCGTTGGTATTTTTCTTCTCTAATTGAAACGTGCTGTTAGATTAATTTTGTTTCGCGTTGTGTAATGTACTCGGACGGTTGAGAATAGAGGTTGTTATAACTCTTCTTTACAAAATAGTACGGTGATTTGGTTCGGAAACTCACGCTTTTCCATGGGAGTAAGCAGAATCTATTGAACCCCACCTGCTACGACCTTAAATACTCCTTTTGCCTCGTTTACGTTCATACATCTGGTCATACACGCACGCACTTAATAATACAATTACTTGAAATTAATAAGTTAATTGAGTACATAAATCGCATTTCTCATTTCAGTGCCAATGGTAGTTTCAGGGAAATTGTACGTCATCAGCGAGGAGTTATGAGATTTGGCACACGGGCATGAAAAGCCGAAAGCCGAAAGCTGGAATTATAAAACGTACAGCAAGTTCGGCCTCGTAGTTGGTTCAAATTGTGTGCACGCGGTTTTATTAATGCTTTTATTGAAGTGTTCATTTCGGTGCCGACGTTTTGGGCTTTTGTATACTCGAGTTATAGCATTGTATTTCCAATACATAGATGCACGTGAATATATAGGTTTTTAATTCGAATTGTAGCATTGACGCTAATCGTGTGTTTTCTACAAATTCACGGCCTAATTTACACATGTTCATATTCGGGGATTATATAAAAATATTATAGATTTTTCGCTCGAATGTTTATGGTTAATTATTTATAGAACTGCTATGGATGTCGGTTTCACTATCCTAGTAAATTTTTAAAAGGTATTATCTAGGTGATGCAAATGTCCGGGTTCATCAGTTGTCATTTAGAAGCTGATCAGTATATCAGCTTGCAAGTCACTCACCAGCAGGCACAATCTGGAACACGCATGGGTTTAGCTGTCTGCCTATGGTACAGCTCAACATAGTCGCGCTCGCTCTGAAGCTTATAGTTTAGCTCACTGGTGCTGTCATTGGCTGTACCTAAGGAACATGATACTCTGACGTCACTCACCAGCAGGAACGATCTGGAACACGCAGGGGTCCAGCTGTCGGCCCACGGTGTTCATGCCGCGACAGCTCAACGTGCCGTAGTCGCGCTCGCTCTGAGGCTTGTAGTTTAGCTCACTCGTGCTGCCATTCGCTGTACCTAATGAACATGAGGATTAGGGGCTTTGTAAAAGCTGCTTTGTATTTCAATTGCTCGTGATAAAATGATTAGCCAGCCAGCAAGGTGGTAATTGTGGCCAGGACTGACTGCCCAAATAACAGAAAAAAAAAAATAACAGAGTTTAGTCTTAGAAGCCATGTTGAGATTAGTTTAATAATACAGGACTTAAAACAATGAGTCAAGTTTCAACTGCTAATTAAGTTTTGTGCTAATTTGTTCCGAGTTAAACGTAAAGTTACGTTCAGAGATAGATCATTGTTTCAGTAGGTAGCTGTGCCGACGGAACACGTGATAAAGTTTCATGATAAAAAGCAGGACCAAAGAGTAAATCTGGATCCTAGAATATAATTATATCTTCAAACAATCAAAATAAATTCTTTATTGCCATAAAAACAGGTTACAGATACATTTTAGACTTGTATAAACCACAATTTGCGTTGATTAATAAGTGGCATAACATTGCGAGTGGTATTTAAACCATTATAGAGTAATTTAAATTCACATTCAAGCTTTTTGGCACTAGGGAGATAATATCAAGCATATAATTTATAATCCTACTTATATACTGAAACCATGAATTCAGCACATAAATCTAGACGGCGCAGAATCTTTCGTGGGTAATAAAAAAAAAATCATAGAAAAGCGCCATATCTAAGTCCGCTTTTGTACATTTATGTGCTTGAAGTATTAAATAAATAATAAATAAATATCTACGCGGTCAAAATGTATGTCAGATTTAGGTAATATATATTTTTTTAAGCAGGGGCGTTCAGAATCACACACAATTCAGTACACAATTAAGTAAATATATAATATTACAGAAGTGAATTTTTGAATGTTTGGATGTTGTTACTCAATCGTGCAAAAACGCCTGAACGGATTGGGATGAGGTAAACATATAGTCGACATATAGATTAACTCTTTTTTATCCCGGTTGTACGTTCCTGTGGGATGATTGCCGACGTCAACGCGGACGAAGCCGCGGCTAAAAGCTAGTAAATAATAAGAACATACTGCAATCACTGATTAATCAGGCAATCCTAATTATGGCAGGCCCATTGGTCATTATTTCCTGTGACAATAAGACACGTAGATCACGACTCGTTTCCTAAAGCACACATACCAAATTTCAGTGGCGACACGTCGAGACTCTCGCCGCTGTTGTTGAACTGCCAGAAGAAGGTGACGTCAGGCGGGTTGGCCGTCACGGAGCAACGCACGCGCAGCGCCTCGTCGAGCTGCGCGCCCAGAACTTGAGGGGATGGGTGAGCGCATACTGGTGCATCTGTGTAGTAATATTTATTAGGATAGTGCCCGTTTTCACTAACTCGCCATAGCACCGAAACAAATGCACACTGTTCGATTTTCTAGTTGCCGCCTAGTAATAGTGAAATCGGGTATAAGGCTTTTTGGCTCTCTGTGTTTTAGTTGGCTTATGGGAAGTAAATAGGCAAAATGATCTTGGAACTTTGGGTTTACCGATTTTTGGTTTACCTTATTTTGAGGTTATATAATTATAATAAATTTGATTTTACTCGTATGGTATTTCTGAAATAAGGTAACAAAGAAAATAATCACAAAAAATACTATGTTTTTTTTTTCTGGTCCTAATAATAACCTATTTCTCATATCAATAATACCTCATAATCATTCCTTTTTGCAAGTATGTTGGGATCGGCTTTATTAAATACCAGTATTTTAGGATCGGATACCAGTAGGTATTTTACATGGAGCGACTGCCTATCTGACCTCCACAACTCAGTTAGTGGTAAGACTTTATCAATAATACCCACGTATACTAAATTGTTCGTCTAAACTTAAGTATTATGAAGAGAAAAGATTTAATTTTTTGTATGTTTGATTATCTTTTACGCTAAAATGGCTTAACGGATTTGGATGACATTTGGCACATGTGTAGATCATGACCTGGATTAGGACATAGAATACTTTTTATCCCGATATTCGCACGGTATCGAGACTTATACGAGTAAAACTGCGGGGTGCAGCTAGTCCTAATTATGTTATTGGTAGAGATGCTTTTGGTTAATAATTAAATAACTAAGCAATTAGTGAACTTCTAATGAGCAATTCGCAAGTAGTCAAGTACTAAATAGGTGATGATTAGGTAATTGAATCCGTCGCTGAAGCAGTAACCACTTAACCTATTATTAATCTAATCAACACCACCGTTGCCAACATTACTTACATGTTCGTATCAAACCACTTTGCAATGCAGTATTTTCCTATGAATTTTCACATAAGTAAAACGAAATGTTTCACGCAAAAAATATTTCAAATTCTTTGAAATTGTAATTCAGCACCAAACGAACAACTTCAACCGTTATATTCAACAAAAGATTCCGTCTCTAAGCAAGAATGCCATAATTAACAAAGAGCTAAAAGAGACCCGAATACAGTTCGTTAAATCATAACAGAAGTTAGACGATATATAAATTTTATAGCCCAACTGTTCCCCTCTGGAGCAGGCGCAGTCAGCGACTGTGATTCATTTAGATATCTACTTGCAAAACTGCGCTCCCGAGCTGCCTTAGATTTTCATTAAACTCTCAAATATTTGCTCGCGTTAAGCAGCCCTACGTCGGTAGGATTACTGTAGCTGGAATATGAAAATATGTATGTGGATTAATGTAATACCGGCGCTAGCGATTGTGTACCGCGTGCGTATAACAACGTACATTTTCTTCGCCTTAGATTTGTGACGGTAAGAATCAATAAAATGGAAACAAACTGTCGGCACCGAGCGGTGCAAAAGTAAAACAGCGGTGCGGTAACAAATAGCAGGGGAGGGCTGGTGGGTACATTTGTCGCAGATCGGCCGATCGTCGCGTGCCGCCCGAGGTGACGGAGACGACGTAAATCTTCGGGAGGCAGCTTCCGAGATGATTGATGGCCGCGCAGTGACTCTGAGGACTGCTCGTCGAAATACACCCTCACCACTATTCACTAATACAACTTAGGTGTTTGTAGACGCATTGATCAGTGTTGCGTTGCGGGCAAATTAATCCCTCCGGATAATAATAGTCAGCACTTGCTTATTGATCGATAGTGCTCATACTTTTGGACAGTAAACTAGACTTTTTCATTTAGGGCATAGTTGGCGATAATTAGAGTAATAGTCGGAATATTAGCCTCCTTTCGGTATCCTAGGGTGCTCTGGCCTATTGCCAGAATGTTTTGGTGAAGCAGCTGATTGCACGCTCATTAGCAAGCGCTCGAACGATTCTTTCATCCATAAAATGGGGTGTTTCTGGTTTTATGTGGAGATAGAATTTCCCGACACCGATGTACGTGTATAAATACCTAAATGAATAAAAATAACACCTCGCCTGAATGCTGGTAATTTGCGATCGTGCGCGTCTGTGAATATAACACGTATATGTTGGTACGGTTTGTACGGTTTCATAATGAAATTAGCGCCTATTCATGAATATTACACAATTTTATTTTGCTTGATACAGGTCGTATTCGCACAAAAATTACCCATATTGTGTGAATATAAGGAGAGCTCATTACCTTGGCATTATTCCGGCTCGCGAGTACATTACATACATCACAGTGGACAGAAGACAGATGTAGCGTTCCTAAGCTCCTTTATTGTAATTTATTGCTCGTGTTTATCAGTAAATGTAATTATTCTATATTCAATACCTACATTCTACGGTGGCAGTCCATTGACTGTAACAAATCTTTGTTAAGATCATTCTGAGAATGATTGATACAGCAGTCAGCAGACGACGAAAAGCCTCCGGCGAAATGAAACGTAATTTATTAGCACTCAGTTTATAATAGGGAATAGAATAAAGGACTCGTCGATTCCAGCCGGAAGTTATCTTCGTAACAATTTACTTATTGGTGAGCTTTACTTTTAAGGCTGGTCTATTTTTTCGTCGCTTGTCGACCTTATTTTAGAGAGATATTTATGGAGTGAGATTTAAGTATTTGCGAAGGTCGATGTGTTAGTTGGGAAGAAAATTTGGGACATTTATTTTTAGAGTTGACATTTATGTTAGGGATATTTGTAAGCCTCGCAGTTATCATTGCTCTATGTACATTGAGGTCATGGTATTAACAGACATCCTTCTTGCCAGGGATCTAGGCTTTCATGTAAGTATGTATTAATTAAAGTAAGTAGTACCTACAATGTAACTTTTTTCCAAGTGATTACCTAAGTGAAACAATCGTTCGGATTGTGTTGACGCATCATATTTTTCTGTTGTTTATTATGTTCTCGTAGCTCGATAATACTTATAGTGAAATAAACTTTAACTAGCTCCTAGTCTTAACCTCACTCAAGTCAGCGAAGTTACTAATTGCGACCGTAGCGTCATGTAGGTAATATTCTACGTTTGTGTATATATATGTACGAGTAGGTTTGTGGCAAATTGATTGGCTGGTGGACCATGTATCTAGACTTATGAGCGGAGACACGTAATCCATAAGTAATTGGCGCTGTGGTTGAGCGCTTGTTTTCTGGGTCTTCGAATTTTCTAAAGATGGATTTTATTGATACGAGACTTTTTTGGCGTTTTATTAGTAAAGTTTAATTCGGTGACATAACAGAAATGTGGGCGAACCAGCTAAGAGGCAAATCAAAAAAATATGATTGATCGATTGTGTGAAGGAGATACGTACGGAGACATGCTACAAAGGAAGTGAAAACCGAGATGACGGTTTATAGAGATATTATATGACGAAGATTGACGTGCTCCGCTGACCTCTCATATATTAGGACTAGCTTCTGCCCGCGACTTCGTCCGCGTGAAATTTCACCCTCTTAGGAGTGGAATTTCAAAAAACCCTTTCTTAGTGGATACCTATACATATACACTTCACAAAGAACACACTCCAAATTTTATGTCTCTATGACCAGCGGTTTAGGCTGTGCATTGATATAATCAGTCAGACAGGATCACAGGACTTTGAATTTTATATTAGATTATAAAAGTAAACCTAAGTACCTACCTAATAAAAAAAAAACTCAATAACAGAAAATAAAATACCTACCTACCTAAATAAACCTATTTCTGATGATACGTGGCTAAATAATAACAGCCGCACAGGTCGATCGATCAGGTTAAGCTACGCTTGCCGCGGTTGGTCTGTGGATGGGTGACCATCTTTACATATGGAGACCCCTCCGTGCCTCGGAAAGCACGTTAAGCCGTTGGTCCCGGCTGTCATTCGTGGATCTTTGACAGTCGTTACGGGTAGTCAGAAGCCCGAAAGTCTGACAACCAGTCTTACCAAGGGGTATCGTATTACCCAGTAACTGGGTTGTGGAGGTCAGATAGGCAGTCGCTCCATGTAAAATACTGGTATTCAGCTGCATCCGGTTAGACTGGAAGCCAACCCCAACATAGTTGGGAAAAGGCTAGGCAGATGAGGCAGATGATGAACTAATCTAAACTCAATAAATAAGCAAAATCCCTAAAAACTAATATCTATACGAATGACTAATCCTACCTAACAGTTTTATAAAATAACCTACGGTCACTACGTACACTATCAAATATACTACCCATACTTTAAAATTAAAATCTATACTTACTTATAAAAACGACTTATAAAAATAAACCTAAATAAGTCTACCTTAAACTGTACTTAGTAAAAACTAAAAGGAATAAAAAGGTCGCACTGAAAAGCACGTTTTGGAATTGCAAGTAGCAGTTAAAACATACAATTTATAGAATGCTAATATGAACGAACGCTCGCCTATTATTATTATCTTCGTCGTGTACTACGACAAACTTATTATTTGCGGTTGGTACAGTAATCGGGTCTAGGGATCGAACCGCAAAATTAAGTTTGTTTTTTATTGTATATTTTTTTCCGGGATAAAAAGTACCCAGTGTGGTGCCCAGGATATTAAAAAATAATTATACCAAGTGTCATCGTAATCGAACCGGTAGTTTTTGCGTGATGCCTGAACAAACAGACAGACAGACAGAATTTTTTTTTAATCACATTTTTGGGTTCTGTGTCGGTCTAATAACACAACAACTAATACCTATTTTATAAAAAACAACAAAATAAATTCAAATAAACTATTTAAAGACTAAAAGTCGCGCTGATAAGCACGGTTTGTTAATATCAATTATCGTCTGTCAATAAGGTCGAACGCTCTGAACGCATCAACAGCCAAATATTGAATGAAGCTCGCGCTCGGACCTCCCTTACCCTACCGCCGCGACCCGCGTCGAGCGCGGCAACCGTTACACAAAAATAATCCTTATGGCATGATTCAGTATTCACGCGCGACGGCGCGATGGCTTATTAGCGTATTTCATATATAAGTTTGGTGTTTCTATACCGATTACTATGATTCTTTTTTTATTGAATAGGTAATAATATTAACTTCTTTTAATTAGGGATGAGTGAGAGTATTATAAACGTAAGAGTAAACAAATATAATCAGAAAGCTCCGAACTGCTAAGGTATCGGGAGTTACACGTGTTATTGTGAGTCAACCATAAAAGATAGACATATGCTGTAGTAGGATATTTTTTAGATAATTTTATGTAGAACATTTCCGTCATAAATGATTTCTATGTAGCTTTAACCATTAAGGCTGCACACGCGACGGAAGCTTAAAAAATGGAGCAACTTCTCCCGTTTTCCCAACATTTCCTTTCACTGCTCTGCTCCTATTCATTGTAGCGTGATGAAAAGTATACTATAACCTCCCCAGGAGTATGAAGAATAATTGTACCAAGTTTCGTTAAAATCCGTCGAGTAGTTTTTGTTTGTATAAGGAACATACAGACAGACAGACAGACAGACAGACAGACAGACAAAAATTTTACTGATTGCATTTTTGGCATCAGTATCGATCACTTATTACCCCCTGATAGTTATTTTGAAAATATATATCATGTACAGAATTGACCTCTCTACAGATTTATTAGAAGTATAGATTAAGGCAGTGATGAGGAGCTAAAGAAATCAAGTAGGTAGTTTAAACCAGGTTCTTTAGAAACGTTAGTTAAAGAAGACATGCGACTGTGTAGTGTACCTTACATTACAATAATTATGTAACATAATTAACGCAAGACCTCATACACCCTAATTAGAGTATTGAGTTAGAAGCATAATACAATGACCAAAACTTTTTTTTTAAAGCTATCTATTTTTATTAAGAAAATCGTGTTGATCCTAGCTTTACTGTATGCATTTAAGAGCATTCATGACGTACGGCATTTCATACAAACTTTCAAGCCCTTGTTTTTCGAAATGAATGAACCGATTTTAATGAAACTTTGTACGTATATGCAGGATACAAAGGTCTAAAAAGTTAGTTAAGGTCCTATACTACTTCAAATTGCTTAGCATGATCCTCCGTTATGTCGAAAATACTGCAGCATTAATTTTGAAATAAATATATGGTAAAGTTGAGGATTAATGTAAGGTACTATGTGTGACGAAAACACGATTCCATAACATTTTCTCGATAGAAAAAAATCCAAACTTACCTCGAAACTGAACAATAAACCGCTGGTATTAAAAAAATACTTCAAATTTGATCAGGAAACATTGTATAATAACTAAACTAACTATAAAGCAGCGACTATGTGTTTTATTTATTTTTTTATTACAATTATTTTCGCCGTAAAAAGCAAAAACCTAAACTATTGGCGCTGCCTGCCGCCCAGCACCGCACTCTGTCTCGCTCACACTTAGTCCGCGAGCAGTATCGTGCGAGCGAGACAAAGAGTGAATTTTAGCTGAGGTAGTATGGGCCTCTGAACAACATTTTCGAAAAATAGTGTTATAGTCAAAATAGTTATCTTTTTTTAAATAAGACGTTTCGAAAATGTTCTTAACTAACCTTTTAAACCTTTATATCCTTCTTATGTGTATGAAGTTTCATTAAAATCGGTTGATTTATTTCGAAAAACAAGGGCTTGAAAGTTTGTATGAAATGCCGTACGTCGTAAACGCTCTTAAAATTGAGCCTTAAAAAGCCTTGAATAAAAAAAATCCTTACCTCAATCGGCAGTCAGTATGCATAATACGTATATTTTTTACATAAATACCTATACCTATTAAAAGTTATTGAAATTGATTCAGTAGTCAATTATGAACAACATGCGTTTATTCTGTTACATATAAGAGAAATAATTAATTAGTACTGTATTTCACTTACACTGTATACTAAGATGGGTGGACTGGCTGGCAGTCTCGCCGAGCGCGTTGGTTGCTCTGCAGGAGTAGTCACCTCCGTGGTCCCTCGTCACCTTCTGTAGCACCAGCGACTTGGTGCTGACGATGATGCCGGAAACCACGTTGTGGAGTACCGGCTTATCCTGGACATAAAACCAAAATATGATTTAACAGAGAATGGGACAAATTACAACATATGAAATTATTGTGTAGAAAAACAGTATAAACTACATCATATCGAAAAATAGTCCATTACTGAACAATATATGACTAAAATGGTCTTAGATTACATACTAGATTTATACTAGTCTTTTGGCCTCTTACAGAACCTTTTTTTAAACTAAGCTTTTGTTTTAATTTTCTTTTATATTTGTCATAACTCATAATAGGTACGTTATTTCGTTTGTGTAATTATTTTCCTGCGCGAGTCCCAATCCCAAAAGTCTTTTTATTTTTTATTCTTTTTCTTTCTGTTTTAGATACATAGTGATGTTTTTTTTAGGAATCAGAAGGATGTTTTGATAAACCTTTTCGTAACGTAAGCTTTTAATTGCTCAACTACATCAGTTTGAAGATGAGAACTGCGATAGAGAAATAAATAATTAGCTCCTATCCTGCACTCTGCCTCCCAAAACATGCAGTCAAAGTAACCTCTGCGCTGCCACCGACGACGATGCCGTGTAAGTGGCAAACTTTTGGGTCAACCATGCCAGTAACACTAAGAAGAAGAAGAAGACAATAGTAATAATTGTTTAGTGCAAAGAAAATGGTTACCTATAAATGTCATACAGCAACAGTGTAAATATGGTATTTTTTGTAAACAGTAAATAAAAAACGAAAACTGAAATACAGAATTCAAATACAGCAAAAGCTAATATTCAAATAGAATACCCGACCAATATAAAAAAGCATGGCTATAAATGTCGATAAAAGTCAATAAAAGTCAAGAATTTATACAAACAACTCTTGCAACACCATTTTCTAATAAGATTAGTCTAGCTAAATGTTGCTTGAGGCGGGAAAACAGAAGAAGAACTAGCAGGGGATCGAGGAGGGGGGTGGAGGGGCGGTGGGCTCATGGGGTCAGTCCGGAATAAATCGGTAGAACATGACTTATTTTGTACCTAGATGTTCATTGGCTATGTTTTTGCGTAGATATGATTCCAAAGAGAACGTAAAATAATTTTTACCAAAATTAGAATTGAAAAGTTATATTGATTGTTGGACGTAGCGTTGGAAGGCCTCCCACAAGGTAGACCGATGACCTGGTGACGGCCGCAGGAAACCGCTAGATGCAAGAAGTGGCGGTGGTTGGGGGAGGCCGATGTCCAGCATGGCAGTGGACATCTTTCGGCTGAAATGATGATGATTGATTGTTCAGTGTATCTAGCAGGCTGCCTCGATACCATCTTGTTGACAGCCGGGGTGGTCCACAAATTCAAGGTTGGTCGGTAGTCGGTATGGAGCGGGCTGTGATTGGAGTTTCTTCTTATCCAGAAAAGGGCTGGAGTTACAGTGGGCTGCCCGAAGGAACGATGGTGGGTGGAGCAAAAGAGTCCTGGAGTGGAGACCACGCATCGGTTAGCATAGAGTGAGACTGTCTAGTTGGCCTGACGACCTCAAAAAGGTAGCTAAGACAGACTGGATGCGGAAGGCGAAGAACAGAGAGTTGAAGAGCTTTGGAGAGGCCTAAGTCCAGCAGTGGACTGCGATAGGTTAACTTGAAAACCATCTGTTGAAATGCTTCTACTACATAATGTTTCTATTTCAATTCCCCATTATAATAACATAACAAATCGATCTCTGACGCAATACACTAAAAGTTCGTGAGCACCTTTCATGTGGTTTGATAGAGGTCACGAACCCATGTTGTGATTACAGCAAACTTATTCAAATGTAATTTAGATTATACGCTGACGTCGTCCATTTTGTTTTAATACGTACTTCATCAATGTTTCATGATTATACTTGTGTACATGTTGGTATTTCGGGAATGATGAATCGTTTTGGGCACGTCAGTTTTTAATACTTACAAGTAAAGCTTTGATCGGAATTTTGTTCCTAATATAAAATCTGAGTTTACCCAGTCTTGTCCAAAATCTTGTTTCCAATTAATGGTATTTCCACTTAAACGAATTAAGGTATATTGTATAAGTTACAAATGAAGTTGATTTCAGAAGTACCTACTAGTAGATACTATTGAAGAAGTCATAAAAATAATTGAAATTGTAGCAATGAAACTGAACTTTAAGAGTGGGTTTTAAAAGGTTGTTTTTCCATAAACACATATTTGTTCTTAGGTTTGAAAACTGAATCGCGAACGCAGTACCTATAGCTGCGTTTTATTCATGAGGTTGTGCATACACCTACTCGTTCCCTAAAATTAATTTTCAATAGCAAAACGTATAAGTTTTGGACTGCCTAGCCAGTTTAAATTTCGCCCGTTGCATTATGGACGTGAAAACACTAACTTTCATAAGCATGTTTGTGAAGTTCACAGAAACACTAATAATATCCAATTTATAATTCCTGTAATGTTTTAAACTAATAATTGTACTGGTATTCCAAATCAGAATTATATTGAAGCCCTCTGTTTTGCTTGTTTTAGCGCACGTTCGTCTCGCAAACTTTTTGCTGTCAGGTTGCAAAAACGCTAGAGAAAAACAAAGTATCATTCACATTTCTCTTGTTGGTATAAACAGTATGGCGATTAGTTTACCTATCACATTAATTTGAAACCATAATATTCTACGTAACGTATTTTATACAATTAAAATAATTAATAACAATTAACGTTCTAGCCGTGGGACTTTTTTTTCGTTTCAGTATAAATCAACAATTATAGGTAACAATACTATAATTTTTTTGTTGAATTGTTGATATGTTCATTATAACCATCGCCTCGCGCGTGTCTAGTGCCTTACTATCAAGAGTGGTTTATATCGTGCCAATTATTACGCTATTATTTTATTTCGTATGAAAAGTTCTGTTTTCTATTTTGACGTGATAACGTCTTATAAATCGATGAACGCCGGCTGCACTCACGAAAAAGCATGACTCATTGTCACGTTCGCCTGAGCCGAGCGTGCAAGCGAGAGCGCAGTACAAGCGATAGAGAGGCACGATCGGCCTAAGCGTTAGGGTTGTGACGCATCTATCTCTTATATGACGTTATCATATAAAATTATCGTCCGTAAACCGACTTTACAGACAACCAATCTTTTTTTAGTAAAATTGTTTATTTTGTTATCTTAACAGACTGTTAACAACTAGTATTTATCACTACTATTTAATATGATAACCTAATCGCCATTCTGTACATTTACATTCTCTATTAACCGCCATTATAATGAAAAGATGTTTAATAACGACATCATTACCAAAATCTATAACGAACAGAGGTATTAAATTGAACCTCAAATAATACCTATTTCACTCTTTTAAAAATATGATTCAACACCTTAATATAATGATTGCGCCTTTTTTGTGAACCTCAAATAATTCCTATCTTGGGGTCTGAAAAGTACTTAATAGCCAAGTAACTAACCTTGGTCGGGATACCCTAGCTTAGTTACTGCGACCAACCAGGCAAAAAAGGGTAGAAGGTTAATAAGAGGCTCATTCATTGAAAGTGTGCATCATAAAAAGCCTAAAAAGCTTTAGAGCTTCATTAATTTAAAAAAGCGTAGAAGGTCAATACGTTTTTAAAGGGTCAGTTAAATATTTTTCTACTCAAATAACGATATCATCCCGAATCGTTAATCATAACTTGCGTGGAAAAATAATTACATTAATAGTGTATTTGGGGTTCTCCATAAGTCTGTCATTATTAATAGAATTGACATAAAAATTATAAACAAAAAAAACACTATAGTAAAAGTACATAAATATTCTATTTACATAATTAAAAAAAATCACACAAGGTCAAATTTTAAATTAGCTAGCGAAACTCTGCAGACATGATGGGTATATGGGATATTTAATCAAGACAAAATAAAAAAAATATGTTTTTTTTGGGGTCAACGCAGGTCATCATTTTTTTACTTGAAGAATGAGCTCAAAATGTTTCTTCTTTTAGTTTTATACCTAGTGTTCAGGTATCGATAGGACACGTCTGTGAAGTTTACACAAAGAAAACTGATATTTTAT
This sequence comes from Gortyna flavago, assembly GCA_963669345.1. NCBI lineage: Eukaryota > Metazoa > Arthropoda > Insecta > Lepidoptera > Noctuidae > Gortyna > Gortyna flavago. The sequence continues at coordinate 8,074,061 of OY770142.1, forward strand.
GTGCTAGTACTGCTACTACCTGCGGTTGAAAAGCCCAAAAAAAAAACACTCATCAAATATTTTTTATTATGTTTAGATATCGACAGCCGTCACGAATGCGGAATTTCGCAAGCTGATTCAATTTATAAATATTGTCCGGCATTAAAACGAACAGCTATTTAATAAAGACATCATTATTAAAATACCTCAGAATCTTTAATCATAATCAGTGTAGAAGGCATGACATCAATATCGAGAAGGGGTGATGACGTAATCAATTGGGTCCCGATAATTAACAAATCTACAAGTTGGGCCAGTAATTCATCAGCCGTGTCGCCTGCTCCGCAGTAATCTAATTCATCAGACCCTACTTTATTGTGTTAACAAGTATCTATCGCTGATCAATCAATTGTAAGTTTATTATTAAGTTGGCTCTGCAATGATTATATTAAGTCAGTTGACAACATTTTCTCTCAAAACGGTGAAGGAAAATATCGTGAGGAAACCGGCATATCCTAGAACCAAACATTCGAAGACATGTGACATCTACCATGAGCCGCACTGGGCCTCGGCCTCGGTCCGGTAACGGTCCTCTCACTGAGAGGAGGCCTGTGTCCCAGCACTGGGAACTTTATAAATAAATAAACCATTTCTATCAAGTAAAAAAGACCCATAGATACATTAACCTAAGTAAACATAATAATATAGTAACAATTTTGTTAGTACTTAAATAAAACTTAATAACTATGTTAGTATCACTTAGTTGCACTAAGTCTTTGTGCGTTCCGGTGGCACTTGTCCGCGAAAGCGGCGGAATACCACATCCTGCGGCCAAAAGCTTTCTTCCATCACGAAAGCTTTTGGCCACAGGATGTGGTATTCCGCCCCTTTCAGGTGCAGTGTTGGTATGCGCACCACAAACGCTATAGTCTCAATGACTTTAATTTGATTTCAGAGTGACTAGCACTATTGACAAAGTTATAAAAATGTTTGAAATTGTAGCGTAAACTGAACTTTATTGTGTAAGAATTAAAGTTATTTTTCCATAAATTCATATTTATTTATATTTTTAACAAATAAATCGCGAATGCAGATAAATTTATCTTGACCTTGTATATGCGTAAATTGTGCTGGTATGTGTGAAAGCTTGCCGGGTAACCCGAGTTGGATCGTGTGAAAAGAGCTTAGGTTCAGTAGTGGACTTTGATTGGCTAGATGACATGGCCAGAAGTACGAGTAGGTATTTTTTATATCTATTTAAATAAAGTACCACAGTCGTTGATACTTTATTCCCATTACAATTCAGACTATATAAGGTGCTATAAAAATATATTAATCCGGGGTAAAACATTTCTTCACTATTGTAATATACACACATCAAAAGTGTCTAGGGATCAAGCATTTTTATGCGGATTTCTTGAGATTGAGATGTGGCTTTGTAATAAATTTATGATTTTATAAATTTATATGGATCCTTTTTGGTGCATTTCATAATTTGAATCAGGAACTGTGAATCAAATTCGAGTAAAAGATGAAAATCAGCTGTCAATATTTTCCCTATAAAAACATACAACGCATTGAAGACATTATTAGTGCTACTGTTTCCCTACTACTGATTAAAACCAACGTTATTATGGAGCGGCGACGTCATTTAAGCAGGGAAGAAATGCTCAGAGCCGTGGGAATGATAGAAGCTGGTTCCCGGCAACGTACTGTGGCTTTAGCTCTGAATACAAGTCAGAGTGTTATCAGTCGACTTTGGACACGTTACCGAAGCACTGGTACCGTGGCTGAGCGCCATGGAGGACGGTATCGCTGCACCACACGGAGACAAGACCGATACATTCAAATCTTAACTCGAAGAGCTCCAACAATAACCGCCATGATGTTAGCCGTGAGGCTTCATCACTCTTCAGGGAACTTAATTAGCGACCAAACAGTCAGAAACCGCTTGCATGAAGTGAACCTTCATTCCCGAAGACCGCTACGGGTACCACCTATAGCAATGCACAATCGTAGGATTCGATATCAATGGGCTCTTGAACACAGAAATTGGGCAGAAGAACAATGGCGTTTCGTGTGCTTTTCTGATGAGTCTCGTTTTGGTATGAGACCGGATACAAGACGTATACGACACTGGAGAACCCCTGGACGCCAACAGCGATTAAAATCCTGCCAGGAAGTCCATCCTTATAGTGGTGGAACCATCATGGTATGGGCGGGTATTTGGATCGGCGGAAGAACTGAGTTGATTTGGATCAGAGGCAACCTCAACGCTCAAATTTATGCTGAGACGATTGTATCAGACGTATCTACAAGTGCAAATCGGTCCCTTATTTCAGTTAATGCATGTTAATGCACGACCGCACACCGCAAGAGTTGTAAGACAGACTCTCGCCGCAGCTAACATCAATGTCCTGCCCTGGCCTGCTCAGTCGCCAGACTTGAACCCGATTGAGCATGCATGGGATATGCTACAGAGAAGAGCTCTGCCGAATATGGAGGGTATCCAGTCGCAAGAAGACCTTTTTTTGTTGTTGCAACGAACATGGGCGGCCATTCCACAGCGTGATTTGGATGAACTCATTTTGAGTATGCCAAACCGATGTTCTTGTGTTGTTAGTGTTCGCGGTGGAAACACGGATTATTAATTGTTTAAGTTACCCAATAAAATTTTAAAGAAAACTGTTATTTCAGTCTTTTTTTCGAACTTTTGTGTTAGTGGTTCAAATGTCAAAAATCCCTTTATTAGGAAAATGGCAAATTTCTTTATTAATGCAAAGGTGACTTGGTTTATCGTTACTGTGACAAACGAAAACACTTTATTTGATGAATCCTTAAAGAAAATTTTAATTAATATCAATCAGGAGAAAAGTTATTGCAAAAATATATGTTGATCCCTAGACACTTTTGATGTGTGTATATACAGAATACTGTCTCCCATTGCAGCCGTGGCAGATATTTTTATAGGACCTTATAAACACCGTGTTCCGGACGATATACATAAACTTTGACCAGATGTTCAGACCATGAAATAAGAATTTTTCATTATGAACACATTAATGAATTTAAATTTTTTATTTTTTGTTAATTTTCATACAAACTAAATACCTTGACGTAAATCACCCGATATGCATGCCTGCTTACCCGAATTGGCAATGACGTATTGTCATTCATAAGATTTGGCGGGCTGATACTTGTCAAAACTAAGTTAAGACCCTTTCATACTGCATAAATCAATTAAATTTCATTAAATGCAATTACACATATCTTTGTAACGCAGCCTTTTTAAGTACTACGAGTACTTCCTTTGTTAGATTTAATTTGTAAAAGCTATAGAAGCGTTTCACAAAGTTTATGCATATCGTGAAGAACACGGTGTATAAGTACGAGTAGGTAATAAGCTTAGTAGCCTATGTAATATAAAAAATAAACACTTACATTGTGATACCACGATATTCTATGCTCTCTGGGGTTGGCACGCACTGAGCACTCGAAGTACACGTCGTCACCTTCCTTAATGTCGTGAGGGTTGAGCGTTGAGCCCAGTGATAATGATACCACCGGTGGATCTAAAACAAAAAGTAATGTTAGTTGGTATGGCTGGACAGTAATGTTTCTGACATCACATCGGGTCACACCACACACGCGGATATGGACTGGGGCGTCGCGGCGGGCCTCGGCGGCGAGGATGGAAGGACGGCGGTCGGATTTTGTACTTCCTAGGAGTACTGATGGTCTTACTACTTTCCTGGAGAAAGGTTGTGGCGCCGTTGGGGTATGCCTCGGTCGGCGAATTCTAATTATGCCAGAGGGAGTGTAGCGCCTGCCGCAATGATTATAATTCAACAAAATATCTTTTTTTTTAATTTTAATACTTTAGTTGGCGTGGTCTGATTACCACGATGCTAAGCCTCTGTCCAAGGTAAAAGCCCAGCCCTTGAGGCAGGAGAAGTGTCAACCATCCGTTGGAGATTTCGTTGAACAAACTGTGAGTACTCAGGCCAAACGGCCCGAAGGTTTCAACCCCAAACGGCTCGAAAATATAATTGCCGATAAGGTATACATACTATCGCCGCTTGAGCTTTTCTGCAGCTACAGCACGCCGAGCCAAGAAGATGGGATGACGCAAGAGTATCGACACACGACCCACACAAAATATCTTGGTAAAACTAATTGGTATTGTTGCGCGCCACAATTGATATTCGTTACCACTAGCGCCATCTAGTATCGAGTAGAAGAACTAGTGTCAAGAACCTTCTAGACGTTTCGATGATAGAACTATCGACATCTGGTCAGTTGGGGCCGGAATGTACTCGAACATTCTAGATGTTTCTACAGTAGAAGGTTCTAGAACAATGTGAGACCTATATAAGGCGGGAATGCTCCGCGAGCCGACACAGTCTTGGATAAGCGATACAAGCGAAAACATCGAAAGGAAAGCGATCTTCTAGTGCGACTTATAAGTGATCAGTAGTGCAATTATGTTTTGTAATTAGTGTTAAAGCTGTAATTGGTGTTTTCAATTAAAGTGTCTAATTTTTGGTTATTAAATCGGCGTTTTTATTGTCACGAACCCCAAGCTCGTAACAGTATTTAAGGAGAATTGCCTATAATATAAGAGCAGTGGTGGCCAAGTAGTAACGATCGCGACTTACGAGATATAGGTCGTTGTTTCGATCCCTGACAGGCGCTTTACTTTATGTAAATTATTTACCACCACTGATTTCAAAACAGTGAAAGAAAACTTCGTGAGGAAACCGGCATGTTCTAGAACCAAAAATTCGAAGACATATGACATCTGCCACACCGCATTGGGCCCGCTTGGTGGATTACGGCCCATTCCCTCTCGCCGAGAGATGGCCTGAGTCCCAGCAGTGGGAACATTATAGGCTGATTATGATTATGCCTATAAATAATCACCTATTGCCTTGTAAACAAGTATGTCAAATTAATTGGTAGCTTAAAACTATATCATAATGGACATAATAAAGGATTAGAATAGATAGATGAGCAGATTGAAAACAATAATCAGGGATGGAGCGGCTAAGTACTATATCATGTTGTGATTGTTGCGGGTACGATCTGCGGTTTGCTCTGTAATCGCGGCTTATTCAAGGTACCTGGGCGAAGTGTAAACATCCCTGTAGAGGTTTGAACTAACATTAAATGGGGATTGTTTAGTTATTTTAGTTATAGTTACTTTGAATAAAATTATAGTTTTTGGAGTTGAATCTAGGTGAGATGACAGGAGAATGGAGACGGAAATTAAAAAGGTATTTTGCTACAGATTACAAACTTTGTTTATTTATTTATTTGCTCTGTGGCGATATTATAGGGTTGTGCCGAACCGTAACTAGTTACGTAACTTGGCCGGCACACGACGAACTCTAGAAGCGCGGGGAGTTGATAGGGATCGCGCTATACCTGTCGATGTATGAACTAATACTAAATATGGGGAGTATTAGGTCGGGTTGAAAGAAAAAAAATGTTTGGAGTAGAATCAGTAGGTACCTAGGGAGAGTAGAGTAAGTCAGATGAAAGGTGAATGAAGACGGGAAATAAAATACTTTGTTGATATATTTTGACATTTTCACGCGATAAAGTGTGAAGCCTTTGAGATTCAACTTTTCATCATAATTAACGAAGTCAAAAGTGTCAACACAAACTTTTTTACAAAAAAATACAACCAACTTCCAAAAAAGACTACCAAGTGAAAAATTACTTTAATTCGCTTTGTATAGTATCTTTTTTGGAAGTAGGTTGTTTTCTATGGGACCAATCTGAAAGTATATCCTTTCAAGTAAAAAAATAATTTTGCTAATCGGCTTATAAGTAGGTGACAGAGTTCTGAGGAAACAAACAAAAAAAAAACAACCGAATTGAGAACCTCCTCCTTTTTTTGAAGTCGTTTAAAAAAGGATTTATTTATTAAAGTTACATGAAAAATAATAACATCAGAGATTTGAGTTCGTCTGTTGGACTACATTACTTAACCAAAAAATGGTTTAATTTTATATTGTCCAGGACTACCATTATTGTCGGTCTATTTTCGAGCTGTCCAAGGTTGGGAAACGTTTTTACTACAGGTGAACACTTATCTGCGGCAAGGAGCGGGCGTTGACACTTTATTGGCCATTAAAGACCTTTAACGACGTCGCCCCGCGGCCGTAGGAAACGCCCGTTCTCCAAATAAACATTTACGATTTCTCCGTTTAAATTGTTGCCAAAACGATTCGCGCCGTGAGCGGCGAAATTCTCCCCGCTGTAAATGCGTTACGGTTCGCCAAGCAGAAGTAAATAGAATTTATTTATATTTGGAAATTAATTTCCTCTGTTGTAATAGAGTCAGCACATTTCCTGGCTTTTCAGGAATTGACCGGCCCGTCGGGGAATTACTGCCTTGATTGAGTGATCAGACTGTCTGGTCCGTTAAAAAAAGTTGCGGGCGTGGGAATACGCAGGTGGCAATAATCGCATACAATAGTCGCGGTGTAGGTGACTCGTTTACACATAAATAAATAATTGGCAAGTTATGTCCTGCGATTAGAATGTAAACGCACTGGCTACGGTAAGCCGGCTTAATCCCTTAGAGCGTTTTGCGATCCGGATCCGGTGGCGGAGCGGGGTCGGTCGCTCCCACTAGTCCGAATTAGTTTTTGGCGAGTCCTCAGCGGATGTTAAGTGTTGATGTTGTATGCTCGCCGGCGCTAACAAGGTTTTAATCACGTTTTACTGAGTTTCTCATGTTGGCGCATACAAGCTTTTAATATTGTTAGATAGGTTGTTTGTTCAGAAATGTTGACAGGGCCTGTTACGTGTTAAATGAGTTGACTAAATTATGCGCTCGGAATCGTTTAAGTAGATATATTTCGGGCCTTTGCTAATTACGGTTGTTAATTAAATAACATTTATGATTTATGTAACAGCTGAGAGCTTTGAGAATAGGAGCTTTCATAAGCTGGTTAGTTATTAAGTGTTGTATTTCCAGCCCTCATCACTTCATAATCCATTACGGTGCAGCATCTTGTGTAATACCGCAAGGACAATCCCAGCCCTGTAACATCGATGTAACGGCTAAACATGGCATGTCAGACTGTAGCAGAACTACGGCAGACAAAGCCAAATTAATCCTTCAGACAGGAAGGTGTCACCGTGGAGTCGACGGCGTCGGGTAAGCCATGCGTCTGTAAGTCGCCTGCCGTAGACTAAATTAGACGGAATTAGTTCCCAACAAGTTGGTAGCGCAGGATAAACTGTCAGTGAGCAAAGTTCCGTCGGGGACGCATCGTGAGTCCCCCCCCGGGCGGGCCGCGCCGCGGGCTTTGTTTTGTCACGCCGGCTTACGGTAACCGACACGTCAGGTAAGTACCAAGATAAGCACATTACATTAAGGATGTACCATTGTATAACCGCTACACGAATACGTTTTACTGTCGCGTAATTGTACGTAAATAAATAAACGAACTATTCTTATTCATAAGTTGCACTTACTTATTTTTTCAAAGAGGGTGATAAAAAGTAGAATGTCCACCTCGGGAGTAACACTATTTAAAGCTTGAGTGACGACTTTGAATTCCTCGCTGCGCTCAAGATTCTAATAAACACTCTCAAAATAGTTGTTTGCTCCCTTGGCAAACAATCTACTATTTACTTACATCAGCAAACTAGGGTAGTTTTTTGAAATGACGCCGCTTTTTTCTAAAGGTTTTCACGCCGTATTTTATTAAACGACTTCAAAAAAAGGAGGATGTTCTCAATTCGTCGGAATCTTTTTTTTTTTGTAGGTATGTTCCCCGATTTCTCGAATTCGGGGTAATTGCGTAATACACTATCAGTACCGTAGCAATGGGTTTCATTTTGACAGTTAAACAATATTCATTCCATTGTTTATGTTGTTGAACAGATACATTTTTCAAACATATGAAGCAATGAATTAGCAATATCTTTCAAAATGATTCAGATTGAGATTGATAGAGTTACGCAATTAGGAGCCGCTGGTAGGGACGAGGAGTCCTTAAAGTACGCAACTGGTTTCCTTTTTACCACGAGACGTTTTTGGCTGACTTATGCAATTTTACATTGTTACAGATGTAGACACAGCCATCTAAAATAAGCTACAATCATTCTATTTGAATAAATAAGCTTCTTAATAAAGTTGTAGAACTAACAAACCAATTTCAATTAACACAATTGGTCATAGTTCCAAAGCGTTCAACTTTGTAAGTAAACTTTCGGAGTCAAACAATACCCAAACGATTTTCTCATTGACGTAAGCCGTACTATTATATTTTAGGAAAGTGATTATCATTAAGGATATTGTTCTATTTCAGGAGGAATTTGTTTAATCAGCTCCAAGTTTGATGGTAGAGTGTCATACATGCTGAGCTGTGCTTAAGTAGCAATGATAATTAAGCGTAACAATGTCGGAGATGTGCAAACTGGTTGAGTCGAGCTCCTTTACTGCTTACTTTGCAGCAATATTCCTTTAGGAAACGGGTCTTAACGAATTAAGAAGTTCCGCTAATTGTGTCATCGTACGAGATGGAAATGTTGATTTGTACAAACAATCACGACTCATTTTCATCTTATGATGTTGGCTTTCTGTGTGTTTAATACTTTCGTGTTTTCTCTGTACGTAAGACCCGCATAGTAAAATTCACAAAGTTTCCCGTATGTGAACTTCTCAACGTTGAACGTTGAAATAAAAGGCATCTAGAAACAAATAAAAACTTGGCTCAACACTCGCAAATAAAAGGATGGCACTATCACAAAACTCCAAGTCGGCAAAGAATTTTCAGATAAACGACATTATTTCATAGAGATCGGAATTTTTGCAACATTTAAGTGGAAAAGTAGAAAAAGTTTTTCACCAGATTTGGCTTTGTAACTAGATGAGATTCTAGAAATAGGTAAGTAGGAATTCCCCGAAGATAATATTAAAGTTTGATCAGAATTGGTTTGAGATTGAGCTATTTCCATACAAAGAAATCTCCAGGACTATAAAATATTATTATTGATTTATGAAAATACCGTACGAAAATATCATATTATGTATGGGTCACACAGGACAGAGGCGGATTAAAGGATTGTTGCGGCAAAACGCGCGTGGAACGAGAATGGACAGGAAAATGTGTCATTCGGCATGAAATCCCTCCATCAGCCTTGTGTATTAAGGACGCTATATGATGAGACAATAAAAGAGAATACATTTCTCACGCAGGCATACGCTATTATTATACGCCTCGTTGGGGTTGGATTAGGTATTTCGATAGAATGGGGGTTTTAGATGCAGAATGCACAAATATTTTTATTTGCAGTCTGGTGCACGGACACGGATGCGAATAGCAGGAATAAATACCTAACTTAATTAGTACTTAGTGCAGCATACCCACCTTTAAAAAGATTTCAACATCACCCTGCGTTTATGATTATTTTTTATTATTATTTGGTAATTCAATACAAAGTGACAGCCTCTATTTCATCGAGTGTTTATAAAATTAGTCAAAAACAAGTTGTGTATACAGAGTGGCGATTAGGTGATCACATTAAATAGTACAGCGGTTATTAAAATTTGTTAACAGTCTGCTAAAGTAATAAAATAAACTATTTTACGAAAATATTTAAAACTGATTTTTTTAAAACCACCCCCTTTTTAAATTTAAGTTTATTATTATTATATTTTTTATTATTATAAGCCTGTGTTGTCCCACTGCAGGGCAAAGGCCTCCCTTCTCTCCTGCCACTTTTCTCGGTCTACTGCGATTGTGGGCCAATCCTTTAAGAAGGAGTCCAGCTCATCCCGTCATCTCTTTCTGGGTCTACCGCGCAGTCGTTTCTTGCCATTGGGAATCCATTGAGTGGTGGCTTTCGCATATTGCTGCTCCGACATGCGACAGATATGGCCAGCCCAGTTCCACTTTAGTGCAGCAGCTGTGCGGCCAGCGTCCGCTATTTGTGTTTTGGAACGAAGTATAGAGTTCTTAATACGGTCTGTGAGTTTTACACCTAGTATACTTCGTTCCATAGCCCGTTGGCAGACTCCAAGTGCGGACTTTTAACGCTTTGTGAGAGACCATGTTTGCGCTCCGTACGTGAGGGTGGGAAGAATGCACATGTCCATGAGCTTTCGTTTTAGTGAAAGCGGGAGAGGTCCTTTCATGAGATGTTTCATCGACCAATAGTTCTTCCAGGCGTTTTCAGTGCGGCGAGCGACTTCTTTGACAAAATTAAGTTTAATGTTGTTAAATACTAAAAACAAAGGTCCCACGGCTAGTATGGCGAATTGGACCAATCGCGCCTAAAGGATATTAATTGTTATTAAATATTTATATAATTGCATTTTTTTTTCGTTTATTAACTCAAATTAAACTCAACTCAATATTTTAATTGTGTATATTTAATACGTAATGAGAAAGTAGTTTCAATTAATGTAATAACTTAATCGCCGCACTGTATAAACATGTATTGACTTGGTTTCAGGCATGTTTTATTGACTGGCTATTTTGTTTATCTTTTGACAAGTTTTGTATAAAACTAAAAATAGATACTACACGTAGAATACAAGACATGTGCCATACCATGCTGTAAACGCAGGATCAGAGTCCCATATATTGGAGTGTTGAAAGAGTCCATTCACCTTCAGAGGGCCTAAAAAAACGCAACAGATGCCGCGATTGGAGTGGCCACATATTGAATCAAACTTATTTAACATAATGAAACAATTTTACCATCGATTTGAAAAGAAGAAGAAAAACGAAGGTTCAGAGTTAAAGAAAAATAAACATATTTGGGTCACATGCGTTACTTACACACAACATCTAGTTTGAACGAGTCTTCAAGGCTCTGCCCGGGCAGTGCGTTGTTGTCAGCTTGACACTTGAGCTGGACTCCATCGTCTTCTGGTAGAGGCATGAACTGGACCTGACTGCTCACCCACGTCTCGTTCATAGCTTCCACTATCTATGAACATTGATGCACTTATTAGTGTATTTAAATACATAAAAATATTAAGACTGTGTCCTTGTAGTTAAATCACGATCGTGTTTGAGTTGCCTACAAAATGTTTTGTGACATCCTGAAACGTATTAATAATATAATCTATAGGCCGACCGCTTAACTGAGACGTTATCTGAGGTAGTTGCGCGGTGTGAGGGGTGATAGTTGTCATAAGTTGATGAATCACTGAGCTCTCGCATCACGTCACCACACCCCTCCCGCACCGCGCTGCTACCTCAGGTAACGTCTCAGTTAAGCGGTCGGCCTATAGTCATTATTGAACTAAATAAGAGTGCTGATCTGTACCTGGGCATAGCATTGCTTGCACAATGACACTAACATTATACTCGTTACGGTTCTAGGCCCACGTGTTGGGTAATGGCCCACTCACTTACACAGAGAGGAGGCCTGTGTCTCAGCAGTGAGAACAATAGAGGCTGATTATGATTTGCTTATGGTACGGGAAAATCTATATTGCCTTGTATGTAAAATATATCTAAATAATTCCAGCAGTGAAATAACAAGAGTAAAATCTTGCTGATGAATACTACACGATTTGATTTTTTCAACATCAACTTGTGGATGACAAAAACGTGAATACGTCACAAAAAATACAAGCCACCAAACGATGCATACCTTTCCTCTTTTAAATTTTCTGTTATCCTTGAACCACGTGAGCTGCGCCGGCGGCCGGCTGCCCTCTGACACGCACGTCAGAGTAACATAACGTTCCGATGATAACGTCGCCGGCTTGCTCAATATCTCCACCAGCGTCGGACGCACTGTGGAAATTATTCACAGTTACAAATAAAAATAAAAAAGTTTCGGCCTGTGTTGTTGGAACGGGGTTTGAAAATTCAGGAACATTTTTCTGGCGTGTTTTTAATTTAGAGTACCTAGAGTAACAGTTAACTAGATTAAAATATTTTGTCACAAAGTTTTATCACAGATTTCTTAATGGTTCAGTAACTGAAAAGTTAATCTTTCTGACCAAAGTTCCTTGAAATACCTGCTGAAATTATAAATAGAAAATGTTTAAATTGTACGGTAATTTGTATTCACGGAAGTGTAATTTGAACTCTCAATTCAAATCGTGTATAATTAGTACTTGACGCCGATTTTCAGGGAAACTGTTGAACTTAATTGTATACTAAGGTTGTTACCAAATTGAATTGGTTTCAAAAGTAACAACGAATGAAAACGTTATTAAGAATCAGTACAGGGGTACAATAGAATAATAGACACTCCAAAGAACCCAATAGATTACCTAAAATAAATTTTATTTCACATTATAGTACCTACTAGATTTTTCTCAGTAGGAATGTGAAAATTAAATCTTCAACCAAAACAACAAATTTTGGGCTGAGATCTATAAGCGTTACGTACTTTGGCTAAGAGTTATTCCTGTCACTATCGCACAACAGGTAAACTACAAGTGCAAGATATAAACGGGAACATGTCTTAACTAGAGCAACTGCTAAGTAACGTTTATAGACATCGGCCTTAGAATCAAAACTTATTTTCAGCCCTTCCGGTTTTTGCAAGGGCACTGGTAAACCATGATTAGTATAATTTACGATACCTAATAACAACAATCTCACGCACGACCAAACTAGGTAAGCGTTTTTGTCATAAAATGTAGGAAAAAATATATTCGTCCCTAGCTCCCGCTCCATAAAGCTGAGGCATGTAAAATTTTAATGGTCTGTGGTCGATGTGTTGACCACGGTACGTCATAACTTTATAAATTGTGGTCGCTGTTGATACTCACTGCAAGTAGGTTCGTGTTCACTATTTTGTAAGGCCGTTATGTTTCATATCTACGTGCAAGTTTGTGGCGACGAGGCTTTATTGAAGTTGTCAACGTTTGGTCGGGCTTGATATTAATTTCTTCGAAAGATTTCGCTGTTTATAATGCGTGCGTAATTGCGAAGTGATTTTAGTTTGGTTCCAAACTATCACAAAAGTATAATCACTTTCTGTCTGTATTTGTATTGATTAATATTCAATTTTAGTATTATTGTCTTCCATTATGAGATTTTGCTTTTTTTTATTGTATTTTTTTTCTGATTACGTTTTGGAATAATGTAATGTATAATAGAGTCTAAATTACCTTATTCTAAAACTCGATTATGGGGTTATAACCTGTTAAACCAACTTATGATAATAACACACATTTTTGTTGAGAATTTATCACACGATGCTCACAATAAAATAATATTTCAGAGAAACAGCCGAAAAATTGTGAAGAAAGCAACGGCGGTTTTACGAGCTTTTATCAGTCTTATTCTGGGTCGTCGACGTCGGGAACTAGAATTTTGCGCATATTTCGGTCTATACAAGTTAAGTCAACGTTGGCACAAATAACGGCCTTGTGGTCTAAAATACTGTTTCGTTGCGCCTTTCAGTTGAGCAATGTAGTCTGTACTACCAAGAGAACAGTGCTAGGGTATAGCGAGAAATACAGGGTGTAAGAGACTTCGAAAGGCAAACTATTACCATAAAGGCCTGTTCAAACCTAAGCGGTATTCGCTACCGTCTACGGTAGAGCATACCGAGTGGGTATGCCGTAATATTACTGTTCACACCAAAGCGGATTTCGCTATCCTTGTGGGTAGAATACCGAGTTCGAGTTTCTCTCAGGAAGGTGCACTTCTACCCACAGCGGAAGCAAATACCACTGAGGTCGCTCTAACCGCGGAACTTGATATTCCTGAGCGAAACCTGCACGGTATGTATCTCTACCCACAGCGGCAGCGAATACCGCTTAGGTTTGAATAGGCCTTTTATTCAGTACCTTCATAATTCTAGACCTACCAGCGTTGAAATTTATCGTGATAAGTTTAAAAAAAAACAGCTGCTGCGTTCATATGACAGTATAGTTATTGCAGTTTTGTATAAAACAGCCGGTTATTTAAAAATAACCAAGGATGAATTTCTACGCTGGTAGTTCTATAATAATGTACTGAATTCATGGTATAATAAATAGATATTCAGTACTCATCAGCTGCATCCGGTTAAACTGGAAGCCGACCCCAACTTATTTGGGAAAAGGCTAGCCAGATGATGATTCGGTACTCACAGTTCATCTCTAATCTAACAGTCTTTTCCTGTGGGCTGACGAGGTTGGTATTAGACGCTCGACATCTGAACGTGGTGTTGAGGTGGGTTCGCCTTACGTGGGGCAGTTCTAACCGGTTCACCACCACGTGAGTGTCCGTCTTCTCCCCGATGTACTGCGGCGCTGGTGTGCCGTCTATCAGCCACATCACTGTGGGTGCTGGGCGACCTGGTGGAGAAAGAATACTTTATAGAAACGATATAAATGCTTCTAGGAATAGAATTGAGGTAAACCCAAGAAGAGCGGTTATAAATAGAGCTATGTATGCAGTAGAGGACAAAAGTCGCACGCCATGTGTTTCTAGAGACTTCGGACGATGTCACACGACGTCGCGAGACATTTGCCGCCAGTATATTATAAGTGAAAATAGTTTTGCACCTAGTGAATACCAGGCTAAGGTAAGGGTTATTCGGTCTTAGCATATCAGTACCGAACTGGTGGAACAGCCTGGATCTTTTATGAACAAATCACTAGGGTAATTTCTGTAAGACCATAATCTACCACTAATAACTTCAAAAGTTTTCTATCAGTCTGCTTATTTTGAATTTATTTAGTACGGTCACGGCTAAGCTCCCAAATATTAGACCTAACTTAAAATTTGGCAGTAAGGAAGTTCAGTGCATACGATGCTTTTCAACGCGGAAACCTGAAAACTTTACACATGACTGGAACTGCAGCCAGTAGATGCTATGCACTTAATCATATAGTGCGAAGGCAAGTTGTGTCGCAAACTTTGGAGGTCTGCCAGTGCGCCTCGGAGAATGGCTTGAGGACATATTTCTTGATCGTCCTATTACTTTTCATGACCAGTTATTAATAACTGGAGCACGCTGTACAACTGCACTGCGAACTTAATTGTGTCTGTTTTCTTAGAAACGTCGTATTTACTTTGAAACAATAATATGTTTTAAAGGTTGCTTTAAAATCACTGTAGAGTATATACCGCCCATTGTGTCACCCTATGTAAAATTTCTACATTTATATCTGTAAATTGAATAGTGAACATAATACGGAATATTCTATTCGGTTCTATTCTATGTATAGCCCTTATAAAGAATTTGGTTTTGGACTCTTTAAACGTGACTGTCCACTGTAGAACACACACACTATGTTACTCTATATTGCACATAGAATACTTATGTTAGTTTGCATGTATAAATAAGTAATCTTCCTTCAAAATTTTCTTTTGCTGTGCCCGACAGGTTCCACGATTATCACAACAATTGTCAACCTACCACCTAAGCATATACATTGTGGAATGCAATAAATGATTGAGTATTGAGTTTTTGAATCTTCGTATCAAATCATCACACTGATGGACAAACAATTGATTATCTACCGGTTGGTTCGATGTCATTGGTTATTGACAATATCAACAGGGTAACGCCCTACCTAGACAGTCACTTTCTAACACTATTCGAGACACGTGAGATCTAACTTAGTTTAACGAATTCTAGTTCCACGTGCGTTTTACATCCCTAGCTGTGGAAACTCCTAGTCGTAAATAAATGTTATGTGACAACATGTAGTGTAGCTATAAAGGTTAAAAATGCATCATAACGCAGCTTGAAATGCAAGTCCTGAAGCTGTTGAGAGCTATCTCTTAGAATAGAAGTATTTTCTTTATGAGCGCAGTAACAATGCGCTTTTGACTATGATTGGAGAATACGTTACGGAACTATTTTATGGAAATAAAGAGTTGAGGAATAATATGTTTCGTAAAATATTGCAGTGTTTTTGGCAAATGGTTTGAGAGTGCGCTATATTCGTTGATGCGATGTGCAAAAAGGGTGATATGTTTTTTTAGATTGATGAAATGATTATACTTAGGTGCATATAGAGAGCACCGCAAAAAAATACCCAACGAATGCTTGTCTGATAAGAAGCCACACATAAACGCTTGACATACTAAAACTATCAAACTTCCTACCGGAAAACTACACACGCGAACAACTTCTTTACTTCCTTCGAAACTCACCCTACAAAAGAAAAGTAACCCATAAAAAGCCAAATAGATTATGGGCCAGAAACAATGGAAAGGCGTCTGTCGTGGGGCGAGGCTAGCAGGCCCTGGCAGTAATTACGTTATCGCGGCTGCCGGTCGACCCCCGGCCTATTGATCATTCTACGTCACTGACTCTCAAAACTAACTTGTTACTCAACTTCTTGCCCAGCCCTTTGCCGAAGGCAGCAGTACTCATACTATCAAGGTATTGTGGTAATACGGGTTAGTAAACAAACCATCACAAATAAATTATTTGTAGTTATTTGGTGAAAAAATAAATTCAGTGCCGGAACTGATTTTTAGTCTGAATTTTAGAGCGATAAATGCACTATCTAATGCATAATATCTTAGAACGTTAACAAAATATACTGAATTTGAGATTTTCTGCCAGTATTTATCTTGGTTTTCGTTGAAACAAGTTATTTTGGAAGTCCTAATGGATTTCGAGAGAAATACAATTAAGCTTAATCCCGTGCATCTTTGTGTACTTACTCTAAATTCCGTATTATAAAATCAGACCAAAATGGTTAGAAATAGACTGGTTTTTGAACAACTCTGGTTTTATGCGTTACGTCAAAACTTTTTACAGATTATGAGGAAATTTTGACATTAAGCATTTTCGTGTAACCCTATCACTGTTCATATGAATCTAGAAGTTTATACAGGCCTACATCTTCACATTTGGAATAGGTACTGAGAGTTTTTATTTACTCGTAGCGAATTAAGCTAATACTTGCCCCGTTATTTATAAAGGTTGCTAAAAGATAAGAGGCGTTTAAACATCAAAAATGTATGGTTCGTTGGCAGTCGCTAATCGTTACTTAACTATAAGTGACGTTTATAAATAAACCTCTTACTAACTAACTCTGAAAGTTTTTATTTTTTCGAGCCGTTTGGGGTTGAAACCCTCGGGCCGTGGGGTCCGAGTGCTCATGGTCTTTTTAAGGAAATATCGAAACGGCTGGTTGACACTTCCCGTGACCCAAGGGCTGGCTTTTACCTTGGCCAAATGCTAAGTATTGCCATATAACGTGGTAATCGTGCCAGTCTTTTGGGTACATTACCAGTCGACAGCGATGCGAATGAATTTTAGTTAAGTTAGGATTTAATATTGTTATTTTTATTAAATAGTTCGATATTAGTTATTATTTACATATTTTACTGTTTTAAAATTAAATAACACACACTCTGAAAGTTCACTTCATGTTTTTTCACATCACTACTAAAAGCTTAAGGAATATTAACTAAAGTCCATTAGGACAGCCACTTTGTGCGGGTATCTATTTGTCCGCACATTGGACCATGAAAATGATCTAACCGAGTCGTTTTGGGCCGACACGGGATGACAACCCGCTAATCCCAAGGGCTATGCATAATTCCTTCTCGAAACATTGAGCGCTTCAGAGGATTAACCGCGATTTAGTTATACCTATATGAAGGTTTCCACTCCAATCTATGTAGGTATATGTAGGTACATAAATATAATAAAATAGTAACGAAGTCAAAACTGTACGTTAAATATTTTTATAGCACTGTGTATCTTAAACCCGCACTTAAGTTATGCTTTTCTGGGACTTAAGCAGTCAATTTAAACAGAAAAGCGTGACTTAAGTGCGGGTTTAGGTTACACGAGCTATAAAATAGTATACGATACGTGTGAGCTAAATAGTCTATTATATGCACGGCGTTTACCCGCCTAATTTTACGCCGTGCAATAATGGACTACATACGTTACACGTATCGTAATGTACTCTTGAAAAAAAGTCATTGCTACGCGGTGTGGAATTTTTATCCGTTTGTATGGGGATGTATGTTCCGGATTGGCGCAAAAACGGCTGAACGAATTTCGATAAAATTTGGCACACTGATAGTTTATAACCTCGATTAACACATAGGATACTTTTAATCCCAGTAGTACGTTCCCGTGGGATATTTTCCGACATCCACGCGGGCGAAGCCGCGGGCAAAAGCTAGTCATATTATAAGTTGGTAACAGAAACTGTTCATACAACTTACTAAGCATGTTGTTTGAATCTTGTTTATAGTTATAACTTTAATAATTAAAGTGCGTAAGTTTTGTTAAACCTCACAATAACAATATCTGTGTAGGTAAACAAGATAAATCGAAAGTAAACATTAATTTAAAATTTATATCAGAACATTAATCCCTATATTTTTCTAACTAGAAACTAATTTTAAATGATTATGATTGAATATCTAATAAGAATTTCGTATACCTAAAGTAATAGGGTACCTACTGACCCAAAATATAAAAAATCCATCAGTCAATTAACTCATTCTTACTTTACTTACTTAGCTTTATTTCAGGAAAGCCAAGTTTTTAAACGGTATGAAGTAATTCGGGTTCGGGTTACGGCGATTAGTAGAAAACGCCTCGGTTCATCCGTTTTTAGCCTTTTCCGATTTTGGGGCGCTTAAGCTAACCCCGCACTGCGATAAAAAAACGCGCGATTTTTATCGTCATTTTGTAACACATGGTATCTTATCTTATTATACACGCACTCGTGATTTCAAATTCGCGGGGTAAATAAACCTGTAGTTTGATGCAGATTTGACATGGTGCGGTGAGAATATTTTGCGGGATATGGGGTTGCATGTCGCTCCTCGCATTGCGAAATAAAATTCGCGCGAGGAGACGGGCACTCACCGCGCAGTCGTACACTACACGTAATAAATTATGTAATGATTCTTTAGCCATTCTATAACATTCGTTATTTTTATTGTAGATGTTTTTTTCGCAAGTTTTGATATTTTATGTAGGAAAATCATGGCATCGTTTGATTATTCGTCTTTAACGCCGTAGTAACAGGTAAATTAAAATTATAGTAATGATATTCATTGTAGACATACGTCTCAGTTGAGATCTGACAAAAATCGCGAGGAATTTTAGTAGCAATGCGTGATAATTTAAATATCGTACATTGAAAACAACCCGCGCAAATAAAAATCGCACGTTGAGATTTCATAGTGCGGGCATAGCCTTTGCTCCAGTTTCGAAACTATATCATTAGGAGATGATAGCGTACCTAAAACTCAACGAACCTATTTTCCCGGCCATAATGATCAGGTATCGCAGAATGTAGGCGTGTTGGAATGGGGACGCGATTAAACGAACCTCGTACATAAGTATAACATGACAGCGTAATCAATCAAATGTATAAGTGTGGATTGACATATGTGTCTCTTTACTGGTTCTGAACATAATAAAGTAAACGAGGCATCTACTTTCAATTCGTTTAGCTCCCTTTGTTTGTGTGAGAGTTTATTTACTTAGTCAAGTACCGTTTCGTCCTTTTGTCTTTTTTATACGAATAATAAAAGGAACCGTGTTAGTTAGCTAATCTTTGACAAAGGAATGTTTATTTATGTTGGTTATTTTGGCTTTTTCCATGAGGTCTTGGCCACAAAAAATACTGATTATTATTTTAATGATCTATGACAACAGCATAACACAAAGTCCACAAATCGCATTACACCAAAGCCTATTAAATGTACTACTATACTTTCCTGTATTATCCATAGTTTAATTGGTTACTGGAAAAATCAATTCCAACGCTAATCAATCCGTTACAATAAGCCCAATAAAATAAAAGCTCGTAGATTGGTACAAATATAATTGTTATATAGTTTGCAAAATGTTTTGGCGCCATTTCCCGCCCACTCCGCCTTCCCTACTGGCGTATCTTGGGGCGATGGATAACTTTACACCGGGTGCCATTTGGAGCCGATCTCGCAGAGAGTGACTTATCGGTAAGTTTAAGACCGATATATCAAAGTAATCGCTTTAATTTCTCATCTACCACTTGGGGTAGAACTTATGCTTATTCCTTGACTGATACCGTCGTGATTTGTGAACATGTACTTACTTTGATAGTTTTATGTTTGTGATACGGTAAGTGGGGTGATTTTGCTTCGATGTTTTAAGGGATATTTATGTCTTCGTATTTATCATAGTCTTGTTTTCGTAATGGGGCAAGAGAAACTCATAATATACCTAGGTAACGTAATAACTTAAATCAGATGGCAAATACGAGGGTTAATCTCGTTGAAAAGTTGTCTCTGCATGTTTAGCCGTGACAATCCAAAATTGTTTCGGCTAATACAAATTTAGTTTTTCATTTGACAAATCTTAAATAAGTACAATATAGAATCTAACACTAAAACATACATTATATATTATGTACAAGTAAAAAAGGTAAAAAAATATGAAAAGCTCATTGGGCATTAAAGAATTCATCCGCTGTCAGTGGAAAAAGTGTTTAAAAGGCTGGCAGAGTTGCCACGTTGGATGGCAATGCTGATTCTTTGAAATAAATTTCAGCCTTTTAGTCACGTGAAGAGTCAACCAACCGCGTGGATATGTCCCGAAATACTTTAGAGAGTCAGAGATGATGCTGGCGTGCCGTGGAAAGGAAAGGTCGTGGTGTCCGAGGCGGTCGACTGCCTCACCGCACTGACAGCGACAATGGAGCCCCGCAAGGAGGGCCCAGACGCATACTTGCCGGTAAGATCAATGTCAAAAACTTGTCAAAAATATAGGAAAATCAGAGGCATTTTTGACAGATTGAGACTGAGATCGTGAACGTTCAAGAACTGCCCATAATGTTCTACACTGATGTTTGTATTTTGAAGTGAAAAAATAAAAATAAATTATTGTTATAAGTTTAGTTTCGAAAAATATGTCTGCTCAACAATGTAAATAACGCAATGAATGTTGTTGAACTGTCAAAATGAAAACCATTGCTACTAATAGTGTGTCACAAGTGGTAACGGCCGCGACTTCCAATTTGAAGGTCGTAGGTTCGAACCCACACAGGTGCTTCACTTTGTGTAAATTATTTCATCACCATTACTCTCAAAACGGTGAACGAAAACATCGTGAGGAAACCGGCATGTCCTAGGACCAAATATTGGAAGACATGTGACATCTGCCAACTCGCACTGGGCCCGCGTGGTGGATTACGGCCCACTCCCTCTCACCGAGAGGAGGCCTGTGTCCCAGCAGTGGGAACATTATGGGCTGATTATGATGATTATGACTGAATTCATGGTAAAAGTTTGCGCGTCGATGTCTCTTACATTGCACACTGTATTATTACGCTTCTTCTAAGACAAGGGTGTTCCAACCTAAAATATGTATATGTATACACTAACCCTCTTACTAATAAACGTTGTATAGCGTCTGTATAGTTATTCTTCTTTCGAAAATCATCTGATATAATACGTTTATTAGTAAGGCGGAAAGTTAACTTAAATATGCGATGCTGCCCCTCGCAATCTGCCGCCCGATGGCTATACATATCCATTGAAAGAGCACGCTTGCACCATAATTAAAAAAAAACATTAAGGTAGTGGCCCATTTTTCATTATTACTCGCCCTATTAAAATAACAGACGAGAGATTAATATTAATTAGTATAATAACACCATTACAGTAATACGTTTGTTGCCTGACCTTTTTTTTTGTTCGTATTAAATCTCCCCCATTCCCGTGATCCATTATGATTTATAAATAATTAACATTAGAAAGTCGATACTTTTTCAGGAGACTCCCGAGAGCAACATCAATAACAGATTAATGTTCAATTTGCATACTCATTTATTCGACGAGACTCGAATGTTGTTGAAAAAATATATTTCTGGACTTCGGAACATTAGATACAGATAATATATGAATCAGCAGCTAGATTTAAACAATGTAGGTAACTATATTTATAGCGTTTTAGCTATGTAATAGCGGTCATTGATTCTCCTACGTTTTCTAGCTTTTTTTACTTAAAAAACTAAAATAAAGCCCGTTAACGATAACTGTCTTCAACACATGTTCCAATGACGAAAAACTGTAATTAGTAAATTGTCTGTGTTCCTACGAAGAAATATTAGGTAAAGGGCAATGACCGCTATTGCCATGCACGACAACTATACAATATCTAGTATTTTCGAAGGTTGATATTACCAGGTTGGTTTTCCTAAGCTTCAGGGGTAATAATAATCAGCCTATAACTTTCCCACTGCTGGGACACAGGCCTCCTCTCTGTAAGGAGTATAACCAATTTGATATGTAGATACATTTTTGATCTTTTAACAAGCCTTATGGCAAATGTACCTAATTTGTAAGAATAATAAAGATTATAAAACATTATACCGAAAGGATTATGCACAAAAACCTAACAAGCTTTTTAAATCCGGAAGCACAGAGTTTATTTTTTCAGTGAGCGTACTAGCGCGAAATTATTTAAACAGATTAAAATGTAACTACTTTTATTGGCTAAAAGTAACCGTTCCTTTGAGAAACTCTGGGGGAACGCTGGAGATACTCTATGTATCCTTATTACATGAAATTAAGTATAAATCAGCCTTTGAGTCGGTCCAGTAAAAAGATAAGTCGAAACGATAAACTTTTAAAACGGTTTTTAATGGTAAACTGTAAAGACTAAGGGCGGGTTGTTTCACGTCCACTTGACGAACGCGTATACGTCAAAAATGGCGGTAACTATCGTCTAACCAAAAAAAGTGTTGTTAAAAATAAATTACAATTACAAAATTATGGGCTTGACTTACCGGGTTAACTTCACACTTTTAAAGATATAATCACAAAACAAAGAAACACCCACCGTTGCACCTTCTCGGAAAAATCATCCAAAGGAAAGGGATTTAAGAAAGCTATTTAATACCATCCATATTCCAATATTGTGAGAGGGGTTTTAAGACGAAATGTAATGATGAAAAGTCTAAGTAAAAAGTCATAATTCGAGGTTTGCCTCTCGCCTATTTCCTCCTCCAATATTGAACCAATTTAAAAGATATTTCATGCGGTTTAAATCTGCATTTTTTGAGGTTTCTAGTGATTATAAAAATAATGCTTTATTAAACATTGCTTTATGGTCATTAACTAGAAAGAAAACAGGCGAGAGCGTTTCTATGGAAAATAGACCACCTGCATTTCCTCTTAATCGCTCCGGCGCGCACCACTGGTGGGTGGCATATTACAATAGAAAATCAATTGTGGAATTAACAATTTTTCAACTTTTCTTGACTGAATTCACCAAACTTACAAAAAGTACTTAAGTACTTACCGAGCTAAAAATTTACGGCTACGCTGTAAACATAGCTAATAGCACAGGTGAAAGTAACTAAACGACCGTTTTAGGTTATACGACAGAAATATTCGTTATAGGTACGTAGGTATGATCAAATATGATAATATCCTTACCTCCTCTGACCTCACATACGAGTACAAGTTCGTTGCCCTCCTCCAGAGGCCCGACTACTCCAGACACGTCCCGACCCGACTTGTCGTACAGTATCAGCTGATGTGGTGGCACTGAAACAAACAATCACGTTAATATACTGTATTTGAATAACCATAAATTAAAGTTTACACATTTGTTAAGTAAATAATGATTTAATAAATTTTATGTCGAAAAACAAAAGAATAAATACGCGCCATTGTCGCGCCGAACACGCGTTCTATTGTTTTTTTAACACTACTGCAAAAATCAGAGACAAAAACTTTAGTGCAAAGGAAAACAAAACATTCTGCCAATACTCGCAATACTCGTACATACATAAAAAAAAAGATTGAATATTTTTTTACAAATAAGAAAATGTAACCATGAATTGAATATTCTCAGAACTTTTATTTTTCAAAAAAAAAAAACCGCCAATGCCTGCATAATAAGCTGGTCATAAAGTTTTCTTCTCATTGAAAGTTTTAAGTATAAATTTCGAAATACCGTTTCACAAGTTTTTTCAACGTGGCAAAGACAAGACAAACAACATCGAATGGGTGTGACCGCTATTATATAATAATTGTTTCAGATTTAAAACTAACATTTCAAATTCGTTCATGAATATTAATAAAAAAATATTTCTGGTTTATGCCAGCAAAACATTATTAAAATGAGTAATAATAAAATTAATATTGATGATTCCATCAAAACACGTGTAATTTTATTTTAACCTAAAGTCGTACGTTGGGTAAAATCAACGAAGAGAAAATAAGCACTGGGAAAAAATGCGGGAAGACTTAAAAATGTATATTAGATAGGTAAGTACCTACCTAAAACCCATTCATATTTTGAGGAAGTATAAACATAGGTACTCGAATACATCTTTGATTATGAGCTTTATATCTTACTTCGCGTCTTACTTTATGTATTGGGAAGACTTATGAGTACCTACACAAACAAAACTGGATTTTGTAATATCTTGATTTAAAAGAGTGTCCTTGGAGTTTCTTGCCCGTTCTTCTCCATAGAGATCTACGTTTTGGAATGGGCAACTAGCTTTAACTTTTTGACTAACTGATCGACTCTTTGACATTTCTAAAGTGCCTGTAAATGGTTTAATTAAAATAAATGCTTTGAGTTAAAGTTTCTTAATCGATCAAGGCCCGCTAATGAGACACAATTGATTTTCTATTGTATCGTACCACATGTACCTAGCACGCGCAGGGCTTGACTGGGAATTTGAACCCGTGATATGTTCTAACACTATGCCAATAAGAATGTAAACACTGTAGCGTTATAATTATGCTTACAACGCTAGTTTTTACATTCTCTTTGATGCTTACTTAAGCTTTGAAGTGCTATCAGCCCAAATAAAGTTGTTATAGTCACAGTTGAAGTAGGTAGCCTACTTATCCAAGACGCTTTGAAAACTAAGAATGTTATCTATTGTTGGCTGTAGGAGAAGCACCATAACTCTAGCTCCGTTTACCATAGATATAATTAGATTAGAAGATTGCATCATGTAAAATAAACCAAGTTTATGCTTGTCCGTGTAATCTCGACAGGTAGCAACCTGTATGCTAGTTTTATGGAAGGAATACGTAAACAGACGAACAGGTTTGTGCTTGTACGCATTATATCGATCAGTTGCAACCTGAGTGGGGTTGGACATGTGCACTCCTGTTGCCGAAAGGGCGCTAGTATAAATATACCCCGCTGTACATTTGAAAAGTTAGTCTGAGAAATCCGCCGAGCAAGCAACACCTCGCAGTATTAGTCGCTCTCGGTCTGCATAGCCCTCTCTTATATAGTCGTGTGTACCATAGTTTAGTGAGTAAGTAAAGTGTTTTATTAGTGATTAGCTTATGCGTGTACGTCTATTAATTGTAACTGATTCAATGTGTACGTGTACTTGCTGATTATAAATGTAAATCGATACTCGTCTGGTTTAATTCGCATCCTGTAGGGAGAACACGTTAACCCCCGCCTATCAGAATTAAATAAACACCCCAACACAGCACGCGTGCTCCAAAGGTTCGTAGATAGCTGCGTGTGCTGTGTCCAACATTGGTCCTAGCGAGCCGGATAACCGATTGCCTGAGCGTAGCTTTACAACCTAGCGTTAGTCGGATTACGTTCATAAGGCGATTGAACCAGTGAAAATGAGTGTCAGAAGTGCCGTAACCACGCGAAGCAAGTCACGAAAAGTGACTGAAGAATCAGACGCACGGCGCAGGGATGCCACCATCGTCTCAGACTCGGGCTTACTGTCTGAGTTAGCACCGGGCTCACCATCAGTGGCACCTTCCATAACATCCACGGCTGCTCCCAATATTCCACTGACCGGGGGTCGAGTAATCGACTACAGTAAAAGGCCGGCAGAGGGAGTACCAGAGCAGACAGCCGCAAGATCGACGCGGAGCAGCAGAGTTTCGTCCAGGAATAGTCGCAAGGGCGTCGAATTCCTAAGGAAAAGGGCCGAATACGAAGCTGAGCGCGATCTGGTGCAAATCAGAGAGAGCCTAGTGAAGAAAAGAATGGAGGTAGAAATTGCAGAGATTGAGGCAAATGCAGACAGTGATGACTCAAACTCGGAGGTGGATACTGCACATCGCGTTGAGGAATGGATGAAGACAACGCCTCAAGCATCGCAGTCAGACACGGCGCTGTTTACGTCGACTGCGTCGCGCGCCCTGACGGCGTCGCGCGCGCCGCTTGAAGTCGCCACGCCGTATGAAGCATCTAGGATTCAAGATCAAAACGTAAGTAGAGTGAATATTGAATCTGATGTGTACCGTGTGCCAACTATGTTACGCGAGAATAAT
This sequence comes from Gortyna flavago, assembly GCA_963669345.1. Taxonomy (NCBI): domain Eukaryota; kingdom Metazoa; phylum Arthropoda; class Insecta; order Lepidoptera; family Noctuidae; genus Gortyna; species Gortyna flavago. Next base: position 8,100,241 of record OY770142.1, read on the forward strand.
GTGTTGCATCAACATAGAACCCCGGTGAGCAATGCGGGGCCTATGCATACGCCAACTCATACTGAAGCTGTCAGATTCCGTCTACCCGACAACTATCCCGCCTTTACCACTCCGGTCGCAAGTGAACCTCGAGTATCGACACTCGAGTCGGTCGCACAGCGGCACGGAAATAGTGGAGTGGACGAAACAGAAAGGCGGCGGATATCGTCGAACGATAGAGACAGGAAGATCGACAAGCTGGCGGAGGCAATCACGAACATGGCGCGCCCGCACCCGGTACCTAGACAGGCTTACGAATTGCCACACTTTCACGGTGACCCAGCGGACTGGATATCGTATAGAAATATGTACTGGGACACCACCGAATTATACAACTTTAGAGCGCATGAAAATATAGCGCGTTTGAAGTCCTCTTTACATGGGGAGGCAAAGACTGCAGTGGAGGATTTGCTGCGGTCCACGCGAGATCCCACTGAAGTAATGCGCGCATTAGAAGAAGAATACGGCCATCCGACCGTCATACTTCAATACGCCCTAAAGAAGGTGAAAGATTTACCTAAAGTGTCTGAAAGTGGCCAGGAATTAAGGAAATTCTCATCGACCGTTAGGAACTGCGTATCGCTGCTGAAGAATGTCAAAGCAGATGGGTACCTGAACAACCCTCAACTAGTAAGCGAACTGCTGAACAAGTTGACTCCAGTTCAACGTGCGCAGTACGGCGACTTTGCGATGGGTCTGGACAACTCACAGGGGGTGGACTTGAGAATCTCACCCAACTTAGAAATACTGTCACAGTTTCTCATACATGTGACGCGCTCTACTTCATATTACCTACAACCTACTGTGTATGAACCAGAACATTCTAAGCAACCTGCGAAGCAGCAGCAAACCAGCGGACGGACTCGACCAGCAAACGCTGCACGCCCAGTCACCAATAAGCCGCAGATGACACATCGTGTGAATACGCAGAGCGATGAAGCTATCACACAAAAGGAATGCGTGATGTGCCAAGGAAAGCATGTCATAGAAGATTGCGATCAGTTCAAAAAGCTAAATGTACAAGAGCGCTGGGAACTAATCAAACGAGAAAAAGTGTGTTTTAATTGTTTAAGCGTAAAACACACGAAAAGGTTCTGTCGCGCGAAAAAGTGCAAAAAGTGCGACTACAAACATCACGAGCTGTTACACGAGGACAGGTCGAAACAAGAAGCAAAATCGGAATGTGTAACGCACATAGGAGAGTGGCGAGCCACAGCGTTATTGAAGATAGTGCCAGTGACAGTGTGTAATAAAGGCAGCAATAACGGTCAGTGCTATGCGTTGTTAGACGACGGGGCAACCGTATCGTTAATAGACAGCTCGCTCGCTACAAACCTAACGGGCCCTCGTGTGCCACTAATGTTAAAGACCGCAGGTGGTCATGGTGTATCGGACCTTACCTCGCGGGTAGTACAAGTGCGGGTGAAAGGCCCAAACGGACAGTGTCATAATATCAAGTGCAGAACAATAGCAAACTTGAACTTGCCTACACAGACAGTGACCTCTTCAGTGATTAGTGACAACCCGCATCTCCGCGACTTGGGTTGCACAGAGATGAGAGGAGCCAAGCCGCTGCTGCTACTCGGGCAGGACAATTGGGAGCTGCTCGTCAGTGAGGAAACCCGCCGTGGACGATCAGGTAAGCCAGTTGCCTCATTAACCAAGCTAGGATGGGTCATACATGGGCCGTTTGATAGCGCCAGTAGTATTGAAGTAGTCAACTGCACAACAGTTTCCCTTCCAGATTTACATAATTTAGTGAAGTCACAGTTTGAGTTAGAATCGATAGGCATTTCTCAAGTAACTCGCAAACATAAGGACGTAGAACGGGCTGTACAGGTGTTAGAAAGTACGAGCCGACGTACGCCCGATAAGACACAATGGGAAGTAGGTCTTTTGTGGAAGCAGGATAACATTTTGTTGCCTGAAAATTACAGACAGACCCGGCAGAGATTATACAGTATCGAGAAAAGGATGCGTAAGGACGCTCTTTTCGCTGAGACGTATGAGAATCAGTTAAAAAGATTATTAGATGAAGGTTATGCGCGCAAGGTAGATGGCGAGGTAGATAGCTCACCGGTTTGGTACCTACCACATTTCGGAGTTGTAAACCCGAACAAACCAGGGAAGCTTCGCCTAGTGTTCGACGCAGCTGCTACGTCTCATGGTACCAGTTTGAATGACAACTTACTGACCGGACCTGATCTATTAAATTCACTACTAGGTATTTTAATTAAATTTAGAATAGGCCACATAGCGTTTTTAGGTGATATAGCTGATATGTTTTTGCGAGTTAAGATTAGGGCACAAGATCAGGGCGCATAGTTGTTTTTATGGAGAGGCGCGGATGATAGTAAAGAGCCAGATACGTACGCTATGACTTCAATGATATTTGGCGCCGCCTCTTCACCTACCACGGCAATTTATATACTCAACAAAAATGCCAGTGAGTGGGTTGATGTCTACCCTGAAGCTGTTACGGCCATAAGAGACAAGCATTACATGGACGATTACTTAGACAGTACATGGTCCGTCGAGCAGGCCAAAAGTCTAATCGAGCAAGTGACCAAGATACACGCCTCCGGAGGATTTGTGATACGGGGGTGGGTTACTAACTCGTCAGAACTCAGGGAAAAGCTTAAGGTAGACATGCCTGATAAGGTTCCCCTCGAAAAAGGAATAGGTATGGTAGAAAGGACCCTAGGTTTAATATGGTCACCTAAACAGGATGAGCTAAGTTTTGACCTGTCATTTAAACGTTTGCCAACAGAGATAATGAACGGCAACCAAGTACCTACTAAACGACAATTCTTAAGTGCAATAATGTCGATTTATGATCCGCTGGGTTTCCTTTATCCCTGTGTCATCCAGTCTCGAATATTGATGCAGAGGATATGGAAATCAGGGATCCAATGGGATGAACTCCTACATGAAAAAGAGGCTAAAATATGGTTTACTTGGCTTAGCAATTTGAATCGTTTGACCGAAACTAGGATACCGCGGTGGTATGGTTTGAACCTCGAACACTTAGAGATACACGTGTTCGGGGATGCTAGCGAACTAGCTTACGCCGCGGTCGTTTACCTAGTAGGCTATAATTCCAAAGGGGAAAGGGAGGCTGTCATGTTGCTAGGTAAAGCGCGAGTAGCGCCTCAAAAAGTAATATCCATACCAAGACTGGAACTTCAAGCTGCAGTGCTGGCCTGCCGATTAGCAGACACTGCCGAAAAAGAGCTAGGGTTGCCAGTTAGGGAAAAGTTTTATTGGACCGATAGTGAGACAGTGCTAAAATGGATAAATTCTGATGCACAAGAGTTCCAAAAGTTTGTCTCACATAGGCTAGCAGAGATAGATAGGCTGTCAACCAGAGGCAACTGGCGCTGGGTCCCCACGGAGGACAACCCAGCTGACAAGGCGACCAGATTGTCTTGGCCTGATGACCATGCAGCGTGGTTGTCGGGCCCCTCGTTTTTGTGTGGTTCACAGGAGCGGTGGCCAGCGCGTCGCGAACCTGAGGCGGCAGACGCTGATCTCGAGCGCATCCAACGGGTCCACACGACGGCGGCCCCTGCAGGGCCACTGCTGGTGTACGAGCGCTACTCATCATGGAATCGCGTGCAGCGCACTATGGCGCGCGCGCTGATCTTCATCGAGCGATGTCGCAAATGTAGAGCGACGTCGGAGCTGCGGCCACACGACTTGGAAGAAACACACCTCCGCCTAATGAGGTTGTGCCAAGACGACAGCTTCCACCGAGAACGGGCCGCCATCTTGAAGGGGTTGCCCGCACCAGACGACAGCCATATAAGGTCATTGGACCCAATGATCACCGACGATGGGCTGTTACGAGTAAGGGGACGCCTGACTGCCTGTGAGGAGCTCACATTCGGAGAAAGGCACCCGATTATCTTAGACGGACGTCACCCTCTAGTAAGAAAGCTAATCGCACATTATCACGCGATGGCTTTGCATGCGAACCACGAGACCGTAGTCAACAACCTACGAGAGAAGTACTGGATTACAAAAATACGAACTTCAGTAAAGACCGTGGTCGCGAATTGCCAACTCTGTCGAGTCACTAGAGCTAAACCCATACCACCAAAGATGGGAGACCTTCCACTCGCCAGGGTAGAGACTACAAGAAGAGCCTTTGTGCGAGTGGGGGTGGACTACTTCGGCCCAATGGAAGTGACTATAGGGCGGCGCCGCGAAAAGAGGTGGGGAGTCCTATTTACCTGCCTCTCTACGCGCGCCGTCCACCTGGAACTAGCCGCCACGCTGAGCGCAGATTCAGCAATATTGGCCCTGAGGCGTCTGATAGCGCGCCGGGGGCAACCTGCACACCTGTACTCAGACCAGGGTACCAACTTCGTCGGAGCTAACACCGAACTGCGAGCAGCTCTGAAGGACCTCGATCAAGGTCGGATAAGAGACGAGGCGACCAATCGAGGCATTGAGTGGCATTTCAATCCCCCGTCATCGCCACACATGGGCGGCTGCTGGGAACGCCTGGTCAGGTCTGTCAAGAATGCACTTCGAAGTACTCTCAAGGAGCGGGCCCCTCGTGAGGAGGTCCTCCTATACTATACCCTCCTCACTGAGGCAGAACTAGTTGTGAACAGTCGCCCGCTGAGCTATGTATACGACGACCACGAGCAACCTGAAGTCCTGACGCCGAACCACCTGCTCCTGGGCACGGCGTCCGGGAGTATGCCGTTTACGTCGAGCAACCACGAGGACATCGATTCCCGCCGGCAGTGGCGGCGGGTGAATGCGCTCGCCGACATGTTCTGGCGCCGCTGGCTGCGGGAATACCTGCCGACTCTACAACGTCGCGAAAAGTGGACGAACAATGTACCCAATGTGCGTGTCAGTGATGTGGTAGTGATAGTCGATAACAATAGAGAACGAAGTGCGTGGACAAAAGGTGTAGTCCAATCTGTGTATCAAGGTAATGATGGAATCGTCCGTGTTGTAGACGTTAAAACAGTAAACGGGGTCCTGCGTCGACCCGTAGCAAAGATTATTGTGCTTCCCACGGAAACGGATGTAAGCCGGTTGAACCCTTTTACAGGGGGTGGAATGTAGGAGAAGCACCATAACTCTAGCTCCGTTTACCATAGATATAATTAGATTAGAAGATTGCATCATGTAAAATAAACCAAGTTTATGCTTGTCCGTGTAATCTCGACAGGTAGCAACCTGTATGCTAGTTTTATGGAAGGAATACGTAAACAGACGAACAGGTTTGTGCTTGTACGCATTATATCGATCAGTTGCAACCTGAGTGGGGTTGGACATGTGCACTCCTGTTGCCGAAAGGGCGCTAGTATAAATATACCCCGCTGTACATTTGAAAAGTTAGTCTCCATCTACTACTCTGGCAGAAGCCCCACCCGTATAGCCCTCACTCTCCAAAACTCCGCAAGAGCCCTAGGCGATTGGTTCCGGAGATGGAGAATAGAAGTCAATCCCGATAAGAGCCAGGCGGTACTTTTCTCCAGGCCAAACAGACCCCTCCCTCCTACTCCAAAACCGATCACCATGTTTGACAAGCCGATCCCTTGGGAAAAGCAAGCCAAATATTTAGGGGTCATCCTCGATCGGGGCCTGACCTTCGGTGAGCACATAAAGACGGTACGCTCGCGTGCCGCTTTCGCTCTCAGCAGGCTCCACTCCATACTGAATGCACGCAGCAAGTTGTCACTTAAGTGCAAATTGCGCATTTACACCGCATGCATTCGGCCAATCCTGACCTACGCGTGCCCTGTGTTCGCACACGTTAAACCCTACCGTCTCCATAGGATGCAGACCCTCCAAAACCGATTTCTCCGAAAGGCCACGGGCGCCCCGTGGTACCTTAGGAATAACCAACTACATGTTGACCTTAAGATCCCAACAATCCAACAGGTAATGAAACGCCTCACCAAGGGCTTCTTCGATAGGGCTGATAAACACCCCAATCCCCTGGTCTCTTCAGCCGCCCAATACGTCCCCTCCAAAATCTCCAAGATTCGCCGCCCCAGGCATACCCTCCTCATACCCGACGACCCCATCACCCTTCTCCAAGAAAGCTGTAGGGAAACTAGCACGCTGCGCAAAAACAGATACAAACCGCGTACCCGGCCCCGCCGTCGAGGCCCCCCGCGACGCCCCTGTAATATCACCGCCCGACCCTTGCTCGACAAGCCAGCCCGCGAGGCTGAGCAAGTAGCTTTAAACTCCCCAAATAATAATAATAATCAGACCCAGCCTGACCATTGCTGCCCTCCCATCAATGACTCACTAAGCCGAGGCCCGAACCCCACAGGGGGTGCCCTTAGTGTAGCTCATTTAAAATAAATATCCTTAGTTTGTAAGCCCTGGCTGGGGGCCTTAAAGTAATTTTTGGCCACCACAGGATAGTCCGGTTAAGCAGAAAGGCAACCTTATAGAGTCGCAACTGCGAGTGGTCACGTCAAAAAAAAAAAAAAAAAAAAAAAAAAAAAAAAAAAAAAAAAAAAAAAAAAAAAAAATTTGAAAAGTTAGTCTGAGAAATCCGCCGAGCAAGCAACACCTCGCAGTATTAGTCGCTCTCGGTCTGCATAGCCCTCTCTTATATAGTCGTGTGTACCATAGTTTAGTGAGTAAGTAAAGTGTTTTATTAGTGATTAGCTTATGCGTGTACGTCTATTAATTGTAACTGATTCAATGTGTACGTGTACTTGCTGATTATAAATGTAAATCGATACTCGTCTGGTTTAATTCGCATCCTGTAGGGAGAACACGTTAACCCCCGCCTATCAGAATTAAATAAACACCCCAACACAGCACGCGTGCTCCAAAGGTTCGTAGATAGCTGCGTGTGCTGTGTCCAACAGTTGGCAGTGTCACCTCATAGTGACTTCTAAAGTAAAAAAAGGCTTCAAGTCTCTGGCACAAATATTGGTCAGGCATTGTACATGGCAGTAAATTAACGTGGTTACAAAAATTGTTGCACAATATTTAGGGACACACCCCTACCCACCCCTTGTGAATATCCCTGTACCACCTGTAGGACCTACTGCTTCTTTCGGAGACGATAGATTATCTAATTTTATTCATAAACATCAGCTAACCTTTCATCATTATCTTTAATATATCGTTCAACGTTTAAAAATAGATAAACTATTCTCCGCTTTCTCTATACAAGAATCACAAGGAGAGCTGTAGCGGGAATAAAATATCTTGTTATTGACTGTTTTATGCTTGTTTCTGATATAAGTAGGTTTGAAACAAAAGATTTAAACAAAATAAACTTGGTCTGTTATGATCTGTAAAGAAAATTCGGCGCTTTTCGGTTTTGTCTTGTCAAGATAGAATAGAATAACTTTCATAGTTTCCAATATTACAAATGGTAGGTAAGTACATACAAAGAACCATACCAGAAGCAAAAGGTTTAAGCGTCAGCATTATAACGCCTAGCGGGTTGCTAAGCGCTCGTTTTCAGCTTGTTCACCAAAAAAGAGAGGTACACACGGCTACACATCAAGCTATACATAACCAGTATAAGCTGACTTCTGATTGTACGAAAAACCTATACAATGAGAGGTCAGCTAAAAGTGGAAATGTATAAATGTATAGCTTGATGTGTAGCCGTGTGTACGTTTAGCAACAAGGGATTTGTATAAACTAAATGATAATTATATGATGATCATACATTTTTTTTTATGAATCAACAAACCAAAAGGGAAACTTTATTTTAAATATTGGCTATCTTATAAAAATAACAGATTTAAATCCTAACTTATCTAAAACTATACAAAAACTAAAATATTGCGTCGAAAAATTCATCCGCATCGCTGTCGACTGGTAATGTACCCAAGAGACTGGCAGCATTACCACGTTGTATGGCAATGCTTAACCTTTGGCCAAGGTAAAAGCCAGCCCTTGGGTCACGGGAAGTGTCAACCAGCCGTTTTGATATTTCCTTAAAGAGGCCATGAGCACTCGGACCCCACGACCCGAGGGTTTCAACCCCAAACGGCTCGAAAATATAATTTCCGATAAGGTTATTATATTTTCGCCGCTTGAGGTTTTCCGCAGCCGCAGCAGCAGCACCAGCACAGCATGCCGAGCCAGGAAGATGGGATGGCGCAAGAGTATCGACGCACGTTGCGTCCCACACTAAAGACCTACCCACCTTCCATGGAAATAAAGACATACCGTCCGGTCTCTTGCCATCGTCGCGTGCCAAGCCATTGGGTTCCAATACAGCTGGAACGCCGACGGTAACAAGAGCTCGTCGGATGATGTCATTAATGTTCGCGTGTCGCGCTAAGCGACCCGCACTTCGGCTGCATTACAGGCCGTGGTGTCCGAGGCTGTTGACATCTTCGCCACAGTGACAGCGATGAGGAGAACAGCAAGGAGTGCCTAGTCGCAGGGAAGCAGCGAGGCGAAAAGTAGTATCGTCGAACAAAGTGCCTAAGTTCGACGAAGGTAGTGCATGAAGCCAAAGACCCGTCTCCCACCTTCCCACAGCCAGCAGGCGCGCACGTTCCGCAGTAGTAACAGACGAGTCAAGTAAATTGTTTTGTACTACTCTGCAGAGCGGCTCATCCCACCGTCTCTGGGAAGATGGATTGTCGGGCGGATCTGTATTCGGGCAAGCGAGTCTCCAGGCATCTATAGCCTCGGTGAAACACGGCACATCAGAATTAATCAGTGTGGAAGCTAGGATTTTCCTGATTAATATATTAGTGCCGTGGACCGAGGATATGAACGCCGGTAAACTTATACTAGAAATTTTGCGGACGCCGAGGCCTCCCATACGAATGGGAAATATATAGGAAATAAATACATTAACATGATTGAATTAGAAAAAAGAGTTTTTAACAGTTTGTGGACACGACTGGCTATTTAATCAATATCAAAGTTCGGCTCTTGAGTCTAGATAAAAGAGTGGTGTGGCCAACGTTTGTCATTTACACGTTGAGGTCGGACATTATCCCGCGGAAACATACTACCAAGATAAAAAATAGCTCTCTAATCCTAACCCAGCTCATGGTCTATCCGTATGCAAAACATCTAAATCCGTTAAGGCGTGAAAAGGTAATGGCTCTGGGACATGCCGGTTCGATAGTGATGTTTTCCTTCACCGTTTTTGAGGGCACTGGTGATGAAATAATTTACACAAAGTAAAGCGCTTGTCAGAGTTCGAACCTACGACCTATAACTCGTAAATCGCGGCTGTTTCCACTAGGCCACTGCTCTCAGAAAATATAAAACTCTATAGTATTTTTATCTCACAAAGCGACGCGCGCTTTACTTGTATTTGCCAAGTGTACAAACACGCTGTAAATGTGTGTATAAGCACAGGAGCTCTCGGGTACCGTCCGAGACAATGGCGAAGTCGGAAGTATGTGTGTGTGTTATGTGCTGACGCTACCCGTCTTTACGCATATATTCACAACGTGTTTGTACTTACCACAAGTAAAGCGCGTGTCGATTCGTGAGATAAAAATACTGTATTGTAAACAAACACTGTTTACCATCAAATAAAATGCAAGCAGACACAATCTCAGTACCTAGCGACATCTATACTCGTTCCCATTATATAACACGACACGAAGATGCCGTCACTTAGCGATACAAGGAGCGCTCACTGCGGTCCCCTCTCACTTGTAAACGCTTTATATTACATACCAACCTCTCTCCTAATATATACTATCAGGCAATTGAATAATGCAGCGATGTCAACAATAGGAGCCGCCCTAACGTCAGCACTTTGAGTAAGGTTCACAGCAGCACAAAAACATGAGACCAAGAATTTTGGGGCATGTTTTCCATTGATAAACATAGGCGTACAAATGGATGTTAGTGGCTTTACATTAACGCTGGACTGAAATAGTTTATTTTGACTCTGTAGCGCTTTCCATTTTGGTAATCAGTTCTGTAAGGGGGGCTAAGCGTTATTCCTGTCACTATCGCACAACTGTCAAACTACAACTGCAAGATAGAGACGGAAACATTTCTGAGTGATTGAGCTAAGTAACGTTTATACAGGGTGGCAGGGACATCGATGCGCAAACTGTTCCCATGAATACAGCACATGATTCTAAGCCGAAATTGATCGTCGGTTATTAAAAAACAATCTGCTGTTCCATACATTTGCACCGAGCAGGTATTGCACTTTTGTAGGAAACAGTTATTCGCCGAGTCAAAAGTATAGTAATTTCTTGTTAGGTAATAGTTGACCAACTCAGGATAATTTGTCGCCACTATCCGTAAGTCAGTTTACTTCTAAATATTGCTGGGTCATTGCCCTATGTAATACAGTAGGTACACGTGTCAATGCACTTTAAGGGGCTTACAGGACCTAAACGCAAGTTTTAGAAACAATAAAAGTCTTTCATCGACTAAAGTAAACTAAATCAGAAAAATATATGACATTCTTCAGGATATAGATATGCTAGGTAGATAGTGTGTTGAAAACATAATACAACTAATTTGATATGATAAAAAAAATCATGAAGATACCTCTAAAAACTTTATTTTTACAAAAACCATACTAATAAACATACAATCATTTTGACTTTTTGTCAGATTATTCTACAAGCAACATACGAAAGCACTAGTGTTTTCATTTTTTAGTCCAAACAATAGATTTTTTTGTAAATAGATAATTGCTTCATATTTTGCAATAAATTACCAACGTTGTGTCATCGCGCTTCTCTTTCTTTTCTATGCAGTCCGACATAGACTGCGCTTTAGGTCATGTAATCGCCTTACGAAAAATTGTGTAATGTTATGTAAAAACATAAAGGCTCTAGAAATATGGTAAGATCACTATGTAAATGGAGAAAACCCGAGTCTTCCCTAGAGTAAAGAGCCTAGCTGTAAATCGTAGCGTTAGCCCAGTCTAGACCACACTGGCTCTAAGCTAGAACCTCCACAGCTATGCATAAAAATGTATCTCCTCAGTTTAATATAAAACATCTACAAACTGCACTCGACCCTCGTAATATCGAAGACTATTAACACCACGTGTTTAACATTCAGCTCAACAAAATTAATGGTCAGTAGTGCGAATAAATAAACACTTCAAAAACCGCTAGCGTAACATGACAAACATCACTAATTACGGTCGTATAAACAAAACAATAGTTCTGGAGCACGTACTAAGAGGGACCACCGCAAAACCGAATTACGGCCCTTCCACTATTGGTAACGAAAGTGTCCCTCCCGAAGGCCCAAATTTGGGCGGCCGACCGGCTAGTTAGTAGTCATTACAAAGGCAGCCATTCGGCAAGTTGGTCTTCGATAGCGGAATCGGTGGCCGACGAACAACATCCAATTTAAACGGAATTTCATAGGCAACGGCGTCAATTAAACACGACTGTCGGCGTCTATATGACGTTTGTTTTCCCGACTATTGCCAGCCAATTTGCTTTTGATTCATTGCCCTAATTAATTGCTGCGAACTTTTCTTTGAAGCGTTTTTCGTTGGTAAAGGATAGTTCCGAACAACCTGTAACTACTGTTTTTGTAGGCGTTCGAGGAAAAACGAAAAAGCTTTTCCTTAATTCCTCCTTCAAAACTTTACCTTAGCAAATAACGAGCACAACTCGGTAATAATTATTGGCTCTCCAAACAATAAATAAAGTAACTATCACTACAACCTATAAATATGTTTTACAATCGCACAGTACCGTATCCTGTCCACTTCCACTCATATATCATAAAGGAACATTGGATACGATCAATTCGCGTGGTCTCCGTTGTACGATAACGCGTTTGATGCGACGATAAATCGCATAGCTGAGACTACAGCTGAAATTATAGCTGTTGAATTATGCATTAGCCGCAACACGCTAGAGGTTGTAAAAGTGCCTGTCGATGGGTCGAGCCGGCCGGCCGGCAGAACACTATTTGTACACAAATAGCTCGAGTTTATAGCAGGGTTACCAGCCGTGCCATATACGGCCGACGATATGTCTCGTTTATCATTTTTCGGTCTGTATTCGAATTTTATTTAGTAGTGGACTATTGACTGGTGAGGTAAATGGAGTTGAAATTGATGAAACCTGTCACATATGGGTTGAATCCATGTGGGTGGTAACTGAGGTGTGAAAATACTGTTCAATCAATAAAAAACAAGTGAAGCAACAGTTCCGCAGAACCTGTCATACCGTCGAATATTCCGTGTATCATACAAATACCACGATTCCGTTATTTGTCAGAATTATTCAGTTAACAAATCCATGGTAAGTCTACCATCCTTGTTTTATAGTCGGCGGCATTATACGGCTAGGTATACCCACTATATTTTTTACGAGTTTTCGACACTCCTTAATATAAGTAGAGAATTTGTCCATACGCTACGAACTATAACTTAAAATCGAGACTAGTTTTACGACATGCGATTTTCTAGCGTTTTATACAGTCGTTTGACTCGACTGTTTGTTTTCTTTCTAGAGTCTCTATATTGGGAGACTTAGTAACGGGACTTAGACACGGGATTGTCTACACCTATTTATTTGAATGTATATTGCCAAGACGATTTCGACAAGTCGCGAAATGGAGCGCTAACTGCACAGCTAGTAGGTACTTACCTACTCGTTTTCACGACTGCAGTACCGTACAGCGGAATTGCATAGCTATTTCGCAAATGTGAAAACAATTTAAGTGTTCAAAAATATAGTGCAGTTTTATTATAAATAAGTGGGTGTGCATTTGAATGGTAAACACATGTTTGCATATTAAAGTTCTCATATTTTATTTCTTTTGACATTATGTTCCGGTAATCTGGTACGGCTTCTGTAATATGTGAATTTAATACTTACGGAAATGTAGTTTAATGATCTAGTGTCATCTTTATATTTTCCGACATAAATTTAGTTCTATTTTGGCCCACAAAAATTCGTTCAATCTCCGCTTGAAGTGCTATAAATATATTATGAAGAGTTCGTAGACATTTATTACTGAGAGAATTGACACAAATATGTTAATACGAGTATTTGTGAAGTAAATATCGGGTTCGTTTGATTGATTGTTGGTGGAGCCACTATTTATAAATTGATCATTGTAGCATATCGGATACACGACAAATGATATTCATAGCCAGTTAAAAAGACATAACACTTTTAAAGGCAGGTATCCACTTTCGCGTTAGCATAAATTTGAACGACACCTCAGTAGGCCCGCGATGGTGATGGCGGCGCGAATCGTAGGTACATTTCTTGTAGGATCGATACACGCTCAGCTGTTTGCTGCTAACTTGTTTCATTAAATTCAAATTTCGTGTTGTACTTATTAATTCAGGCAAGCGTTTCCCCCGCACGTCGGGCTGCGACTAGGCGGCTGCTTTTTATATTCTTGTCGTCTCCACATCGGCCCGAGGAAGTTTTCGAGAAATTCGAAAGCTTTCCAAAAGGGTTTCGCTATATCGTATCGCGATAATTGGCAAGTTCTGTTCTGTTTCGCTTTGGTAATCCGAAGTTGTCTACAATATGGCTTTAATTGTATAACAATATTAGCCTTCGTTAACATTCATTTTAATAAAATAAGCGTCATTACAGATCCTGTTATTCTGGATTACTTTTCGTTGTACCTAATGAAAAATACGCAATCTTGTCTTGGAGTATCACTGTCAGATTGTACGAAAGCAAAGTTAACAGCTAAGCCGTTTATATTAGAACAATTAAGTTTCACAAGTTCATGTAAAGCAATTCACTTAAAGTTCGCTACATAATCACATTTCTCAAAGTTGAAACTTGGGCGTGTTTGAATTATGATGAATACACTTGAGTCGCAAACACATTTTTGGAAGATTCCTTTTAAGTGGATGCTCATTAGCGTCATCATAATAACGCCAAAGGAACAATAAAGCATCTCACGTACTCCTAATGAGTTCCACGACTATATTGATATGTTAAAAAGTGAGCAACAAATGTATTAAAACAGGCGTAAATAATGCACATAAGTGTTCAAATCTCCTTCAGGAATGTCATCTTTTTTGTCTGCTACTTTTTTAGATAACCATCAAAAGCCCTTTGTCCGGAACTTTGATCTAGAAGCTGAAACTTGGGAACAATATTAGGCACACTTCTACTAGGCCGTATTTTGTGAGTGAATTTTTTTTCAGTTCTCGTAAGAATGTAAGTTACTTTTCTGCCTCGGTCTCATGTCGGTATTATAAAACGTGTATCTGTTGCTAACTTTGTTAATCTTTGACTAAAGAATATTACAGAGGTGAGGCTGACAGTGAAAGGTAATAGGATTCTGCAGTATGGCCTATTTATACTGAAATCAGCATCCGGTTAGACTGGAAGCCGACCCCAACATAGTTAGGAAAAGGCTATGCAGATGATGATGATACTGAAATCAGAATTATAAACAAACTACTTTCAGGACTTGCGTTTATTCTTACATACCTTGTATATCTGCTTCATTATGATTGTCAATCATGTCTAGCGAGTGTCCGGAACAGAGCCCATCCAGTAAACCTCAACAATAAGCTGTCGGGAGGTTATTAACTGAGACAACACAATCATCATTTTAATCTGGAAATCTAGACTAGCATAATGAAAGCTAGTCCTAGTAACCATAATATTATCAGACCATTAATTCGCACACTACATAATCAACCTACATGCATGTGTTCGAGTAGTTATCTGAGCTCGTAAAGAGCCTTTGTTTAAACAGTGTGAAATATTGGTTTACTGTGCAATACCTTGGCGTGGCACAGCGGCCGTAGAGGCGATGACTTACGATTACAGCGCCGCTGCAACCCCCACTTAACTGTTACATATTGCTTCACTTAACTCAAAACCCGGCCTGGGAAAGAATTACGTACGGAAGTGGATCGCGAGCCGCGGACGTACGCTACACAGACACAAACACATTACACTGCCGACCTTATAAATTGCGCTCGCTAAACGCTAACTAATGAAGCCGAGGTGCATACTGACCAATTGCTCTGGCGAACGATTTACTACCTGCAATGAATTTTTGAATGCGTTCCAAACGAATATTGGGATTTCACCAGCGTTCGATGTAACATAATACTATTACAACCTTGATTGACCAACATTCAAAACGTTCATTATGTGTCATAATGTGTGGTCTATGCGCACTTGATATTTTAATCGCATAATCGAATGAATCATGGCCATTATAATTTGATGCAAAATATACGGTGCGCCAAACAAAATGTAGCGTAAATTCATGCGGAAACTGAACTGGTATTTTCAAGTGGAGCTCGTTTACAATTTAAAATTCTACGATAAACATATGTAGATAAGGGAGGTATAATAAATTCTCGGGTCGGGCAACGCCGGCAGACGTACTAGAGCGGTGGAGTTAATAAAATCACTTTGTTAGTCAATTCCGCGTTTTGCACGCCTATAGCCCATACACAGATACACAGGGCAGTTAATCACTTTAATTTTTGCACGGATTTAACAATGTGCGAAATAAATGTGATATTCCGAATAAAACTCTCTCAAAAATGAATAACACGATTAATTGGCTAAAACAACATTTCTTTTCAAAAGTAATGAAGATAGCGCATCATTAATCAAATCAGTGAAATGTGAAAGTATTGAATTCTTTTTGAATAGCCCTTTTGATTAAAGGCTTTACAGGAGTTTGAACAAAGAATAAAGTTGAGAATAGGGTGTCTGAGCCTGCATTATAGTGGCTAGGTTGTTTAGTGAGCCAGAAGGTTCTGGAGCAATCTCCAGTGAGATAGGGCGGCGGGTGTCGGCCGCAACTCCGCGTCGGCTGAGCACATCGCGCCACTCCAAACGTGATATCGCAGTACATTATTGTAATAACAGCACTCGGAGCACTAGGAGTTTCTTTGACGGGGTAGGGGTCGTGTGTTACCTCTCATTTTCCTTACCGAAATTCAAAGGAGCTCTAACAAAGCTTTGTTTTGCATCGCTCGCTCGGCGAAAGCCGCTGAAAGGCTGGCTTTTTAGATAAGGTTCTCTTATAAATTTTCAGTATAGAGCAGACATTTTGCGCTAAAGTTTTTCAGTGTGGGAATGCGAACATCTGCTGCGATTCCCATTCTAGTTTGGAGGGTCGACGTTTTGCGGCCGAGTTATTTGCGAAACCGTTTCACTCGTTAGGGGGGCAATTATATTCAGACGGTAATTGAAAATGTTAGTTGTACTAGCTTAAGTAGTTTTTAACACGGGAAATTATTGTTTTTGCTCGCAAAACGTGAACGCGTTTCTGATAGAAATGTTTATTATTAACGTTCTAATTTAATTTTGTGCGATGTATTTTACATTTCCAGTAAAATTTAGATGCAGTTATTTGAGGGGCGTCTGTTGCTGAGAACTTTATATTCCAAAGTGGTTAATTTATTTTTCGTCGGTTCCAGACAACTTTTTAAAAGACTTTAAATTTAAAAGCCCGGTCTTGTCGACTTCTTTGAATTGTAAAAATTAAGTTGAAACGAACTGAGTTCAATATTTGTTGGTATGCGAAAGCTTATAAATTTTATTATTAATGGCTCTAATTATCTTCATGTTACTTTATTCACTTTGTATAACAAACATTGCTTTTTAAAATGGTGATGACGTTTAATTTAATTAAAAACATTTTAGTTTCACGGTATTTTTTGATGTTACTTGACTTTTTTTGTTTTTCATTTTAATATCATCAAAAGTAATTTTAAGTTACTGTTGCTGAATATTTTTATTTTAACTTAGTTAATTATTATTAAATTGAGAGTAAAAATCTAAACGCACTCACATTCAACATTTATAGCATAAGCATAATTAGGCCACTCACACCACCCACTGCTGGGACACAGGCCTTCTCTCTGAAAGGGAGTAGGTAGGCCGTAATCCACCACACGGGCCTAGTGTATGTTGGCGAATGTCGCCATGAGTTCGTTCTTCGTTTTGATTCTACGACATGCCGGTTTCCCAACGATGTTTTCCTTCACTGTTTTGAGAGCAGTGTAGGTGATAAAATAATTTACACTCAGTGCCTGGATTCGTACCTACTCGTAAGTCGCGGCCGTTTTCGCTAGGATTACTGTTCTACATTAAATTTTATCCTTCTAAAATATAAAAAACGTCGAGAAAATATAATTTCCACTTACCTATAACAGAGAGGCGTATCTGAAAATTTCTCGTCGGCGAGTTCTTGAAGTCGACCCGACACCGGTACACACCCTCGTCGTCCAACTGGACGGTGTCAAGCGTGAGCGCGGCTGGTCGGGCAATCGTCGCGAAGTATGCTCGAGGACCGAACGCGTTGGGGTCCGACCACTGTAGCGCCTTGTTGAACGACCGGCCACGGACGTCGAAACTGGAAAAATAATTATTTTTTAGTCACGACAGTTGATTCTTTTTAAAGTGGTATTTTGTTTGTATTGGGCATTCATATTATTATGCCATATACCTACAGTATTCAATAACATTCGTGGCAGTCGCGGCCGTAAAAGGTGAGAGGGAGATATGTGGTCTCTCACTCACTAGGAATAGAGTTTCTTCGAAATTTTGTTTCACCGTCCTGTATCATACATAGGTATGACCACGACTGTCGCAGGTCTGAAACGTTTTATTGAGATAATTGCGCATTTTCTGTACAAAAACCCTGCCCTGCGGTCATTTAAAATACCTACTCGTACACTCGGCTCCATCAAAAATAAGAATGATGTAATGGCGATCTCACCTTTCATGCACGACGAGGTTGTGGATTCAAATTCGGGAAGTACCATTGATGTGAATTTATCAATTCTGAGTTTATCCTGAACAATACTAACATCTGTGAGGGAAAACATCATGAGGAAACCTGGACGTATAGGTAATATGAGTCTGAAATCACCAACCCGTCTTGAGCAAGCGTGGTGATCAAAACTCGTGCCTTCTCTAAATGAGAAGAGGGCTTTGCTCTGCAGTGGGACAATAATAGACTGGTGTTATCGTTATGTCGGCAGAAGAAGGAAGGTAACCGAAATAGCCAGAAGAATTGCCAAACTTAAGTGGCAGTGGGCAGCACATTGCTCGCAGAACCGATGGCTGATGGGGTTGAAAGGTTCTGGAGTGGCGACCGCGTACCGGAAGACGTAGCGTTGAAAGGCCTCCCACAAGGTGGACCGACGACCTTGTGAAGGTTGTGAAGGCCGCAGGAACCCGTTGGATGAGAGAAGCACAGAGGTGCTTGGGGGAGGCCTATGTCCAGCAGTGGACGTCTTTCGGCTGAAATGATGATGATGATTGTTGTCTTCAAGCCTGCGTCTAAATACTGGTTACTAAGTAGTTACCTACAATTTCTTGATAATAATAACAGGTACTTAATTATTTGAGGAAATTCACGGCTGTTTGCGAGGTCGTCCTCATGAAGTGTTTTAAAGCTACCGTAATCAGGCGCGACGCAATTTTGGTAGAACAATTTCCATGAAGTGTTCATAGAAATTGTTCCACAAGGGTAGCGTTGCGCCTTTCTGCGGGAGCCTTTATGAACTTGGCCGAGTACATTGAACTTTTTCTTAATGTAGGTTGGTAACTACCGGGAGGTCAGATATAAATTGGTCAGATGTTTTTCAGTAAGGTCAAGTGTAGTTAAAAGTATATAACTAAAAAGATAAATTGTTTTGGGTTAGTCTTTATTTTTAGGGTTCCGTACCCAAAGAGTGCCACCAAGACCCTATTACTAAGGCTCCGCTATCCATTCAGCCGTCTGTATGTCACAGGGCTGTATCTCTCTATCACAGAAACTACTATGGCCGCTATAAAAATATACCTACTAAAGTAAGAAATTAAAGAAACGTGTTTTTTCGGCGTGTTCGCACGATCGTAATCACAGATCTTAATAATACGGTGGTAGGTACGGAACCAGACCCGGACCCGGAGTGCGACTTGTACTTGTTTTTTTTCATGCAAAAAGATTATTTTTACCCGACTGCAAAAAAGGGCTATTTGTTACACTACTACGTTTGGTTGTAGTTTTTTATTATTTACGGTCACAATAAACTACATTTTACTGTTATATTCCCACTGATGGGACACAGGCCTACTCCCGGTGAATGATGATGATGGTGGTTGTAGAACATGCCGGTTTCCTCACGATGTTTTCTTTCAGCGCGAGCGGTTTGAGAGCAGGAGCAGGTGATGAAATAATTTACACAAAGTAAAGCGCCTGTCTGGATTTGAACCTACGAGCTACAACTCGTAAGTCGCGACCGTTACCACTGGACCACCACTGCTCTTTCATCAGTTAAATAAAACTCCCAGTAAAATAACATACTATACTCTGTGAAATGGCTTTACTAATTGCCATTTTATAGTTTCTCATTTCTAAGCGGAAGATGGATTGTGCACATAATGGCTGACTAATAAAATATGATTTGATTTCTGCTGTGATAAAGACTTCAAGGTATGAGTATATTTTTAATGTTATGCTTTTTTATTACTGACCTCAATGATTTTATAAGGGAGCGATTATGTTTCGTGCTTCATTGCCGCTAATAAATGGTACAAAATTTTACTCTTTTTAGAAGCCGGGTTAAAAATCCATACTCTATTCTTACGTTTTAATATTATAAAAGCGAAAGTAACTCTGTCTGTTACCTTTTCACGCCTTGAACGGATTTCGATGAAAGAAGATCATTCATGTTAGGCTAAATTATGAAAGCTCCAAATAAAAAAAAAATATATTCCGTTTGAATATGTTCGTTGTTGTATGTTCGTTTATTATGTTTGTATGTTGTGTGTGTGTTGTATGTTGTTGTGTAGGTATGTGTGTTCACTATGGGACCAAATCTGTAGGGATTTTCCCTGCGCTGTTATAGGAGTTTGAGAACTGTGTTTAGTATGTTTTAGTTAAAATAATAATGGTATTCGAATTATTCTACTAAATCGATTTTTTACCAATAAACATCACAGATAACATGTTTTACTGTTAAACTAAAGGCCTAGGTAATTCTCCGCACAGCTTACAAATAAAAGTTTTGTTCATATTTTTTATAACAGCTTTTGTATTTAATATTTAAATAGGGTGGCTCTATTTTGTGATTTTTACGTAAAAAAGTGTAATGAAATACATGTTTTAGTAGGAAAAACAAAAATATTTGATAAATTTAGAAAAATACAATAGACACATTTAAGTATTATTGCCCATAAAGACACTCGTGCAGGGTACTTTAATGTCTAAATGTGGGAGTACTATAGGAATGGTACTTCTGTTGAAGCCTTCGGGGAATATAGGCATGATGTTACACTGTAGCTGGTAATTAATTAATTTCAACAAAGCGTGTACACACAATAAAAAAATCAACATAACTGTACTATGATTTATTACCCATACAGTATGTAATCATCAATATAGCTGTACACAATTTATTATCTGTAATCAAATATGACTTTTATGACTTGTAAACTGGAACCTTGAATTGGTTGTTCTAAGGTTAAGGAAGACTATTTCGGGCTATGTATGGATAGGGCGAATCAGTCCAAAGACAAACAAACCATTTTTACAATCTACCTTTCACATTCTCCAACTGTTGACCTGCCTAAATTTTATAGTCAAAATAACTTTAAACGATTTTTGTCTATTCTTGACGAGGCGCATCGTTATTGTTCAGATCGAGTTTTGTTCCAATATTCCATTTACATGTCTGTTGTCTGAATTTGTGTCTTAAGACAATGGACTTTTTAGAGCCAAAGCCTATATTTAAGTCTAACTATTTGGCCAATTAAGCTGACTGCTATTCGTTTATATTATAGGATTAATTCATGATTTTAAAAACTTTAAAACAAGCTGTTGCTATAGAGAAACTACTTCACATAGGTACCTACCCGGATAAAAAGTATTACACACATACGTACATAAACTGACGCCTTCTTCCCATGGGGATAGATAGAAAGAAACTATAGGCCATATAGGCCATATAGGCCATATAGGGAAACTATATGCCACCTGCTACGCCACTGCAATTTTTTTTTTATTTTTCACTTTTTAGTGGGAGCGTTAGTAATTTATCTAAGTAACAATAGCCTAATGTCAACTGCTCATTACCTTTTACAAAATATTGCCTTTCCCGATGCTGGGACGTTAATTGTTCAGGAGTTCCCCTGGTAAGAACCAGGAGAACTCGTCAACAACCACTCACCATACGCATTGTGACGAACATAAATTGCTTAGCAAGCATATTATAGTAATCGAATCGCAACCCGTGAAATATTTATCATTGAATAGTTCCGATGGCCGTCTGTAGTCTTCATCATCAGATTCACTTTACCAAATGATGATTTCCGAGAGCAAATGCACAAAATACTTTAAAAAATATACCCAAATCGCTAAACGTTTGCCAATACAATTTGAGGGTTTCCCTCGATTTCCATGGGATTCTCTCATCAGATTCCGACTTGATGACAATGGGATGAGTGAACATACATAAAGTCGAACATAATTATAACCTTCTCCTTTTTGGAAGTCGGTTAAAGAAGTATGTGTCAGTATTAGTTCTGGAGCTTAATATCAGCAAATATTCTCAAAAATTTTGAAGAGTGATTGAAAACGTGGCACCTTATAAAGAATTACAAATGTACCTAACTGATTTATGTGTGAAATCGTTAAACTTGAACCTAACACATTTAAATCATTTTGAACTTAAACGGTGAGCTTGTAACATATTTAATATAATTTGTACAAGAACTTTGTTAACTTATGCTATGTTTGTAACTTGTTACGTGTAAGTTAGTTTGTAACTCGTGCTCTGTAAATCTTCGATGTAATATTTCAAGGGCTAAAATAATACTTATTGAACATTTGGCTCTTCTTGCACTTTGACCTCAAGGGCATTTAGAATTATCTATAAATTGTTTGATCAACTACCTACAAAATGAATCAACCCTGATCCCCCTGATCCTTGTCAATTTATGAATTACCTACTGAAATGTTTTAGCTCTGATTGAAACTTAATACTTAGGACTCTAATTGAATTGCATAAGTTCGAAAATAGTTAAACTATTAATTTGTAGTAGGTACACAAAACACATACTTACGTGTTTTGTAGTATGTATTTATAGTATATATGTAACCTGCAGTATTGTCTCTCATTTCCCGTGCTCATTTCTATCTAAATCCATTCAAAGGTTGTCTTTAAAATATCGCTTTTAATGATAAGACCGCCCATTGTGTCACCCCTTGTAAAATTTCTACATCTATGTCTGTAATGTTTATGCCTATAGTGTACAGACGCCAGCACATCAAGCTACCCATAACTATCAAATTTTCTTTATCAACTTTGAACCTTATGCTTTAGTGATAAAGTTGAAAATCTATTAAAGAAATTTGACAGATTGTAGTAGCTTGATGTGCTGGACCCTGTACATAATGAAGAGTATTCTATCTATCTATCATTATTCCGGCTTCTTCAATAAAATTCTCCTTTGTCATTTTAATGGTTTCCATAGGAACAAAAACACCTAAAATATATTATATCTACCGACGGTTTTATAGAAGAGCAGTGCCGTCATGTTATAACGAACGTCATGGAAATCTGTAATTTTCACCAATATTTGACATTAGACCAGTATTTATTACCCTCCGTCCCCTACGTAAGAAAACATTTTACTTGGCTGAACCCCCTCCCCCCCTTTAAATGTTACGTAAAATCAGTTATCATCATCTGCCTAGCCTTTTCCCAACTATGTTGGGGTCGGTTTCCAGTCTAACCGGATGCAGCTGAATACCACGATTTCACATGGGGCGGCTGCCTACCTGATCTCCACAACGCAGTTACTGTGTAATATGATACCCCTTGGTAAGACTGGTTGTCAGATTTTCGGGCTT
Organism: Gortyna flavago; assembly: GCA_963669345.1. NCBI lineage: Eukaryota > Metazoa > Arthropoda > Insecta > Lepidoptera > Noctuidae > Gortyna > Gortyna flavago. Next base: position 8,123,065 of record OY770142.1, read on the forward strand.
TTGACTACCCGTAACGACTGTCAATGATCCACGAATAGCCGGGACCAACGACAAGTGCTTTCCGAGGCACGGAGGGGTCTCGGTATATAAAGATGTTAACCCATCCACAGACCAACCGCGGCAAGCGTAGCTTAACCTGATTGATCGACCTGTGCGGCTGTCATTATTTAGTCACGGGCCCCTACGGAAGACTAAAAAAATTTAATTGCATTGTCATCTTTAGATGTAAGAATAACGAGATGAGTTTATAGGTTAGCTGGGTCGAAACAGTTTACAAATAGTAGCACCCGGCAACAAGGATGCGCAAGACTGAGCAGGAAACTCTAAACCACCTTACGAAGATGTCTTAATATAGATTTTATTTATGCTGTCGATTCCCGCGAGCATTTTACGAAGTAATTTAATCACAGCCAATCGGCTGTATGAGTTGTTTCTGAACCAGCGTAGGGTTTGGAATTCTGATAAGTAAAGCATTAACATACAATCTTGAGTGAATAAATAATGGTTTCTTATTGAATGTATCTTCTATATTTATACATAATATAAATTAAAGTAATTTTTCGTGTCTTTCAGTGCCCTTGTTTTTCGAAATGAATGAACCGATTTGAATGAAACTTCGTACGCAGGATACAAAGGTCTAAAAAGTTAGTTAAGAACATTTTCGAAAAATAGTATTACAGCCAAATTATTCCGATTTTATATTTTCCATAGAAACAGAGATTTCCAGTTATCTTTTATAAAAATAGACATTTCGAAAATGTTCTTTACTTAATTTTTTTAACCTTTATCCTACTTAAGTGTATGAAGTTTCATTAAAATCGGTTCATTCATTTCGAAAAACAAGGGTTTGAAAGTTTGTATGAAATGCCGTACGTCGTAAACGCTCTTAAGGTAGTAAGTAAAGCGTCTGCAAACACTGCAGTACTTGTCACGGCGACCAACTTTGAAAAGTCAAGCGAGGGAAATGCATAATTAAACATTTATAAGTTCAAGTAGTGAATAATTAAAACTTATTACTTAGCTCGTTATTATATTTTCCTTGTTTTTGTTATGGATGTTTGTGGCTACTGTTTTACGTGGTATGCATTTGTGTAGGTGCATCGTTAGGTAGGCAATAAAATCATAACAAATGGTTTAAACATTATCAGCTTTTGTAAAACATGTTCTAAGAAATATATCCATCTATTAGTATATTGAATGATATTGATTTTTACACATATATATTGAACCCGACACAAAATATGAGTATTTAAAGATGACTATTTTTGGCCATCATTTCTTTAACACGTATGTAACGCACGGAGCAGCTTTCACGTAAACGAAAACTTGATCACATTTCGACATCTTTGAAGTTAAAACTATGTAGGTACTTTTACAAACAGCATGTTATAAATATTATAATGTTTTTAGCACTTTTTCTAAATAGCCAATCAACGCCTTCAGTCCGCCAAACTCGAGACCCCAGTCTAAATGGACTCAGTGATTATGCCAATCACCTTCCGTTACACAGATAACTAGAGCAGCGCCCTTCGGCAAACGGCTTCAGGATGTTACATAACTTCCACAATACTGCAACTTACCCGCTAGCCACAACCGTCGTTAAGTTAAAAGGTTAGGCCCGGTCACTGGTCGAGCGGTCGCGAGCGAGAAATGAAAAAAAGTGGTTACGTTTACTGAGGTCAGGGGAAAATATTGCACTGTTTGCTTTGTTGCAGAAGTTTCTGTGCCCGCAGCTTTGTTTGGTTAGGAAAAATATATATTTCTTTAAATTAGAAAGGTACTATGAATAAAAAAATATCACAAAGAATATCGGATACTTAGGGCGAATTTAACCAATCAAACTGAACGCGATAGACACATCTAAACTATGTTCAAGCTGCAGCTGTCAGTGCTATCGTTGTTGAGGAATATTGAAACTGACAGCTCTGTAACGTGGTTTAGATAAGCAGATTGCGTTTGGTTTAATTGGTGAAATTCGCCCTTGGTGGTTCTTGTGGTATCTATATTCACACTAACGGACAATCAGACACAGAGACGTTGCGTGTTATATATCGAAGGAACCTTTGTATATGCCCAGAAGGTACAGTGGTCGCCCTCATCATCTAAACTAATAATAATAATTATTACAAAGAGAAAAATATTTTTTTTTGGGTGTTTGTTTGTTACGCTTTAACGCTAAAATGGCGAAACCACAAATATGATTGAGTATCGCGTATAGCCAAGGACGCTTTTGAAGTTTCCTACTCAGAAACAGGCTAAAGGATGTAAATTGAGAATGGTCAGGTACCTACTCACGGGATGCTGGGAGCTAGGAGATCACCACACTGTATCACTAGCAGTCGTATTTCACGATATTTTGGTGTTTTTTCACCGCGCGCGCGGTTTGGTTGCCGGTCGGTCTTTTCGTTGAGTTCGAACTAATTTGTTTTACTTCACGCCGTCAGATGGCGGGAGCGATGCGTTATTGTCCTTGTCGCACTCACAGCGATGGGCGAGTGCAAGTGGCGGTGAATTTAAAGCAGGGAGGAAAAGGATGGACTAGGGAAAGCATCCCGAAGCCTGTTAATATCCCCCCACTTGAAATCAACCAGGGATTTCATAAGATAAGATAGATGAAGTTCGAGACTTACGACCTATGCAGATTCATTTGTCATCATGCTGATAAGATTTTAAGATTAATGTTAAGCTGATAAGAACAAAATAAGTTTAAATGTATTATATAATTTGATATATATATACCTACTAGATACTTCAAAATGTTTATGTGTTATAAGTTGGTAAAACCTCATTGGTTATAAGTGCGTTAAATTATAAGTATGGAAATATATAATGTAGATAAATTAATTATTTTGTTCAATTGGAAGTGAACAAATTTTGACAGCAGGTCTTACAAGTAAGCCATGTTTTGACTGTCACAACACGAGTATAAATGTCATCTTTACCCGGATGGAGCTGTACAGTACAACGCGACCCAACCTCCATTCGTTAGCAGGTAAGTTGGGTTCATAAATGGTTACAAGATCGTTACATGACCTGGAGAAGGACGGACACCAAATACACGTGCGTCCATCAATGCCTCTTTTTTTTCTGGCCGCTGCAGGAATCCATGTACTATATTTCTGTACGTAGGTTTGTACAAACACTATAACACGTCAATCATATTTAAAAAACTAGAGAAACGCCAATCTCCTCTAGGTTGGCGTTTCCTATCTGACTACTCTGAAAAGAAAGGCCGAAACAAATTCAGAGATCACAGTCTCTTTTAAAGTCCAGACATAATCTTGGTCAGATCATGTAGATTGGTGTCTGAAATGGTCTTTTGAGGAAAGAACCATACAGATTGAGTGGACCTGTCCAGTCAATGCTGTGATTGTATTCGAAAACCTTGGTCTTGCACTTTTGTAGCAAAGAAATACATGCCCATATTACAGCAGTCGGCACCCTTTTAAAAATTTATGGAATAAGAATTTAATTCGCAATTTGTAAAGTAAAACTTAAATCAGTTACTATGGCGAAGTTTTTAAATTATTAATAAGAGACTGCTAACAGATCCCGATTTAAAATTCATCTGGTAAGAAACTGAGCTCCGATACTACTTAATAAAAGATTAGCTCCATGGGTAATACTTTTGTGAAGTAGTCAAGTTGTTTATTAAATACTAGCTTCCGCCCGCGGCTTCGCCCGCAAGGTATGTCAACAAAAACTATCCTATGTCCATCCCCGGGATGCAATCTATCTCTCTGCCAAATTTTATCGAAATCTGTTCAGTGGTTTAGGCGTGAAAATGTAATATACAGACAGACAGAGTTACTTTCGAATTTATAATATTAGTATGGATTGGATACGCTTCAGTTTGTCAATATCTAGAAAAAAAGAAAAGACTTTTTTTTTGTTTAGCCTATACTGTTCCACTGCTGGGCATAGGCCTCCCCCAAGTCCTTCCAGAAACTCCTTTCCAGCGCCACCTCAAACCAGCTCTCGCGGTCCAGGCCATCTCGCCACCGAATTCTGCGCCGACCTCGGCGGCCCCGTCCATCTTCAGGCACTTATTGTGTCGAAAAGAAAAGACATTTATTTGCGGCAAAACATGAAGCGAAGAAAAAGCAAGTCAAGGGACATTATATGCGTCACATCCTCGCAAAACGGCAATCGCTCAGCATTATGCTGCGACCCTATGAGAAGAGCTCCAGCACTGCGACAGCCAACTGATTGGGTAGGTATTTAGGAATATGAAATATTGATTTTTCTTAAAGCCAGGAATAAAATTTTCAGTTACTTGCTCATAAGAGTGTAAGTAGCTTACATGTCATTGTGAAAAACCCATGTTTTCAAATCAGATGGATAAAACGTAACGGTTGTATAAGCGAACGCCGTAAGGGGACATTTAGAAGGATATAATATAGTGACCTTATTAGTGATGTTCTTCAGAAAGGTCAGGCGCATAGTTTGACCGATTTATGAACGTAAACGAAGCAAAATCCAGCAAGCAAAAAGATCTAGCAGGTGGCGTTCTGTAGTTTCTGCCTACCCCCATAGCAATTAGGCATGAGTTTATGTTTGTAGAAGGTTGCAATGGCATAATGGCTTGCAAGCTACTTGCATACTTTCCTGCAAGTAACTGGCATACGTACTTGCACAAGCGGCAAACCTGCAGTCTCTATTAAAGTTTCCATTACTTTAAAATTTGATAGATACATAAATTTGTTGTAAGGGGTTTGAGGCTAAGTAATAACAGCCGCACGGGTCGATTGATTAGGTTAAGCTACGCTTACCGCGGATGGTCCGTCGATGGGTGACCATCTCCACAAGCCAAGACCCCTCCGTGTCTCGGAAAACACGTTAAGCCGTTGGTTCCAGCTGTTATTCGTGGATCTTTGACAGTCGTAACGGGTCGTCAGTAGCCCGAAAGTCTGACAACCAGTCATACCAAGGGGTATCGTATTACCCAGTAACTGGGTTGTGGAGGTCAATAGGCAATCGCTCCATATAAAATACTGGTACCTATTTAGCTGCATCCGTTTAGACTGGAAGCCGACGCCAACATGGTTGGGAAAAGGCTAGGCAGATGATGACATATAATTTTCTGTGAACGCAAAAAATTTACAGTAGAACAAAATTGCACCTTAGAAAATCATTCATCATCTGTCATTAAAGGTGACTGCAGACTAATTGAGAAATGTCTTTCTTATTCTATTTTTTTATTTTTATATTTATTCTATTACACTAGCTAACAGCTTTAAAACTTCAGCCATTTTATTTGCACATCGCTATCTAACTAACCTAAGCTTACAGCGCTGCTCATTCTAAGCTTACGGCGTGTGGCAGTTAGCGTTAGTTGTAAGAACTTGTTCACTCTAAGCAGGCGGTAAATACTAGATGCAAATAAACACTGAGGCACGCTAACTTATCAGTTACGTCCACCCAACTTGATGCGTTAACTGTTTGTTGAAAATGGTTGGAAGGTACTAGGTTTGCAGAAATTGTAGGAGGTTTAGAGCCTTTCAAGATAGTCTGCTAGGAAAGAATATTGTTTTTTTGGGTAATATCCAGTCGTTGAAATAATGAAGCAGGCATTGAAAACTAGATGTAAATAAACAATGAGGAATGCAGACACAGTTACGTCCACCCAAATTGATACGTTAACTGTTTGTTGAAAATGTTGGAAGGTAGGTACTAGGGTTCCAGAAAATTGTTGGAGGTTTTAGACGGGTGTTGCTTTCTGAGATAAACTGCTAAGGAACATCGGTTTTGAGTGTTGTATTGTGAGTATTAAGTATCCTTACTTATTAAACGTATGTATTATACACGTTCTTAGGTAGCTTTTTCGTAGGTAACTACTTATTTACCCACACATTGTTAATAATGGGAAATTTATATTCTCAAACAAAATAATATAATACATAATATATAAACAAAAATTCGTCCGCATCGCTGTCAACAGGAATATTGCCAAAGACGCTGGCAGCATTGCCACGTTGTATGGCGATAGTGTCTTAAAGTAAGTGCTTAATAGATTTGATTATTTATTTTTAATTTTGGGTGTTGGATTGTCAGTAAAATTCAGACTAAAAAAGTAGGTATGTCTACTTCTTGCAATCTGAATTTTGATGAACGAATTAATAAAATTCATAGTTAAAAAATCATAACAGCAAGCAATAATTATTATGCACACTCATACCTATTTATTTCGCATACAAACAGTTCTTTAGCAACCACTCACGATAATAAATTATACTGATAAAGACGCCTGTTCGTTGTATAGCAACTTGTGAAAGGATCTCCTTGACCTGATGTTGAGCTCTCAAGGTCAACAGCGAGGATTACAGGGCCGAAGAAAAGGTCTAATATTTACATATAGTGATGAATGGGACGCCTTAATCGATGCTGCTTCGCGCCTCAACAGTGCTGAGTAATTGTGGGGTTCCATGTTTAAAAAATGAGAATAAACAATTTGAAATATTTTGAGATTTTGGTCGTACTTCCATGATATACCATGGCTCTACCCTCGTCCATTTTTTTATTCGGGATTACACCTTCTTTTATTTATTTTGAAATTAGCGTAATTTTTAGTGTAGCGTGTAGTCGATTAAGTTTTGTGGCCTGGCTAGGCATTAATTTATTTAGAAAACCACAGGATAGCCAGGTTACGCAGCTCACAACCATATAGGTTACCTGCAAATCAAATGAAAAGTCATTTATTCAAATTAGGCTGAGAATCAGCACTTTTCGAACGTCAAAATTACATCAGACAGTCCCTCAAAACGCTCGCTTTTCACCACTTCCGTGCTTTTGCTGGGAAGAAGAAGTGGTGCAACAAATTCCTCACCAGGAGATGATGCCATACATAACAAATCTCTCTTTAGGAACTCTCTCTTGAAAATTGTTTATAGACAAACATACTCGTTGCCACGACGTGAAAGTGCAAAAGGCATGAACTTATGTTACTCAATATCGATTGAATTAATAAACTCCACACAGCGTACGTTAATTATGTTGCACAACACCTACCTACACAAGTAACCGCACCTGATACAGTGGGCGAACAATATTGCTCCTGGCTACAGTGGCCGGCCTCTTCCGGAGGATTAAAATCATCGTCCCATCACTAACCACTTTGATAAACCTCCTGTGGACAAATGGAGCGAGGAAAGTAATTCTCTAGATGCTAGCTTGCGTTGTGTCAACGTGTTGAGTGGGTAACAGTGTAGGCATGAGTAACAAAGTAGCATTTTTAAATCACTACACCGCACATGTGTAAGCAGTAGTAGTAAAGGTCTTTAAAGAGCGATTTTTCAACTTTAAAGTGTTTTTCCGCGTGAAATGTCTTATTTTAACATAAAATCATTTATTTAAATAACCTATGACACTCGGAAATACTGTAGCTTCCCATTAGTGAAAGAATTTTCGGAATCGCATCAGTAGTAAAGAAGATACAAACTCACAAATGTTACCTCTTTATAAAATTAGTAGGTTTGTAAAGATTGTAACATAATATCGAGCCATAAGTACGTAGAATTGTCTAGTACAGCCAAATTTTTTATTAGTCCATGTGATGAGAGGCGAGCCTGTTTCCATTATTCAAGCGCAAAATCAGGAGTTAAGTAATCCGCCGAAGAACCGGAGTAACCGACATAGCTTGCAGAGTCAGCAAACTGAATTGGCAGTGAGTTGACCGCATGTTTGTCGAAGGACCGATGGCCGGTGGAGCCGAGTCCTGGCGTGGAGATCCGATTGTACTAAGCCTAAACTCAACTTTTTTTTAGGATGGGTAATCATTAAATGACCCCTCCCGCTCTGGGTGGAGCGAAAGGGAGTGTCAGACTCTTCCTGACTAAAACCCATCCGTGTTCCTTCCTTAGCCCTTTATGTTCCGGGGTAGCGGTAACCCTTTCGGACAATCCCGCTGCCCCGGCAGGCTTCGGCCCTGGCAGGCCTGTCCTCTGATGCTGACATCTCTATGAGGCGCGCGTGGAACACATACGCGCCGTCCGGCACGGGCCTGGTCCTGATCGGACGGCGAGCTACCCATTACTCGCCGTCCGCAGGCCCGTAATATCCGGGCTACTACAGAGAATAAGTAAGAAAAAAACACAACACGTACGCATGTACTCTTATTAATATTTTGACATCTACTACCAAAGCTAATCCGACCTTCAACAAGAGTCCTTGAAATTATTTTAGAAACCTTCTCGCTTTCAATATCAAGGTAACGACGGAATTGAAAACGTCTTCACGAAATTACCAATCGTAGCATGATTGTACCATTTGTTTAGTGTATTCAAAACTTGCGAGCCGCCCCTGTTTCACACAGCAAAACATTGAGTTTCCTTTATTATATGTAAGTTTATTAAGAATGCATTATACACATAAACTTTTCCGAGTAAATTCTCTAAACGATGGTGTAAACCGAAATCCGTTTCGAAGAACAAAGCGATACAGACGGACACGAAAAGCGAGTCTAATTTATAATATAATATTAGATCGATATAGAAGCTAAGTTTGTGCGTCAAAACGGTTCAATTCCCTACCAGTTATCGCCCTGACACCAAAGGTTTATAGTATCGCTAGGTGGATATTTAAAAGCCGTCGGCAGTTACCCTAATAATAGGGCTAAACGACGCGACGTGATTAATGACCGGCGCGGGCCGGGCCGGGTGTGTTGCCTAGCATGACGTGTGTAGCTCCTGTATCAAAACTACTCTGTGGTAATTGCTTGCTCTGTTTGAGTTTGAGATGCGCTTGCACGTAAATATTGTTCAAACTATAATCTTCATTAAGTAATTTTTACGGTTCTTGGAGACCCAACTTTGACCAGGAGGCCTACCATGATCTATTTAAAAACGATTCAAAAGCAAGATATTTCAGTTTAGGTTCTTAAATTGCATCGCTCACAGTCGTACCATGACGTCCAATACGCTCAGCGGCATTTGGATCGTTGAAAGTGAATGAGCGTTAAGAGCTCGTGGTAGGTATCCAGATGGCACGGCCTAAATTTAATCGTTAAACTGACGTCATGGTACGAATTAGAAGAACAGCTGTGCTATTCAGTAAACATCTCACCGTGAAAACTCAGGTGAAGTGCGCTTAACTTGAGCTGTCATTACACCTGATACTTGGGTTTGACATTACTGACAGCTCACTTCACCTAAGTTTTCACGGTGAGATTTTTACAGAATAGAGCGGCAGTTCAGTTTAGGTCCTAAAGTGGATCGCGTTAAGAGCTCGTGGTAGGTATCCTGACCAAGTCAACCTGAGACGCTTATAGGAACCATTTCAGGCACTTTTGCCCCAAACCGGTATTAAAAAAGGTGTTTTGACTTTATTAGGATACTAGCTTCTGCCTGCGACTTCGTCCGAGTAAAATTTCTTGTTCCCCGACCGGCCCCGTCGCATGGCATAGCCTGTCTTTGCTTCGTTTTCGCTTAGCTGTCTTTTTCTTTTTGCTTGAGTCCTAAGAGTCGTAGCGTGATGTTTAGCCTATAGCTTTCCTCAAGAATTGGGCTATCAAAGGCAAAAATATTTGTTGAAATCCGACTGTCAATTCCAGAGATTAGTGAGTTCAAACAAACCAAAAACACAAATAAAGTCTTCAGCTTTATTATTAGTATACATTAAGCTCTATTTATAAAATACAGCAAACAGAAACCGAAAACACAAAAAACACGGACAGAAAACTGCTAAAACGAAAAGCTAATTTTCTGTTTTACAAAGCATTTCAATACTTCAAAATATCAGTCGTCTTTCCAAACAGAAGGCCCACTTTACTATATTGCAGGGATTCCCTGCAATATAGTAAAGTGGGTTTAAACAACTCATAATTATTTATAAGTCTTTAACGAGTTGAAATTATCAGAATTGTATTAGATATTAATAATAAATGTTTTGAAAAGGAATGTAAAGTAAACAAAGATTGAATGACAAGTATAATTACGAGAACTCCGTCTCTTCCACGTTTGTCAAATAATAAGTTGTAGGAAATGAAATTGTGCGGAGTTTTCTGTACTCTCTTATCTACATATGTTGCTGCATTTTAATTTATAAACAATATTTAACTATAAATTATTTATTTTCAGTGAAAGTAAATTTTAATTATGAAGAAATAGAACTTTAATATTTTGCAAAAAAAGTTATAGTTATTTGAAACACATTTAACAAAAAAAAAAAAAAAACAAATTTAACATTGGTGTAAAATGAATTTTATTAGTTCCGAGTTAGCGAATACTGTCCCACTGCTGGCCTAAGGCCACCCTCAAATCATTCCAGGCAGTATTTTCCCAGTATAGGCTAACAAAAACAAGAAAAAAAGTTCCGACTTTCGATAAAGGTTAGATGAGTGTGGATTAGATAGATCGGTGTGTGATATAATTATGCATTTCAGATATTTTTTTTTATTTAATATTTAATCTCGATTCTATTAGGTCGAAGATTTCTGTTCTGTTATTGTTTCTGTTCTATTCTGTATCTGTGTGTCTGTTTCGTTGTTTTCTGTTTCTGTGTTATCGGTTTCTGGATTTCTGTTGTTTTCTCAGTATATTTACAACGTGTAGTTGCCGTAAACTGTTGTAAGTAAAATTGTTTTTTTTTTATTTATTCAAAATATCATACATAAAGTCTGCCAAACTGCATGACGGTTTGTTGGCAATTGCTCTCGTCTAACAATGGATTACAACAAAATTGATTGTGCTAAAGCTTAATAATTATGCTATGTAAACTATAAATAACATACCTACTAAGTCCAGATATAAAAAAAACTTACATTTAACAAAAAGCATAATCGCCATCGTAGGGTTTTTGTCACAACGAGAGATAATGTTTAATTGTAGCACTTTTTTAAGTTGGTCTTTAGGCTTGACATCCGTTATCATTTTTGGGGGTAGCTCGTTCACTAACGTTGGTACTAGGTACCGTCTTGTGCGCTTAACAAAGTAGTTTGTTACTTTTGGAACAGCAAGTGTCTTCTTCTTAGATAAACGAGTTGGGGACATTATGCTCACGTTCCACTTTGTGGTATTGATTGTAGTTGATAAACATTGAAATAAATATCGTTATATCGACATTGATTCATTAAATAAATTATTATTTTATTATTCAGAGCAGTGGTGGCCCAGTGGTAACGGCCGCGATTCACGAGTTGTAGGTCGTAAGTTCGAACTGGGCTTTACTTTCGAACCCAGACAGGCGCTTTACTTTGTGTAATTATTTCATCACCATTGCTCTCCAAACGGTGAAGGAAAACATTGTGAGGAAAACGACATGTCCTAGAACCAAAAAATCAAAGACATGTGACATCTACTAACCCGCACTAGACCCGCGTGGTAGATTACAGCCCACTCCCTCTCACAGACAGAAGGCCTGTGTCCCCTAATTATAGCATAATTATTATGCTATTCATTCAAATAAAACGTGACCAAAATAAACATTACTTTGTGGGTCAAGGATTTAACGCAGAGCTTTGAGGAGATTCCAATTCCCTAGGCCTGAATAATCAATCTGCCTAGCTTTTTCCCAACTATGTAGGGTTCAACTTCCAGTCTAACCGGATCTAGTATTTTACATGGAGCGAATGAATATCTGACCTCCACAACCCAGTTATTGTGTACACGTTACGATACTCCTTGGTAAGACTGGTTCTCAAAACTTTTGTGCTTCTGACTGCTCGTAACGAATGTCAGCCAGGACCAACGGCTTAACGTGCTTTCCACGGCACGAAGAGGTCGCGATATACGTAATGGATGGTCACCCATCCACGAACCGACCGCGGCAAGCGTTGGTTAACTTTCGATCAACCCGTGCGGCTGTTATTATTTAGCCATGAACAATAGACTAATTTCCCTGTCATAAATATTATTAAAAAATGACAAACATGATGTAAGCACAAACACATCTGTATACAGAAACTGCGTTTGACATATATTTCAGAACAGAGCCACATAAAAAAGAAAGTCAACAACAACTCGGACAAAACCGAGGGGCGCCCTTCACTCGTTTTACATTTTCCTGCTTGCATTTTATTTACACCCTCACTCATTACGCTTTAACAAAAGCGGAATACAAAGGATGTTTTTGTACATTGTGCTATAGGTACCAACAATCCAGTTCTCTGTCTTTACTTCGATTGTATATTTCAACGAATTCCATAAAGACGAATAATAGAAAATCAGCAAAACAGAACAGTTAGCTGTACCGAATCAAACAAAAAATTTGGTATTTGTAGAGGAACTTGTAGCGAACGAAGTCGCGGACAGAAGCTGGTATAGGTATTATAAGTGTGAAAGTGTGTTAGTTGGCTTGCCCTTTTGCACAGCAATAGATTGATGTGATGTTTTTCATAAGAATATTTTATACGCCGAAGAGTTTATCTATTATTTTTTATACCGAAAAATGCTCAGAAAATGGGCAAAGCGTGGATAAAAGTTATTGATCAGTAAAAAAAAATACGCCAAGTCAAAAACATTTGGCAAGACTTAACTTTGGCAGGTAGAATAAAACCTAAACGGTCGCTAAAAGACTAGAGAGAAAGTGTTGGCAGAACCAGGTCAGCGAGTGACCTACTAAGAGTAACGGATAAGACCTGGGTGGGTCTGAGCCAAACCGTTCGAAGCCAATAATTTGTGTTATGATTCAGTATGGCTGAGAATGAAGATTTTTACTAAGCGGTGGCTTGATAAAATGGCTGATGTTAAAAAAAAAAACATAATAAGCCTAAAGCAAAACGCAAGTTCTATTACTTTTGCTGTAGGCTTATTAAGATTTTTGACATTTGGCACTTCGACGCGCAACCTGCTACCATGAATTCCGATTCAATACATGATTCTGCACCCTAATCACTATCAATCTGAATAATATTGAAGGATGTTCCTAATCCATTGTTTCATAGAAAATTTGTTTGCTTAACAACTTCAAGAACGCAATGAAAGTTGTTGAACTTTCAAAATTAAAGCCATATTGCTAGTGATAGTGTGTTGCGCAATTAGGTACCCCGCTAAATCCCTGCGTTAGAATTTTTCGTCGGTTATTAAAAAAAAAAAATAGCGGTTCCATACATTTTGACCGCGTAGTTACCTATTGCACTTATCTATGAAACAGCATTTTTTTTTTAATAACCGACTAATTATTTTTTGCAGGGGGTCACAATCATGTGATTATAACATGGTTACAGTTTGTGCATCGATGTCCCGTCATCGTGTATAATTGGACTCACATTACTTCCGCTTTTCAGTGAAAACAATTTCCAATGCAGGCACACGTTTATCCAGTTGGCTGCGACAGATATATCATAATTATGATTTTTTATTTTTAAAAGCTTTACCAGGTTCAAAGAACAAAGTATCTTGGCGAAGTGAGGTCAAGATATTGTTTCCTTTTATATCAAAACCAGAACTATCTTAAAAAACAATAAAAACTGAACTTTTCTGTAACATAAACATAGAACTTCATAAAATATGAAAACTACCTGGTCCGCTTACGACGTGATCCCGTTCGGATATTTCAATCCACTTCAACTGTGCTCGTTGGATAATGAACTCAAGTCCAAATAAAATATGGACGGAATTGGATTGATTCAAATTCCAATCGTATCGGGCGGTCATTCGTGTAAGTTGTAGGGGTGCCCCCTTTGAAGTTCCGAGATGTTTTCGTTTAGTATTTGCGGAGATTCATTCGAAATTATTTTGTAAGATGAAGGATATCAATGTGACTATTCGTATCTACTCAGTATGATTGTAATGCGTACATTTACATGACTTTTATCATCAAAATGACAGACATTTTTGTTGCTGGGTAGTTTGTTGCGCCACTTCTTCTAGCACTAGGAAGTGGTGAAGGGCGGGCGTTTTGGGAGACTGTCTTATGTAATCTTGACGTTTGAAAAGTGCTGATTCTTCGCCTAGTTTTGAATGGCTTTTGATTTTGACTGATATTCATTTTGACTAATGAAATCTTTTTTTGAAACATGAACGATTGCATCATTGTCTCATAATTAGGTGGTTATTTATTACTACATTTATATTTATTTCTAATTACCACATTGAAATAATGAGTATGAGGCAATATGATTAAATAGAATCATATAGCCCTAGAACAAAACTAAAAATTATTCTCTCAACATTTGTTTATTTATAATATTTCTTTAAACCCATACAACTATCATCAAACGCTTACCTAATACAATGGTGTAGTTATAATAGCATACAAAGACTAAACTTACAATCATTTTAAAAATATTTTGAACAACCAAGAGTACTTTTACAAAATGCGGCCCGTGTGGATTCACTCACAGTACAGTCGAAGCAGTCAATATGTTGTGACACCGTATTGAGTGTAAGCAGCGCACGCGTCAGCGGCGCGTGCTGCAGCAGGTTGGTGCGAGCGGGCGGCACCCACAGCAGCGGCGGCCGCCTCCGCTGCCCCACGTGCCCATCTATCAACATCATCATTTATTCAACCCTTATAATATTAATCCCATAATCATACAAAATCCGCCACAGCCCTAACATGTAACGTATATCTGTAGCACGGAAGTCCCTATCTCCCTGAGATCCGGCTACCGGCGGCTAAGGTAAATCAATCCGCCATTTTTGTCTTCCATCTCATATTTCATATTTACCTCGACATTAGTGTAAATGTGTATTTGATATAGGAAGCTGTAACACAATCTTGAGAACACCCGTTTGTTTTCTCGTGCATGGTTTTCTTTTTCTTTTCTATTTTATTTATTCATGTCGGAATTGTTTGTGGTTCGTTTCTTGCAATTGATTTTCTTTTGGGTTAATTTATTTTGAGTTTCAGAATTGTGTATTTGTTTTGTTCCTTCGGAAAGAATCCCTCTACTACCATCAATCATTCAATCAACTCAGTCTATCGCAGTCCAATGTTGGACATAGCGTCCTGCAGGATACGCCACAACACCCTGTAATCCGCCTTCCGTATGTAGTCTGTCCCAGCCACCTTTTGCAGGCCGTCGGTCCATCTAGCTGGGGGCTAGCTACTACGCTACCCGATACGCAGTCTCTATCGGACAAAGTCAAAGCATTTATTTCAGGTCTCGGTCTATAACTATCGGCACAAGACATATGTATGCAGTTCATACCTATTTCTTTCTACATCGTCAGAGTCTGGTAGGTACTCGTAACTAGTACAAATTATATATCTAGACAAATTATAATATTCGTTATATTATAAAGCGCTTATGGAGATAACATTCCTCTTTCATTGCAGCTTTAGTAAATCTCGATTTCACAGAATTTGTACAGAGAAATACATACACATAATCCATTGCGGCCGAATGGATTATGTTATACCTGGTACCTATTTTAGCAAAATGGAATACATCGTTACCTAATTTTGAAAGAGCTAATGAGAATTCATGAACAATTGCGTATATCTCTTATACGTTCAATGTAAAACCTGAAACCTTTTTTACAAAAGAAAGATCAAAACGTAATAAAACAAATAGTTTAAAAACTGTAACCTAAAATATTTTAGACAGAAATCAAGACATAGGTACAAAAATGGTCAAGGTAAAGCCGCGGTCGCATGCCATTTAAGTGATCCTGGCACCCACATGGTATACAATACTATATTATAAATATAATTTAAATACTCAATATAATTTTTTTCGAGGTCAGAAATTTACGTGTAAAATCCACCATAACATAAAATTTAGGGGGAATTTATACAACGTGTCCCAATATTCAACGATAAGCGGGACCAGAGAGCGGACCTGCTCATGACTACTCAAAAACTATAAAAAAAATGCCTTTTTTTTTTTTTGGAAATCATGCCTATGTCACACGGACCATAATTGCGAATCTATTGATCTCTTCAAAATTGGTCAGTAGTTTAGGCGCTACAGTGGAACATACGTAATTACAAACATATACATACACACATAACTGCTAAAATCATAACCCATCCTTTTGGCTTTGCCGTAGTCGGGTAAAAAGGGGCAGCTTCCTAAATGTTTTTTTCTTTATTTTAATATTGTCTTTTCTTTGACGAGTTTTATTTTCTACATCTTTATATGTATAATAATTAATAGCTTCTACATCAAAAACATCTTCATTCACGCAATGCGCAAGGCTAGTGCGGAATATTATAGTAAACCTTACCTCCTTTAGGTGAGGATACTAAAATGAGATTGCGTGCTATCTCGCAGAGGAAATGTGAACATGATACTCTTGAACAGCAGATTAAGTTTATACTTGAGATGGAGGCACATAACAAATATGTACAGAAGGTCGACCTCATATAACGAGCGAACGCACACAAAGAAAAGAAAGAAAGAAAATTTGTTTTATTGGATTAACAGAAAAATAAATAAAAACAGATTACATATTATTAGCGTTAAACATATTTAGTGACTCGTCTGCTCCAAAAGCCATCGGCTTTTTTCAGCTTGCTTTTAACCCGTCGGTCGCGCGTCTAATTAGGAGACACAATAGAAATTTTATTGTTATCGGTACACATGGTGTACACTCGACGTGTGAAGATGTATGTACTTTCGGTTCTTCCGGTCTTGGAGTGGAAACTGCTTATCGGCAAGCGTAGTGTGGGACGCCCCCCAGCTAGATGGACCGACGACCTCAAAAAAGTGGCTGGGACAGACAGGATGCGGAAGGCGGAGGATAGGGTATTGTGCTGCAGCTTGGGAAAGGCCTATGTCCAGCAGTGGACTGTGATAGCCTGAGTTGATTGATTGTTTTTAGTAAAGTACCTTGCACTTTACTAAAAACAATCAAATCAATCAACTCAGGCTATCACAGTGCTAGGGCTCTGTCTCGTATAGGGTCTTAGCATTATGCTGAGCGATGGCCGTTTTGCGTGGATGTGACGCATGTTTTCTCCCAAATTGTTTTTTTTTTGATGCGTCATGTTTGCCGCAAATAAACGTATTTTCTATCTTTCTTTTTTTCTTTCAAGTGTATATATCTCGGTCAAATGCCACTCGCGAGTGCGCTTGCTTGTCTCTGATCGTGACGCGTGTCTATTTGAGCGTGAATTTTCGCTCATTGTTTGGAGCCAACCTTCTGTAACTCTATTTTGTGACAGAGGTGTCAACTTGCTGTTTATGTTATCATTTGCAGGTTTATGGTATCATCTGAATAAATGATTATTGACTTTTATGTAACGTCGATCTTCTTCTTCGTGTCGCTGGTACGACTGTATTTTATTTAAATCTTTTTTTCCCAAAACTTTGCCATTTCCACGCCGTTGTCGGTGGCAGCACAGAGGTCACTTTGACTGCATTTTTTGGGACACAGAGGGCAGGATTGGAGGTGGAGCATGGTTCACACCCTACTGCCGTTCCGTCAATGTAGCCCCACTTTACCAGGTTGGACTTACATCTTCCCACTTTTGTCCGGAGATGGTTCAGAGACTCGGAGACGGTTCAGAGACTAACGGTAACGTCGATACAGTACTTATTGACATCCTCGTTGGTTAGAAGTGTGGCTGTGGAGCGTGGAGTATTGGGTTTGCTTCCCTACTCATGTATTTTGAATGAGAAATTCTCAATAGCAGTCTTGTGACAGGTGAATAGACATAAGCTCGCTCTCTCTCTCTCTATTCAGGCTAACTATCGCTAACTATTGCCTGCGCCTTCGTGGAAAACCTATCTCCAATATCCCCTTAAAAAGTTTATTACAAAAAATAAGGGCCAAATTGTGCTATTAAAATACACAGCTGATTGGACTATCCTTATCATAAATGGAAGAAAAAACATGCTATGACCCCAAGTAAATTGGGATAAAGGCAAGAAAATCATGGTGGAGGACTATGCTAATCATTGTCCTAACTGTAGTCCTGACCGTTGACGCTTAATCCATACTAATATTATAAATTCGAAAGTAACTCTGTCTGTCTGTCTGCCTTTTCACGCCTAAACCACTGAACGGATTTCGATAAAATTTGGCAGAGAGATAGATTGCATCCCGGGGAAGGACATAGGATAGTTTTTATTGACATACCTCGCAGGCGAAGCCGCGGGAGGAAGCTAGTGTCGCAATAAATCCTCATATTTCTCGATCAACCCTTCGTATGAATGTGGATCTACGCGAGACACAGTGGCTTTTTAATTGTTTCTGTACGGCATTCATACCAGTTAATTCATAATTGTTATTATGTTCTTTGGAGACCAAATGAGGCCTCCTTAAGAACGTTTACGACGTACGGCATTTCATACAAATTTCAAGCTTTTGTTTTTCGAAATTGATGAACCGATTTTTATGAAACTTCATACGCATAAATGATAAATGATTTTTATTTTGTAAGTAGGTTTGCACAAACACTTTTACACGTCATATTTTTTATAAAACTAGATAAGGTCGGCGTTTCCTATCTGAGTACTCTGAGAAGAAAGGCCGAAACAAACTCAGAGGTCACAGTCTCTTTTAAAGTCCAGATATAATCTTGGTCAGGTTATATGAAGACCATGTAGATCGATGTCTGAGATGGTCTTTTGAGGAAAGAACCACACAGATTGAGAGGACCTGTCCAGTCAGTGCACGCATTTGTCAGAAATCGTGCAGCTCAACTCAAAACTTAAGGAGCTCAACGATTCGACGAACAATACCAAAGAAAGGACATTTGAGCAGGCCACATAAATTACTCAAACTGCCAGACCTAGAAAAAAAAACTAACAGAACAAAGAGAATAATAAAAATTAAACAAAAAAATAATAATAAAATGACCCACATTGTCTTCACATGCACAATAATTAAAATAATATAATACTTTACAAAGTAAGCAAATGTCAATGTTTATATATATAAGCAGGATACAAAGGTCTAAAAAGTTAGTAAAGAACATTTTCAAAATGTCTTATTTAAAACAAGGTAACTGGAAATCTCTGTTTCTGTGGAAAATTTAAAAACGGTCTAATTTGGCTGTAACACTATTTTTCGAAAATCTTCTTAACTTACTTTTTAGACCTTTGTAGGATACAAAGGTCTAAAAAGTAAGTTAAGACTTATGCGTACGAAGTTTCATTAAAATCGGTTCATTCATTTCGAAAAATAAGGGCTTGAAAGTTTGTATGAAATGCCGTACGTCGTAAACGCTCTTATTAAAATAATAATACAATCAATACATAGAACCTCCAACACAGATGTAGTGGCCAGTCCATGTACAAGATCTGGTGTCGGAATCACATAAATTTGTCAAAGGATGATTGATGTCTTGGTCTGGCGGCTTATCTCGCGCCGCAGGCTTGTCCGGCGCTACTCCACTGTAGGCAATTAATCGAACCAAACTAACGATATAAAACTATGTTTGGGGTTATAGAATTTGGTATAGATTATTATCAATATGTTCTGAGGGGCAATTCCCGTATTTTTCAAAACGTTCGCATTCTGATCTCAGTTGAGACTGAGATCAGATTGAGATCTGTCAAAAATTATATCAGTTTTTATACATTTTGGTCATTGATTGTCGCTGAGATGAGATTGCGACTTGAATTTGAACGTTTTTAAGTACGAGAATTGGACGTAATGGTTCAATTTCATTAAGATGGATCAAGGTCACGCTTTAACTTTGATTTAAACTAAGCTAAACCAAGACACCTCTGAATTACAATAAAGAAAATGATGAGAGAGAATAACGAAATAAACTCGAAAGGTTTTCGCGTAGATGGCCATTAGAGATTCAGTTTTTTCCTTGAATTCGAATACCTAATAGAAATGGAAAAAATTTAATAGCCCAAAAAACCTGGTTTATATAGAGCTCAAATGATATCAGTACAAAGCAACCGCGATCAAAATATTAATTAAATGTAATCATAATAATATTTATTCCACTAGCTAATCAAACGTTAACACGGCGTTATAATTGCTTACACTATAGCAAACAATAATAAATCCATATTTGCATACAATTATTTGATGATTAATCAATATCAAACAGGGATAACACGTAGCGATGAAGCTATGAACTGCGTAGCATTTCGTAGCCGGCCGCGTAGCAGCGTAGCGCTACGAGTTGTGAATCAAATGAGGTTTTGAATCATCATCATTTTTTTGCTTTATCCTACTCACAAAACGTTTTTATTGATTATCTCACTCCTAATAGGTAGGCTTATGTTTTTTTTTTTCATACTTTGTATTCTGATTACAATAAATTCACATACTCGTAAGCTTTAAAACCAAAAAAAATATCCATGAAGCTATTTTTACTTAATATAAAAACGACTATATTTTAGTGTTACGCTCGTCAATGTATGTAATAAAATATCGAGTACGTACGCATATTTTTCAGTATGCATATTTCTTGTATTTAAACACGAATGTGTGTATAAAATGTAGTGTCAACCGCTGAGCGTGGATTTCTGGGTTCGATCACTGATCGGGTAAAATGTTATTGGATTTTTTCATTTGGAAATTCTCAGAAGTTGTTCTGAATCTGGATTTTTAGACACCCATCTATTAAATAATAGCCCTTGACGTGATATTATGTGTATAGCCCTCTCACAAAGAGGAGGCCTGTGCCCCAGTATTGATAATATTATAGACTGGTTATGCTATGTTTCTAATATAATTTATTCCTAACCTAAATCGCCTCCAGTAGATGCGTGGTTTTGTTTTATTTCTCCATAATAGATTATTCCGCGGACATTGGTGTGGGTTACATCTTCACCTCTATTACCCTAGTTTGTTGTTTACTAAAATTGTAACGTGTAACTGTTTTATGTCCCAATAAAATAAAAATAAAATAAAATAGTATAAAAGTACCTGTATATTGGTTTTCCGCCAGTAGCCTTCCCCGCTCGGAACCACAGCACCATATAGACCCTATCCTCATTAGTGTCGGGCGTGACGTCACACGGCAGCGACGCCGTGCGGCCCAGCACCGCGTCCACGTCCACCGTCGACACTGCAACAATGGAAATAAATGATATTAGACACATTAGAAAAAAAAAACAATTACGATGCAGGTGTCAAGGAGAAAAGATTTTCAATTTATCAAACACTTTGCAAATGTTAATCAAACATTTTAATACACGACACCTGTACACACAGCGTTTTAAATTGGCTAGCTAAACTCTGCAGACGCGATGAAATAGTAATAGTGTATCATTAGTGACAGTTGAGCTAGTACAATTTTTGTTATCTTTGTTAGAATATTTTAAATTATTATTTGAAAGCTTGTTAGACTATGTTACTTATTTTAAAACAGCTTTAAGGCCAGTTTTTTCAGTGTCAAACTTAGGCACTCTTTGACACTAGCAAAATTATATATAGAGTAGCACGCTGTCTTTTGTTAGAATAATGGTCCCTGAAGCCAGTAAATTTTGTCCCTTAAAGCTGCTTCTCCGTTTTATTCGATTTACAATTAAGAAGACATGGTTATTGTCTCAAGGACGGCTCTGAACGACCAATCACAGCTCATTGCCTTCATCCTCACCCATACCCTAGACTTCTTAGTTAAACTTTAATTAATTTTAAGTCTGGCCATTGTGAAGGGTCGCATATTACTCCTTTTAGGTTCTACTCCTCATTATTTATTTCATTATCCTTGCACCCTCCGTACCCTCTGTAGTGTTACCCACAAGTACATAGTGCGCACGTTATTACACGTTATAATACAGTCTTTAGCCTCTCTGTACCCCTCAACAGCCCTCTTGTGCCATAATTATACTATAAGCACCGTAAATTACGCCAAGAATTTTCTCATACATACTACCTTTTCCGTTTGGTTAATTTAAAACAAGTTACGAGTTTACGACCCGCCGCATGAGTACGTCGACGAAAACTTATCACGAAAATCCCTTTTATGAAAAATATAATTTTATTCACATTTTTGTTTTCTTTACTGTCGCAAGGAGCGAGTGAGAATACACCTTGTCTGTTAGGTAATATCAACGAAATTGTGCTCGTACAAGCTTGCTTCTATCCAGCCATGATAGTCGTTAGATTAAAATGCATGCATACCTCTGTATATCGCAGTAGACGAAAGCTAATTTCGGTACCCCAAATCGTCGACACAAAACATTCATGGCCCGCGCTCCCGACTCAGGGAACAATCCCCGCCTTCGTATAACTCCAAGAAAAAGAATTCCTAAATGAATATCACTGTTTTTCTGTACTTACATCGTTACGATTCCTGGCTTCCCTTTCACGAGGCGATAAAGAGCCCATGAATATAAATAGACGCAATATTAAAACGCTCCGTTTCCACACCGCATGAAATAATCTTCTTTTCTTTAAGGAAAAACTGTCACCGTGTTGGGGGCAAGTAATGTACACCATCAGTCATACTTAGAAGGAATTTTCAATTTACTCAGTGTGAAGACTACCCTAATAAAGATGGATTACTTGGTCTCGTGGTGCCAGTCGGGTATCAATTTGCTTGAAGACCCGAGAGGTATTGTGCCCCCGATATATATCTTGGGTAACTTTTTTATGCCCTACACAAATTATGTGCAATAGCCCTTACCGGGGAAACTAACCTTGGAACCTTGTCGCTATTTATAATATATGTCTGTGCCAAAACCGTAATATGATTTTTATCAAACAATCTTTACTGCGTACCTGTTCTATTTTAGCTGATCGTTACCTAAGTGAATTTCGTGGTAAACTGTACTATAAAACGTGAGAATTTTCATAGTTTCCTATTAAGTTTACTGACCCTTAACATATTGAAAGTAGGCAATTACGTTAGCTTTATTATAAAAATATGAATCTTGAAAAGTTTTGGCTGGTTTACCCAAGAAGCAGCCGTTGATAAGACAATGAATATTACAATACAATTTCTTTTTATTGATAGTCATTTCAACTTTTTATCTAAAAATGAATGTGCTAAAGAAAGGTACAAAAAGTTTTGGTGTAAATAAAACGAAAGAAAAGGAGCAATCCCAGCTAGTCAAGACGAGACATGACGCCTCGCATTAAGATAAAAGCAAAGAAATGAAATTCCAAATCGGTCCCGCCCCTTTATTTCGATGTCACCGCCGAGTTTGAGTTAGAATAATTCCACAATAAAGCTGTTCTGACAAAGCTTCCAGTTTCGACGGTAAATGTCACGCATAATGTATCGGAAATATAAATTATATTAGATTGGTGGTTCGCTGTTGTAATGGTTGGCTATAACGCGGCCGCATAGTAGTGTCGTGTTGGAGGGCACTAAAGAATTGCGCCACTCATTATTGCGGTGCCGAATGTGGCCAGATGAGTGGTGGAGGCATGTCACGACACGCTACCACGTATGGGCCTCGCCAATCTGTGCACGTTTAATGTTCAACGCGATCTGAATATTTTGGCGCGGCGAACTAACTGCGTTTTGAAGTCTGTGTATGGTAACTTTAGTTTCTGGCGTTAGGTTCGCTTGTATGTTGAGTCACTGAAAGTAATTAGCGGTAAACATAGTGAGTTTGTAATAAAAACTCAATTTAGATTGCCATCGACACGTTACGAAGAAGATGAATACAATTATATCTGAAATATTTATGTTTAGCGCGATTTTGTATGTATTTAGTTTTTTTTAAACGAGTAGGTACCTTAATATCTGTAGCCAGACCATAACTTGTATTGAATTGCTTTGCAACAGCAAAAATGTACAGTCATAGACCTTTTTGAGATTTAAATATGCCTAAAAATCCTTGTTGTTTGAGTGTAAGCTTCGACAAGTAGGTATGTTTCACGTGCAGCAATATTGGCCTTTAATCAATGCTTTTCGTGCCGGTACACATAAGGCAAAAATGGACGATGAAAATATTCGGAATTTTCTTGACAACTTTTTAGCATTTCGTAGCGATTTTTTCATAAATGAAAACAGTTTCACGTAAGCTCACTCAAGGGTAACTCGCTTTATAAATTAACTCAAGAAAAATTAGATACAAAAGCTATTAATTTAATTTCAAGATACTAACTCCCTATTGCGAGGTGTAGTAAAACCTTACAACGTACTCAAGTACACTAAAAAGACGCTAAACTCCGCGAAGGGAAGCTAAGGAAAGCTCTTACGTCTCTCGTTTTCTCAATATATCATATTTTTTCGCAGACTGAAGATATACGAGCGGTTGTTTCGCGCGTGACAGGCTTCCGGGGGTAATATTAATAAAATTATTGTGGAGACACGTCGCAAGCCCCGGGCCTGACCTACTCGACTCACGCGCGAAGTAGTCTGCTGTTGTCAACCGTACACAGCACACATGTGCTGTGCACGTTATTGCTCAGCAGAACGGTATGTACATTTATTTATTTATTTATTCTTTAATTAAAACGGTTTAGAACATTGCGACAAGTTTGACTGTAACTGTACAATTACAGGCACAGTACATCGTACTGCGGAATAGTCTCGCAAATAGCTGTTTTGTAGTATTTTTAGGGTTCCGTACCTCAAAAGGAAAAAACGGAACCCTTATAGGATCACTCGTGTGTCTGTCTGTCCGTCTGTCACAGCCAATTTGCTCCGAATCTTATGGACCGATTAAGTTGAAATTTGGTACACATATGAATCTCTGTAACCCAAACACAGACGTGTAACGTAAATAAATGAGTTTTGAAAATGGGAGTAATTTTTGAGGGGTAAATAGACAATTAAAAAAACAAGTTTCGCAATCTGTACCGTGTGACATATCAAATGAAAGAGCTTACCGTGAGGATCTCAAATATTTTTTTTTCATAATTTTAAAATAAATTGTATTAAAGTTATTTAAGGCAATAGACGGAAATTTACCATTCCCCCCACCCCCCTTATCTCCGAAACCACTGAGCCTAAAATTTTGAAAAAAAAATACAGAAAATAGTACCTATATATTACAGGAAAATTAATAAGAAGTCTATGATCTTGAAACAACATGGTAAATCTCTCAATATTGTGCGTACAAACTTACATTTTCAGTTGGAATGTATGGGAGAACATGTTCTTCAACTACAACGTTATGTTGGTTCTTGGGATAAATTCATTCCAACTACGGAACCCTTCATTGTACGTGGTCCGACACGTACTTGGCCGGTTTTTTTATGAAACATCCTGCTTTAATTAGTAAATTTTAGCCTGAAACAAAATTCGTCGTCACTTGCGAGTACTTTGTGTATTTCCATGAAATTCTACCCAGTTTAATATTAAGCTTTGGGCTAAATAAAGGTCAACACTGGCATTATGGCTTCTAGGAATCACACGTTAGTAAGTTTACAATAGCACCCCGACGTACAGTTACCAACACAAGTGTATCAGGTTTAATAATGACGACGAGAGTGCGCGAGTGTACCACAGTCTGAACTCGCGGGCATGACGCTAACAAATAATTTGCACTTTCATTAACGAGCATGTGCTGTGTTTTCTTGTACTTCAACTCACTGTAGTAATGATTTATTACCTAATAAGGTTTTGTACTCATACAAATGACCTTAGTTATACAACTAATGTGCTGTACCCGCGTAACCGCGATTAACTAACACCGAATAAAAAAAAGCTCTTTAGTTTATGCTAGCGATCTGCTTACTTGCTCTCAGTAATCAAAATGAAGGCTCCATATTTATGCCTAAATAAAACGAGCAAGAAAAAATTTAATAAACCGCCGCAGGCGAGGCAATATATCTAGTAGCGGATATTTATTATTGTCGTACATAGCGCCATCGCGCGCGCTCGATCATCGCCAATATCCAATTACATTAAATTTTCAATTCATTCATCACGGCCACAATGATGGCTTCGAGCATTTTTTTCGGTTGTGTGCTCTTTGATTAGATTCGTTACTGAACAAACCCATCCATTGCGCGGCCACAAAAAGGTCGCTGAAGCCACCTCGGCCGACTCTCGTTTTCTATTCGTTTCGCTGTCCAGAAATTTTCGCAATAAAATTAATCGTTCCAATAAAATTGGAGCCGAATAGAGCCACCCATGCATGAACACTTTTTAATTGGGTCGCTCTTTTTGCTCCTTTCGCAGGCAACCAAACGAGAAATCGAACTCAAGTAAATCTCTCGTTTACATTTAAACATGTCTCGTCGCTGCTACACCTCTGTATACGAGCATTGTTTGTTTCAAATACGATTCGCTCTCGAAAACTTCTTCCTGACTTGTGTGGAGTTCTCGAAGAATTAGCAAAGTTGAAGTCGTGGTCTCAAAACTATGTATTTATTAACTTATGAGTAAACTTTGCCTAATGAATAGTAAAAAGTTTCCTTTGTGGCCATTACGCACGTTTGGAACGACACAGTACGTTTAACGCTCTCAATCAAATAACAAAGTGAGCAATTTAATGCGTGTAAACGCAGCTCCCGACGGATTGCAGAAAAATCTGATAAAAAGCATGGAACAACGATCCGTCGAACAAACAAAAATATATTTCGCCATTTTCGTTTTCGACAAGCAATCGCGTTTAATGGGTTAAGCTCGATTCCCACTTGAGTTTGTTCGATTTTGTTTCATTTGATCACGGATTCACAGTGAGGTGTGGCATGGAAAGGCGATAAACATAGTCATTTCATTATTTGTTAATTTCTATGAATTAATAATATTCGTGATTAAAATATGAGTTCGTAGTTTCACATTTCACGTTGATATTGGACGAAATGGCGGCTGAGTCTAATTAGTTATAATTAATTGATAATGGACTCTTACACACTGTATGAAGTGGATGTGATTGTAGTTTGTTTGAATTGTTTTGTGGTTGGTTGTTTATTTAATTTGATGGTTGGTCGTCTTTAAAATTCGTATGTAAAATGAGTCACTGTATTGAACTAGATTTATTGATAAACAGCACAACTGAAACCAAGCTTTTGAATATCATTTATCCATTTTCAATAATATAATAGGAAGTTTGATTTAGGGGTAATAGCATTGCATATCTCATTATCATAAATCATAATATTAGAACCGAAATAGGTTCAAAAGTGAATTTGAAATTAAAAAATTTATTTCCTCGCCATTTGCGAACCATACGGATTTACAGACAGACTGAGTTAGTAAACAAACTGGACATCGAGTGTAAAAATAGAATGTTCCATTGTTAGTAGACTGACCTTTTGGTTTTATTTATTTACTGGTAAACAGATTTTTAAATACATAAATGGCCCATATGACGTGCCTACTAATGCCTACTCATGCAAATGTTGAAGATATAAATAGTCAATATTGAAAAATATTTTCACACCCTAAAATATTCTCAAAACGGACTTCAAAGATTTATTAAGTAGGGACCTATGTAAAATATATTCCGACTGTTGTTTGTGACACACATACCTACCTTAGGCGTGAATTATACACAGACGGCGTAAGTTGAAGGCGCGGCTCCGGCATGATTCCGCTTCAAAACTTTTTCATACAAAATGTACGAAGGCGACGTGTTGTGAATTGCACTAAAGCGGCGCGCGGCGGGCTGCGCCTACGTATATTTTGTATGAAAACGGTTTGAAGCG
The DNA here is from genome assembly GCA_963669345.1 of Gortyna flavago. NCBI lineage: Eukaryota > Metazoa > Arthropoda > Insecta > Lepidoptera > Noctuidae > Gortyna > Gortyna flavago. The sequence continues at coordinate 8,150,421 of OY770142.1, forward strand.
GCATCATGCCGATTCATGACTGTACCGCGCCTTCACCTTACGCCGTCTGTGTATAATTCACGCCATAGAGTCCAGCTGTCGAGAGAATGCGTTCCTCGAGATTTACTCTTTAAGTTTGTCAACGAAAATTCACGCCCGTTCGAAAGCATTTGATCCGACAAATAAGTATCAAATTGAGTTTTTCGGACGGGAAAAACCATGTCGGGAGTAGTAATAACTGTAAAATCGTGTTGTCTTTCATTCTTAGTTCGGGGCCCGAACTTAGAATGAAAGACAACACGATTTTCCGATCTTATGCCCGTAATGATACGGAGTTGGTAAAGTCCGCAACCTCGGCCAAAACTATGGACGAAATGAATTAAATGAATTTGATATAATTAGGTCCTCACTCCGTAACCAGAGTGAGGATCAAATTAGATCAAATTCGCATAACACGTATTTCTTTGTATGAAACTGACTGGTGTCAAGAACGCATTGTCTCGTCGGCCACACTGTAATAAGGTATATGGGTAGTTGATTTGGTGTTTATTTTTGGCTGGAATCACTGGTAGGTGTAGTTACCAGTCAGTAATTTTGCATTTGGAGCCACCCAATATTACGTTTAGTCTGGCGTTAACGACCAATTCAGTCAAAAATGCTGTCTAGTAAAATAAAATTAATAAAACTTGAAAGTTTCTCTTACCCAGATCTTCGGCGTCCTCACTCCATTCTCCTTCCTGGGCCCAGCAAGCCGCGAGCATCACCAGCAGCCGCAGCCACATCACTGAACACATGGTCACCAAACTCCTTTACATCACGACAATCACAAACACGACCACAGACATAATACTTTTTTTAAATGACACTTTTTTTGACAACGTCCCTGGCATTGTGCCAGTGTTTAGATTTTTTTGATAAAGTCCTTTTTACTAGCGTCACCATTTTCTTTATTATTAGAAATACCTAGGTAGCTGAGAGTGGGTTGTTTACTTGATATTGTTTATCTGATAGGACAGTAAAAAGATGTTTAGTTAATGATAAGAACAAATTAATGATAATTTGAAAATTAAATTCCCGTAAAAATCTAATAGTAAGATCTTTTAGAGAGATAGATCATTTATTTGTCCAAAACATAAGTATACACATATAGATATGGCATGCAAGATGTTACATAAAATTATAGCACAGTTATGTTTTGCCTTATCAGCGTATAAATATAAACAGGTACCTAGGTCATTTTTATAAGTAGGTTTGTCCATTATTCAAAGCAATTAACACATCAAATGGAAACTCAATGAATCAAATAATAATAAATATACTACATAATAGTGTCATATCAACTCGTCATCGTAATGTATAATAAAATAAAATTAGCCAGTCAAAAAGTCAAAGTAATTAGGAATAAAAAATCTACATATTATTTCACACAAGTTAGATTAACTTTAGAGTCCTGTTTACCAGTATACTGTCACAGACTGATATATACTAACTAAAACAACAACACGCGTTATAATAAATAACCAATACAAATATAAGTAAACCAGTAAATATAATGATGTCACCTAAGGACAAGTGTTACATTAAATAATAAATTATGTAAGGTCAAAAACACGAATTATGATTTGTTATTTTTAGTTTTTTTGTTCATATAATTAATTTTACCCTGACTACAGAATACATAATCCCTGACTACAATTACGTTTGTATCGAAGTTGTAATCTGTGGAAAATTTTAATGGTAGTTAATTGAAAAATTATTTTTTATATGCTACTGTTTGTATTCCCTTACCAAATAAGATAAAATAAAATAGCCCTTACCACTACGTAATAAAAACGCTGTAGAAGTTAAATTGTTACCATAGACGAGCAGGAAACACGATGAGGTAGTAAGCTGTTTTGACAAAATCACTTCAACATTGACAATTTACTTAATAACTACCTACAGTGTTATTATTTCCGACTTGAGGGGCTTCTGGCTAAGTATTAACAGGGCGCACGGGTCGATCCGGTGGGGATCCGGTTAAGCTACGCTTGATGCGGTTGGTCCGTGGATGGATGACCATCTTCACATACCAAGACCCGTGCCTCGGAAACACATTAAGCCGTTAGTCCCGGCTGTCATTCGTGGTTCTTTGACAGTCGTTATGGGTCGTCAGTAGCCTGAAAGTATGACAACCAGTCTTACCAAGGGGTATCGTATTACCCAGTAACTGGGTTGTGGAGGTCAGATAGGCAGTCACTCCATGTAAAATACTGGTACTCAGTTACATTCCGGTTAGACTGGAAGCTGACCCCAACATAGTTGGGAAAAGGTTAGGCAGATGATGATGAACTACCTGTAGTGTTATTATTTTCGACAATCGATGCCTTGAAATTAACAGAGACCAACTTGGGCTTTAAACGGGCGGCAAGCACTTTCAAAATAATCACGACAAAAAAAAGAGTAAATTAAATCTATTCAGGACACACGTTGATTAAACCTTGCACCACAAATCACTAAATAGTAATAAACAATGTATAACGTCTGTATAGTTAGTTACACAACGCTTTGTCTTCTTCTTACGAAAGTCAAATTACTGACGACTGACTGAAAAAGTGGAATCGGGGTATAACTATATATTCATCTGATATAATACGTTTATTAGTTAGTAAGAGGGTAAATATAAAAACCGGCCAAGTGCGAGTTGGACTCGCACACGAAGAGTTCCGTACCACCATACAATATTTAACACTACATATAAAATAACGGCAAAAAAATCACGTTTGTTGTATGGGACCCCCTTAAATATTAATTTTATTCTGTTTTTAGTATTTGTTGTTATAGCGGCAACAGAAATACACAATCTATGGAAATTTCAACAGTCTTGTTATCACGATTCATGAGATACAGCCTGGTGACAGACAGACAGACAGAAGGACAGTGGAGTCTTAGGGTCCCGTTTTTACCCTTTGGGTACGAAACCCTAAATACCACCGGTTGCTCTAGATTCTGCCGATCTATACTGGGAAGACCGAAGACGATCTTTGCCAAAACCAAAGTGCAGCCTTTGCACGTTCGTCACGAGCCTTCGATCGCCTGTCTGAAACCAATTCAGCCGTCATTCCTCTCGTGTCTCTCTTAATAAGGCCCGGAATAAAACGTCGGACATCATATCGAACAGGAAATTTACTTTCATTCGATTTTTTGGTTATTCTAAATACGTTGCGCGCCATATTGTAATCTTTTGTTTTGACGCGTCGAAAGCTTTCGGACGAGAATAGATTGTTTTGTGAACAAACGCTTTCAATTTTTTTTGCACAGGAAGCTTTTTTGTGGAATGATAAAATTAAATAAAGTGAAAAGGAAACTAAACAGAATTCCACGAATCACTGGTTCTTAGTCTATGGATGGTGTCCATTTTGTGAAGAGCATTCCTTTCTTGAAGAGCTTGTTATAACTTCAGTTTGGCTTGTTATACGAAGACCTACTTCTCTAGTTGTACTCCAAAAGTCTGGTAGTTGTGTTATCTCAGTATTTCTTAGTACCCAGAACTTAAGTTCAGTTAGTCAGAAGACCCGTTTCGAGGAAAACACTGATATTCAAGACATAATGGAATACTGAAACCCAACTCTAGCTTCGTTAGGGATAAGGCTTTAGAAATTCTTTAACAAAAGATAGTTACCAGAAACAACTTATAATTGAGAACTGACTCCTAAGACACAGGCATCTACACCTAGTTTAGGAGTCAGAGTATTAAAATTATTGTGATCTAGTTATAAGCCTTTATGCTCTTTGTCTTTGGATATTGTAATGTGATGGCTTTTGGTGAAATAAAGAATTATTATTATTATTTTATTATTAGTTATAGTTCCAACAAAACACAGAAGAAAATTATTCGATAAATGATTGCCATAAGAGGAAATTGAGCATTTTATTAGTGAATGCTGTTTCTCGGAACATCACTCCGAATGAAATTGTAATATTCCAGTAAATTGCCTTTCAGTAGTTTGCGCGGACACTCTGTAATCCTTAACCTGTTTTTAACAGTCCAATATTGAACGAAATCGAGGATATTTTGACAATAAAAGAGGGTTTCATCGTGTGCTACATTGCAATTGCTGATTCTGTTGAGAGATAAACCATTTGACAATGTTTGTTCGGATTTTGAATCGTTCTATCTTTGGGCATGTTACAGTCTGTTCACAGTTATTTTACCTCTGACAGCAGTAACCTAACAGCAACCTTATAGTGACTAGAATAAAGATCACAATGATTTTGATAGACTTGTCAGTGGCAGTAACCTAACAGCAACCTTATCAGAATGAGAATAAAGATCACTGTGATTTGGACAATGATGCAAAATCAGATGTAAAATAAGTGTGAAAGGACTGTAGATTCCACAGTAAAAAAAATGGTTCCATACACACTATAATATTATAAATGCGAAAGTTTGTGAGTGTGTTTGTATGTTTGTTACTTCTTCACGCACAAACGGCTGAACTGATTTGGATGAAATTTGGCACACAGATAGTTTATAACCAAGATTAACAAATATAATACTTTTTATCCCAATATTCCCACAGGATCGACACTTATGCGGGTGAAATCGCGGGGCGCAGCTAGTTGGTTATAAACAAGAGTCCAATTGTTTTAGGTCTCATAACGGCCACACTAAACATTCGTTAAGTATGCATGTAGTGCTACCATAAAAGATATTTATGAAAAGATTCCCAAATTCCCGACTTTTATAATAAACATAATATGTATTGCAGCTACGTCTTTTATACCTTCGTCTGTATCAAATTCTTTTGGACTGTATCAAATCAGTACACATAATACCTTTTGCTTAAAAAATTATATATTACTTGAATTACCGACTCACATGACCAGAGGGCTGGCCTATTTTTTGGCCAAAGAACCAGCATTGCCATACAACGTGGCAATGCTGCCAGCCTTTTGGGCACGTTTCCTGTTGACAGCGATGCGGACGAATTTTTTGATGCCCTTCGATTATTTCCTCTCCCCTTTTTATATACTTGTACATATTATTTTAAAACTGTTAGCTTTTTAAATTATGAATTATTTCAGACTGCGTACGCGCTCTTAAAATTACGAAAATTGCCCCTCAGATTTTATTGAGCAATGAGCAGACAAAAATAGACCTTAAGATGACGAACGTATTGGGTGTGACTGTACATTACTACCCACGTAGCTAGGTGAAGTATATTAAAGAAAATATTAGTCTCTAATTAATTAGTGTTGGATGCCGTCAAAGGAAATCGTTTTGGTCATAACCATTCAAATTATTAGTTGAACATGATGTATGTAGGTACAAAGGTTCCCTTTTAGTCCCCTGTCAGAAATATAAAACTTTGACGCTTGGTTTCGCATATATACGGGTAAATAATGTCTTTTAATCTCTACAGAAGCCTCTGACCCTTGTCCTGGCGAATAAAAACTTTCCAGGAAGGTTGGAACAGTGACGTCATATTTATTTTTCGATTATGTTTTGTGGTACTTGGTTGAATGGGAAGCGGGTTGTTATGGGGGTTGAATATTAATTCTGCAGAGTTGGAAGTCAGGTAAATTAGAATGGCTTTCTTGTTTTATCTTTGTTACCTGCAAAAGATAATATCTTATATTAATGAGACAGACGAGGATCTTAGATACGGTCAGCTCATCCCCCACGACCAACGATCAGTAGGTACGACAACCAGTGCCTGTGAAAAATTCGTGTAAAAGATGGATATTAACCCTTCGTATGGCGGAACGGAGATCTACGCGAGACACAATGGCTTTTTAATTGTGTCTGTAGTTACGACATTCAACCGGTTAAGCTGGACTCATTATCAGCACGACAACGGCATTTGGGATGCGACGACGTTCAGGTATTTTTTTACAAGCCTACATCCTATTCTTGCAACACATTATAGGAAAGCCTTCAAATACAAGACAATGCGAATAGCTACACAAAATTCGAAGATTTCAGTCTCTTGGCGGATACCTTGTTATTTTGGTATACACTTTGTGCGAACACCTGAACAAATGTGTTGCGTGAGTTGAATTCGATAAGGCATCTTATCTTGCATAAATAACAGATTTATCTACGAATTACGTCATTGATTTAGCAAAAATTCTTGCTCACATCCTGTCATGAAAACAACTAGGTAATCATAAAACACAAACTACTAACTATTATCGGAATCACTTTTACCCGATATCATATTTACAAAATAAAAAATCAATTTATTTCCAAAAAAAATTTGCTAAATATGTAGACATAATTTTACCTTGTTATTAATTAAGTTAGTACTTAGGTATACATTCCTTACATTTGTTTCATACAGGTATCTGACCCGACAGAGGTTGTCCTGTCCTTTCAATGAATTCATACAAAAAAATAACGTTCAGTTTTATCAGAATTTGAAGGTTTTCCGGGAAACTTTTACAATGTTTCTTTCCATAAAAACCTGATTCGGACTATTATTACTAATTACGAACATTTTAAAATAAAAATAGCCAAATGGGGCCAGAGTTCCAGACGCTCTCTAGTGATGTGCTTACGAACGAACAGCTTTTAATAAAAAAATTACGTTTTTTATTTATGTCATAAATTAATTATTATTTAATCTAAGAAGAGAGGTTCGTGGCTAAATAATAACAGCAGCACAGGTTGATTGATAAAGTTAAGCAACGCTTGCCGTGGTTGGTCTGTGGATGGGTGATCATCTTTACATACTGAGACCCCTCCGTGCCTCGGAAACCACGATAAGCCGTTGGTCCCGGCTGTCATTCGTTGATCTTTGACAGTCGTTACTAGTAGTCAGAAGCCTGAAAATCTGACAAACAGTCTTACCAAGGGGTATCGTATTACCCAGTAACTGGGTTGTGGAGGTCAGATAGGTGCAGTCGCTCCATATTAACTACTGGTATATTCCATTGAGCGATACCCCTTGGTAGGCCTGCCATGGTTGTCAAACTTTTGGGCATCTGACTACCAGTATTCAACTGCAACCGGTTAGACTGGAAGTAGACCCTAACATAGTCGAAAACGGCTGAAAATATGTCATTGTCATCGTCATTATCATTACTACCATAAGTAGGTACTGCTACAATGAAAAATACTTATTACGTTTATTTTTTACCGTACACATACATAAAGTCTATTCAAATTTATGTTTCAAATGAATGTTATTTTAAGTTAAACAAATAGGTATCTATACATATAGAACTTATTAGTTAGTTATTTAGTTAGATATATAGTTAAAAACAATTGAATGGAACTTAAGTTGATTTCAGAGTGACTAGGACTATTGAAAAGTTATAAAAATGTTTGAAGTTATAGCTTAAACTGAACTTTACGTTGTAGGATTTAACATTATTTTTCCATAAGCTTATCTAAACTTTTGGCAAATAAGATTACATACATAAACTCACGCCTTCATCCCATGGAGCTAGACAGAAACTACAGAACTCCACCTGCTTACATACTCCCTTTTTTTTTACGGATGGGAAATCATCAAATGACCCCTCCCGCTCTGGGTGGAGCGGAAGGGAGTGTCAGACTCTTACTGACTAAAACCCATCCGTGTTCCTTCCTGAGCCCTTTATGTTCCGGGGCAGCGGTAACCCTTTCGGACAATCTCGCTGCCCCGGCAGGCTTCGGCCCTGACGGGCCCCTCCATCGATGCTGACATCTCTTTGAGGCGCGCGTGGAACACATACCCACCGTCCAGCACAGGCCTGGTCCTGATCGGACGGCGAGCTACCCATTACTCGCCGTCCGCAGGCCCGTGCATACGGTGGCCGGGGCGTCTAAAGCGGCGGCTGGGACGGGCGGCTCTCTCCGCTCTCTCCCTCGCCCATCCCGCCACCTCCTTCGCTAGCATGACTGCTTCGCAGAAGGAGGTGACTGCCTCCCACTCCCTCTCGCCCCGGACCATGACTTGGACCAGGGCCGGGCGCGAGAGGTCGCCGCTACTGCCGATCGCCTCTACGAGGACACGGCGGTGGTCTGCCCAAGCGGGATAGACCTACACCGTATGCTCCACCGTGTCCTCTGGGCGATCCTCGCAATGGTGACACCCGGGCGTTTCCTCCCGCCTGATTATGTGCAGGAACCTCCCGAAACATCCGTGTCCGGTGAGGACCTGCGTCAGCCGGTAGGTGAGGACGCCGTGACGCCTCTCTAGCCACTCCTCAAAGAGGGGCCTTACCGCCGCTATCGCGGCGTGCCCTTTACATACTCCCTTTGCCTCGTTTACGTTTACACATCCTGCCTGGTCATACACGCCGGTTACCAATAAGGTCACTTTATCGCTCATTTGGAGAAACATCGACGTAAATGTATTTTTTTCCAAAAATGAGTTAAATAAATGCAATATCCCAAAGCACTTAGAAAACGTATTTACGTTAGGAAAGCGTAGACGTAAAAAAAAATACCAGTTACGTAGATGTTTCTCCAAATGAGCGATATGTACTCCTAGAGCGTTTTCACTCACATCTGCCTTGTTTATCATAACCTTTTTCTGTCGTTTTTCTTTTCTAGTACATGCTTAAAAGAAAAACAAAATTCTCTTTTCAAACACTTTTGTAGCGCTTCCAGAAGGTCTTTATTAAGTAGACTTTTCATCGCCCATAAAAATTTAGAAATATTCATCTTAGAAAATTGTACTCTATTAATAAAAACACGACAGTCTTCAATATCGTCTATAAACGCATGTATTCCACAAGTGTCTGACCCCCATACTAAAAGGGACATACTCTGATAACTTTTTAATAAACATGAATATTGTTCCGTCCCCATAAATCTTGTAACCGACTGTATCGCAAGACAATTTAGTTTATCTCATTTTTTATTAAATATAAAATGGCTGAGTGCGTACCTTCTCTTATCCGATCTGGTTATTTATGGCAGAAGTTTGTTTTTGACCGCCTCACGTACTTTATAGGGCGAACCTTTCCATCCCGAATTGCCAATTGCTATTTGATATATACTTTATGCTGTAACTTTTCGATCTCATATTTCTTGCTATTTTTTTTCATGTTTTACATGATTGCATTTTGTTTTACAATGGTTTCGGGGAATTGTCCAACAAGATGAATTTAGGTCACGCGACTTATTTAGTTTTTTTTTGTTACTAATTTTACTTTTTTGTGACAATTATACATAGGTTGGTAATAAACCTACAGTAATAACAACGGCAGTAATGATGACTACAAAAATTAACATTAACGTCTATCGGGATATTACTAAAATAAATACACGGGAAATAAACACAATCTCCGCTTTAATAACATTAATAGGTACAAAGATGAGAACATATTTAGCGCGTTGCAAAACAGTTTCGAATCCCTATTCACTCGATGTAGATACAAGGCAATATACAGGGCAATTCTCATTCGCACCCAATATGACAAAAACCACCAATACAAAAGGGGCGCTCTAAAAAAAAAGGAATAACTCGAGAGATTACAGCCGTGTTCATTCTAAACCATATCCAGTGATAATGTCGGCCTAAGGTCCGGTATGAGCCGTACGCACCGCTCGGAATGGGCGCCAATGCTTTGGAAGGACCCTCTTTCGGGTAAACGACAATGCTGAATCTTTTATTAGTTTCGTGAATGGACGGCCAGTTGACATAACCGTCGTCGACATCTGTTGTGATATTACGCCATCTTTTCCAGGGCGTAGTTCCATCGATCCCGGTCGGGAGCCGAATAGACTATTTTTGTGCACGTGGAATATCTGAGAGGCCAGAATTGAATTCGGCTGAATACGTGTAGGCGCCGTATAGGACAGAAATTTGCTGGAATCGACAGATATAACCCGTAGTACGTACACCGCGTCATCAGTTTGTAATAGATGGTTCGCTGGGACAACTTTTATGCGATAGTTTTTCGTTGTTGCATGTGACATGGGATTTTGTTTTATTAGTTTTTTCGCATTAATATGCCGAAACTAAGTTTTATATTTCAGGAAATGTTTGACAGGAATCCATTGCAGATAAGTTATGAGCTTTAAAAGCTGTTGCTAGTGAAACAGAGTTATTGCGAATGCTGGTAGCTTTATTAGTTAGTATATCTGTTAAACAGTTTATGGTTGGTTTAAGGATGGTCTAGATATAATAACTCTGTGAATTAAACAAGCGTCCCTCGAGGGTGAAAAGCCAACGTTTCCTATCCTGAGCTTCGAGTGCGGACCCTCTGAGTTTAACCCCTAAGGACTAATTAGAATAAAAGAGTGTTAAACTTGCTCTAACTGATGGCCACTTTAGGGCAGTGCTTTGGCTACACTTAATTCTCAACGGTTCTTCTCGAGTAGTCCAGTGACGATGTGAATATATTAACAGTGTGATTTATTGCAGTTTAGTACACAAAGATTAAAAAAAAAAAATGCACCACATAATTGGTGATAACAAGCAAATGTAAGTTGTATGTAGGTGTATCTTAAAACAAATATACCTAATGACTACAATAGGCTCCGATCGGTGCTAAAAACTGATTATACTTATATCAAATATTTTCATGTCCTCAGAATATACGTCTCGTGCTATTTACTACTTTAAAGACAGCAAAAGCAATTCAATCTATTGTACACTTCTTTGAAATGTGTAATGAGTCGTTCGACTTTAATTTAAAAGTTTTTACAACTCTCCTTTATCCGACCTTTTCGCGGTAGATTGGCAGGGTCTGTTTTATTTAAAAGCGCGGGTCATTTATTCAATGTTAAAGCATGAAAATAGGTTACACGTAATGGCCGGCGCCTGGTTCTGCTGAAGAAAACCTGCCTTTCGAAGTAGTATTTATTGCTGGTAGTATTTTCTAACTCATGTACTATGCTCGTGTTGATATCTAGTGTTACCAACGAAGAGATAAACTTTAAAGTTCAAACTTAATCTAGCAACTGCGGTCGCTTAAAAAACTATCGTCTCAAACTTCATTAGGTTGTTAGAAAAGTTTCCAAAGAAAAGTAAAGGAACATAAACCTTATCTTGGACGGAAACCTTTAGGCGTTTCCGGATTCCAATAAAATATTTAACATCGGGTAAACTGTTCGACACCATATCTCCGACCGGAACATTTTATTTTCTGCTGAAGGGAAATTCGACAGTCGTAAAATAAGCCGCTAAGCAAATCTGTCATGACGTCATTAAACGGCTGGCCAGGAGGATTATTTTTATTTCTTGCCAAGATTTATTTTCCTTAGATTAGCATTCCTCTTATTTATGCTAATGTAATTTTAATGGCGTCGCCTTTTTCGGCTAATTTCATTTTACGAAAAACTCCCTGGATTTGTTTTAAACCTTGGCTTATTAGGATGGTTTTGGTGACGATTCTACTTTAATAAAATTTGAATTATCGGTTTAATTAAGCTTGAGACAACTCATTTTCCTTATCTTTCTATATTATTTCATTTGGGGTTGAACGGCTCATTAAGTACAGAAATCCTAATTGTAATGGTTCTGTATAATTATGTAGCTGTATCTTTTAATTGAATTTGGGGATTCATTAATCTACATAGGTTATGTGTTGGACATTAGAGGAGTAGAAAGTCGCAAGAAGTCAACACGGCTGCATCGAATGAGTCACGAATGTTTGTATCGGGAAATTCGGATTGAAAGAAATTCTGTGTAGAAGCGTGTAGCGGGCCGGCATGAACAAACTGTAGCGTGCCGCCGGGGGCCGGCGTAATTGTCTCCTTCTTCTACCGAGCATTTGTTTACAACTCGAAACGTTAAGTGACGGAGCCAAACGACGGGGACGCACGACACGTCACTCACTCAAAACGGACCCGACAGTTGAACATTACGACGATATTCGGCAATATGCCAAGGGTAACATTTATGTGTCGTGATTATTAAACATCAAAGTTAACGTAACTGAAAGAACTTTTAGACATCTAAGAATTACTCTAAATCTTTCACCTACCGTATCACTTTGAATATTAATTTCTACTGAAATAAAACAGTCACGTAGAGTCTCTGAACATCAAAGATATTTGCCAACTATAAAATTATTGTTTAAAGCAAAAGTTTACTTGTCAAAGGATTCCATTAACATTAGGTTATACGCATGCATTCATCGCAGTTCGCGCGGTACGGCTTTGCATGACAGATATCATTCTTTGCTACGTTTCCGCTGTCATAAAACTATACTGTTCACTTACCTACTAACTTTTACATAGTACGTGCCTACCTTTTGTACCTACTATGTTAAAGTTTATCGATACGTAGACGTAGGTACAGCTGAACACGAGTTCCATCGTTTACCTCCGTCAAACCGAATTTCGCCGAGTGAAATGTGATTGCAAATAATCGCGTACGAAATAAAAACGATTTTATTTCTTTACATTACGGCGCATAATTTGTTTCTACACGATTGGTTTCTACACCGCTGATGGACTGTCTAGCTCGGGTCTACTGTAATCGATGGCAATAAAAACTAGCTTACGACTCTGACTGCTAACGTCCGACATCATAAGCTGATTTTTTGAGTCCGAAAATAAACGTAACCTCGTGGCCACGAGCTATATGCGACACGCGTCTTGCGATAGTAACTACGGAGAAAACAAATGAAAGAAGTGGTTTAGAGCATGTCACTAGTTACCGCGACGCGACTTGCAAAGCGTCCGCGACGGACGGAAACAGGTGACGCGTGCGCGTGTCGCTTGTCCCAAGTCGGGTCGCAAGTCGCATCCCTCGAGGCCGCGAACGTACCCATAAACCGGAGAAAGTGTTGGTAACCAAGGAATATTCAGTGACCGATTCCACTTGGGAAGGCAACTGTCATAATGGCGCAGTCGTAGCTAGTTCCCTAATCAAACTAATATAATTTAAGACATGAGGTTAAAATTAAATAAAAGCTCTAGTTCATTAAAAAAAAAATAGTCGTTGTTGTGTTCTTAGATGCTCGGAAATTGGAGTCTACCATTTTTCGGAAGACCCAAAACTCAGAAGATTGTGACATAAAGCTATTCGTAGGGAGTTATCGTAATTAAACAGAGTTCGACGTTATATCGGAAACATTTTGAAGAAAGTGATTACGAGGAAAAAAGCAAAAAATATTACTTTTTTTAAAATACACTTTCCATGTCGAATAAATATTGATATCAAAATTCAAATCATCACCGAAAATCACGAAATAGTGGAACAAAACCAAACGAATGAATGAACATGAAATGGAATGAATGAACGAAATGTCAACTATAGTCACGCCATCTATAATTAGCTTTGACAGACCTTCCCCATTAATTGAAAGTTACTAAAACGTGAAATCCTAAACCAAAGAATACCGTCTCTTTTCTTAACCCCAATATGACCAGGGTGACTTTCAACACGTACCGATAATACGTGGTATAGCGTAATTTTATTTATTTACTCCGAAATGTTGTTTACAAAGAAACATTACAAAGTAAATACATGTGTGTGATACTCGAGTATTATTAGACGGCTGTCATTTGCCACGTCGACTGTTTCTAAAAGCCTTGTTTTGTTATAGGTACTAGAACACTTGATTTGAAAGCGTGGGAAGAGTGCTTCTTTTATTTTTTATATTTTTGCATTATTATTATCTAATCGTTTTTTTGTATGAATGTACTGTTACGGGATTATTATTCGAAGTATGAGAATATGTATTGTATCGTATTAATAAAGGTTGCTATTCATGTAAGTGGGATAGGTGTCACACACCCACAATCATGTACACACACAAACACAACACTCACACATACACATAGGACTTAAAATAACTGGTGATATGTGTAGGTGTACTATAGGTACCCCTCTGGCAAACCTTTCGGGGATCACGCCTGTAGGCATGATGTTATGCTATCATAGATATCATAAATAATATATTATCACACCGTTTATCACGGGATTTGTCGATATGTCGTGGCCAGTTCTTAGAACTGATCATTTCATGAAGTGTTTGGTCATTTTATGAAAAACAAACATTTCATGAAATGGCCAGCTACAATTCACCATATCGTTTAAACGTCAAAGTTTAATGATATGTCAGTCGATGTTTGGCAATCATTATCATTAATGTATTCATGTTTTATGGTGTAGTAAAAATTCTTAATAAAGTATGAACTTTTGTATAGGTCCTGCACTTTTATCTTCTATTTGCATATTTATAATTGCTTTTCCAATAGAATTATTGTCCGCCGCCATGATGCACAACAAAAACAAAGCGACATCAACGCCTCTATCGGTGGATAATCTAACTATTTTACGATATGATCACTAATGTTTAGCCACATCGTGATGTGTCCTATTTCATGAAATACAACCATTTCATGAAACAGTCGAACACTTCATGAAATGATCAATTCTTAGATCTGGCCACGACAGACACATTACTAGCCTTAAACATGCAATTGAATATGCCTTAGGCGACTTATTTCACTAGAACTATGGGGTATGGAACTCGTTACGTCTCCGCTCTGCTCCACTTTAATAGAAACGCACCCTTATATGTAGGCATACTAGAATAGGTGCTTTTAAATAAAGTTTAGCAATACACAGATGTATGCGTTTCATTTTTTCACTGAAAATTCGTGCAGTTTAAAAACGGGCTTTTGACGCATAAATTCGTTTAGGTAACAAAATATTCGAAACTGGCTTATTCGTGAGAGCAATGATAGTTTTACTCTTGTTAGGTATAGAAATAGACTGAAATATTGTTACTTTGAGTGAGTAATGAAACTTGCATGGTTTTAATTTGAAAAGGCATAAGTTCCTATAATTGTTCGACAGCAATATCATCATCTGCCTAGTCTTTTCCCAACTATGTTGGGGCCGGCTTCCAGTCTTACCGGATGCAACGGAATACCAGTATTTTGCATGGAGCGACTGCTTATCTGACCTCCACAACCCAGTTACTGGGTAATACGATACCCCTTGGTAAGACTGGTTTTTTCAACAGCCATATAATGTTTATTTATGGCAGCGATTTTTATAAGCTTTGCGAGGTTCCATGCATTTTATTACAGGGATGTCGTAGAAAAATGTTGTTAAAATGCAAACCAAATTGTCATGGATCGTTTTATCTCCAACACCTTGATTGCAAGCCATGGTCCCCCCTTGTTACAACCTATCCTCTCTTCAACCCTCCCTATAATTTCCCTAACGGGTGCTTAGTGTTTTATTCCAATCAAACTGATTATAGGCGATTTAGGGTGATGAGATTTTTAATACTGATTTCTTTAGCTTACCGTTTCGCCAGGATATTTTCAGAGGCCGATGAAAAGAAATGGACATGTAGTATATAATTATCATCTTAAATTATTTACTTTGTGTAGAATACTATTTATCAAATTTGTATATTTCTCTGCCTAAAATATTTTTTTTATTTTGAGTTTTACAAAGTCAGGACTTTTTATAATCGGTACCTAATAGCGTAAAAAATGGTTTTATTTGGTCTATAAATCATAAGCCGTTTCTGACATAAAATACAAAAGTCTACCTCGGACAGTATCGGATGCGTACTAGGTTCCACGAATCTTGTTGATAATAAATTTGACCTTAGATATTTTTAAGTAAGTAGGTACCTAATTAAATTGATGGTCTAGATTTTTGTGAACTAATTACTTATTTATCTACTTGGTCTTGTTCATGGAATGTATTTTTACTAATAAAGTTACTGTTACTTATCTCTCGGTGATTTTTTTTTGTTTTTATTTAATTTCCTAAGAAGTCGATTTCATAACAAAACGTTGGTGGTTTACATAAGTCTCGACGATGAGAACGAAATAATAATCAAGTAAGTACCTATAATAAATAATAATTTGATTATATTATCACTAAAATATTAATTAGTTTTATAGATAGCGTTAGCATTATAATATGTAATTCATGTAGTATTTCTCCATTATCTCTCACATTAATTAATATCAAACATTTAGATGTGTTCTAATTCAGTGGGAACCATTTAGCCTTTAATAATTATTATCTACTGAAAACTGTATACCTAGTCGTTTTAATGATACATAGCAATGGTGAATAACACTCACGAGGTTCTATTAAATGTGTAGTCAATTGTTTAAATATATGATGTATATATTTAAAATGGATATTTAAGTATCTACGGTCGCTCAGTGCGCTATGGGCGCTGGCTACGATCAGAGTTTTTTTAAAGGATTGTATCAGAAACGATGTTATCTGTAAAACCGTTACAGTTACTGACATCGCTTGCAGAGTAAGCGAGCTGAAGTGGCAATGGACTGGCCATGTTTTTCGAAGAAACGACGTGTCTTGGAGTGGAGATCGCGTATCGGCCATGTGTAGTGTGAGACTAAATGGATCGACGACCTCCAAAAGGTGGCAGGGACGAAAAAATATAAATAAATATTCAATTTTTTTATAGTGCAGCTTTCTATCAGTGAAATAATTTTTGTAATCGGATCAGTACCTAATTCCAGAGATTACCTCTTACAAACAAACAAACAATTCGACCTCTTTATAAAATTAGTTTAGATAACGTATTTATTGCAGGTACACTGCTATATTTGTCGCATTGCAATATTAAATAATTAATTTTGTTCCCAAGTAAGAAACGAAGTTAACAATTTCAGAAACGCTCTGAACTCTCGAACACATTTAATAATTATGCTACCTTGCGCTTTGATCCGATTTAATCGGTTCAAACTTTACGTCTATAAACACACTAGCTCCTGCTCGTTGCTTCGCTTGCATAGATGTCGGAAATTATCCCACGGGAACGTGTTACCCGGACAAAAATAGCCTATGTCCTTCCACAGGATGTCATATATCTCTTTGCCAAATATTATTGAAATCCGTTCAGTGGTTTACGGGAGAAAAGGTAACGTACAGACAAAGTTACTTTCCAATTTATGATATTTGTATGGATAGCTACTTTGCAATAAATAGTAGGGGTATAATCCCTGATATACACGGGTGATTTTTGAACGCGGCGACTTTTTATAGCCACTGAATATTCAACTCTCGGCTCTAAGAAGTTGGTTGGCATGACTTTAGTGTTAAGTTTTTATACAGTTTAGAAACTGATTGTATGTGCAAAAAAATAATACAAGGTGTAAAAATTATCAACGGTCCCTTACAAAACTTGAATACCTACTCGACCCATATGTATGGGACGGCTGATTATTTTTTCATGATTACGATGGTCCCATGGAGAAAGTTGTTCAGTTTGATGATCTATACCCACACCATTTTTGACCACATCTTTCTGTTACATCCTATGTATAGTTTTAATAGAGCAATCTGAAAGAAACTTAGAAATGTTATATGTAACGAAATGCTTTCCTGTTTAGCTGCTATATTTGGGCACAATCGTGATGAATTCCATTTTCATGCACACTAGGCGATCACGACCGCGTTCAGGCGATGCAATGCGACGGGGTAGGTCGGAGGAACAAGAAATTACACGCGGACGAAGTCGCGAGCAGAAGCTAATATCATTACGTTTTTTAAATTTTGTAAGTATCTTTCTTCTTCCTTCTAAATAAGACCTAATCCTTGTTTCTAAAGCCACGTAAAAATAAATAGGACAAATACCTCCCAATAATAACAAAGAGTGATGAACAAAGCTATAGATGCAACATAACAGCTTATGGTAGATAAACCAGCTATATTATATCTACAGGGAAAACTCCGTAGGTAGGTACAATGATTAAGCCAATAATAGGTAAATCTCGCCAACCAGTTAGGGTAAAATGGGATGAATCGGCTTTCAGGCTCGAGAAAGTGTCGATTTTAGGAAAATACATTTACGAAGAAAAATTGCCTAGTGGAATAAGGTTACATGTTCAATAAACAGTAAGGTTTTAGAGTCTATAAGGCCAGATATACACTTAAAATAATTAATGTTTAATTAGCAACAATAATTCCCTTTGGAGACGGCACGGTTTCATTACGGTACGGCGTATAAACCGCGTTGTAGAAAAAACGTGTCCGTCAACAAGATTCCATAGTGATCCAAACAACACTGACGACCGTGTCTACACACGGCGAATAAACTGTTGTTTTTCACGGCAAGAAAAACGTGTGTGTACAAAGGACCTGAAGCTTCAGAGCGAATAAGGCCAGATGTAGCCTTAAAATAACTGCTTTTAAATTAGTCATACCAACAATTAGCTTTCTCTTCGTTTGTACTCTTGTCGATGGTTCTCTTCTACGTTGTTTTTATATTGATTGATCCCAGTAGGTGGCCACGTTGACGGCATCAGTGGCATTCTTTAGGTCATCCTTGTTGCAGTGAATGGACATTTAAGACACTCCAGCAAGTGGGACATGGTCTGATCAGAATGTACGATTCTACATTTAACATTAACAGTTTCTTGTATGTTCACTTTCTCGTAGTAGTTAATAATGATTCAATACGGTGTGGGGTGAATTTTTTTAATAATAAACCTTGCCGTTATAGGAGACGATTGAAAATTTAAAGCATTGCGAAGAGATTTTTTTTTATGGTTGTTGGAGAACCTCACCGTCGAGGTAGACCACGGCGAAGGTGGTGTGACGATCTGATAAGGTTTGCAGAATCAACATGGACAAGAGCTCTTACTAGAGAGGAAGGTTCGGAAGGAATAAAGGAAAACCATTGCCCAGCAGTGGGATACAATACAGGCTAACAAAAAAAAGGATGTCGAAATAAATTCATATAATATCAACGTAATACCTGTGGTAATACTGTGTTATCTGTGTATCTCTATCCTCAAATTAAACGAATTTTATTCTTTTAAAACCAACTTAACTAATTGAAATAACTTGATTAAAAGAACCCAGCCACCTTTTAATAACTTGAGCTCAACCAATTATTCGGAAAAACAATGGATAAGGAAGGTTTTTCCTAAATTATTTACTAATAACAGGATGCTATAACCACGTTCTGTTCACCATACAATAAATCATAACAATGCGTCCATATAGAGTAATTTCTAATGGATAACGGTGTTGGTCACAAATGATTATGGTCACAATCAATGGAATATTAGCTTGACCATTATAAATCATATATATACAAATAAATAAAATTGAAATGTCTGTTTGTAAAATCAAAATAACAGCCTTTTACTAAATGCATATGAAAATATAGGTACGTAACGGTAATTATAAAAGAAAAACAATTTTTGTCTGTCTGTTTGTTCCGGTTAAACAGTTGGGCTGATTTTGATGAAATACTTCAAAATACTTTACTTTTTTTTTCTTTTTTTTATTACTTTACATTGGGGATACTTGGGGGAGGGAGGATATAGGCTTTTTATCAACATACAAAACAGGCGAAGTTGCGTTCGGAAGCTAGGACCTAATTATAGCCTCTAGGCATAGATTTTTCCTTGCCAATGATGATCTCAATAACAGCTCTCTCATTTTCAAAAGCAGGTATTTTTGAGTTACTGAGTGGAGTATAAAAAAACGTTGCCAAGGACTAAGACAGAACCTATAAGTTAAAAAAAAAACATGGTATATCAAGAAGATTGAAGAAGAAAAGACTGAGTTTAAACCCAATCTTTCTAGCCTCTACTATAATGGGGTCGGTTTCCAGTCTAACCGGACGCAACTGAATACCAGTATTTTACATGAAGCTACTGCCTATCTGAACTCCACAACCCAATTACTGGGTACCCCTTAGTAAAACTGGATGTTTTCAGAATTTGGGCTTGTGGCTACCCGTAACGATTGCCAACGATCTACGAATGACATCCAGGAGCATCGGCTTAACGTACTATTCTAGAAACTCTACTATTCTAGACACGAAGGGGTCTCGATATGTAATTGATGGTCAACCCATCCATGAACTGAACGCAGCAAGCGTAGCTCAACCTTCGGTCGACCCGTGCGGCTGTTATCATTTGGCAAAAACCGTTAAGGGGCCACCTCCACGAGCGAGAGAATCGCGGCGATATTATCGTCGTGCCACGTATTTCTATAAACTCTCTTAGAACGTGTCTTCACACGGCGATATCATCGCCGCGAAAATTTAATGGCACGGCAAGACTATCGCCGCGATTCTCTCGCACGTGGAGGTGGTCACTAAACTTTGCTTGCTTATTACAGTTTACCGTATCTTATGTTGTAGGATACTTCAACAAACGCGTATTTATTGTGTACTAGCTGTAACCTACGACTTCGTCTGCGATCCAGAATGATAAGTAGCCTATGTCCTTCTGCAGGTCATAGTTTACCCATGTGCCAAATTTCATCCAAATCCGTTCAGCCGTTTTAGCGTGAAAGCGTAATAAACAAACAAACTTACTTTCGCATTTATAGGAGGATGAAAAACCGGTCTATAGACACCCTAGAGTCTAGAGTGTCGACAGACCGGTTTTTCAGAGTCTAGACTCACAACATTTATTTGGCTTATATATAAAAAATACTCTAAACTCTAAAGTTTTCTAAAATAATTCAATCATGATTCGAAAGACACGTGGCGCCATCTATTTTATTAATAACGTTATTGTTGTCTTCCTCGGGAACAGCACTTTTTTTCGGGATGAAAGGTACCCTATGTCCGTTTCTGCACACCTGACAACAATGCAAAATTTCAGGATGATCGGTTCAGTGGTTTAGGCGTGAAAAGGTGACAAACAAACAAACTTACTATCGCATTTATAATATTAGTTAGGATAGTAAGTATGTAAATGGTACACCATAGACTACCTTCAATATTGTCTCTCCTTCTACCTTAATCCATCCAAAGGTTGTCTTTAAAAGATCGCTTTTAACGATAAGACTGAACATTATGTCACCCCTTGTAAAATGTCTACACACATTTATATCTGTAATTTTTATGGTGTACATAATAAAGAATATCCTATCTATTTATCGTTCAGAGAGATTATTAGCGGTGGACACGCGGCCAGTAAATGTATGTACCGCTACTTCAGCGCCACCTCATCTCGTTCTCGTTGACTTTCCTTTGACGTGGTGTTGGACAAACGGTCTTAGTGTGTAAGACTGAAGTTTTCTCGTATTTTGAATTTGATTCAGGTAATTCTAAAGGCTTTAAACTGCTGCTGTACGTGTGAAAATGGCCTTACGGGGCACTAACTGCGCTAGTAGAAGTTGCTTTTGACTTTTTATTTCTATAAATGAAGAAAATAACTTAAATAATAAATAGTTAAGTACCTTACGTGAATATCAACACCAGCTGTCGGAACCTACCCGTAATTACCTCCTAAATCTGAAAAAGGCAATGTTGCTTCAGAAATAGGTGTGGTGGCAATAATTTCCCGGAAAGCTCTAAGGAGCTCAACCTCCAACTATAACAATTTCCTTGAAAACAATACGAATCAATATCTGGCGCTCAGTTATGTAAGAACATAAAAAGAAAATAGTACATACTATTTAATACGGCCAAAACTTTTTAACCTACTTCATAGTGCCTCATTAGTAGCTTCGTCATTCTATCGTTAAAATATTTTAAAAAAGTTGCGAAAATTGCCGATGGTCGACGAACCTTATGGCTCCATTTTTATTACTGTCCGTAATAGCTCAAAGACAAACCGTAGTCAAGAAGAGACAAGAACTAATAAGTTTTCTAAAACTAATAACCCAAATAAATACCTAACTACCCATAATTACCTCCCAAATCTGAGAAAAGGCAATATTGCTTCAGGTAGAAATAAGTATGGCGGCGAGAATTTAACGGAAAAGCTCTCCAAAGATACTCAACCTGAAACTAAGAGATATTCCATGGAAACAATCTGGCGAAACACTCTGGTGCTCATTAAAAAAACATAAAACCACAATACGTAGTATTAAATACCGCCATAGCTTCTGTTATCGTAGTTCAGAGGCATAATAGCATCGTTCTTGATTCTATAGTTAAAATATTTCAATAAAATTGTGAAAATTGCCAATGTGCAAGACTGACTCCATTTTTAATACTGTCCCTAATCGCTAGAAGACAAACCATAGTCAAGAAGAGATAATAACTAATAAGTTTTCTTGAATCGACGATATTGGATGAACACTAGTACGATCGTATTACCTTTTATATTTACCGACTGTGAAGACAGAAAATTGTATTTGAGGTAATCTCCGAAACTCTTTAGCCGGTTGAATGGGCAAGACACCTATTATTTGTAAAGCTGCTTTAATACTTCCAGAAAATTGAGACAAAAACAAGATGCTTGCGTTTATTTCGTAGCGCTAATCTTTATTGGTATTGATTGTAGTTATTTGGGCGTAGATTTTGCAATTATATTATTGATTGAGTTTGCTTGATTGGCTTGTTATGATGAAGTTAAATTATTATTTTTAATTTTTCTTAATTGAAGGCTCGTGAAGAAATCCCGGGGACAGAGGAACAAAATTACAAAACGATTCGTGGATACTTAACATAAACAGCTGCCGTTAAATTGAACACTAAAAAATTAATAGAAAATTATTTGGTAAAGAACGTGGTACGCACGTGAGTTTCATAAGCAAGTAGTTCACATGCAAAAACAGAACGAAAACAAATAGTGCCAATTAATAACATCAATCACGGAGCTCTTGGTTCTTATAAGAATTCTAGACGCAGTACTTAGCAACAAATACATACATGATAGGATTAATTACACTGTTTTCGGGAAATACGACGTCTGTCATGCGTCTGCGTCTTATTAACTCTCCGTAGCAATCTATCGTTTAGGAACCTTAGTATGAATTAAATAACATGCAATGGTAAATTGACTATATTAACAAAAAATAGTAGAAAAAATGTTGTATTTACTATTTTAAGTTAAGTAAATTAAAATTATTAGACCGAGGTTAATTATAGGTATTAATCATTTACATTTATCAGACATCTAAACGGGTTAATCACTGATTTACACTTCTAAATGGAATAATACGTACCAATTACAATGAGTGTTCCATCCCTTGTAAATTGAAATAATATTATAAATCAAAATTTTTGTCTAACATGTTTGTATATAACGTTAAATTTTAAAAATACAAGAAGTCAATTCAATTTTCCTCTTCTATTTAATAAGCTTCAGAATCACACTATTAATTATAAAACTAATTAAAAAGAAAATGGTAGACTTCGTTCAACAGGTGAAGAATATTTACGTCACAGAGCACACATTAAATAGTCGATTATTTTATTGAGTGTCAAAACGCGCGCGCTACGGGCGGGCTAGCGAGCCCACAGCCATTCGCGACGAACTGCGAACGAGCACTGATTCGGCATTGGACGATGTTTTCCAAAGGTGAGGATATCGCGCACCCTCGGCCACTTTCGGCTGCCTTCGGGGAACTCATCTCGATTCGATTGTGTTAAAAGAAACATATTTCGAATGAACACCATTTGAATTAAGAAAAAGTTTTAACTTCGGAATGCCGAGCCAGCCATGCAGTTTTTAATTGGCGTCTGCAAGGCTTTGTGAAAAAGCTTGAAAGAAAAATCAAACAAGGCAAAAGTTGCTTGCCCCTTTTTATGGCGAAGTCTTTAAGTTTTGAAAGAATAACGAATGATTAGAGACATGTTGAGATAACAGATAACTTAATAACTAAAGTAAACGAAGTAACGAAACGAGTCTTAGTAACTACGTTATTTTTAAACGTAATAATATGAATGTAAAGGTCTTGCCTGCCTGCCTAGTTATAAGTGAAATTACAAAATGATGATATTGACGCCGACGGTGTGTGTAAAAGGAACAAACATGTTCAATGAACTATTTATGGTTTTACTTTATAAAGGTGTACCTACTCTAATGTCTAAATCAGGTAGATAATTGGTGTGGGTGTCATTATAATGTCTGATTTATTGCATGAAGTGGGTGGTACTGCAAACTCTGTATGCTGTATGCAGCCTCAGACCAAATAAAAAACCAAAACAGAGCGCTGAGAACGATACAGTGAAGCGTGCCAAAACTACACCTCCGCTCTGTGCATACACGCTCACACGCTCGCATTTACAACCATTTACAATCAAACTACACCTTATTAAGTGCACACATGTTTACGAAACCGGCTTCACTTTACTGTTGATAGCCCTCTTTCTTGGTTTTATATTATTATTTGGTCTAAGTATGCAGCATACAGAGCCAGCCAGCCGTAAGACTAGCAAGTGGTGAAGGGTGGGCGTTTAATGAACTGTTTATTTTACCTTTAATATTCGAAATGAACAGATTTTCAACCTTATTTTTTGTTAAATACTACTCACAGGCAAATAAAAGTCGTTTAATAAAATAGAAAAGTTAAGAGCCTGTTTCAACTGTTTAGCGATACAACTATTTTAAGGAGGAGTTATGAAATTTTTTGTGGATGCTGATTATATGTGCCTGTCTATACATATTGTGAAAAAGCCCTTCAACGAGTTGATCAAAAAGTTTAAGGGTAATAAAAATATTGGAGTCGATTGGTATTGGAAAGAAGGCATTAGGAATCTTGAATGAAAAAATCACAAGAATGCGTCAAATTGAAAATCTCTTCCATCGAGTGGGTAAAGTATTCTGGAAATCTAATATTGACTGTAATCTGATACAGCTTCAGAATAAATAAGGAAACGGCTCTATTTTAGTACTACTCGCTTGGAGATTTCATATGTGATCGAATCAGAAATTAAGAGATCCGCAGGAGAACCAAAGTAACCGACATATACCGAAAAATTGCTAAACATAAGTGTCAGTGGGCAGGACACATTCCTCGCAGAACAGGTGGCCGATGGGGCCAAAAGGTTTTTGGAAGCCGAAGGCCGACCACAAGGTGGACCGATGATCTTGTGAAGGGTGCAGGAATCCGCTGGATGCGAAAAGCACAGAAACGGTCGAAGTGGCGGTGCTTGGGGGAGACTTGTATCCACCAGTGGACGTTTTTTGGCTGAATTATTTTGAAAGTCTTGTTTTTAACATAACGCTCATTTGGAGAAACATCGACGTAAATGTATTGTTTCACAAAAATTCGTTAAATATTACAAAGCACTTAGAAAGCGTATTTAGGTTAGGAAAGTAAAGACGTGAAGAAAAATAAAGTAGCAGTTACGTCGATTTTTCTTCAAACTAGCGATATATAGGAATCAAAAATTAGTGGGCAATGCTTTGAACACAAAAAGGTAGAAATTTCCATGACCTAATCATGGAAATTTCTACCTTTTTGTGTCACTTACCTACTAAGTTGGTAAATAAATTAATCCACCTGTTAATTATCCTCAAAAAATCTAAACGTCTTCATCCTGAATCTACTCGCAATTCATTTTGAAAAGCCAAAGATTTGCGCCTCTCAACTCACACATAGAAATTTTGAAAGAACTATTACGAAGCGATAGCTTCGCGGAGGACGCGTAACTTCAGCTATTTATTACAGCACGTCATGACTATTCCGGGAGTGTGCTAATATTTCAGAACAGTCATGTTACAATCCTCCCTGTAGGTGTCACGGCTCATTCCATATTCTATCAGAACACGGAATCGGCCTTCAACCCGTTTGAAATAAGACAGCCGGCGGCGTTAAATAATTAAAATGAGCAATTTGTCACGACATGGATTATATCAAAAATTCCCTTTTGGATTAGCAATCATGTCTATTTCTATCGGTGTAACCGCTCGTTGTTTCATAATGTATGGACGCTTAATTGGAAATTGAAATGTTCAGTTATTACTGTCATGCGGGTCACAATATTGTTTGATACGAATTTCAATACCAGGCGGCTACCTCACCGTATAATTAAATTTGTTTGTTTGCGCGTACGCGCTGCTGCGGCCGGCTTACGGAGGGGTTTGTGATTTTTGCACACCCCCTGTATACAGAAAATATTACAGGACGAAGTTTGATGAAATTTTAATCAAAATGTATTCAAACCCGCTTGGCAACATCGAAAAAACCTTTTTGACTTATATATATTTTGGGATTGCTTGTTTAATTTTATGTAAACACGTTCGTTAGACAAAATACGACTAACTAAATTAAACATAATATTATTTTCTCCGTTTCGTTTTTCGAATTTATTTTTCACATACCTGTGGCGTTCTGTTAGCAATGTGCGATCCACCTGCGAGTACCTAGGAAGGGTATGGTAATTTAAGGTGAATGTGCAGAAGTAGACCGTGAATTTTAAAATTTTCTTACGTTTTTTGTAATAACAAATCTCTTATGGAAAAGTGCTTGTAAAGAAAGAAAGAAAGAAAATACATTTATTTAGCAAAGACTAAAAGTTACACAATACGCCAAATACATACATCAGATAAAAAATAAAAACAATAAAAGAAATTTGCAGGAGAGTGTGCCTCACGGCTGCGCCAAAAAGGCCCAGTTCAGCAAAAATGCCAGACAACTAGTGCCTGACGCTGGTTTTCAACTAGACCTGATGTGTGTGTGAGGTGACGGAAGTAAATCAGTTTTAGCTGCAACGCGTACGGTGTATGCATACTTAAATGAAATAAATAATATGTGTCAGAAAAAAAAACATAAATACCGATAAATGAACAAATGAGACGGCCGGCGCATGATAGACCAAAACCTGTTTAGTCGATGCCAGACTTCCACGTTCCAACACATCGTCAGAATTAATTAATCCGCGCATTTCATCGCACAATACGCTGGTACAAATCTAACTTAAAAGGTGTATTAATGATTCTAATGATTATAATTCTATAAATAAGTAGAACCTGTTATAGTCGCGAATCAAATTTTGATCAAGATACAACCTGACACTGACCTGCAATTTGCAAAAAACGCAAGAAAATTTGAATTTCGCGGTCTACCACTGCGCATAATCAATTCCTGTATTTAATCCTTTCCTTTTGAAGCGTAGTTTGCATAAGAACCTTCGTAACATCGTGTTTAGGTCTGTCAATTATAAAATTCTAAGTTGCTCTTGACAAATATTTTGACTTTCCCATGTAAGTTAAGGTTCGACATCAACCGAGAAGTATACATGTATAGGTATACAGGGTTATTGGAAAAACACCAGCAACCTCTTAAGAGGTCATTGTACTCATCATTATGAACAACTTTTACTATGGGACCAAACCTGACATCGCGAAAAAAAAATCAGCTGTTCCCTACATTTATGTTCGTTTATCTCGTCAAAATGTAGGGTACAGCTGATTTTTTTTCGTGATTTCAGGTTTGGTCCCATAGTAAAAGTTGTTTATAATGATGAGTTCTTTATTATTACACTATATAAATTATAGATATATAAATTATAGATATATAAATATGGAAATTTTATATAGGATGACAATTCTAAAAGCGACCTTTTAAAGACAACCTTTGAATGGATTAAAAGGGAAAACAGCAACAACAAGGACTTGAATAAAGTTTAAGTCACAACAAATGATATGTGTTGGAAGTATCTAGGCATGACGTAGAACCACTAGCTTACTGATCTAGACAGTGGCGACTACTCTTCAACTATGTAAGGCCATAACCACCCTTCTAAGCTAAGCCCCACAGTAGGCTATCCCATCTCATAAGAAGGCTATCGTATAAAGTTACTGAGAGATTAAACGTATAAAGTGAAACGATGATACATACAACATATTATGGTTTATGAGTTTGTTGAAAGATTAATACAATATATTAGTTTATTTTTAACTTCTGCGTCTGTGCAGGTGAATTATGTACTTTGTGAGGTGGTATTTTGGAGGTGTAGATAATGCTGAGTGCATCACACTATATAGGTAAATATAAGTCATATATACTAATAATAAAAATACGAAAGTTTGTGAGTGTGTTTGTATGTTTGTTACTTCTTCACGCACAAACGGCTGAATGGATTTGGATGAAATTTGGCACACAGATAGTTTATAACCACGTTTAACACATAGGATATTTTTACCTTTTATCCCGATATTCCTACGGGATCGAAACTTATGCGGGTGAAACCGCGGGGCGCTGCTGCTAGTGTAGGTATAACATTCACAAATATCTACATTAAAAAGTCCGTTGTCCCAAGTGTGTGTTTTTTTTTTATGAAAGGATTCATTGGTCCTGCCTCTGAATTACATATTACAATTCCTTTTTCTTCCAATATTAAGGCCAAGTACAGATACGATGACAATAATGATTTCAAATACAACCTATCGAACGTTATGACCACTTGACATAATCCTTTCAACTGCTTTCGCTCTTAGTTTTGTACTGAAATGTTTAATTTCATGATACTAATAAATTACCTAGGACATAATAATAAATAGGCGGAATATCAGTTTTGTGCCGGTATTTAGCGATAAGGTACGAACCTGAGTTATTCAGTCGCAATAACCTTCAAACAACATAGGTACCTAAAGTCAAGAAAGAAAGAAAAAAAGAACATTTTATACCTAACAAACCAGTTGCCAGTTGGTTTGTTGCTTTGTTTAGTATAAATAGTCTAGTCTAACTTGATGTAGACATAACCGCCCCGACCCTTGCTCGAGCCAGCCCGCGCAGCTGAGCCTGTAGTTTTAAATTCGCCCCTAAACACTAATAATAATACCGATCCAGCCTGTCCCTTGCTGTCCTCTTCCAGCGACGCCCTGAGCCGAGGTCCGAACCCCGCAGGGGGTTACCCTTAGCGCTGTCGCTTAGTTTTTAAGTTATTGTTTGCCCTGGCTGGAGGCCTTAATTCGAGGCATCCACAGGAAAGTCCGGTTAAGCAGTAGCCATCCTCATAAAGGATGAACTGCGAAATGCCATAGTTATAAAAAAAAAAATGATGTAGACATAAATTTAAGCAACTATGTAAATAGCTATCAGCTATTTAAGAGTCAGAGGGCAGTGGTAGCTTACTCTTAGTCGTAGGTTCGAACCCAGACAGGCGCTTTACTTTAAATTTAAAAAAGTCATCACCACTGCTCTCAAAACGTTGAAGGAAACATCGTGAGGAAACCGTATGTCCTAAAAACCAAAAATTCGAAGACATGTGACATCTACCATCCCGTACTAGAGAGGAGGCCTATGTCCCAGCAGTGGGAACATTATAGGCTGATTATGTTAACCTAATAATTGTATAACTTTGAAGTTCATTTGTACCATTCTTCTTCGAAATTGAAACCTTCCCGAAAGTTCTACATCATATCAAAGTCTAAGAATCAAAACGGAATAGTAGATATTACACCGCCATATAACTTACAACAAGAATATCCAATTAAAATCCCCCGATTGATACCTTCCCGGGGTTTCAACCACTTCAATCCACCGTCAATTCCGGGAATAGATGAACCGAATTATAGTTAACGACTATAATGAACATCGGGCAAGTTAAGCCGTGTCTACACATGTGTAATACGCCCCGCGTGGCCACGGCTTCGCGTTGTTCGAGTGAGAAATGGTCCCCCCACGCCACACTGACAGGGCCCCCGATTTTTCTCGGGGGATAGGCCCGCGTATATCTTGGGAGAGAGATAACGTCGGGGGATGCTGAGACAGCTGTTTGGTATACAGATAACAGTGGTATGCACGTAATTAAGTTGCGTATTGTGTGAAGTTCAAAGGGAAGTTATAAAAAGTAAATAAATATTCGTTAGCTAGCCACCTGAAAAGGTAGTTCTTATGTTATGAACATTATTACTAAGTGAAGGTAGATAGTCCTGCTTCTCAAATCTAAAAGACTCACAATTTTCACTAACGCAACATCCCATTTTGTAACTATAGTTATTGGCACAACGTTGCGTTTTTCAAATGAAATATCTGTCATATCAAGCATCATAAAATGTGCAGAGATTAATCACCAGTTTAACCGTCTTCAAAAAAAAGAGGTTGTTATCAAATCATGTTACAGTAATAATAAGTCTAATAAAAATTAACTCAATCACAGGTGAATAAAATTGCTCAATTTTAGATCAGCAATTTTCTTGTCAATATGCATTTGTAAGGATAGGCTCAACAATATCATACTTTTTTACTATCTGTTTTGTATACCGCATGAAAAGATGAAAGGCTCGCCGGGTTGCAGCGACGCACTGGCAGATCATTCGGAAGGCGAATTTTTGCAGCCACTGTTACGCCGTGGCTATAATGTGCGCTTAGCCTAAAAACCATAAATTTATTTAGTTTGTCTACTACGAGCCTAAAAAAAATAATCGGCTTTATTCAATTTTAATAAAGGACATCTTAATTCTTTTATCTCTTGACTGATGTACACTTTATTGGCTCAGACGATAAAACGATGAAAAATAAAATCTAAAATCGAACTTGACAAATAATGTAGTTTTGTCTAAGACGGTGTCAGATTTACATCTTTTGGGTTTATTCTTCGTGTTTTGATATCGTAGACGAGATATTTACTTAGAACTCTAGATAAGTCCAAGTATTTGTTTGTTGGCTTATAATAAAATTATTCTGTCGTCAGAGACTAACGAAATTAATATAATAAACGCAGAACAAAAGTTTGTTATAGCTTTGTTTTAAGCTATTTTAAAAACCTAACAAAATATATTATAAACTAACTTCTGCCCGCGACTTCGTCCGCGTGAAATTTCTTGCTCTCCTGACCCACCTCGTGGCATCGCATCGTATGCCCGCGCTATTACTCCGTTTTCCCTTACCGGTTTTTTCAGAAAATATTTTTTCTTGCTCTGCTCCTAAGGGTTTTAATTACCTGCCGGGGCAGCTTGATTGTCCGAAAGGGTTACCGCTGCCCCGGAATATAAAGGGCTAAGGAAGGAACACGGATGGGTTTTAGTCAGTAAGAGTCTGACACTCCCTTCCACTCCACCCAGAGCGGGAGGGGTCATTTGATGATTTCCCATCCTTAAAAAAAAAAAAAAGGGTTTTAATTACCCTAATAGCCTTCCTCAAAAATAAGACAATCAAAAACAAAAATTATTGGTAGTTCCAGAAATTAGCACGTTCAAATAAACAAACAAACTTTTCAGCTTTATTACTACTATAGATAGAAAATACAGGGTGTAAGGGACAGCCCTCCACAAACTGACAGGGTGCATTCAGCTCCTTATTTTGAATCATATTCCACTGAAATTTTTCACAGGAAAAAAATTTTTTTTTTAGTCCTTTTTCCAGCTTTTTCTGTTTTATTTCAATGTAAAATTACGTTCTCTGAAAGCAGCACTCCATTTATGTAAACAATACGGCTAAAATCAAAAAACCAGCAGTGGATGTTGAAATACTCTCACGAACGACGGGTAAAATCAGCTGTTTACTTTCTGCCTAGCTAAGTACCTACAGAGTTCATCAAACTCGTCATCTGCGATTGCACAAAATGGGAAGACGTCAACCCGGCCGTTGGCGAAAAAAGACTTATTATGCTGTAGTTAACGGGTTAAACCCAAGAAAAAAACCGGCGCCGCCGGGCTGTCCATTCTTTCTGGTGCAGTCGCGTTGTGACGTTACACGCTTTTGGACTTTTTTTTGTTGTGGTGTTAATTGTTATTGTTTGTGAGAAATGGCTACATTTAGTGCTCGTGATTATGGAGAAATGATGATGTGTTATGGGGAAGCTCGGGGGAAAGGTTAGGGAAGCGCTGAGAATTTACGTTGATAGGTATCCTGACCGGCGGCATCCATCAGACTGCCGGATAATTACCAATGCCTATCAACGCGTGCTCGAAACCCAGCCCATAGATCCCCATCAGGAAGGCGCCGGAAGACCACTTCGCGGCGAAACTGAAAATAGAATTTTAGACTTGTTCCTTCAAAACCCCTTCGAGATCCAAGAGACCGGACATCAAACGCGTTGGTGGGTTCCCATTTAGACGCCACCTTTCCACATCGCTGGCTTTGCAGATTTGGACCAAAACCGTGGCCAGCACGATCGCCAGGCCTGACGCCATTAGACTTTTTTATGGGGCTACGTAAAGGAAAAAGTGTTTGTCAGTGCATGTACGAGTGAGGAATAAATGCAAGGCGCATCACGAACACGTCCCAGCCGCGCCGTGCCAAAGTGTGCGAACGCCTGGGTGGAGGCCACTTCGAGCCCTATCTCATACGACCTGAGCGATTCTGAGGTAGGATTCATTTTCTTTAAGTATTTTTTTCTGTGGACGTGTTGGGATGTGTTACCTACGTGTGTTCGTTATGCGCCGGCTATCTGCAAAAAATTTCGCTCCCGCTCTCTTCATTGTGACATAACAACACGACGTACAATGTGATGTCACGTGGCGCGAGCGCGCTTTAGGTATGGGCGTTATTTCACGTCAATAGTTACAATAACTATCTACGAGGCATGTAGCGGGATAACTAGTTTCATGTTATACGATAAACTAGCGATTTTTGTAACGAGTACTTTACGTTTTTAGATTGATTATAAAACGACGACAACGAATTGAATGACTTGAAACGAAACTGTTATGTTGAATTGAAAGCGCCGCACATGTTTTACAACATTGTTTTTTTCTGGTACCGACCGCTACTTATTGTTCTAAGCGGCCGGCCCAAGGTTCTTATTTTATGGAAAAAAAAAAGATTTATTCTAGGAAAGGTCATTATTTGTGAAGCGAACCGAGTGTTTCGAACGAACACGTGCGTAAGAGTGCAGCCGATGACCCGCTGCGCGCGTTTTGCCACGGTAGCGATATATTGCGTATGAGGAAATAAAACAAATCAGGTTTATTGGATTACCATAACGTTCCTGAAATAATTTCCTGTACCGGTCATCTTAGTATGATATACTGAATTCACCCCATCAGTCTGTGGAGGGCTGTCCCTTACACCCTGTATATTCAAGCAAGGTATGGTACTCGTATATTATAGGTAAAATTATTCGTGATAAGCGCTCTCGTGAGCGTCCATTAGTTATAAATAATTAGATTTAAATGAAAACTTGAAAATATGTACCTAGGTACTTGTAATAACGAAATTGTTGCTTCTTCTTCATTAGAAGTATAATTAGGTATTCAGTACTGACATTTGACCATTTCATGCGCCACTAGTGGGAATTCAATGCATTTCTGCTGTTTTTGCAAGTCTGGACACTGAGCGAATTTTAAATTTTACAGTGGTGTAAAAGAGGCGTTCGTTCAAATTAATTGCCGAACGAATTTTCTTTCGAATCGAATGTTAGCTTAACTTTTTTTACACGTGACAGTCTGTTATCGGGTTTTTGTCGTCGGATTTGAGTTCGAGAACTTGGCGAAGCTTATCAAGTAATGGACATCTATAAGGTAATTATCTTTGGCCGAAACTTGCTAATTCGAAAACGCATTAAAGCGCAATTTTCAATGTATTACGTGAACTGCTCGTAAAAGCTATTTTCGCGTAAAAGTTGGTAAGACATCAATTTACCAAGTTCTATGTGAAGGGCCATCTTTTTCTTATCGTATTGGGTTCTCATTTTAAGAATCACGTAAGAGAACTATTACTGTTCATAAATAATTTAGGAGCTAGATTTTTTGTCTGTGTTTGTTGAACCGTACCTAAATATCAGCGTCTATACATATTATAAATTGAAGTCGCTTCATCAGTTAGATAATTTACTTCGGAAGGTTTCTGTCTAGGTTAAAAGAAATCTAGATGCTTTATCAAGTCGTATAAACTGTGCGAAACAGGGGCGGGGTGGCTAGTGCAATAAAATTTACGACTTATTTCGTAACTTACACAAACATTAGAAAAGAAAAACAAAAGCATTTGATTACAGTACCAAGTCCATAAAAAAACTCGCCATTGTGCTCCGGGATAAAAAATTAAGTGAACCAATCTTTACAACGGCATGGTTGGAACAAAGCGAGCCAGGAAAATGTGCACTGAATCTCCCGTTTACTACACAAACATTCTTGAATTTAAATTGGTCACCAGGCTGAAGCTCTCAACCTATTTTTCCACTCTTCTGAACGATTTATTTAGGGATTAAACTTCACCAGACTCAATCAAACAAGCCGTACAGCCAACTATTTTGCTGAGGAAAAATAAGCCCAATTTGTTCACAGAATACCTAAAAATATAATGGATTTATATTTGTTGGTATCGTAAATTCAAAGTTATAAGATTAAATAGGCAATACAATAAATTCACGACTTATATTTTGACAAGTAACAAATGCGTCTAAATATTTTAGCTAATTTGTTAACGGATTGCAATCTTAAATATTATTTTATAGAATTTAAAACGATTAAGTAACTAAACGACACAATTTGGGGAGGAATTTGCGAAATCTGGTCATTAAATGAATAATTGTTAACAGATTTCGGTCCTTCAAATCGGCAAGGCTTTGTCACGAGGCGAGGTTAACTTTAAAGTTAAACCCAAATATTTGAAAAAAAGATCTGTGCGAACGATGAATTATCATCCTGTGCCGTGTCAAGCAAACTCGGCGAAGATGCACAGCAATGTTAACTTACGCTGCCAATTTGTTATGTAGCCAATTAGTGAAATTTTCTCGACTTTTGCTTGGAAACAGACTAAATGTATTTAAATTACAGGAAATGGGAGGGACTTCGCGTTTTGAATTTTTAATAGGGTCCTGCGATAATTAAAGAGCAAGGCAGGTGAAGATGAGAAGATCGAAATTGGCAATTTCGAATTGCCAAGGAGTTTGTCCCTTAGTTTGGGAGGCAATTTGATCAAGGATCAGAATGTTTAGGTAAAATGAGTTGTCCTGTTCCTGTCTTCAAGTAATCAACGGGTCTCGCTACAAATTAGAATTTTCGAAAGTCTAAGTCGGCTCGTGCCGCCCTCTGTGTATTTTCCTATCATTTCTCGACGAGTTTCTAATCTAGAACTCAAGACGTTTTAACTGCCTCGTTGGTCTGGTGGTCGCAAGCGCGACTGCGGAGCGGGGGGTCCCAGGTTTCATTTCCAGGTTGGGCGAAATGTTATTGGGTCTTTCCATTAGAAATTTCTTCGTAACAGCCCGGAGTTTAGAAGTCGGCGGTGTGATATCCCCGTGCCTCGGAAAGGACTCTCCACAGATCTCTCTCCGGTCGTGTTGTATTGCGTGCAGACCATCGGACTATGAGAGTGACGAAAGTGAGAGTGTACATGTGTTTGCGGACACGCTTGTGCACTATAATATCTCCCGCGCCGAAGGCTAGTCTCCTTTGGGATTAGCCACCATGGCCGAAATACGGTCAAAACGACAATATTTTCATATAATTTCTCGACAAGTTTCTAATCTAGAACTAATGACAACGTTTCACCTTCATTTCTAATTACGTGACACCTTTACAAAATCATACTATATATAAGTGCAGTGATATTCGTCAGAAACATCCATCTTCCTTAACGGAGTGTCATAGTGCAGGCGCGGCCGGAGTCGTGCCGTATCGCTCGCCCATCTGACCCGGTTCGAGTGCCTACCACATCCAGACTGGACGAGTGACTAAGGGCCCGCCACGATTGTGCGGAATCAACTACAATGGGGCGTGTTAACGGTTGTTGTGATGTGCCAATATATGCTGGCGAACGGCGAATGTCTATAAGGAATTTGTATGGCCGCAGTTATTGCTAGGGTTAAGTGCGCGGTGGGCGGATCATTCGAACGTTTCCGTCGATAAATATTTATATTTCCTCTTTGCCAGATTCATTGAGCATTCGGTATGTAAATTACGAAATAACAAGCAAAATTTCGTCGAAAGTTAGGCCAAAATATGTACAATGTAATCCTATAAATTCAGCGCATGTCCCAGCATTGATACAATCCGGTTGACTTTCCAACAAATACTTCAGATTTGTCGAGATAACTCTGTAACTTTAGATAAAGGGCGGCTGTAGTTGTGTATCAGCCCTGTGAGCTCATAATTTAATTAGAATTTCTGAAATGGAATCTCACGAATGACTTTTGTTTCTGATGTATTTACTCGTTATGTAAAGCAAGCAACAAAATGTTTGAATTTGGTTGCTTTGTGGGAAGTTGTGGAACAATTTATTGAACGATTCGCTCCCTTTGCTCTACATATGCGCTGACCTTGTACTTTATTATTTGTTCTAGTATTGAGTGGAATTAACTAAACGTCAGCAAAATGCTTCAACTTTTAATTACTTCTCCGTCTATGCCGGTTCGTTTTACTGGAGCTTAATTTTAAAATGTTTGATTAAATTTCGTACCTACTCGTTTAAAATTTCGCTTATGTCACTTCGGGCACCGGACGACTTTAAATGTGGATGTCGCATCGACTTCAAACAAAATTGTCTGTAATTTGTTCGTTATTCTAATTAGTTAATAATGGTATTGGCTTCAGGGTTTGTCGTTATTAACTAAATGAATGTTTCCAACAAATATTCAATTGACAAGATTGAAAGATTCCCTCGGAGTTTCTGCGTTTTACGTACAAATACCGACAGTGAAATTGGGTTACAGAAATGATTGATTACGCTACGATGCCATAAAATAAGGAGATTTGAAGTGAGACCAAGTCAAGAACACGGTGTGGTAACAGACATATTGATCGAATGAAATAATAATAGGTATGTACTCAAAGCTAAACTTGTGGCTAAGTTATAACAGCCGCATAGGTCGATCGATCAGGTTAAGCTACGCTTGCCGCGGTTGGTCTGTGGATAGGTGACCATGTTTACATACTGAGATCCCTCCATGCATCAGAAAGCACGTTAGGCCCTTGGTACCGACTGTCATTCCTGGATCTTTGACAGTCGTTACGGGTCGTCAGAAGTCCGAAATTCTGACAACTAGTCTTACCAAGGAGTATCGTATTACCCAGTCACTGGGTTGTGGAGGTCAGATAGGCAGTCGCTCCATGTAAAATACTGGTACTCAGCTGCATCCGGTTAGACTTGAAGTCGACCCCAACATATTTGGGAAAAGGCTAGACAGATGATGACTCAAAACCAATTATTTTTAAAACAGTAACCATGGAGTTTCTTGCCGGCTCTTCTCCATAGGAAACGACCAATTGGAACCGTGCACCTAATTTCTGACGTTTCATAAGTGCCCATGTAGGTTTATGTGAAAAATAATATCTTGATTTTAAAGCTAAATTTGAAACTACCATAGAAACTCTTACAAAATTAATAAAACTTCCAAACATACCTAAACATGTAACTCACAATAATGAGGATCGTATTTTGTTGAATAACTTGCTTCTCAGACGAGCACGTAAAGCGAAGTCGTAAAAATAGTGAATAGTCCAGGAGTCTGCGCGTGCTTCAGTGAATTCATACTTTACGTGATTCTGAGCTAAGAGCTCGCTGCTAAAGAAAAATTACTCGCTGCGGCTGGTACACACTGGTGGACATTTATATCACGGATACCTACTAAGGTTTGAGGCTTGGGCATACAACTTCACTTGTTACATGTGGTGGAGCTTCATTTGTACTTTTGTGTTAGAAGAAAAAATGGGTTGGTTGAGATTTTCTTGTTCAGAAGTTCATTAGCGTGTACAATGTTAGTAAAATACTTGTTTATAAAAAAAGAGTATTAAGATAGTTTTATGAAATACGACACCTTGGTCAAGTCCGTGTTTTTTTAAATAAAATCTCTCAAGTCGCTAGACGTTCGATGTGGAAAAAAAGTAATGTTATAAGATCTAATTAGGTTACAAGTTCTTATTTGAATGATGGTTTTCAGTTCTCAAAGTGGACATAGACCTACGACCTACGTTCAGTGTTCATCTTGTACAAATACAAACACGTACGCCGACGATGCCTAAGACATTGTTCAAAGTGCTCTCTATTCCTTGAAGTGACCGCAATGCAAGTGAGGCGATCCCTCACACTTTGACCTGCGAACTAACAAGCGCAATCATGGCTATATTTGTATGTACATTTGTCTTAAGTCCATTCTATGTGTACAGTGTATCCAAGCCTTTATATTGTCCCAAGACAATTCACAATTACATTGTCACAAGTTGGCTAAATTAAAAAAGTAGGGGTAGCGGTACAAGTTGTAGTGCCATAATTTCTGTGTTGGGTTGCAATATTCTTGCAGTTTTTTTACTTAGAGTTATTCTGCTTAGAGGCAACTGAATTTGACGTTGTGTTTTACTTTGTTTGATAGCTTTTTTGCTTTTGATTTTTTTTTTATTGTAAACACTGTCATTTATTGGCAATCAAAATTATTCATTA
The DNA here is from genome assembly GCA_963669345.1 of Gortyna flavago. Lineage (NCBI taxonomy): Eukaryota > Metazoa > Arthropoda > Insecta > Lepidoptera > Noctuidae > Gortyna > Gortyna flavago. The sequence goes on from OY770142.1 coordinate 8,188,253, forward strand.
TTTATTGTTTTCTTATCAGGCCTCAGACAAAAATTTGGTTTTAAAAATGAAAATAAAATAAAAATTTACTTTCTTAGAATAAAGATTCTTCAGACACTAAAAACTCAGCTCACAAAACCCGAAGCTATCTAGAGGCCATACAAATATAAGTTCAGTGCGTGAATAGAAATCGCGATTCTTAGAAAGCCAATCACTCAGCCCAGCCTTTCCACCAACAAAGCTTTCAATAATCTGTTCATTTTTTTTTGTATTTAGAAAAGATTTTGTAAATCCTGTCCAACATAAGAACTTATATTTAATAAAGCCAAGTAAACAATTCTGAGGATTCGGAAGCTTAGAAAATTGACCGGAGAAAACATGGCGTCTGAAATAAGCCGAAGTCTGGCAGTCGAGGGTAAAAAGTGCCTATTGTCATAATACACCTAAAACATCCTGAGCTGAATAAAACCAACCGCTCCGTTGCCACTTTCATGAGACACTTCCACCATAAGAAATCCAATTTAACTTTGTCGCCGAACAAAATGTTCCAATAGAAATAATTTCGTCAAGGACTTCCAACAGCTGTACAATTCAATCAGTACGGATTCTTCTGTTTTTTATCTTTCAAGTGTTTTTCTTTGAGTCCTAAATTTAGTTAATGTGGGGCTCGGGGCTCATCACACTTGTGTTATTAAGTTCAAGTCCATTTTAACATTGCACGTAACATTTAATATTATTTTTAATTTTTATATTTATTTTTCTCTATTTATGTTTACTCATTATTTGAATATTGACATTTTTTCTTTTGAAATTTATATTTTCGTTTTTTTTTTGAGAAAATAATTTAATAATAATATGCGCTTGATAAATGTAATTAAGTTATTAATTTTAGTATCAATGACATCCATTATCTATTTATTAATATCATCATATTAATTGTACACCTTCTGGTCTAACATAGCGCGCTTGTATTTTTTTTATAACAACTAGGAATTTATTGTACCTATGTTACCAAATGATTAAATGACTTATGACTTATGTAAGATTGTATTCTGGGGAAGCTATTTAAGGACAATGACATAAATGGTAAGTAGTTATAATAATTATTTTTCAAAATACAATTCATTGAAAAAATCATGAATCAGGGTTGTTATAAAATAAACTTTTTAAAACATTCATTTGTTAGATTACAAATAAATAGTAGATCAATAAATTATTATCAGATGTATGTAAAAAAAAATAACATTTCCAATCGACAGCGATGCAGATGAATTTTTTGACGCTATGTTTAGTTTGTGAATAGTTTTAGTGGCTGTTAATGCTTTATTTATGCTTATACTTATAGATTAATGATACTTGAAGTGCCGATCATTTTGTCGAAATAGTAAGGTAACTTGTATATACTCGTAGATGCAACTATTGTTATTTTTGTAAAAAAAAATCAGTTACTGCGCCGGTAACAAAGACGTGGCTTGAAGGTGACAGAAGTCATGTCCGTCGTCACAAACATTTGTATTCCGTTTGTGTCGTGTGACATGTATCTACTATTTTAATCATGAAACGGGAAAGCACGTTAGCCCCTGTTGACGCTAGGATCTGTGCGATGCTCAAACAGAAAATGTTTTCATCATCACCTAAAAAGTAATGCAAAACATAAAACGACAACTTTCCTGTTTATTTAAAGTCCTGTTTATAATTCCAAAAATAGAAAAAAGCTACTCTTTATTATGTACAGCATATAAATTACAGATATAAATGTAGAAATTTTACAAAGGGCGACATAATGGGGCCCGGTTTTATCGCAAAGATTGATGTTTTAAAGACATTCTTTAGATGGATTAAAAATTTTAAGGAGAGACAACAATGTAGGTAGTATATTCCAAATTGATTTTACAACAGAAGGTTTGGTTAGAAATAGCCTCCACCGTCCTCTCTCTGCGTAGTCAGTCCCGCTTACCTTAAATTCAACATTAGATAGCATTAACTACATTAAGTATATTCGCACCTTTAACACAGAATTACTTTACTTCAGTAAGTAGTGTCTAGCCAGCTGTAAATCCTTGGAGGAGACGGTCTCGTTATCTATTCATGTAATACTGTTTGTTTAGCATAATCAGCCTATAATGTTCCCACTGCTGGGACACAGGCCTCCTCTTTGTGAGAGGGAGTGGGCCGTAATCCACCACGCGGGCCCAGTGCGGGTTCATAGATGTTACATGTCTTTGAATTGTTGGTTCTAGGACATGCCGGATTCCTCAAGAAGTTTTCCTTCACCGTTTTGAGAGCAGTGGTGATCTAATAATTTACACAAAGTAAAGCGCCTGTCAGGGTTTGATCTTACGACCCACAACATATAAGTCGCAGTCGTTACCACTGGGCCACTATTGCTCTCAATACTGTTTGTTTATCCATAACAAATAAATAAATAAACACGTTCCACTACAACACCCCAAATCTATTCTTTATAGCGCATAAAAAGCGCATCAATCAACCTCCCACGTAACATTTTCTAAGTTAAAATAAATTGTTTTTGCATTTTTTCCCGGGAATCGTTATCGCGGTCCGGACTGTGACGTGACTCCAAAGCGCATTTCAGTTGCAGGTGAAGGTGACTCCACCAACCGGTGTATTCCGTACGTTCCAGGACACGTTCGACAAAATCATATTTTACGTGATTCCATTTTACTGTTACGAAAGACTTTGTAACTTTTATCTTGTAAGACCTGTTTTTTTTAATGCAGAATTGATTGAATGCATTGGATACAGCAATCCGTAACTGGTTTGATGATTGAAATTGTTTAGGCTAGCTCTAAATAGTATGGTATGTCAGTGAAACTGAATGACGAAACATTCGGATATGCAATCCGAATAGAACCTATTTGGTCTGAAGAACCTATAAGTATCTAAAATATCTATAGGTACATCCAAATAAATAACATTGAAGTATATCTGTTTGTAATGTCAAACTAAAAGTTTTTTACTAAATGCATATGAAAGTACATACATACAATACGGTACTTATAAATTTTTTTTTTGTAATTTTTTGTGTCTTTCTGTTCCGACTAATTTTAACTTAAAATTATCTTTACCAATATCTTATTAAAATGATGATCATTAATGAGTTTTACTTCTGTAAATTGATAAAAAAAAGTACTTTTTCACATCAAAATTTTAACTTTGTTAGTTTAGTTGTTAATTTTATCGTGCATGCTATGGTCTCCTATAAGTGAAGGAGTGCACCTAATTATTACCCGATGTTGCCCTTTATTTTATGTGTCATGTATTGTGTACATCTTTTGTTGGAGAAACTAAATAAATAAATTAAATACAAAATTAAATTATGTTTTAAAATTAGACAAATTGTACAAAAACCTAAACGTACTTACTCAGAGGTCAGAGGTTTTTTTTAAGTCTAGTTATGAGTCTGAGATGGCCTATTGTAGAAAGAACCACACATATTATTTCAGAGCCAGTCAGTGCAATCATTATCAGTAATTGTGTAGCTCAACTCAGCTCAACGACTCGACGAAAAATACCAAAGAAAGGACATTTTTGTAGGTTAAATAAAGTAGTTACTCAAACCAGCCAAATCATTAAAACTTAAATAAAAAAGAAGCTATTTATGATGTTATCCTTACTGTTAATAAGGATGACATCACATTGAAACAATTATTCTCATTATTGAAGATAATGTTGACGCAGTTATTGATTGCAGAAAAACGTGCGTTGTAACCCAGATGTAATAAATAATCCCCCTTCCCGCTTAAATAATCCCACGGCTAAAGAAGCTGACGTAATCTATGTCGAAACTACTGGTTTTACTTTATTCCAAATGTCCTCCTCCAGGGACTCCGTAGTCCGGTTCTCCGTATAATCCTTTTCAAGATTTGAAGTAAAATATGCACGAGATTAATATTCCGTTCATAATACAAACTTATTCTCGTAGCTTTGAAACATCAAATGAAATTCTATGTCAGCCACGAACAGAGGTAGACATAGTACATACCTTCTCAAAAAGCACACACGATGTCTAATTTTATAAGCCCAACAGATTCTAACTTTGATAACTATCCAAAATATTATATTATTAAGACAGAAATATGAAGCCTATGTAAAATAATATTAAACTTGCTCTTCATTTGGGCCTTTTTTACCCAGGTACCTTGGCAATATTAGAGCTTCCGAATAGATGTACATTTCGCCTGGATATGGTTTAAATTACAGCAAATTTGATTTATTCAAATTAAACTCACGGTTCGTCGACGGCAAATATTATCAAAGCGTTTCTTTGACTTGGTCAACCGCTCGGCTCCGCCCGAGATTTGATGAGAACTTCCTAAACTGTTCCACTTCGGTGACTTTTACAGTGACCTTGCTATTTCTATGGCCCTTACTACGGGTTACAATATGGCGAAAGATAATTTGGAAGTGACATCTCCTCTACGTAAAATGAGTCAAGGTAACAATGGAGTTTCTTGATTCAAATTGTATCCTTTCATGCAGTTAATAGTTCTATGAAACATACTTGCATAGATTCACTTTCGCAATTAGCATTATATCCCGCATATGGCTGGTATATAATAATGGTTACTGAGTGCAATAAATGATAACTTGAGTTCGCCCCCTTGCGACATGGCGAACGTAACGCTATTTAACTAGGTAATAACCTTCAACTTAGATTAATTACTCCCAAAAGGTACTAAAACATGAATAAACATAAAATAACTTTACCTACCTACACCATCTCAAAATGCGCTCAAGTTATGTTTCTGAAGTATTTCTAGTCCAATCAATATTATATTTAAGGGGAAAGTGGTGCTTAGCTTTTTACGACTAAACGACTGAACTGATTTTGATGAAATTTTAGTTAGGAAGTAGTTTGGTTCTTGGAGATACATTAGGTTTTAAAAAAAAGCTTTTAATATTATCAAAGAATCACTCAGATTATTATTGCATATTCCAAAATGCTGTATTCAAAGGGTGCCAACGGAACCCTATAACTAAGCCTCCACTGTCTGTCCGTCCATCCGTCCGTCTAGCGTCTGACTGTCAGCGGTCTCTAACCCATCAACCATAATAGGTAGACAGTTGAATGTTGGGGCCGGGTTCCAGTACATAATCTTCTAAGATTTCTTTCAGTACAGTCTGTATGTTTTTTTTTTTACTTTTTTCAATTGTAGACGTTGTGTTAGTGATATACATAACTGCTGCTCTATTCTGTAAAAATATCACCGTGAAAACTTAGTTGAAGTGTGCTGTCATTCCACCTGATGCTAAAGATTGACACTATTGACAGTTCACTTCACCTCAGTTTTCACGACGAGATTTTTATAGAATAAACCGACTATTTTGTAGTTAGTACCTATGCGTACTGTCTAAGCCTCCAAGACCAATGAAACCGTATTTTGAACTAATTTGTAATTATGGCTTGTTGGTTTGGAAATTAATTAAAAGCATTTCGGCTTGCCCAGAGATAGTTAATTAGAGATAGATGGATTACAAAGAGCCTTTCTAACAGTAATGTTTGAGGTCAGGGATGAAACCAATGAGACACGACATTAAATTGTAGGCAGCCAGTTAATTTAAGTACTTAGTTGTTGTAGTGAGTTATAGCATTTAGTGTCAAAGACTAACTGACAATGTTTACAGCATTCAAATTCATACTACTTGTGATAATTTCATTTATTGTGGTGTTGCCTGATGTCAAAAACATTTGAATGATAAACATTAATGATAATAAATGTGTCTATCATATATTGTAAATGTATGATATAACACATCTAAAAATAGACTTTTATCTATCTACATTTAAAGATAAAGTTCATTGTAAGAGGTTAATCTGTGATGGACTACGACTTAAGAGCGTTTACGCCGTACTGCATTACATACAAACTTTCAAATGTTCTCTGCTAACTTTTTAGACCTTTGTATCCTGCTTATGCGTATGAAGTTTCATTAAAATCGGTTCATTCATTTCGAAAAACAACGTTTTGAAAGTTTGTATGAAATGTCGTACGGCGTAAACGCTCTATACGTTTTCATAGGTCGCTATTAAAGATAAGTAACCGGGGTCGTCGGTTATAGTTGACGTTTAGTAAGAAACCGATGGATATTTTCGAATGAAATTTAATTTGGTAAATTAACTGTTTGTTTTCTATAAATTTTATTTTATTCGTTAACACCCATCGGTTTCTTACTAAACATCAATTATTTCTGACAACCCTGGTTACTTATCTCTTTTGTTAACCGTACACACAACAAAAAACAATTAAAAGTTCATCTTTATTTTTATACCAATGGGTTTTATAATAGAGATAAGTGCGGAATCAACATTAAAAGGTATATATAGGTACACATAAAAAGGTAGACATACCTACATAAATGTAACTACTAGCTGACCCGTCGATTCTCGTACTGCCATCGAAATCAGTCAATCCGTTCTCGAGATATTATCGAAAAAGCCGTTCCATACTAAAGGTATGAGTAAAAATTATTTTCTTTTCGTAAATTTTTCCATTTTACCCTGGAACTCAGAGTCGTTACTTAAAACTAATCAATAACCAACTTTAATTGACAAGTATAACTAGAATGCTGTCAGTTGAAAATATGACAGTCAGTCTTGATGACTTTTGTGCCAAGATATGGTGGTTAATCAAAGTTAATGATTGATTAATTTTAAGTGAAGTCTCTGAGTGCGGCAGTTATACTACTAAGTATGATTAGGACCGTTGCAATTGCAAGTTGCCTAGATTACTAGGCAACTTCATCTAGGCAGCCGGTCCATCTTAAAATACTGGTAGGTATTCAATTGCATTCGGTTAGGCTGGAAGTCGACCCCAACACTACCTCGTTTAAATAAACTGTCCTACAAGACGATAGAGGAAGTTATTTTTTAATAACGACTTAATTTCTATGAAAATAAACATTAAATTCTCACAATTCTGTTAATATCTGACCAGCTGTATGAACGTACACGAAGCAAAAGAAGTATGTAAGGATCGTAGTAGATGACGTTCTGTAGCTTCTGCCTACCCCCATGGGAAGAAGACGTGAGTTTATGTATGTATGACTAGCTGTGCCCCGCGGTTTCACCCGCGTTAATTTGAGGAAAAACCCCACTAAAATATATTTCATTAAGTACTCTAAGAGTATTACTTAAGATTATTACTTTTACGACTTATACCCTCACCGACCGGCCGCCTTGAGGAGTTATTTAAAAACTATGATATTATCTCCTAATATATTCATTGAAATCAAATGATGTCAAGAGTAGTTTTGTTCAAAATTAAATACTTGTGAATTACTTATTTTATCTACTTTATTACTTATTACTGTATTATTACTTTTATTATTGAATACTTGTGTATTTAGTTGGATAAGGATTAATATCATGTTTATAAAAATACCTTCGCATATAATGCATGATTTTAGAAAAAAATTTATTACCATAAAAAGGTTATAGTGAGTCAACCCTACAAGATAGACATGCTGTGGCGGACATTTTTTTGAACTTTTAAAGGAAAACAATTCCGTCATACTTACATAATTTTTGCGTAATTTTAACCGTTTACGCAGCGTACGCAACGGAAGCTCTCAAAAGAATATTTTGTCCCGTTTTTGTAACATTTTTCATTGATGCTCCGCTCCTATTGATCATAGCTTGATTTTATATAGTCTATAGCCTTCATCGATAAATGGACAATCCAAAACAAAAATAATTTTTCAATTCGAACTAGTAGTTCCTAAGATTAGCGCGTTCAACCAAACAAACTTCAGTTAAAACAACAAAAGTGATAATGTGGCATGATTATAATAATTTTATTAGATCCGTCAAAGAAAATCTATCATCATCACCATCTGCCTCTGTGTAAAGGCTAGGCAGATGCTGTGTTAATTCAACATTATAAAACAACCCTTCCTAGATTTACAAAGGTTTGCCATCCCTGGTCTAGATTTCCGCCCGTGGCGTTGACCGGTCAGGCGGTCTGTCTGTCCGTACGTACTCATTCTACGTTTCTATGTTAATTTTATACCCTCGTTCTGTTTTATGATGTTTTTCTTTTATCTTTGGCACCGAGACGTTCTGACCGAGATGTTTAGGGTGGTAATTAAATAAATTAAATAAAAATGAGTTGAGTTTTTTATCTTTTTGTGTTTTCTCGTTTATGGAGTGGTTGGAGGTCAAGAGGAAAATAAAGTAACTTTTCGGTGGGATTTAATGTTTCAATTTATGCTTTGATGTATTTTAATTATTTTTACCAGTACCTAATAAAATATAAATTGATAATTTGATTGCTGTCAAAAATACTTAGTTTCGAATTCGCAATGCTTCACAATAATTGTAATTTAATTCGAAACTTGCTTCGTTGCGAGCTGCGGGTTTGTTTTTCTATAGCATATTTTCTCAATCTTATTTTGCGCTTTGAGATTTTTTTTCTAGAAACAGCTGATGCCACGATTATTTATTTATTATATTTAAACGTATAATATTATATAGTTTTAAGATACGATATATAATTTTCTCTGGGTCTTGCATTGCCCCCCTGAAAGCCTCAAACGTCCGCGAGGGTGCGTTATCGTCCACGTTGAGAACCTGTTCTATGACACTAATATTATAAAGGCGAAAGTTTGTGAGTGTGTGCGTATGTGTTTTTATATGTTTGTTACTTTTTCACGCTCAAACGAGTAGACCAATTTTGATAAAATGTTGTATGGAGGTAGCTGACACCCTGGATTAACATAATATAGGCTTTTTATCCCGATACTCCCATAGTATCGACACTAACGAGAGTGAAACCGCTGGGCGCAGCTAGTAGTATAATATTTACCTTTGCGTAACCCTTCGGGGTATACAGACGTGACGTTGTGTTATTATTTTTAACTAGCTTCTGCCCGTGACTTCGTTCGCGTGAAATTTCTTGTTCTTTCTGACTTTCTTTCTTTTTACTAGGCTTCTAGAGATTAGCACGTTCAAACAAACAAACTCTTCATTATTAGTATAGATGAAACAAAACACAAACAAATTAAAAAAGCTTGACTTGTCAAGATAGTAAATATTATAAACCCTCCAATTTAGAATCGAGATGACGTCGAGAGTAATTAGTAAGTTATAAAATTGTTTTATCAAATCGAATCAACGAACTTGCCGAATTAAATTATAAAGGTTTTTCGTGTTTACCGTGTCAAATGGCCGCGTGGTCAAGTAATAGGTTGGCCAACCTTTTCTAGTTAGTTTTGTGAACGGGTGACTGAAGAATAAAGTCAAACAACATGCAACCACGCCTGCATTTTGCCAGTTATGTTTAAGAGCGTTAACGACGTACGGCATTTCATACAAACTTTCATGCCCTTGTTATTCGAAATGAATGAACCGATTTTAATGAAACTTCGTACGCATAAGCACGATACAATGATATAAAAAGTTAGTTAGGAACATTCAAAATTCTTAATATAACAACTCCGATTTATCATTCATCCTATTTTTATATTTCCAAACAATATTCCTAACGTTTATAATTTCTATTCCCAAATTACCTAGTTTCAATAGATCGAATAACAAAAAGTCCGACTTAATGATAATTCGAAACATCAAAAATACGATTCCGATTATTTAGAATTCCGAAATAACAACGCCTTGTAAAACTGTATAGCAAGACGAATACGGAATTTTAACGCACAAAATATCGATAAATGCTAATACGATGCTACAAAATTGCGATGCACGTTACTGCGAAAGACCGTCTCTGCGAAGCCACATAGACTTCGAAGCACGTTATCGCGATAGATCTTCACTGCGATACTACTTGACTTTGATGCACGTTACCGCAAAAGATTTTCATTGCGATACTACTTGACTTCGATGCACGGTAAAGGTATTTCTAGTGTCATTCGCTCGCTCTTGCATCCCATGTCGACGGAGCCTATTTCTGTGTAAAGGGTTTAAAGTAACCTAATAGGGGAGTATGTAAGAAGAAAACGTGTTGCACCGACCCCAAGTAACATGGGATAAGTGCAGGAAGATGATGATGGTTTAAAGTAACCTACCCATTTTTAATTTTTTTAACGTCAACTCAAGCATTCTGCACTACCACGGGGATATAGTGCAGTTATGTGGGACTCTAACCCACTAAAACTCCACGGTGTCCTTCTTTGGCGCTTACGGCGGGAACACGGGCACGCGTTAGCACTCATCTGTGAACCCACCGCTGCTGTCACCGGCGCACCAGAACATATAGCAAGCTGTGACCACCCTAGGGACCAAACCAGCACATGGGCGCCAGAAGACCCCGTGTCTAGGCACCCTTGGTCCTGCTGCGACGGGTCAGGTTATTGGCTCTGCCGCCTGGCAATTTTCTGCCACAGAGGATAGGGAGAGCGGCCAACGTCATACCAACACTACTCCTACCCTGCGGCCCCACCGCATCCGCCATCAGACGGTGGCGACCCCGTCAAGGCCGCGGAAGGTAGGGAGAACGGCGCACCGCAATACCGGCACTGCTCTCCCGCCGCGGCCTCCAACCCTCAGACATCGCGGCCCGCCTCAGTTACGATGTTGCCCATGCGGCACCGTAACCTACTTGCTGGCCGCTACGTCGTCGGCTTACAGGCAAAAGCCTGACGAGCGGCCCCTCCTCGGGTTCCTCTTCGCTTCACCGTGGGTGACCAAGCCACGGCTACTGAGCCCCCCGCCTCGACATTGCAGGAACCCACCGGGGGGGAAAGTAACCTAACCAAACCTAACCTCGGGATGCATTTCGCTCGCTCTTGCATCCTACGTCGCCTATTGCGTTCGTTGCGTTCGGATGCGGTAACGTGCATCGAAGTCAAGTAGTATCGCACTACTAATTGAATAAGAATCCTACTTTTAGCAGTTTATTCGGAGTATTGAAAATCGGAATGTCGTTTTTCGGACCGAGAAACTATCGAACATTTTATTCTTCGAACGTATGAAATTCGGAAAACAAAAAAATCGCATTTACGACTTTCGGTAAAATAAATTTGGAGATTTTTAATAATAGACATTATTATCGAAATTCGGAAAATAAAATATTTCGGAGAATTTGGGTGTTCTCATTGTTTGTACTACAAGGAATTATTTTAAAAATAATTGGAGAAATATAATACGTAGTCCGTTGTTCCATTTCTGTTCACGATTTTTTTATTTCGTAATAGATGTTTTTCGGGAATTTTACTCAATGTTTAACACGTTGACTGCCAACGCGGTCACCGGTGACCGCGAACAATAGATTTTCTATTGTGTCTGTTGCTTGGCAGTCAACGTGTTAACCAATATTTATACATTGTTTCTCTTTTTTTTTTGGCTCTGACCTGGTACTCCTGAAAGCCTGAAACTCCACCCGCGATTAATGGTGCAAGCAACTAAAAAGGAGATAGCAAGTAACGAGCAGGGAATGCGGGCCGGCGAGGAGCGATTACTCGCTGGTATGGTGAGTCTCGGCGAGTGTACTGCCCGCCAAGCGAGCGTCGCTGAGCGAGTACTGTTCCTGATAGCTCTTGTCGCTGCGACAAACAAGTACCTACTCGCCAGCGGCGGTGTGAACAGTCAGCGATCGACTATTTTGTACGTATCTCTTTTCCTAACACGGGACCTACAATCATTTTTCCGTTTCTTGAGCGAGAACATCGTTGATAGCTACACGCTTCCTTGTAGGCGATGCGATGGGTCAAGTGCCTGATGATGAATGCTGTAAAGTAGAAAGTTTGTGAGGATGAATGGATGGATGTTTGTTACTCTTTTAGCAAGAACTACTGAACGGATTTTGATGAAATCTTACAGTAATATAGCTTATACATCAGAATAACACAATTTAAGGTATACTTTTATCCCGACAATTCCACGGGATCAACACTAATGTGAGTGAAACCGCGGGGTGCTGCTAGTTATAACATACTATTCTAATTAGGGTTTTTGGTAGTGTGCGTTAATTCCGGGACATGTTGTATAAGTATCAAGTCCTTTAATAGGAATTCCATGAATCAGAAAAACATAAAAAGAAGAAAAAAACAGTCATTATGTATTCAGCATTCGTTTGAATTTTCAATAAACCTAACACGATGATTACGCAACATTATTAGAAAAAACTCTAATTTAATAAATACCCCAATGATAATCTTTTAGGAAAATAAACATGGAAACTATACGCGTTGTACGTTCGAATGGAATGAGACCCAATTCAATCTAATGCGGGTATGATGGGTGGGCAGATAGGCCGGAAAAATACGGAATTAATAGCAAGAAACGAGGTCTGAATGTTTGTAAGCTAGTACTGTTCGCAACACAAGTATACAATACCCATAGATACAGATAGACCTTGATCTGTATGAAAACCAAGCGTGCCATTTTTTGACTCCCAACTATGACGTCACAAGTAATATTTAGTGATGGTAAAATGAAATCAATTCAAAGACGCTATCGCGTGCGGCACCCGTCTCGCCTCACCCCCGGGGCCTAGTGCCAGCGCTCACGCTAATCCAGCCAGCAGTATTACAGGACTGAGCGTGAAAGTGGCGGCTTACGATTTTTGTACGTAAGCTGGACACACGACGTAGTTGCTCTTGCGTTATCTAGGTGTATCTATATCTGTGACAATACCCAATTCATGCAGATCTAATGAAGTTCTCAGGTATTCTCCGAAGGGTAAGGCAGAGGTTCACTTATAGTACACCCGCATCTCACCAGTACCAAATAATAGGCGGTGAACTTATGGCAAAGATCCAGAGTCCGGGCTGCTACTCAAAAATAACACATTGCCCGACTCGGGAGTCAAACCCAGGACCTTTTACTCTACAGTAGCGCTTGCAACCACTAGACCAATGAAATAGCTTTTTTCTATTTACAAAGGCATATAATCAGCGCATTCCTAATTTTACACCATTTGTAATACTTGTTTTACTTACCTTTGCTGCTGACCGTTCCACAATAAATAGAAATTGGTTCTGACTTCATACACAGCAAACAGTTACACCCTGACCTTTACTTAAGATAACGAGATGTTACAGGTATCTTATTTATGTAATCAATATACACATAGTTATGCCGTGTATTAGTTTTTGGATTTAATGAGATTACAAGTAGGCATCTACATGTCATAAGATAATGTAACGCCGTACTGGTAGTTATCTGATGCCTATTTGTAATACATTATGAATTTTCACCAATTATATATCAATTTACATACTTATGTAAAAAAATTGTGAATGAGTAGAATCGTTAAAAATAAAACAAGTTTAATGTTTTTTTTTTATAAATTGACAGTGATACCTGAACCTGTTACAAAAATGTGTAAAATGCTATATCATGAAAATAAGAGTTTCATTGGCTGCTCAAGACAACTGCAATTAAGTGTGTATCTACTACATTTAAAATTATATTTTACCAGTCAACAAATATAAAATATTTATACAACTATAACGAACGTATTTAAATTAAGTAAAGTAGGAAATAATTAGAGTGTAAGCATACATTCAATATGTATTTATTTTTATTTTTTATTTTATTTAATAGTATTTTAAACTATTTTTGTCCTTATTTTATTCTTAAATTAATTTAAATACCTAGATTTTTAATTTTTATATTTGTAGTAGTTTTAATTTATCGAGATAACAAATTTTCCCAATCAACTTTGAACCATTTGCTTTAGCGATAAAGTTGAATGTCTATTTGACAGATTGTAGTAGTAGCTTGATGTGCTGGCGTCTGTAACCCAATCTGTCAAATTTCTTTGATAGATTTTCAACTTTATTACAAAGGAATAAGGTGCATATTTATAGAGGCATGAGGAACAGGGTGTAAAGTTCACTCATCCTCTATAGAAAAGGGAGAATCCTCCGACCAGACGGGTGTTGTGTCTGGCGGGCAACTGCCCAATGATTCATTTCGGGCCGTTGTATATAATATGCTAGTTGCGCGGTAAACTCTGCTTGCGAGATGCAGGATTTTGCGTGACGTCAGTATGACGCGTCGCTCGCATGTGGCGTTGTAGATTCCGCTACAATATTTAATTGGGAAATTTTGACAGATTGGGGTAGCTTGATGTGCTGGCCTCTTTACATGTATAAGAAAAAAAGAATCAAAAGTTTTTATTTTTTTGTAATCTTATTTTCATTCTTTTGCAGTGTTCTTATAGGATCCATATTTTTTTACCTAGCTTTAAGCCCTTTGTAATATCTTTTTTACAATATGGACTGCAATAAATATTACATAAATGTAAAAAATAATTAACAAACAAAGTGTTAACAAGATGACTAATTAACTGCAAACCTCATTTAAAATAAACGGACTCAAGATTACCTAGAACCTACGAATAAGTAATAATACTTATTCGTAGCGTAGAACCTACAAAGTAGGTTTAATACGTTGTCAAAGGTACAGCAGATAGTTTCTACAAGTTAATTTGTTCCCTATAACTTAGTTTAATTTGAACTAGTCAAACGCAGTTTCCTCACTTTGGCTGCGAGCGTTTAATTATTGCTGCAAGACTTCGCTAATTTGATACTATGAGGCATCTCTATATATATTGTGCTCAGCGAGCTGTGAACGGCTGCTGAAATTCTACTTATGAGTATTGAGATTAAAAGTGTTTTATTAGAGGTTGTATTAATTAAAGTTCTTTGTAGACAGGTGAAATATTATAATTACGTTACAAAATATAATAATTATGTCTTTTTTCTTTACATGTTATGTAGTACACCTATAATTTATGTATCGAGATAATCTGGAAATGTTGGTGGTGATGGGCAAGGTCCAAAGTCCTAACCACTGGTCAGAGGGGCAATTCTCGTAATTTTTAGAACGATCACAGTCTGATATGTCTCAATCTGTCAAAAATACCTCTAATTTTCCTAATTTGATTTCCCTACATTTTGACAAGTTTTGACATTTGTTTGTCGCCGAGATGAGACTGCGACTAGATTTTGAACGTTGTAAATTACGAGAATTGGCCTTCTGATCAAGTAACCGCCCTCACTGGACTTTCTGTTACGACCGCCCTGAGAGAAGCTGAGGACCAAACGAAGTGAACGAACTTCATGCATAAAGCCACGAAGGCCTTTCAGGGACATGACCTTCAGTAATGAAGTACGCGACCAAGAAGAGAAGAATTTCTGTTTACATTAGCAGTAATACCTTTACTATAAACTTTTGTAAGCCAATGCTGAATGTTTATGCTGTTGGTGTTATTTAATAAATAAATTACGAAACTTTAAAAAATATTTTTAGCAATGTTAATTTCACGTTTTACAAGTTTAAACGCATGGCTATTAGCTATTCCTAAAAATATGCCACATTCATCAACACAAATTGTAAATAGGTAATGTTTTTCTTTTTTAGCATTGGTAACTATATTCATATTTGAACGGAAATGTAATTATTATTAAATACACATGTACAATATTTCTATTTCATGTTTATTTGGTAAATGAATGTTCAAAATAAATGCAGTTTCATTTATGTGAACTAGTAACAAGCCGCCGCGCGCCGTAGTAAGCGCTACGAGATTCGTAGCAAGAGCTACGGAATTTGTAGCAGTTACGCCGTAGCCAAAGTACAGTTCGCGTATTTCAATATTGCATGGCAAAATCTTTGACTGTGAGTACATCTAATAAAATACACTTTTCCGTTATGAATAAACTAAGGTAGGTATGTGTACTGATGTCATATAATAAGTTTCCAGACAGTGTAAAGGGATGCAAGTTACAGACAAAGTGTACAGAGTAAACACTAATAAATCATTCTACCTAGCCTTTTCCCAACTATGTATGTTGCAATAATAAATAACACATTTTTATATAAAAAAGACACTACCTTGAATGTACACGGTATGGCCAAAAAATATGCGGAAGGTAAATGTGATAATTAAAATAACATAAATTTTAAGCCAGTTCTTATTTTTAATGTTATAATTAACAGAAATTTTCGTAATGGAAAACCCAATTACACTTTGTCCGACCTGGGAATCGAACCCAGGACCCCACGCTCAGCAGTCGTGCTTGCAACCACGAGACCAACGAGGCAGTTAGTCACAAGCATTGGAATGCATTATGCTAACATTATCAGTTATGTCTGATTTGAAAAGTTCGATTTTTAGCGATAAAACCGCCTATTGTGTCACCCCTTGTAAAATGTTTACATCTTTATCTGTAATTTTTGTAGTGTACAATGTACATAATAAAGAATATTATATCTATCTATTTATAATTATGATAATTACTTTGTTTTGTTATTCGAAGAGTACCAGCCAGTCACTCAAGTGAACCGAGCGCTCGGCGCATCCTGGGCATTCATACCAACACTTTTTTTGACTGGCCAATTCTTCCATTGTGGAGTCAAGTAACCTGATGTGTTTCGACGATGCGTGGGATTTCCAGTGCATTAGCCGTAGGTTTTTGTTTTAGCTGTAAAATTGTTTTCCCAGAGCGATTTGAAACTGCCAGCTACAGTAACAAATGACAGTCATGAAAAGAGCTTTTCAATGACATACACGCGTCCGATCGTAATTGGTCAGTTGGGATAATATTATCTTGTAGCATCATCCTTAACTTACATAACAATGATTTTTGTACCTTTGGTAGCTCTTATCGTGACACAATATGTAGCCTCGTGGGTGGCACGTGCCAAAATGAGACACAAAAATATGATATTTACGGAAATCTTTAAATATTATAGTATCAAGTCTGTGTTTGACAAACTGTTAGTCGTTATCGTGGGTTGTTCATTTTAACAGTTGCTCAAATTAAACAATAAGTAGGTCAGATTTAATATTTAATGCGGTATTGAATTGGTTAGCAGGCTGAAATTAATTTTATACAGAAAATCTACTAACGCTCTGATTTTTTATATGCTAGACTAAAATGACGGCTGCGATCGACCTTTGTTGTCATGTTGACATAAAGGTCGATTGCAACTGTCATTTTGGTCTAGTATATAAAAAAATCTGAGATTAGGTACCTATAATTTTTTTGCAAACACCTACCCTTCGTTAAACAATCGCCTACTAGAAGCCATTTGCTCAACGGATTTCACGATCATAATATTTATTGTCGTTTCGAGCACATTTTTCTGACGAACAATCGCTGGTTCAAAAGACATTTGTCGGGAATAAAAAGCCATTTTTGTTAGACTGGCTGAAAATTAAAGGAAGGGAGGGGGTGCGCACGTTAACTCATTCATATGAAATAATGATATATTGCTGTTTCTCGTTTAGGCGCCCATAGGAAGAGTAAAATTCGAAAATTGTTTGCCGATAACTGCACAATTTTTTATTATACAAATCAATGACTTGATTTGTATTACTTTGCAAACATATAGGTTATTGGTACACAGATGTTTTTTTTTAAATAATTTGTTATTGTTTACCATCACATGGGCATGCAAATCATACCGAGTATCCTGTATATAGTCACTCATGAGCAAGGAAGCTACTACTGGAATAAACAGTATATCTACACCCAAAAAAGACAAAAAAGATAAAAAAAAACAAATCTTTCCTCTTTATCTATTTATATAAAAATTCAAAGTCCTGACTGACTGATATATCAACGCTCAGCCTAAACCGCTGGTCCTAGAGACATGCAATTTTGTAGGGTGTGTTCTTTGTGAAGAGTAGGTATCCACTAAGAAAAGGTTTTCCGAAATTCTACCCCTAGAGGATAAATGGGGGGAGGGTGAAATTTCACGCGGACGAATTCGCGGGCATAAGTATGTTTATTATATTAGTTTACATAAGTCCGAAATGGCCAACCCTTCTTTGAGCATGCGTGTTGATCATTGCTCGTTCTTCCTCTGTACTAGAAGAGGACTTCGCATTGCAGTGGGAGAACTTAGACTATTATTATTATTTATTATTACTAAGATCCCACCAACTTTTCCCAATCCCGCTTATTTCTTAGCCATACGTTACGATGATGTTTGGATGACATTACCTCGCGACAGGCCCGGTGATAGCAGGCCGGCACTCTCATCATTTCCTTCGGGCCATATTCATTCGATCGAACAGGCGAGCGAGGGGAGTGTGCGGGGGCGGGAGGGGCGGCAATAACCTCTGAGTGCGTGCTTGCTTGAGAGGTATTGCATTTGTTGCTTTCGATACAAATATTATACGAGGGGTATTCGTCTCGCATCAATAAGATTTAAAAAAATGTTTGTGTTAATGAGTCTTTATAGGTAAGCTTTAATGAGTTTAGTTTTACGTGTGATCGGTTGACAATATGAAACTAATGAGCTTTACTTAGTAAACATTGACATTTGCTTACTCTGTAAAGTATTATATTATTTTAATTATTGTGCATGTGAAGACAATGTGGGTCATTTTATTATTATTTTCATAGTTTTAATAGGTTTATGCGTATCTTTATATTTAAAATATTTATTCCTCAATTTTCATTATTGCACCTACCATTGTTTGTCTCTGCATCACCTAAAGGTTGACTGGTAGAAAATGCCTATGGCATTAAGTCCGCCTCTGTACATTTTTGTGCTTGAAGTATTAAATAAATAAATAAATAAATAATATTTTTTTGTTTAATTTTTATTATTCTCTTTGTTCTGTTAGTTTTTTTTCTAGGTCTTGCAGTTTGAGTAATTTATGTGGCCTACCCAAATGTCCTTTTTTTGGTATTGTTCGTCGAATCGTTGAGCTCCTTAAGTTTTGAGTTGAGCTGCACGATTTCTGACAATTGCGTGCACTGACTGGACAGGTCCTCTCAATCTGTGTGGTTCTTTCCTCAAAAGACCATCTCAGACATCGATCTACATGGTCTTCATATAACCTGACCAAGATTATATCTGGACTTTAAAAGAGACTGTGACCTCTGAGTTTGTTTCGGCCTTTCTTCTCAGAGTAGTCAGATAGGAAACGCCGACCTCATCTAGTTTTATAAAAAAATATGATTGACGTGTAAAAGTGTTTGTGCAAACCTACTTACAAAATAAAAATCATTTATCATTATCTACTTCATGACAGGGGCGGTTCTTGTGGCCTAGTAATAGGTAAAAGCCGCACGGATCGATCAGGTTAAGCTACGCTTGCCGCGGTTTGTCCGTGTATGGGTCACTATCTTTACAAACCAAGACCTGCAGCGCCTCGGAAAGCACGTTAAGCTATTGGGTTGGTCCCGGTTGTCATCCGTGAATCTTTGACAGTCGTTACGGGTCGTCAGAAGCTCGAAAGTCTGAGAGCCAGTCTTACCAAGGGGTATCGTATTACCCAGTAACTGGGTTGTGGAAGTCGGATAGGCTGTCGCTCCGTGTAAAATACTGGTATTTGTATTCAGCTGCATCCGGTTTGTGTGGAAATAGATTCTAACATAGTTGGGAAAAGGCTAGACAGATGATGACGTACACAACGACTTACCTACTAAATAAAGTTCTTAATTTAGATTTTTATGCTATGCTACCAAAAACAAATTCAAAACCCAAGCAACATCAATAAAACAAACGTTAAACACTTAACTTATCACCACAAATGGCCTAAGTGTTCCCAAATAAAGTGCTACGAAATAATAAATCATTTCAGAACGACAAGAAAATTACGTCTGCCGCTCATAATATATTATGCTATAATTAAATAGGCGTTAATAATTTCAATGTCACTACACTTGTAATATGAAGCGAAAAGGGGAATAAATCACGCGCGCCTGTTGGGAGAAAAGAACAAAAAATATATAAAAAAAAACGACGCCACTGACTACCGACGTGTCGAAAATATTAACTTGAACATTTGAATTCTTTATGATCAGTAAAAAGAAAGATTTGAATCGCAAATGTGTTCGCATTTTAATCAAACAAGCAGTGAAATGGTCGCAGATTTTGTCTTTATTATATTTAAATATTTTACAATGTTTCACGCTTCGCTTACACTAGAAGGGAGGTTCAAAACGGTGATTTAAATTTAAACTTATTTATTGATATTTAAACACATTATTTACTCAATGATTTTACTTGAAAAAATTAATGAAAAAAAAAACGTGTTTACGTTTATTCCGCAACTTCAAACAGAACATTCCAAATCGACTTAGAAAAATGTATTCAAAGTATTTATTTAGTATTAAAGGGGCTTACGTTAAGTTCCACCGATACAAACAAGCCCAACCAACGAGGTTCTTGTAAGAAATACAATTTAACTTCCTCGTGAACACAAAATGTTTCATTTGAAAGCATTTCCTGAAGGATTGTAACAAATTGAATCTCACGCTGGCTCAATCCTTTATTTCATCGCCTCCCTTTAATGCGAAGAAAAGATTATTAATCGAAAATTTTCCATCTTAGTAGAAGTGTTTAGGAGCATCTCTTTGGATTTGTCAAAGGCGAGGATTTTGTTTCTAAATCTGTCTTGTTTGTTGTTCTATGTAAGTGGGAATTTACACTAGGTCCTTTTTGCCATGCGGCCGGTCGCTTATGCGGGCTTTACACAGGTAACTATAGCCACACGACTGTCTATATGGCGATACGGCTAGGTCGCAGGTGACTAAAATCGCAAGTTCCCAAGTAGAGTATGTTTCGAACTTTGGCGTGCGGCGACAGGACGCATGCGGCGGGTGACATAAATCGACCTGCGATTTTTTCCTCACAAGCCGGGTCACCACCTCACTTAACCTGTGTAAATGGGGTGGCAATTTGGTAAGCGACCAGCCGCACGACGAAAATCAACCTAATGTAAATACCCCGTTACCAGATCGCCTCACAATCCGAATCACCACCCCATTTACTCAGGTCGATAAAAATCGCAGGTGACATTTTGCATTTAAATTTCGACCTTCATGTGGCGGGCGATCGCCTGCAACTGAGTATTTTCACGGGCAATTTTAGTCACACGCGCATGTGACAAAAGTCGAAACTTACTCTACTTTGGAACTTGCGATATTAGTCACCTGCGGCCTATCCGAATTGCCATTTAGACTCGGCTTTAGTCACCTGCATAAATCCTGCATAAAGGTACCATGAATTAGGGAGGATAACTAATAGCGTTGTGTTGCTGACTCAATAATTCGCAATTTTAAAACATTTTCAAATTTGGGTATGCGTCATACCTGTTCATGTTTGTGACAAAAGTGGTGTCATATTTTCATCTGCGAAATTAAAATCTATTAATATGTACTGACCGTGTAAAGCGTATCAATTAATTAAATAAACACAATCATATTAATGACAAACAACCATATTTTATAATTAAACCTTCCTGATCGTATGTCATCATCTGCCTAGCCTTTTCCCAACTATGTTGGGGTCGGCTTCCGGTCTAACCGGATGCAGCTGAATACCAATATTTTACATGAAGCGACTGCCTATCTGACCTCCACAACCCAGTTACTGGGTAATACGATACCCCTTGGTAAGACTGGTTGTCAGACTTTCGGGCTTCTGACTACCCGTAACGACTGTCAAAGATCCACGAATGGCAGCCGGGACCAACGGCTTATCGTGTTTTCCGAGGCACGGAGGGGTCTCGATATGTAAAGATGGTCATCCATCCACAGACCAACCGCGGCAAGCGTAGCTTAACCTGATCGATCGACCTGTGCGACTGTTATTATTTAGCCACGGTACCTTCCTGATCGTATGTCCAATGCAATAATTAGCTGTGTTTTACATTCTCACCTCAAATAAATAAAATATAAAGCATTTTATAAATATTCATTTTCATGATATTATTATGCTTTGTTGACATCGAAAGCGATTGGCTTGATCAGCTTTTGATTCTCGCTAACAACAAACATTTTGGATCATGATTCAGAAGATCATGTTTCAGGCAACTCCTTTTTACGCAATACAAATAAGTTGAAAATAGTAGAACAGATCACTAAATCGACAACGACCACATAGTATTCAGTCAGTTTAGATTACAGTGAATAAATATAGAGGAACGAAGCTAACACAAATGGGCAAACAAAACGGACTGCCCAAGGGCCCTATTCAGTTACAAACACGTAAAATCAAACACGATAATTTAGATGAACGAGTTATTCTGACAGCGGGCCTATTTTACAAAGAGTTATGAACGTACAACACTGCTTATGCCCCGCTTTTGAGTATACCCTGAGGATTCGCCGTGAAGATTGTAGGAATTGTTTCATTTCTGCGTTCTGATATTGTTTTGGAAACCATGATGCAGTTTCTAAGTTAGTAATTAGTGTTTCTAGAAAATGTAGTGTATAATGATAAACAACTGTAGGCTTTTGCTAATAATCCTTTAAATTAATTCTCATTAATCTATACGCTAAACAAAAATCTCAATCATCATCATAATCAGCCTCTAATGTTTTGCTGGACTGCTGGAACACAGGCCTCCTCACTGTGAGAGGGAGTGGGCTATATATAATCAACCACGCGGGCCCAGTGCTTGTTGGCAGATGTCACATATCTTTGAATTTTTGGTTATAATACATGCCGGTTTCCTCACGATGTTTTCCTTCACCGTTTTGAGAGCAGTGGTGATGAAGTAATTTACACAAAGTAAAGTGCCTGCTTGGGTCGAACCCACGACCTACTTACTTCTCGTAAGTCAATCACATTTACAGTACATAAATTGCCAACAAAACCACTCAAATTATCCACTGCTTAAACGTTTCGTGAACGAAACGCTTGCATTCCCAAATCCACACAAGATAAACTAATCATACATTACCCAAATCCCAGTTATAACTAAAACTATTCGTTCGCAGGTAAACAGCGCCGCACTCGTTCCGCGGGATACGCAAGAGGTATTCCTTAGCTTAAATAACTGAATACCGGGGGCATGTTATATTTCGCAATTCCCCACAACGGCCAAACTACGTAATAATATTGTGCTCGGGCCGCATTCGGGGTAGAATCATCGATAGTCATTATCGGAAAAGCGGGTTTAAGAGCCGTCCCAGCCCCGGCGGGACCTTTACGGAGGTCTCATCCCGGCGCGTTCGATAACTATGCTAATGTTATTTGCGCCAGTGGGTTTGAAAACGACGGCATCCACTAACTTGGCATTCCCAAGAACACAGGGCTCCCAAAAGGTAAGGTTTCAGAATGAAACATCTTACTTTACGACCCGTAATACCATATTGTGAAAAGATTTGCTATTTACCCAACGTACCGGGGCGCCTTGCGGCCATATTAGCAATAGTTACCGATCGCTAAGAATAATCTACGGACGTAAGTTCTGATAGCATCGCTTAGTGTCCCAAGGCGAGTAACATAATGGCTCATTTACATTATACGTTGTCCCGCATTTGTGTTAGATTTCGTTAACGACTTTCATGAGTGTGGGAATCGCTTGCAATATTCAGTGAAGTGCGGCATTATAATTTTAAATATTTCGCCAGTATTGGCGAACTATGACTCAATATATGGGTGTCCCTGGGGAGTAAACAAGGTAAGATGGAGGTGTCTGTACCAGCTATATTAAGTGGGTATTGGGGTTTGGGCGAATGCAGAAATCTGTTTGGGATTGGTTAAACGAGCGGTCGATTACATGACTCATTTGTACGTATACGGAGGTGTAATCGCGGTGGGCGTTTAAGAGCATAATGTAAATGAGCCATTACACTGGCGTGCACATGCAATTGAAGGCATCGACACAAATGAAGCACGCTTAATGACATGCACGTGGCGGGGACACCTGACGCTGCGGCCGACAACATCGCTTACGTAATACATTACGTGTTGCATGACAATGTTCTTAAGTTATTCCTACATATACTATATTTATGATACATTAATTATGGCCACTGATGATTTATCTAGAGTACAATTATTAGGGATTGATATGAAATCGTCAAAATGCAAAAAAAATACTATGGTTTGCAAAAACGATAAAGGGTTAGAATTTGAAACATTTCCGCACTTTTAAACGACTTTCAAATCTCCGTAACTCCAACAAAGTAAATCCTGGGCAGCAATAAAACACGAACATTAACCGTATCAGGAACAATAGTAATCAATTTAAATGTATCAAAGCGAAACAATAAAACAGTTCAGCTTGCCTAAGCATTGTGTGTGGAATAATAAAAGAGAGCCCATCTGTACCGTTTATGTCCCACGTACGGAGCACTATTCAGTAGATCGAAAAAGTTTTCCAATAGCTGAGTCTGATGATAGAAAATAGTTGGCTACGGGAACCTGGGATGTTAGTTTTATTGTAGTCACCACTCTTGGGCCATTGAGTGTGCGCCGGACTGATATTGCAGTAATTATTTTATCTGTGGTAGCTGTTGAAAGTTGTGTGCTCTTAGAGATAGTTAATGATAGTTATAACTTGCCTGTGTAGGTGTTGCTTTATTTTCACCTGTGACAAATGCTTGGTGTGTGTTCAGAAGGAATAAAGCTTAATTTCTTAAGGGGGATGCCCTAAAATAACCCGTGAAATTCAAATTTTCATACGTTGTTTGCAATTACCAGATCAGTGTCAGGTTGCATGTTGATTAAAACATAATTCGCGACAATAATTTCGCGGGTTACCCCGACGCTTTCGCCATAATTCAATACCTTCTCGGGTAGAATCGTAAGTTCGCTCTCTAATAATTGATGATTGTAATAAGTATGTTGTACCTAATTAGTGAACAGATGAATACCTATTTACTCTTTCAACACCTAAGAGAGCTATTTTGTCACAAGTTTGGATTTTAGGCCCTTTGTACATACATACACGTGAAATACTCTGCTTTATTCGCCGTATGTAGGCATGGTCGTCAGTGTTGTATGGATCACTCTGGAAGTTTTTCCTACGATGTTTTCGTTCACCGTTTTGAGAGCACCTTTGAATCACCACTGATACAATTAAATACACAGGCAGGCACTGATGGTCATTTGCGTGACCAGTGGTAGCTCAATGGTATCGGCACAGATTTACTATATAACAATAGTACCACCAATAGTAATACCATTGAGCCACCACTGGTCACAGTGTAGCATTATTCGAAGTTGGTCCATTTCACACAGTAACAATAGGTTTTTTCAAGTAAAGGATACAAAGCCTTCATCTTTTTAAAATTTAGCCAAATTTTTTATTGGTCAATACAATAAGTACAAACCCTTTTTATGAAATACACATTTCATTCGGACAAAAATAATAATTAAAGAGCACCTACATGATCCCAACTACAGTCCTATCAGACTCTGATATTGCATCACTGTCAAAACCATAGTGTCCTTTATTGTCGTAACTATAGGGTTGCTTCTGACAAGTCTGTCGAAATCATTGTGATCTTTATAGTCGTTACAATAAGGTTAAGGTTGCTGCTGTCGGAGGTAAAATAACTGTGAAACGACTGTAGGTATGTTTATACGAAAATTATTTTCGATATAACTAACTTTTTATAACAAAACAGGGTGACGGGATATCGACGCACAAACTGTAACCTTGAATTCAGCACATGATTCTAGACCTCCAAGAGTAGAAATTTAGAAAAGAAATTATGAATTTGAATTATGATTATTATTATTTTGTTTTGTATTAATAATCTTTTTTTTTTTTTGTTATGTCTTTTCTGGTGTACAATAACTATATATAAATAAATAAATAAATATGAAAAGAATTGCAACACCTACCTATGCGGTCAAAATGTATGGAGTAGCCTCAGACCAAATAAAAATCCAAGAGGGCTGTCAACAGTAAAGTGAAGCCGGTTTCGTAAATATGTGTGCACTTAGTGAGACGTAGTTTGATTGTAAATAGTTGTAAATGTGTGCGTGTGGGCGTGTATGCACAGAGCGGAGACGTAATTTTGGCATGCCTCACTGCATCGTTCTTAGCGCTCTGTCTTAGTTTTTTATTTGGTCTGAGGGAGTAGCTTAGTTTTTTTTTAATAACCTACGAAAAATTTCATCGCATCATCACTTCTGAATCTTGCATTGAATCCATGGTAAAAGATTGCGTGCGCGTCAATGTCCCAGCCACACAGTATTTTGACCGATCAATTTATCAAAAACATGCAAACTGTACCTGTACCTTTTATCATCATTAAACAGCTTGGATTAACTTTAATGAAGGTATAAGGCGAGTTAATGTGGCGATGTACTTCTAAATACTTTGCTTGGTGTGAGTTACTGTTTAAACTGAGTTGAGAGAACCAAGCTGCGGCGACAGCCTTATTGGATTACGTTTTTCAAACTTAGGAGAATGAAGTGTGGGTGTTGTTGAGTGAAAGCTGGTATGGTTATGGTTTTCTTATTTAAGTTAAAATTAAGCAGATGTATAAATATCGTGGCGGGATTTTATCGCGCACTGGATTTTCAACTCTTGTTGTTGAGCCGAGCATTGAGAATCCAACAGCATCCCAGCGCGTCAAAAAATCAAACTGCTAGATTTTCAACTCTCGGCGCTGAGCTGTGCGTTGAAAATGCAGTGCACGAAAAGATCCCGCAGCGATATTTTTACGACTGTGCGAACGTCGGTTAAAATTTATAATAATTAAGATTTATGCAATTTTTGATCCTTTAAATTTAGAGTAGGCTGCATATATAACTATCAACATGATCGATCACCTTTCATGCACTAACTGAAAAAAGACCCACCGACCTAAAAATATTGGCCAGTCAGCAACGTTGTTGAGGCCTTGAGGTAATTGCGTATCACACTATCAATATCCGCTATCTATATCTGGCTTTCTTTAATTTTGACAGCTCAACAACATTCATTGCGTTATTAAAAATGTTGAGCAGATCAATTTTTCGAACATATAATCAAAGTCAAAGCATTTATTTCAAATAGGCACATAAAAGGCATTTTTGTACGACAAAAATTACAATAAAATAGAATTGATTCTAGTCGCCCCTTGCAAAAGGTAGTTTTCGTATAAAGAAGAATGGGCAAGAAACTCCACCGTTACTCTTTTAAAATGTTTAATAAAATGTGTGTCTTAGAATGTTTAATTGTAAATGCTTATGAAGCAATGGATTAGTAATATCCTTCAAAATGATTCAGAATGATTGATAGTGGGTTACGCAATTAGGGTGCTGTTGCCCAGGTTGCCGCGGACGCACGTTTTAATGTCACCACTCGATGAGACTATTTTTAATTTTTATACATCTCTTCTTGGTCGCGTAACTTATTTATTGTAGTTCGTGTCCCTGAAAGGCTTTTTTGGCTTTATGTACGATGTTCTTCCACTTCGCTCGGTTCTGGGCTTCTCTCGGGGCGGTCGTAACAGTGTATCCAGCGAGGGCGGTTACTTGATCTGACTAGCGGTAAGGTCATCGGCCGCGAGGTCTTTTTCCATTTGTTTTATCCCTTATCGGTAGACGAAATTTTTTTCAGGCATTATAAGATAAGGATGTGCAAAGGTACCTACATCTTTTTATGCTCTTTCTTCTTAAACTGAAAACTCTGTTCTTTACCTTCAAAACTACCACAAGATGAATACGTCTACTGTTAGACCAGCCACTCCTAAGGTCCGACGTTGAATCAACGAGATACCTACCACGCGTCATGATACACATTAACTCGTTCCGGGGTGAATACACTGCTTCCTGCCGACATAACTTGCATATGAATGAAATATTTATCAACGGAGGATATCGATGGCAAAGACTGTACAAGATTTAGGGGGAATGAGGTATTATGAAAGCTTTTTGAATTGTGAAGAAAAAGATTGGAATTTTTTTGGCCATAAATTAGCATTATCATACAACGTGGCAATGCTGCCAGCTTTTTGATGCGCTTTGATTATTTTCCCTCCCATTTTAATATACTTTATCTTTTTAAATATCAGAAATGTAAATTTTAAACATTATATTCTCGTCTCCTTCGCCTTTGTTCGGTTATATAGAATTCTATGCCACATAATAATGTGACACAGGTAAAAGCCTGTTAAAGCAAAGGCACCAGCTTTGATCATCACGTCTTGTGTGTTGTTGATTTCAGACGAATAAAATCTTTACGATGTTTTCCAACATCGAAAATCAGGTCGGCCCATGAGTAATTTAGAAAGTTTCTAATATATAGAGTGCTTACGTCTTGGGTTCATTCACATCTGGGTCACCACAAGAGCTTTACTGAGAGATAATTACAGTAATTAACTGTATTCATTCCACGGCTATGCTATAAAAAAGAAACTCATTACTTGTCTACAATTGGGTGATAAAATCTCTCAATCCATTTTCCCTAATCTTGATGCGCACACAAAAAAACAAACCGACCCCTCACTTGATTAGCAAAAATAACTACATTGGTCGAGAAAACATTAGCAGTGTACACCACGTTACCATTTAGATCGGCTTACCCGAATCCGGCTTGTTCGGCACGCTGCGATATGAATACAAAGGATCCTGAGGTTGTGAGGTGGTGCTAGACAAGCCCAGCCTCCCCGGCCCTTATGGTTCCGCACTATTGAACTATTTACCTTAACGTAGATACCTTTTTGAAGGAAAAAGCGGACCTGTCAAAAAAACACGCGTTCCAAAAAATTATATTTTATATTTAATTTATATTGGGTGGATGTAGTGGGGTGTGCAGCGCGTATCATTCGAATTCGCCTATTAGGAGAGGCGTACGGTAGTGCGCTATGAATACAAAAGTGTCTGAGGTTTTGTCTTGTTTGTGCTCGGGTGGCAATGGACGCATGTCGCCGGAACCTCTAGGTACTCCGCACTATTGGAGCGTTTATGTTGCGGTCTTAAATGGTACTGTTGAGGACAACTGTGTTTGAGTTTCGTAAATTAATGTAGTACCTAATAAAACGACTATTTATTGATATGGCAACAAGTTAAACAAAAATGTATCAGCTATCAAATATTTTAAATCTTTAATTTCATTTACAGTAAAACGTAAATTATAACAATAATATTTTGGTTTCATACGAAGATCATCCCAGACAGGATAGCTAGCAATTCTTGCAAGTCCTAAAACAATAAACAGTATTCAGTACCTACGAACTGAATACTGTTTATTTTAACTACGATTTCAGGTAAGCCGAGTGCCCTTAACTATACCTGTCAACAAAGCCTCATACGGCCGGCTGAACTCAGATATTCCATATTACAGCCTAGGATTACCAAATACGGTCCGAAGCCTACTTTGTAGTGCGTCCTCAGGTACAAACGATTATAAACCTTAAATCTACAAGACGTTGATATTATAGCATTAAAAATAGCTTGCAATCCTGTCAAACCAGCTCGTCCTATGTGAGTGGGTGTCGGGTGAGGGAAGTAGAAAGGATTAGGTATATCAGAGATATATTTTTGAAAAGTAAGCCCAATATACTCGTAAGTGAATTCAGAATACTTACAGTAGAATTTCAGTATCTTTTGTAATATTTAGACTGAGTATTATTGGTGAAATAATTGGACGTTTGGCATATCACGGGTCGTACTTGGCAATTCGAGGAATGAAGATAATTTCGCAGAGCTCGTAGTATTTTTGAAGCAATTTATGGAATGGCTCACATTTCTCAATTATGTAGCAGAGCAATGATTGGTTCTGGTCGATATGATAAAGTTTAAGAAACGTGTAATGTAAAACAAGGCTAACGCACAGGCGAAAACATTTTACGAACACTATACGTACATTGTTATTTTATAGGCTTTCACATAACAACATGTGCTATAATTTCATAAAGCTACAAATATGACGATATAGGTGCCAATAGACGAAATGAGTCGTCATTTCGAACGGTCATATCGTTTTGATATTTGTATCTACACCGTCAACAGCAAAAAACAGGGGTTGTAAACATATTTTGTTTACAACCCCTGTTTAACAAATAAATACCTACTTTGACTTTAACTTTGGGAAACTAAAAGCATGCACATTTTAACCTATTTCACCGTGGTGTCAATAGCCACATGGATACAATCAATTTGATTTGTCACAGTGTGATGCAAGCATGTTACCGCGTTGTCTGTCACAAAACATATCCGTTTGCGTTACTTAATCCATGTTATGGACAGAAATGTTTTTTGAGTTTTTGGCTATGTCGTGCAGTGCCCTGAAGGCCAATTCCTGTATTTGAAAACGTTCAAAATTTAGTCGCACTCTTATATTCGCGACAAAAAACTTGTAAAAAATGTAGAGAAATTAGAGGTATTTTTGACAGACTGAGACCAGACTGTGAACGTTCTTAAAATCACGAGAATTGGTCAAAAACTGGTCAAAAATATGGGTAGTTTACACGTACGAATATGTCTGACAAATTGAGAATTACAATACGATATGACCGTTCTTAAAAAAACGGGAACTCTAATGTGAACAAGGCTTTATGTATGTAGGTGCCATTTCACTTTTCGACTGCTGAAATAAAACTATAAATAAAATAGGAGCCTAATTTTTCATCATCAATCATCGTCATTCAGCTGAAAGACGTTCACGGCTGGACATAGGCTGTCTATAAACGTCGCCACGACGACCGGTTCTGTGCTTCATGCATCCAATGAGTCCCCGCGTCCTTCAATGGGTCTTCAGCGGTCTATCGTCTAGAGACATACCTAATTAGTTTCCCTCAAATTGATTTAAATCTATTATATCGCACAAATTGATGACACAATCTACACTTTAGTACCCAGAAACATCGTTAGAGGGGTAATTAGACATCATATGCATAACCAGGTTTAATTGCACGTAATAGAACCTGTAATAGACATTATGGACATGTGGAGCAATCAACACAGGTCATTGAGTTATAACATTATTAATGTAGTAATTAAGGTATAGTTAAAGTAGCTAATAGTTAATTGTGTCCTAAAAAACAGAACATAATATTTATTTTTAAAACAGATAACACCGAATGCAGTGCCTGTCCAGAACATGACCCACTAGATGGAGTCTCCGAACTGTCCATACACCTGCACCTTTGTGGACTTACATCTGTATTCACAAACAATACTTGTCTAAGTAGCAATAGGTACTAAGCGAAGTAAGACATTTCTCAATGCGTTCCATATGCGTTCCGTAATGTGTTCTTTTAAATTCATAAATATTAAGGGATGCTTAGTGCCGATCGCCACTCAACTATTGTCTATGAATAGGTTTCTGGAATCCTATGCGTCCGCGCGCACTGTGAGACCTCACAGTAATGTTTGTGAATACGTGTAATAATGGATTAACGTGGCCAACTACTGGGCCCAAGTCATTTGAAAGTACCATTGAGACGAAAAGAAGAAAAATAAAAAACATTGATATATATAATAAAGAACCTAGAACCTATAAACAGTCAAAAAACCCGCTTAGTAAGTCACCTATTAACACATAAGTATCCATTTTTGAGAGCCTTATTTCCGACGACGTTCTGCTAAAGACTGAGTTGATTAGCTTCATGAAAGCGACAAATTTTCTACATAGCAGGGAAGGAATCGGAGAGGTCCCTATGATGTAGAAAGCTAGATTTTAGAGCTAGATTCCATCCACAGTATGCGTGAGAGTGACGATCTGCTAAGGCCTTTTGGAATAAGAATGTATGATGATGTTTTTCGGAAAACGTTAAATATTTATCCTTGAATTTGGAGACATTTCAATCAATCAAAAGTCATTTATACAAACTAGGATGAGAATCAGCACTTTTCGAACGTGAAAATTACATAAGACAGTCCCCCAAAACGCCCGCCCTTCACCACTTCCTAGTGCTTTCACTAGGAAGAAGAAGTGGCGCAACAAACTCCCCAGCAGCGATAGGTACGTAATTTTTATCAGTTTTCTTAGACAGTTTATTTCTCAACTCAGCCTGTACCATGAACCACCCTTCCTAAATAACATAGCTAACCCTAATAACTTTGTTCTACTCATAAGGAAACAAAAACAAACGTAACATCGAACGGACTTCATCAGGAAACTTCTACCTTAACACTGTTCACAATCTGCAGGTACAAAACGCAAAAATACATAAACCTTTCACGGCTCGTACATTACTACATAAGTACCTACCACAGTATACTACAGTGTGGCCCTTTGTACACATACGTTTTCCTTGCCGTTAAAAGCTACGTTTGATATGCCGCGTGTAGGCACGGTCATCAGTGTTGTATGGATCACTATGGAAGCTTGTTGACGGAAACGTTGTTTCTACGGCGCGGATTATGCGCCGTACCGTAAAGCCCTTTGTACACGGCACGGTTTCTTTACGATGTGGCGTAATAAACCGCGCCGTACAAAGGGCTTTACAGTGTTCCATCGCCCATACATTTGACACGACCTGAGAAATGACCAATTTTTTTACCGTTAGTTTCGAACTGCAATATGGCAGTTCAGGACATAAGCTTCATCGACTTTCACCCCCGACCCGCCGCACGATTGCGCTGCGTAAATGCTCCCATTGAATCACTGTAAGTACACTGTGACTGTATAATACGTAACATGTACGTCCCACGTGGGGCCGCGATAAACGGCCTCCTTTCTTGCACTTTCAAAACATACAGCCATAAAACCGAAAAAAAAGCAACAACATTCAACCCCTTTGGAACTTTTCGACTTTATGTGTTGCTGTTAAGGTTGATTTTTGCATGTTTTTGTGTGTGTACTTGCAAGACTGTTATGCTGTGTCACAGCTTGGTGGAGACTCACTAGCAGACAATTAAGTGAAACAGTTTGTTAGTTTTCATTTTAGTCGATTATATCTAGTCAAATTTGAAATGGCTTTTGTCTCTCCTAAATGTAGATTACTCTGTGATCTGGCTAGGAGAGCAGCGATTCATCCAACAATTTTTAAACCTACTCCATTTAATTAATAATGCATAAGTACTTTGTAAGTCCCCCATGTGCTGCGAAACCTTTATTTAGGTACTTATGTAAATTATTATTACCATTCAATCGAGTCATTTTAATAGGTATCCAATTGTAGGTACTTTGAAATAATCATACCAAGTAATTATCCCAACTTTACTAATCCTAAACTTAACAATTTCTTTAAAAACCTTTGTTATACAATATTGTCATTTCGATGTTTTTTTTAGAAATATCATTAGTTACTCATATTATTTTTATTTTATCCCTAATTCTTATAAATTACAAAAAAATTCACGATACGATAGGCAATTTCGCTTTCAACCCTCTTTAATCTCTATTACAATGATCGCTACAATCTATTCACATCTTCTTACATCATCATTATTATAACTATAGTAATAAATAATCTTTTTAATATATTAATTTATTGACACGAGCTAAGTAAAAAAATCCTGGCTCCTGCCCTAGTATTAACTATATTACAGGAGCCAGTTTTCCCCCTTAAATATAAATGACAGGTTATTTATGGAAATAACGAATAAAACCGGCCAAGTGCAAGTTGGACTCGCACACGAAGGGTTCCACAAGGCAAAAAATGCCGAAAAAAGACTTCTTGTGTCCTTTAATTTTTACTAACTTTATTTTATTTTAATTGTTTGTTGTTATAGCGGCAATAGAAATACACACTCTGCGAAAATTTAAACGGTCTACGTATTACGGTTCATGAGATTACAGCCCTCTGACAGTTGGACGGACGGATGGGCGGACGGACAGCGGAGGCTATGGAGTTCCGTTGGTAAATTTTAGGTACGGACCCCCTATTTTTTTTTAAATGCAGGTAAAATAGAAAAAGTGAAACAAGACATGTAATATATATGTAACATGTACAGTATTACGCATACAGTTTATTATTACTGTCAGTTACTATCTTAACTCGTCAGTTTTCGGTATCCTAAAAATCCATCATTTGTTACTTTTAGCTATAAGTACCTACCTACAGACGCAGGACCAGCTATCAATGGTACAAAGACCCCGACAAGAGAGTCATTTGTCTTTCTTTACCCTAATTATATGATGAAAATTTATAGTAGTCACTGGACCGAACTTCTATAGGTTGTGACTGTTCAAAATTTATGATTAAGTTCCTTATACCGTGTTTTAAAACTCAATTATAACTTTCATATTCAGTTGCAAAATCAATGTAGGCGAAATACAATAAAATAAAAATAATTCGCCTCCTTACAGGATTTGCTAATTAACTTTATTCGTAGAACATGAAAAAGTGAAATCAAAGTATTATGAAAACAGTTTGCGTTTGATGTTTTAATTAAGAAACCCGTAATGTGAAAATATTAATATTTTAACA
The DNA here is from genome assembly GCA_963669345.1 of Gortyna flavago. Classification (NCBI taxonomy): domain Eukaryota; kingdom Metazoa; phylum Arthropoda; class Insecta; order Lepidoptera; family Noctuidae; genus Gortyna; species Gortyna flavago. The sequence goes on from OY770142.1 coordinate 8,222,237, forward strand.
CATAAAACATTTTTGCCCGAACCTATCGTTGTGAACAAGGCTTTGAAGTTTCGAATAACAACAGACCAAGGTGAGAATTTTTCATGCAAAAATGTTTTTTTGAAAATTTCGTTGCGAATTCAAGAATCTAAAATGTATTTGTTGTTCATAGCTTTGAACTTTTTGAAATCTAGTCAGTAAATTACTTAATATTTATCTTAAAATTATTTGGTCAAAGCGTAGAACCACTATGAGATTTATTAAAGTAAACCAATTTAAACCTATTAAAAGCTATTAATAAATTATCTGTAAGCGGCTTTCTGGGCAAACTGTCAACTAAAGCGACATGTTTGCCCGGATAAGGATGAATTTGGTTAATAAAAAGCAAACAAAAGCGCTGGTGGCAGTGTTCTGTATCTGTTTGCTGATGCCCTCCTCGTCGCTAACAATTAGCTCTTTTGTGTACTTGTCCACACTTGCCACTCTAGCCCAACAACGAGGGTGCTACAAAGATATGTTGTTACTAGATGTGAACTTTCCATCAAGCCTTCAAAAATGTTTGTGCCTTGAAGAATTCACATACTTAATTAAGAAGTAGATAAAACCCTTAAAAACCCTGCTGTTGTTGTGGCCCAGCTAGTAACGGCTCCGACTTACGAGTCGTAGATCGTGTAGTCAGTTTGTGTAATATATTTCATCACCACTGCTCTCAAAACGGTGACCCTCACTATCCCCGACGACGCCACTACCCTCCTCCAGGAGAGCAGTAAGGGCCACGAGTACTCTCAGTCGACAACACAAACACAAGCTCAGATATCCGTCCTTCCGTCCTCGCCGCCGAGGCCCGTCGCGACGTCCCGCACCATCACCGTGCCCGCCCCGAAACGCTAATAATAATACCGATCCAGCCTGTCCCTTGCTGTCCTCTTCCAGCGACGCCCTGAGCCGAGGTCCGAACCCCGCAGGGGGTTACCCTTAGCGCTGTCGCTTAGTTTTTAAGTTATTGTTTGCCCTGGCTGGAGGCCTTAATTCGAGGCATCCACAGGAAAGTCCGGTTAAGCAGTAGCCATCCTCATAAAGGATGAACTGCGAGATGCCATTTATAAATAAAAATAATAATAAAATCTCAAAACGGTGAAGGAAAACATCGTAAGGCACCGACATGTGCCTGCCGGGGCAGCGGGATTGTCCGAAAGGGTTACCGCTGCCCCGGAATACGAAGGGCTAAGGAAGGAACACGGATGGGTTTTAGTCAGTAAGAATCTGACACTCCCTTCCGCTCCACCCAGAGCGGGAGGGGTCATTGGATGATTTCCCATCCTTAAAAAAAAAAAAAAAAAGGCACCGACATGTCCTAGAATCAAACATTCGAAGACATGTGACATCCACCAGTACACACTGGGCCCGTGTGGTTGATTGGAACCCACTCCCTCTCACAGAGAGGAGGCCTTGGTCCCAGCAGTGGGAACGTTATAGGCTGATTATACTAAGTTAGTTCAAGTTGTAAAAATTTCAGAAAGATGAACTCACTTCTTGTTTCAAATACAACATATTTTTTTTTTTTTTTTTTTAACAATGGCATCTCGCAGTTCATCCTTTATGAGGATGGCTACTGCTTAACCGGACTTTCCTGTGGTTGCCTCGAATTAAGGCCTCCAGCCAGGGCAAACAATAAACTTAAAAACTAAGCGACAGCGCTAAGGGTAACCCCCTGCGGGGTTCGGACCTCGGCTCAGGGCGTCGCTGGAAGAGGACAGCAAGGGACAGGCTGGATCGGTATTATTATTAGTGTTTAGGGGCGAATTTAAAACTACAGACTCAGCTGCGCGGGCTGGCTCGAGCAAGGGTCGGGGCGGGCACGGTGATGGTGCGGGACGTCGCGACGGGCCTCGGCGGCGAGGACGGAAGGACGGATGTCTGAGCTTGTGATTGTGTTGTCGTCTGAGAGTACTAGTGGCCTTACTGCTCTCCTGGAGGAGGGTAGTGGCGTCGTCGGGGACAGTGAGGGTATGCCTTGGTCGGCGAATCCTACTTATGCGGGAGGGAGTGTATCGGGAGGCCGCCGCAATCAGGGGATTGGGGTGCTTTATGGCAGAGTCAAAGAAGCGCTTGGAGAGGCGTTTCATGAACTGCTGGATGGTGGGGAGTCTGAGATCTAGATGCAGATTCACATTTCGGACATAGAAGGGGGCTCCCGTGACCTTTCGGAGGAAACGGTTCTGGAGGGTTTGCATTTTATGCAGAAATCGCGGCTTGGCGTGTGCGAAGACTACGCAAGCATAGGTCATGATGGGACGGATGACCGCGGTGTAGAGGCGCAATTTGCACTTGAGTGACAATTTGCTGCGGGCAGTTATCATGGAGTGGAGCCTACCGAGAGCGAAAGAGGCGCGCGAACGCGCCGTCTTTATGTGCTCGTTGAAGGTGAGGTTGTGGTCTAGGATGACACCTAAGTATTTGGCTCGCTTTCCCCAGGGGATCGGCTTACCATACATAGAGATCGGGCGCGGGAGGGGGGGGGTCGTTTGCGCGGTCTCGAGAAGATGACCGCCTGACTCTTATCGGGGTCCAAATACAACATATACCTAATTATCTCAGAAGTAAGTGCATTGATTTTTATTTATTTATTAAAACCTTATGTACATGTAAAAAAATACTGTACAAAGACAGACTTAATACCTGAGGCATTAGTACCACACATAGAAGGACTGTACAAGCTTTGCCTTTACGTGTGAAGAGAGAAGATTTTTCAATTATTATTACAATTATTTTTCAACGTTCCGGTGACTTTTTGACTTACAGTCATATGATAAAAATAGACGATATTTTTCCGTCTGCGGACCTAGCCTCACTTAGCAAAATAAGAATTAAACAGAAGAACTTCTGACAGATTCTAAAACTTGGTGACAGGCTAAAAGCTTTGTCAGTAACCTGCACTCTTAATTGCGTAATACACTATCAATCACAATCTGAATCATTTTGAAGGATATTACTAATCCATTGCTTCATAAGTTTGAAAAATTTGTCTGCTCAACAACGTAAATAACGCAATGAATGTTGAACTGTCAAAATGGAAGCCATTGCTACTGGTTGTATGTTACGCAATTACATCGCTGTACCTTCCATAATGATAGCATTTCATTCTATAACTGTCGCGATCTGCTTAAACGGTAATTCGTAGGTACAGTCAACAAAGGAAATACGTATGCAGGATCGTCGGATATAGTTGAAGTTTAGTAAGAAACCGATTGACGTTTTCGAATACAATTTTATTTTATTAATAGAAAAAAAAACAACTCATTTATAAAATTAAATTTCAGTCGACAACACTATCGGTTTCTTACTTAACTTCAACTATATATCCGATGATACTGCATACTCATCTTTTTTGCTGACTGTACGTACAGTCAGCAAAAAAGATGAGTAGCCGGTAGCGCTTACGAGCACTAGCTGTCCTAGATACGTATCTAGGACAGCTAGTGCTCGTAAGCGCTACCGGTGAGCGTCAGGTCCTAGGTTTGATTCCCGTATCTGGCAGTGTTATTGAATTTTTCCATTTGGAATTTCTCAGTCGCAGCCCGGAGTCTAGATTTTTGCTCCGTGGATAGCAATAGGCTAGCCCCCTATTCCGTCGAGAGAATGCGTTCCTTTCACCTGTCAGTTTAATACAAAGGAATACGTGTTTGGCGAATTTGACCTTTATTAGATACTAGAATTATCGCACAGACAGGTGTCAGTAACGCATTCTCGTTGCGTCGTTTCCCTTTGGAAATATAAGGGTGTTATTATGTTATGTTCATACTACAACTGTCGTTATCTGCCTAAATGTATATAGGTACGTATCCAGACTAATTCTAGATATTAATCTAGACGATCACTTAACACTCAATGCGAACACATTACGTCCGTAATGAACGGACAATAGAATAGGCTATATCTGGCTTTATCCGGACATTATACGTAGCTATAGGATTAATTAGACGTGTTTGAATGTGTGTGGGATATTTCAGGAGTATTTTATGTGTTCCACAAGACCTAAACGCAAAAAACGCAAGATTTACAATGCCTAAAAGTATATTATGATCAACTGCAGTAAACAAAATCAGAAAATAAATGATATTTTTCAGGATTTAAACTAGTTAGATAGTGTGTTTAAAACATAATACAACTAATTTGATACGATAGAATAAAAATCATGAAAATACCTCTAAAAACTTTCTTTTCACAATAAATACCATACTATTTTACATACAATCATTCTGATTTTTGTCAGATAATTCTACAAGCAACATACTAAAGCACTAGTGTTTTAATTTTTTTAGTCCAAACAATAGATTTTTTGTAAATAGACAATTGCTTCATATTTAGTAATAAATTACCAGCGTTGTGTCATCGCGCTTCTCTTTATTTTCTATGCAGTCCGACAGTGACCGCACTTTAGGTCATGTAGTCCCCTAAATTAAATTTTGTCCGCGGCTTCGCTCTGGGGTCGGAAAATATCCATCGCCATTAGAAATAAAAAATGGTTTTAAAAAAAGTACCTAAGAATGGAGCAGCAGAAATAGTATCCAGTGAGCAGAAGCTTACCCAGCAAGCTGAGTCAAAATGCATACCAAACTGTCAAGTAATATAAAACAAACTGACGATAAAAATACCTCCACTTCCCTTCCATATATGTAATATTTCTCTAAGATAAATTAAAATGTATTTCCGGGAAAGTTCATAAAGAACTTTTTTTTTCTGCAATTTAAGGTACTGTTACCGCTGCTAAAACCTGTAATGAAAAACGTACTTATTTAATATTTACGCGATCATGTTCTTTATATGCCTCTTTTGAGTTTGTTTAGATATAAAACCTTTTGAGACTAAAGTAATCTCGAGGTAATAAACCCAATAAACAAAGGTTTATGATTAAAGTTTAAACAAGTTCAATATCAGCCAGAAGTTCCTCGAGTTACGGCACTTCCAGTTGATCAACATCTTTGTAATAAGATAACATACTGTATAATACGCAATTAATATTTTTGTTTATTTAGGTCACAATCATTTAAGCTACGCAATACTGGAGGCAGGCGGGACATGGCTGTAATTGCTAGTTTAAATTATAATTGACTTAATTATCAAACTAAATGAAGTTTAATTATTGTTAGGTATAACTAAAGTCAAAGGAGATAAGAAAACGAATTTTCTTTAATATCTCTTTGTCTGCTTATGACGTTTGCAAGAATAAAGATGAATTGAATTTTAGTTATTAAGTAATTACTAGCAGCGCCCCGCGGTTTCACCCGCATAAGTCTCAATCCTGTGAGAATATCGGGATAAAAATATGTCCTATGTCCTAATCCAAGGCATGGTCTATCTATGTGCTAAATATCATCGAAATCCGTTCGCCCAATTTAACGTAAAGAGTAACAAATAAACATTAAAAAAAAATTGTATATTAGTTCCTTTAAAATAAAATATTACTTAAATTTGACTGTTAACACAAAGGCTTCTTTATCTAACGCTAAATGGCGTCCCAAAATTTTCAAATAAAAGGGTAACATATTTTCAATTAACTTAACCATACAAGTTTAAAATGAATATTTAACAAAGCTAAGAACAACATAAAGAAGGAGTCTATGCAAAGTTCATAATTCCATAAGCCTGTAACGAGCTGACGTTTGCCACTATGTCTGCATGTGATTCCGCTTAACAAAGTTGTACCTAAGTAGTTTGTAGATATCATTATTCTTCCTCATAATCAAGTATTTTTAGTACCTACACTCCATATCTTAACTTCAAACAAAACTAATAAGAAAACGCCTGTCAAAACTGGTGATGAGTTTATACTTAGTAAAAATCACTGACAGACAACGCACAACCTAAACGGCTGGGCTTCTTATATAATGATGGTAAGCATTCAGGAAGGGTTTTTTGAAAAGTCATTACATGAAGGGGTTTAAGGGGGCTTAAAGTTTTTTTGGAAAGAAAAGAAGAAAATACGTGAGTTCATCATTTTGCTGATGGGAAATCTCATTGAGCACACGGCTTGTAACGTGATAAAAAATCTTATTATAGAGCCTCTATTCGAAAAAAAACAATGTTGCAGCCTATATGTTTACTCATTATAGACCAGTAACTTGAGGATGAAGCCTTACCAATATCATCAGCTATTAGAATGCAAATTTTAATAACTAAAACTAGGTCCTACAAAGTGACTACAAACTATATACCGTGACTGTTTATGTGCTCATGTCATAGCAGAATTAATTAAATTTATGTGTACACTAAAGATTACATGGCCGGCCCGTGTTTGCGTGGAGGTTAATGTCACAGAATAGGGAGGTACAGAAGGTATCTATCAAATAGGTACACAACGAGCGAAAACACACGCACACAGACGATGGTTTACGTACAACGAGTGCAAGAGCACTTGCGACTGGAATTCATTTGACCCCAGCTTCACACGTCACTGAGTGAGTGTTTTTTTAGATAGATCTTATCTCTGCGACAAACGAGTACTCGCCAGCAAACAATCAGTGACCGACTACAGGTATGTATGTCTTTTACTTACACCGGCCTATTATCTTTTGTACGTTTCTTGAGCGAGATAATCGTTGATAGCTAGTCGCTTCCTCGTCGGCGGCGGGACAGGCGCTTTAGACAGTTTGAGATCTCCGTCCGTACCTAGGTACGCGTCAATATGTGCGTGCACTTGTGTTCGCTCATGATATGGAGTCAGCATTCTGTACCAATCTATTCTGTGACCAAGGTTAATCTATTATTAAAATGCAGCTGCATCCATGATCGTATTAACCCGCCATTGTTAAGTTAAAATGTTTTGTTGTTTATTTGGCAACAATTTTTATTTTCACTAGTAATATGGATCGGGTTATGTACTTAATGCTTCTCTGCTGGCTTAAAGTTTTTGGTGATGGGATTTTGTTGACGGGTAGTGAAAATAAGGATTAAAATTGTTTAATTTTTGTCAATATTATTTTAACTTGGATGCTTTGTTTTTTGTATTGTAATCGTAGTTAGCGTAGCGTACAATTTTCAATTAATATTTTAAGAACCAAAACGAACACAAGTACAGAAGTTTAAACATTTCATACATTTTATTTTGTGGAGTTATTACTTTAACGCAAGTACAAAACCGATTCACTTTAAATTAGTTCTTTCAAAACAAAACAACAACAACATAAACAGCAGACGATCGAAAACCTCTTCAAATCGATATCGCATGAAATCGAATAGAACACAAAATACAAAGGAGGTTTACATACATTTTTGAATACTGAACAATCTCTTTGATACAGTATCAAGGGCCTTACAAACCCACTTAGAGTGGCTACAAACACCACTTGAAGATATTTAGCTTCAAACGTGGCAATACGCCTCCACATTTTAGACTGATCTCTTTTGTTCTCGAAATAGACTCAATTGTTTTTTTTTTTAATTAGGCAGGCTGATTTAAAATATATTTGCGTGAAGATCACGAAAGCTTCGGTTACCACACCCACACCACATCGCAGCGACAAAATGTGTTCAAGTATGCAGTGGTTAGGGGTGAATAGTGTCGCTGATGCTTCTTGCAACTGCGTTGTCGCTACTATTTGTGATGTCGCATGTCGTTACGTTGCGCGTTGTGGCTAGTGTTTGCAGACAGATCAACTCCAGCTGTGACAGGGTCGTCGCATCTACGCAACGTTGTGGCTGTGACGTCGCCTTGATGTGGTCGGTATCACTCACACGGTTGATTTTGAAGGCCAAATGTGGTCCATTTGAATAGACTATTCATTTTCATACAAATTACCGACCACGTGGTCTCGTTGTGCTGTGGTTGCGGTACGTGTAATTGGGGATTTACCGTTTGATTTTAAGAGGGTGTATTCTGAAAGTTGGCAACGTCGCAAATAGCTGTCTAACATTTCGCTGTCTCGATTAGTTTATCAACATAAGGTACTACCACGGAGTAAAACTCCGTGGGTACTACAGTCCTTTCACAGTTAGGTATTTTACCTCTGATTTTGTGTCACTATCCAAACCATAGTGATCTTTATTCTCATTCTATTAAGGTTGCTGCTACAAAAGAGTCTGTCACAATCATTGTGATCTTTATTCTCGTAATGATAAGGTTGCTGTTAGTTTGATGCTGTTAGAGGTAATATTACTGTGAACGGTCTGTAAATGAAATGATGAAATATCGCTCTGTAGTGCACTAAAACCTACTTAATGATAAAAAGCTTAAATTCGTTCATTTATTGACAGACTTTAATAGAGAATATAAAGCACAGAAAACGGACTGCTTAAACCGTTGGGTCTAGGAGTACGAAATTAGCACAAATTTTCCTTATTTAACGAAAGTAGCGAAGAATTTTGTAAATTCACAAGGGGTTTTAAAAAAATTGGCAAATATCCTTACTTACTGCTTACTTTTAAGGCCCTTTGTAGACACGTTTTTTTTTTACCGTGAAAAACTACAGTTTATTCGCCGTGTGTAGACAGTCGTCAGTGTTGTATGGATCACTATGGAAGCTTTTGACAGCCACGTTTTTTATACCGTAAAGAAACCGTGCCGTGTACAAAGGGCCTGAAGAGGATAAATAGGGGATGAAATTTTGTATGGAAGATCGTATTTTTTGCCAACAGAAATCCCATTGGGGACACGGCTTTAGTTATAAAATGTTATTACTTAAGTAATTTTGACATATTAATTGATAAATAGAACGAAATTTTTGCATGCACAATTTTTTTCAGATTTATATGTCTGCCTTTTACCGGATACAATATTAAAAACATTACTTATTTCTACAAAATTAATTGTGTAACAACCTCATAACATTTAATTTTCCATCTGGAAATGGAACCTCGATTTTTCGGGGCTCTATAGGTAGGTATACGAAAATGAGGCAGTTGTTAATAAACTGCCTCATTTTCGTATACCTACCTAAGATTTTCACTCTCATTTATTAAAAAAAGTAGTTTTTTAAAAGCTGTTGCAGTTGTAACGAATTTTATTAAAGTCAGTTTAATAGTCCTCTCATTTTATTGCCCTATAGATGACATATTTTTATTAATAGGCTGTTAAAATCAGAGGGCTAGATTATACAGGGTAAAGTTAAATTATCTAGCGAAACACGACAGATGTGATGGGTATCGATATATAAACAGGACAAAAAAGAATTATGATTTTTTTATATTTCGGGTCAACGACCGTAGGTGCTGTGGTTACATGACATCCTATCTTTTTTTTGGCTGACGTAATAAGTATGGTTATCAAAACACGATAAAATAAAAATAAAAACAGATTTTAACTCAACTCATAGGTACTTCAAGTAACTTTTGGACATCAAATTGGTCCAAAAAAATTAAAGTTAACCGCCAGAAAAAAATTTTGTCAGTTTCAGAAAAAAGCATCGAATTCCTAACATTTTTAACTATTACGCCTAACCCGCACACCTATTGGTTAAGTTTGTTACAGACTAGTAAAATATTTTTTTTTTTATATTACAAATAAATGTTATAGTGTACATTATGAATTATTTTATATAAAAGAAGGCGTAATAAATAAACACAATGCACCACACAGCAACTGTAAACTGTTTATTATTAAATAAAATAATAATACATATAAAAATAATCTGGTACATGAGTTATTTTTTTTATTTTTATTTTTTTATTTTATTTATTCGGAGTAATGCGAGATATGACCCTAATCTCACTCCACCAACAATTTCATTAGATAATGTTTTTGTAACGCTAGGCCAGGTTTAATATATTTTTTATAAAGCATTATTGTTTAACAATAATTGGAAGTTGTTTCATTTTATTAATATTTAAAAACCCTAAACAGTTCATGCCGTATTTAAAAAACCGTTTAGTTCAAAAAACATGATTAATAATATTTTATTTACTGCACTTTTAGCTGGACTTCATGTAGGCTACAATAATATTTTATCTGTGCGGTGCATAGAATTCATTACATTTGATATATTTTTTTAAAGCATTTTATTTCACTTTTTATGCTGCTAAACTCGCATGTGACAACTTTAAAAAAGGCGCAAGAATTTGTCTTCATAGTAGAAAATGTCAGGAATTGTACGTTCAATCCAACTAACTTATTTAATTGGCAAAACTGGGCAGCTTGAGTATGTGTGCAGTTAGGCGTGGTGTAATGCGTATATCTATGTTCCCTTACCTTTACAGTTATGCAAAGACTACAATAGTATACTGGCTACAGTTATGCAATAATGTTAAGAAAAAGAGCTGTGTCCACGAGAACACTGCCGACAAACTGTCCTGCAGTTTGGCAGAAGATTTGTGAAATACTCATCTATGTAACTGTTCTTTGTTGAAAAAAAAAAAAAAATTGTTAGTCGATTCTAAAATTTCTGTTTGCAATCTAACTAATTTCATTTCATTTTGACCCGTAGAACGGTAAACCCTCCATCACCTTTCGTTCACGAAGCTTACAGATTACGAAACAGCAAGAAATCAAACGCAAAAAATGTTACCACTTCCAATGTTTCACATACGAACAAAGTGTTTGATAAGCCATCAATGTTAGTAGGCTGGATGTAAGTCAGTATGTATATATATGTATATCTGATGTATATCTTGTTGGTGACTTGGTTTATTTAAATAGCTTCGGTAATATATGTCTATTGATTTATGTATCTTAATATGACTGTTTTAAGCTAATAGTTTACCTAAGTACATCTTCATAATAGTCCTCGAGACCGAATATCGGCCATAGTGGCCCATCTCAGGGGAGACTAGCCAGCGACGCGGGAGATATTATAGTTTACGAAGTAACTATTTAGCAATCTGTGTTATAGTCCACAACTGTGCGAGGACACACAGGTGCACTCACTCTTCCCTCGCTCTCATAGTCCGATGAGACAACAATCTGACATGACCGGAGCGAAATCAGGCGCAGGACCGAGGGGGTATCCTAGCAGCGGGATTGTCCGAAAGGGTTACCTCTACCCCGGAATATAAAGGGCTAATGAAGGAACACGGATGGGTTTTAGTCAGTAAGAGTCTGACACTCCCTTCCGCTCCACCCAGAGCGGGAGGGGTCATTTGATGATTTCCCATTCTAAAAAAAAAAAAAAAGGACCGAGGGGGTATCCTAACTTAACACTTTTTTTTTCATACAATAGCTTTCAAACACTAACAATAGCCTAAAAATATATTTTATTCATGATTTTAGTGCTGAACTAAATGCTGTCCAAATATTCATCCGTACACATGTCATCTTGATGAACAATTGCCCCATGTGTTGCCGCTTTACAACATGACAGGTGGGGCTATAACTATCACCACCCACCCTAATAAACTGTCGCCAACGAACTGCAACAAATTTTCACACTAAACAATATTTTGGACAACGGTTAACAACAAAGTTGTCTCTTCATACGTTCGCGCTATTCAACTGACTTTCAGAGCTCATAAAGCTATGTGCCCATGATGTTGTTACCAGCTATTTGTGTGTTTTGTATTGTTCCCATTAGGGTAGTTTGTGGAACTTCTTGATCGTGTGTAGTGTACCTACTGTACTCTGCATCGAGTACAGTGCTTTAACGACCGCTGCTTGCCTCCAAGTTTTAATAGCACCGTCACACTTTTAGGTCCTAGTTAAAGGTCAGAATGAGGTCAGAAAAGGAGTATAAGTTCTGAATCTATGGACCGGAATTAAGACCTTATTGCGGAGAAGTAAAAAGTGTTCGGGTATCGCTCATTAAAGCTGTCATTAGGACCCCAGTAGGGGGTGACGGTGAAAACGAATGAAACTGAAGAACTTGTTATTTTGTGAAACCAGTATGTCATCAAATATGTAACAACAAATTATTACAATGATGATTCTGAAGACAATGTAAAAAAAAAAGTAAACAAATCATCCTTAGTCCCCCAAAGTATCAGCTCATTATTTTAATTGAATATGAAATTATAGGGACGTCAATACAATATTGAATTTTGTACAATATTCGCAACAAACAACCTACCATTTTTACTGCAAATGTTGACCTACGTTGTACGAACAATGTTGAATGTATTTGTACGTCATGTTGTTCTTTATACTTTACGTTAACATTCTTTTAAACCGAAACACAATTTGTAATGCAAATGACGCAGACTTGAATTCAAAAACAATGCAACGCAGCTCGTGACGTATCAATTTCAAATGCAATTCCGTTCGCCATGGCGGCGAAGAAAAAACTGCAAAACTGGAAAAAGTTAAACTCCATAATTAGCCGACAGAGCCGAATAAAAACATAAAACTTAACAAGCGAATCATTTAAACAAGAAGCTTGTTGGGCTGTTGGCTTGAAACCAAAACCGTGGCAGCATCGAGTGGGCCGATGTAACCGCTACATCTGATCCCGGTTTAATTAGAGACATTGCCTCGTGACTTGTGCCAAATTCACGAAACACGTTGTGTTATTTGTAACTGGCGTGCGAGTAGACACTATCGGTGTCTGTCGGACGACTGTCGTGCACTCCCGGATAATATGAGCGGGAACCGAAAACACTTTTTGTACCCCTGTAATGGGATATTAAAGCCGATACGGTCCATTATCAGTCGTTGACACAATCATTTTGATACGGTATAAGAAAGTCTTGTGGAGCTTATATCAACTTCGTAAAGTCGTAAGTACAAGTTTACATTTGTAATTCTTGATTGCAGATTATTCTTTAACGTCTTCAAACCGATACTAACAATCGGATTATGAAGTGATGCTACAAACTGTAATCATTTGCTGCGGATCTCTAAAATAATTTTTAATATTTGACAGTTTTTCCATACAAAAACTGTCAAACATCAATTTTATTCCTCGAATAAAAATTATCTAGTGATGGAGAAATCAAATTCGAAAACATGATTTTTTAAGGTCATTTTGATTTGGCTCACAAATTGGTGATTTCTTCAATATTGGCTTTCGAGATTTGCGAGGTTTGTTTGTGGTTTTTTGTGACAAACGCGAGATTTCAAAAATAAAGAAAGAAGTCTGGCATCGGCAGATCTGGCAATCTGGCCGACCAGTTCGCCAGAACGGGAGATCAAACGGCCCCGAAATTGGTGTTTTTAAATCTCCGTCGTTGCATGAGCTGTGTGACTGTGTGTATTGCTCCATTGCATTGCATTGTCAACTAATTATCTATCTGTCTACAACATAATGTATAACACCATAATAAGAATTATAACGCCATTAGGAAAAATTATGGTACATTCACATTTTGATATAACTTTTGCCCTACCTTGTATAATGATCACCATCGAACGATATGTCATAATAATATATCCGCAGACTGACAGCGGCTAGTATAGGTGTAAACATGTGAACCTAAATAGTACGCTCGTTCATCGCGCCGTTGTTGTGATGCCAAAAATCCCCTGTACTTAAACTCTGAATAGCTCCAAAATTAGATTTAACTGCCTCAATACTGCAACTAAATTGTCTTTCACCGCATAATTGAAGGCGCTTCACTAAACGCGATACTTTTGTTGTTCAGCATTACCTTCGTACCCACAAGTAATGGTACGAGGTAGCCTATGTAAACAAATCCATCTGTCAACTTGTTTACAGTTCGTCCGTGCTAGTTTTACATAAATTCTTCTCGATCTTTATGTTGTTTGTTTACACGGTGGAAACTTTAATGCAAGTCGCTCATACGTGTAGTCGCGTTGAGATTGCATTTTGTATGTTTATGCCGAGTTCTTTGCGAGTAAACACGAAATATAACTATGGAATGTTTACTTGTTGTTGTGTTGAACTTTGCAGGTTCTATCATGTTTTCGTCGATTTGTAACTTATCTCCTTCGCTCTACGATTAATTTCTATATAATTTTTTTGACATGTCTATTTGTACGTTTTGGTCATTAAAGATGAATACTGTCATGAAGGTTGTGGCCAGCAGGGCATCTTGTCTGATAACACGAATAAACGATGACAATCATTTGATTATATTTGTGTTAAGTTAGAATTTTTTTTATTGTATGTATAGTTAAGTATGTATATTTACACTATGTACCTACTGTTTAGAGTGGTTATAAATAAATACAAAATGCAAAATGAATTGTATATCAAATTGACTTCCAACTAAAATTGTCCGTGCCTATATTTAAGTTAAAACTGTCATTCTTTGACAGCGCTGTAGGAAATGGCTATATCACGGCAAATTGACGTAGGTAGTGTTTCAATTTGATAAACATTTGATTTCTATATTATTATAAGTAAAATAGTTGGTTCATCGGCTAAACTTTCTCAGAATAGCAGGACTTATTTACATACTGTGTGTGAGTTTCTTATAAGTAAAGCACATACAAGAATTAAGCGCGTTTCAGTGAGTTTTAGTCAGATTTGAAACTGTAATCGTGTGTGATGGAATTAAGTTTGTGAACCTGAGTACGTACAGAGGATACGTTTATAGTGAACTTTAAGGGTGCCACAAACAAACAAATGTGAACTACTTGAACTCTGTAAGTATTATAAGTAAGTATTTTGTAGATTTTATTAAATTCAGAGCAGTGGTGGTCCTGTGGCAACAGCCCCGACTTATGAGTTGCAGGTCGTGGGTGCGAACCCAGCCAGTTGCTTTACTTTGCGTAAACTATTTCATCACCACTGATCTCAAAACGGTAGTTTTTAATTAACATACAGCCAGGGAAATTAATTGTTAAGTAAATTGACACACTACGTCAATTTGCCGTGTTATAGTCATTTCATACGAATGTCAAAGATTGACAATAATTGTGATTTGTAATTTATGGACGATTTAAGTTAGAAATATAATAGAAATCATTTATTCACTTAAAATGTAAGTATACAATTAAGATGTAAATTTTGTTATGTAAACAAAACGTTCAAACAATAGAAAAGTTATAATCTATACAAATACTAACAATATAGCTGAAGAGTTGTTTGTTTGTTTGAACACGCTAATCTCTAAAACGCCTGGGCGGATTTGGAAAAATATTTTTGCGTTTGATAGCCCAATTTTCGAGGAAGGCTCTATAACATCCAAGACCCTTAGAAGCCGAGCAAAAAGAAAAAAAAGTCAGTAATAATGCTAAGCAAAAGCAATGTAATAGCGCATGCAGGCGATGCGATGCGACAGGGTGGGCGGGGGACCAAAAAATGTTACGTAGACGAAGGCGGGCTCATCAGCTAGTACTATTATAACTCTTTTCCAATTTATCACAATCACACCAGATTTTACTAAAGGCTGATTTCTCAATCAATAGATAATTTTTATTCGTGGAATAAAATTGTCGTCTGACAGATTTTTTATGGAAGAACTGTCAAAAATTCAACATTTTTCCTCGGATAAAATTAATGAATTAAAACAAACCGTAAATAATTCATCCCTTTAATTTTCCCCCTATGCTGATATACCGCAACTGAAACCAAACCGCAAAATAAGGTGTCATGTATCACAAGCCTAAGCACCCTTGATTAATCCTAAGTTACACAAGCCAACATCTCACTTGCGGCGGCCAAACTTAACCGAGCCCAAAGTTGATGACTTAATATTGATGTGTGCTCCTGACATTTCCTTGCCAAGTGACCCCTTTGAACTGTTCTGAGGGCCTGACTCCTGCAGAGTTCCCTTTTACTTGAAACTTACCAACTAAGGTGGTATATGACATAGATTGATAAAATCGTGCAGACGCGTAGCTCATGTCGTACAAAAGGTCTTGGAACTTGAGTCTGTTAAGTTACCTGTGATAATCCACATGATTGCTGCATTAGCTGAATTATAACAAAAAAAATACTACGTCGACACAAACAAAGAAACAAAATCGAAATATATAATATTTTATTTCACATAAACCTACATGGGCACTTATGAAACGTTAGAAGCTAAGTGCACGGTTCCAATCGATCGTTTCCTATGGAGTAGAGACTCTTTTGAAAATAATTGGCATTTACAATGTTTTCAAGTTACAGCGATAATAGGTATGGGAGAACAGGTTTGTCAACAAGTACCGGGTACTTAACAAAATAGAAATTGGTCTAAAAATTTACCAGACTACAAGGCCTACAACGTTCTCACATTCATTTCAGACAAATAAAATAATAAAAATAAAACTTATTTAAACCAAATCAACATGATTGCCATTACAACCATAAAGAATCTAAAATAAAATCCTGTCCGCAAAAGCTACTAATACAGTTGAAATGAGAATTGTAAGGTAAATAATGGTCGCAACCCAGCGCAGGGCACGCCGCGATAGCGGCGGTAAGGCCCCTCTTTGAGGAGTGGCTAGAGAGGCGTCACGGCGCCCTCACCTACCGCCTGACGCAGGTCCTCACCGGACACGGATGTTTCGGGAGGTTCCTGCACATCATCAGGCGGGAGGAAACGCCCGGGTGTCACCACTGCGAGGATCGCCCAGAGGACACGGTGGAGCACACGGTGGAGGTCTGTCCCGCTTGGGCAGAGCACCGCCGTGTCCTCGTAGAGGCGATCGGCAGCGGCGGCGACCTCTCGCGCCCGGCCCTGGTCCAAGCCATGGTCCGGGGCGAGAGGGAGTGGGAGGCAGTCACCTCCTTCTGCGAAGCTGTCATGCTAGCGAAGGAGGTGGCGGGATGGGCGAGGGAGAGAGCTGAGAGAGCCGCCCGTCCCAGCCGCCGCGGTAGACGCTCCGGGCGTCGGGAGCCGCGTGACGACTCCCGGCCACCGTAGGCGCGGGCCTGCGGACGGCGAGTAATGGGTAGCTCGCCGTCCGATCAGGACCAGGCCCGTGCCGGACGGCGCGTATGTGTTCCACGTGCGCCTCAAAGAGATGTCAGCATTGAACGGAGGGGCCCGTCAGGGCCGAAGCCTGCCGGGGCAGCGGGATTGTCCGAAAGGGTTACCGCTGCCCCGGAATATAAAGGGCTAAGGAAGGAACACGGATGGGATTTAGTCAGTAAGAGTCTGACACTCCCTTCGCTCCACCCAGAGCGGGATCATTTGATGATTTCCCATCCATAAAAAAAAAAAAAAGGTAAATAATGGTAGGTATATAATAGGCATCGTGAGGACAGCCTCACGATGCCTATTGAGGTACGCGTCTCTGCGATTTTATCAATATTAATACTGATGCTGTCAATCACCCTTTTACGAACAGCGATCGCCAAAGCCAAAACCGCACTCGGAGACATAACCTAGAAATAATAATTAAATTATCAGCATATTATCACACGTCGACAAAAGTGCCATGCTCAATCTGTCATAATTTACACAGACAGCGTTACAATATTACTATTATACTTATCAATTAAAGTTTCATAACTAGCCTATAATGTTCCCACTACTGGGAAACAGGCCTCCTCTCGGTGAGAGGGAGTGAACCGTAATCCACCGCGAGGGCCCAGTGCGGGTTGGTGGTTGGCACAAGTCTTATAAATTTTGGTTTTAGGACATGCCGGTTTCCTAACCATCTTTCCTTCACCATTATGAAAAAAAAAAACAATTACACAAAGTAAAGCGCCTATCTAGGTTCGAACCTACATACAACTCGTACGTCGCGGCCGTTACCACTGCTCCAGTTAATTTTTAAGATTGGTTATTTTTAAGTAACGACTCTGAGTACCAAGCTTCACAGCGTCGTAGCTTCACACCCTCTCGGTACGATGTTAAGGTGTTACCAGTGCGAGGCATGCAGTGCAAATGAATTTTTTTATATGTCACATACCTGTCTGAGGAATCCGTATCATGCGTGGCTTAACATTAGGTAATTGATGGACTTGCTGCGCGCTGTCTGTACGCACCATTACAACCATCATTGCGTTGGACACTCCGAAATGGCCAGAAAATATACAACACTAACATTCCTCCCATTCACCCTCTTAGGGGTGGAATTTCGAAAAACCCTTTCTTAGTGGATACCAACTCTTCACAAAGAACACACCCTCCAAATTTCATGTCTGTAGGACCAGCGGTTTAGGCTGTGCGTTGATATATCAGTCAGTCAGGACTTTGAATTTTATATAAACAGATATTTCGAAATTAACGCACACCACCGAACATCCCAATTAAAATATTATGTTATACTCATAAATCATAATACATACAGTCATACACTGATTTATTACTATTATGTTTAAAACATTGTTTATTTATTAAATTGATTGTATTAAAAAAAATTGGTCACATTACAAACCTACTCACGCAAGCGTCGCACAGGTAAGGGTCTAGCGTAGTAGGTAGAAGTACCTGTACTGTACGCTGTACTGTCAAAACTAACCAAAATGGACGAAGGTCCATTCCATTTTGACAGTACAGCGGATATAAAATAACCTATATTAAAAATGACAGAAATAAATTCAGTAAACGATTCTGAACAAACTACTTTCATAATGTGCATTAATTCAGTTACACATTGCAGACATTAACAGTAAGTTCTCTAGGAATGCAATAGGTAGCCTATCCTATAAGTCGGAACTAGTTTCTTCGGAAAACTAGAATACAAAATATGTGCCTAACCCTTTCACAACTATGTTAGGATCGGCTTCCAGTCTAACCGGATGCAGCTGAATACCAGTATTTTACATGGAGCGACTGCCTGTCGGACCTTCACACCCCAGCTACTGAGTGACACGATACCCCTTAGTAATTTCATAATACTCGTATTATGCATTCATTCAGTTTCACATTGTAGAAATTCAAAATGCGTTCGCAGCGAGAGTTTCGCTTCTGCATCTTTTTACTCTATGTAGGTACCTACATGAGTTGGTACATAACTTACTTAATACGTGTCATTAATAATTGCTGTAAGGAATCACTCGTGCATCTAAATTGGGGAATAAACTTTTTGCCTAGTCATCAAGCTGACCCCAAGGGTCTTGTGAGCCTACGGTTTTGGGTTTCTGTGGGTTTTCTGACCCTCGAGTCGTTTTAATTACGCCGTGTTTGTTAACTACTGATTAGAAGTTAGTTTTACCATATAAATTGATCAATATTGGTATTCTGTTAGCTATTATGTCCATAAAAAATGGCGTTGTAATTTTAGGAAGTTAAATAATAAGAAAGTCTGTAGAAGACTTGAATGAGAGAAGTCTTTTTTATTTACTCAATCAAGATGTCAACAATTCGGTATTGAAGCTTTTTCAGGAATATTTCTTTATTTTTAATTTACAGATTTACTTATTTTTAGCAACTTATATATGATCAAACGAACTTCCAAGTGAAGTTCGATCATTATTATGATGAGTTGCTTCATTTGAAGATATGATTATAACAATGTAGTTTCCCTACTTACTTGGTAACTTCGCACGTATTTTAAAGATTTTTAAAACTAATTGACGTAATTCCGGTCTGACTGTACCTCGGTTGACACTGTGACGGTTAGCTCATTTTTTAGAGTCCTGTAACTTTATGAGTATGATATAAAACTTTCTCTATATCTGGGAATCTTCAAGCGTCGGGGAGGGAGGGTGATCATATCTTCAAATGAAGCAACTCATCATAATAATGATCGAACTTCACTTGGAAGTTCGTTTGATCATATATTATAACTCGTTGCTTCATTTTTCAGATATGATTATAACAATGTAGATGTTAAGAGTCAGAAAGTTTTGAAATGGAAAATAAACAATAAGGTTTTAAACATTATGGTTTTATTTAAAGACAAATCAGCTTTATAGTAATACTTATGTTTCCGTAACGGTACGTTACATTTACTTATTTCGAATTAACTTCAACGAATTAAACGTAAAGATCTTATCGATAACATGAACACATAAATAAACATTTCTGTAGTGTAATTGTATAATCTTATAATTAATTAATAGGAATTAATAATCAGTCTGGATGTCTGAGCGTAGGTAGGCAAACAGATCTGGCAAATTCGCCTTAAAACGAGCAAATGAGTTAGATGAACTAGTCCACCCTACGGTTTTGCGAATGGTTTCTATATTAACTCCTGCTAAGTTTGCGGCCGCGGTTGACGCGTGCCGTGTACTGTGTGCGGCGAATACACTGGTGTCAATGCCGCTTTCTGAAAAGACTTGTTTGATCCATCTACTGATGGTTTGCGTGGTGGCAGGTTTGTGTGGCCGTTTATACGTCAACAACAGATTATTTGTATTCTCAGGTCTTATGTTTTTAGTTATAGAAATATAATCTGAGAGCACCGTAGCTGGACATATACGCGTATTTTCCCTGAAGTATGGCAGGAACAATATTGGCTGGTCTCTGCCAGGTGCGGATGTCTTTATGATGTCTGTTATGACGATTTTGATGCCACTATCAGAGAAAAGTATGTTCTCGAGTTTAATTAAAGACAGCGTCTGTACCCTGTGAGCTGTGCAAATTGCAAGTAGGATCACCAATTTTTTTTTTTTTTTTTTTGTAATTTTTTCGAATGATAGTTCGCTATTAGGGAACCATGTTGAAACATGGTTTAAAACCAATTGGGGATTCCAAGTGGTGGAATACTTGGGTTTTATGGGTCTCAATTTATACGCCCCTTTAAGGAGCCGTCATATAGATTCATTTTAACCAATATTATTGCCTACAAAGGTTGACAGGGCAGAACGATGAGAATTTAGACTGCCATATGCACACCCGTTATTAAATTGTGACGCTAAGAATGACATTAAAGCAGATTTCGAAGGGTCAAATACATTCATGCTGTTGATTGTACAATATTGCCACCACAGCTTAAGTGAGGTATTGTGCAAAGGGTGGTACTCCCTGAGATTGCAAGAGGTTTTTATTGGGGTTTAAGTAAACGACGTCGGAAACTATAAGATCTTGCAATAGTGGAAACCATGGCTGTGATGGCCAGTTGGGATAAACTAATATGCCGTGTGCATTGTCATCGATAATTTTTCTAAGACATTTTAATACCAAAGAAAATGGAGGAAAAGCGTAGAAGAAATATCTTTGCCAGTCTACCGTAAATGCGTCTACGGATACTGCGTCAGGGTCTTGTTTCCATGAGATGAATGTGGCTTACTTCGCATTATCGCGAGACGCGAATAAGTCTACTTCAGGTTGACCAAAATATTTTATAATGTCTTGGAATGCTTCATCGGAAAGTGACCATTCAGTATCCGGATTGACTACTCTAGACGCGGCGTCTGCTCGGTTTTCTTTGGTATTTACGTATGATGCATAAACCCAAAGGTTGCGCTGTTCACACCATTTCCAAAGGGACCTAGCCAAGTCGTTTAAGTGGGGGTATTGAATACTCCCCATACGATTTACATAACTGATCGCAGTGGTGTTGTCCATGCGCAGTAATATTGTGCAGTTGGTTGCATTACTGGCGAAGGACTTCAAACCAAGAAAGCTGCCATCAGCTCTAAGTAATTGATATGACGATCATTTTCTGAAGACTTCCATTTGCCATGTACTTGAGCGTTGTTGCAAACAGAACCCCAGCCTGACCTCGACGCATCGGTTTAGATTTCAATATCAAAATTTGGCTGCCGCATAAAGTTGCGAGCTGTATTAACGGTTGCTAGCCACCAGTTTAGATCCTCTAATATAATATTAGGTAGTTTAATTTTAGCTTCGTAATTATTGTTATGCTTAAGTAACGCTAGAAACTTCTGACGGTCTAAAATCTTAGTGTATACCCAAGCGTACTTAACGGCTGGGCTAGCGGCGACTAGAATACCGATAAAGCGAGCTAATTCACGGATGGAACATGACTGTAGTTTAGTAAACTTTATAACTAATTCGATAATGTTACGTCGCTTATCGGCTGGCAATTCTATACTGAGACTCCTGGTATCGTAACAAAATCCTAAATACTTGCAGAATTGTCACGGTTTTAACATACTTTTATCGTAATTGACAACAAACCCTAGAAACTCGAGTAGTTTCAAAGTTTCATTTACATTATTAAGACAATTTTCGTAAGTATTTCCAATACATACAATATCATCTAAATAACAAACTGACTGATAACCGCGATGTCTGAGGTAAGCTATGACTTCCTTCATAACCTTAGTGAATACCCGTGGGGCAACGCATAATCCAAACGGCATGCAATTAAAGCCATATGTGTGAGTCTTTGCGTGCTGTTCGGTAGTCCTCTATTTTAAAATGTTCGCTCTTGATTAGCTTGTTTAAGGTTTTAGGTTTAATATAAAGCGGCTTTCGCCATTAGGTTTTAGTGTGAGGAATATTTTAGAAATAAATTGATCTTTAGTCACATTGCACTCTGAGATAGCCCCTAAAGATTTGAGTTTCATAATGGTTTTCATCATATCTGATTTCTCAGTATATGATAGGTTGTTTTTAGGTATTATTGATTGTTTTACATGTGTATGAAAAGGTATTGGATAACCATTTTTTAACCAATCAAGAACAACATTGTTATTTGTTATTTTTAGCCATCGGTCATAAAAGTGGGTAAGTCTACCCGCATGTACCTGCGTTAACGGTGACTGAGCGGGAACCCGAGGTTTGTCCTGCGAGGCCGGGCGTTGTGACGGCTGTGCTGACGTCGTGTATGGACGGCGATTCCCCGTCGTCGTTGGCCTTCTGTATGCACCCCGCCCCCCCCCCCCTGTTCGCCGGGTATCGAGGAGGCGGGTTCCAGTTTCCCTGGTAGGACTGACGGGTACTAGGGAGTTGAGGCGGTTTCGAAACCTTTGCCGTCTTTTTTATGGAAAGACCTTGCTTTTCAATGGCCTTGGCGGCTTTAATTTTTTCTGATAAGGACGAGCCAAACGGTGATTCATCCCGTTCCGACTCGTTGATGATGTTTATGAATGCCTTGTCCAAGCTAGGAGTGATTAATTTCACTCGAGCCTGCGTTGCCAAGTAGTGCGAGTCGCAAAGTAAACGGCAACCATTGCTCAAGTGTTTCATAGCTTGAACCTTGTTTTCACTTCTTTGAAGTAAATCCATGCCTCTGTTGATGGCAGTGATTCCCGTACCTAACTGTTGTTGATACGCTGTGAGTGTCATGTCGCGGTTGCGAACCATGTCCGGTACTGCTGCCGAGATTTCAGCATTCAACTTGGGCGCTTGAAGGAGCCTACAATTGTCTGGTACAAGGTACTCTTTCAGTACCTTGTCCTTGTTTTCTTTAGGCATTCCTTTTCTTAGCAAAGGAAGCCACAATTGCGATAGATTATCGTGAATGTTATCGCCGTAGTCAGGCGAGTCTGATGTGGATTCACAGAGTGCCGACAGTAGATAAGGGTCTAACTCAGGTTCCGTGCTGATAGTGGTTTCCTCGAGGGGGCAGGGTTCCGCCTGGCCATAGTGTTGGTCAGCATTGTAGCCAGATTCCGGTACCGCGTCTTGTGGTATATCGGTTGGCACGGGTACTGGCTCCATAATGGCTTCATTATCATTGCCTGGGACCACCTCAGGATCTTCGCTACCTAAAATTACAATTTGTAATCAAGGTTGTGAAGATAACAATTTTGAGGGTAGTGTAAAAATATAATTAATTGATTTTGCACGTTAACGTTACATCTGTTTTAGATTGTACGTATTTTGTGCTTGTTTGTCATCGTTAAAGACTCGCAGTCAATCCCGATGCAATAATGAAGTTTAAGTTTTATAATTTAGTTTTGAACAATGTCAAAGTTATTGACTCGCAGTCAATCCCAGAGCATTAACAAAACTGATATTTTCACTATTCACTTCTAGATCACCAACGAATTAAATATACCTTTGCTTACCTTCATCATCCGATGACGATTGTAACGGTCTTATTATTCGTCTTCGTCTTTCTTTCTCTTCAATTTTTCTAATTTTCTTGGCGTAGTGATCAATTTTTGATTGCGCGCTTCTTTTTGGCATGTTTGCTGAAAGGGCGCGTGCGATAGCTACCGCGCACGAAAAAGGAATGAGCTAACCGTCACAGTGTCAACCGAGGTACAGTCAGACCGGAATTACGTCAGTTAGTTTTAAAAATCTTTAAAATACGTGCGAAGTTACCAAGTAAGTAGGGAAACTACATTGTTATAATCATATCTGAAAAATGAAGCAACGAGTTATAATTTAAAATTTTGGTTTTCCAAGCAGTCATTATTTTTTAATAAATTAATATTCTAAATTCTACTTTGGAAAGTACGCAGAAGACTTCGATATCTTTGCCAGGTATAACACAATAATATATTTTTTTAATTTGACGTTTTTTTGCTTGATTTCAGAAACTTCAAGCATGACACTTGACAGTTGGTTGACGGACCCAATGGGAATGATCGACATAATCGAACATTTACTTATTACTTTAAACCATGATTAATTATGGAATTAGTAATCGATTAACTGTAATTGAGATTACAGTTAATCGATTAAAATACTAATTTTGTATTAGATACTAATCTGCCCTTTCTAGTACGAGTTTAGTAGCCTTGTCGAGACATTATCTAGTATCTACTACCATGTGTGGTGCACGACTGTGAATGATCTCTTTCTAACCTTTATCAAACCCTAAAAAAAGTACTTACCAGCTGTTACTATTGCAAGTTTTGAACACCGTTAATAGTTACAAAATAGTTCGAATGATTTTAAAATGACTATTGTTTATAGAGAATGGGTTGTCTCTAGGCTATCGTTATATTGATAAACGATCATTCAGGTTTGGCTTTGGGACTTAGATTTTTGTGTGAATTCATTTTCAACGTTTGGATACTTCGATTCAATAACTGTTTTTTTTGCGTTAGTCTACATTATAGTCATCCCTAAAGTTGACATTTTATGACTTGATTTTTTATCATGGGTGGCACCGAAAAAAATCCCGAATTGCCTACTTTTTAATGCCACTTGGAGATCGAATGAAAGTCATGATCTTATAATTCTAAGCGCTAAAAATAGAATGATAAAGTTCAGAAACCAAATTCAAATTTAATTTAAATTATTTATGAAAAAATATTTTTATAGACATAAAAGCACGAAATTGTTTTGGAGTCAGTGTAGGACAATTTTTCTTTACATACCTACCGAATTCTGCAATGTGAGATGTGAAATGGAAAAGTAAGTGTGCCTATATAAGTGAAAAAAAAACTTTTTGACAAACAGCTAATTTAAAGAAAATAAAACCTGTAGGTTAGTTCATTATGAATGTAATAGGTTAGGTACTTACTCAAAAACTAGTTTCAAAAAACGTATACCTAGGATGCAAAATATGCCTAGCCTTTATACAATTATGTTAGGGTCGGCTTCTAGTCTAACCGGATACAGGTGAATACCAGTATTTTACATGGAGCGACTGCCTATCGGACCTTCACAACCCAGTTACTGGGTAACACGATACCCCTTGGTAAGATTAAATGTGAGACTTTTGGGCTTCTAACTACCCGTAACGACTCTCAAAGATCTACGAATTACAACGGACCCTTGTCGAGGCACGGAGGGGTTTCGATAAGTAACTGACGGTCACCCATCTACGGACCGACCGCGGCAAGCATAGGTTAACCTTCGATCCACCCGTGTGGCTGTTACCTATAATTTAGCCGTGAGCCCCTCTATGAAACTATAGCTTAAGGAACCATTCATAACTTAATTTGCTTCACATTTTACCATCTGTACATTTGTTGAGTGAATGAAATATTTCGTCTGCTAACTGATAGAGAATATTTTATAGCGATTCATCAATAAAATATTTTCAAACAGCGCCCCGAGCTGTCAAATGTTATGATATTTTTATTGCAAGCCTATAAAACGGGCTCAAAATAACTTGGTGGAGGCCCCAGCTTATAGAGACGTCAGTACCATATAAAAGTAAATATACCTATCTGTAGAAAAATTGTTTACTTATAAATATCAAAATACCTTTTGATATTTTATTTTTCTATGAAAATACATGCTTTCTGCATATTATAGTAAAAATCTCTCTTCAAAATATTTTTATGTTGTAAAATATTTTTGAAAAACCATGACTCATTGTCACGTTCCGCCTGAGCCGAGCGTGCAAGCGAGAGCGCGGAACAAGCGATGAGATGAGAGGCACGATCGGACTAAGCGTTCGGCTTGTGACGCATCTATCTAATATGACGTTATCACGTGAAATTGTCGCCCGTAAAACAGACAACCAATTTTTTTTTTTATAATTTTATGAGGTTTATGTAAAGTGGCCTCCAAAAGTTAGTTGACATTTTTTCACTTCAGCTGTGATTTTAAATAAAAAAAATATCAGGTACTCCTAACGGATTACTTGATTATTTTTTATGATAAGTTAAAGGTAGCTGAGTTAGTCAATAACAACGTTATAGCAGTTCAAGCATTTGGAACACTAGAATTATAAATCATAATTTGGTGTTTAAATGTTGGCCTTTGCCCTGCAGTGGGGCAACATCGACTAAAAATTAAATAAAAAAATATAAATGATAATTGTTTTTGTAGTTTGATTATTCATTCAAAACCTGCAAATGTCCAGATACAGTTTAGAGCATAGGCCAAGAACAAACCACAACTAAATATGTGTTCTTCACCTTCAATTATCGAAGGAAAAACAAAGCTGAACCCTAAAAAAAAATAAAAACCGGTCAAGTGCGAGTCGGACTCGCGCACCGAGAGTTCCGTACAAAGTGGGTGTGTAACAAAAAATTTACGGTTTTCGGATTGTTTCCTTTACTTGTGCCACATGACATTGCTTCTTGCCAAATTTCATGATTCTAGGTCAACGGGAAGTACCTTATAGGTATTGATTCCGGAACATAAACGCTCGTATCTTTTGATTGCATCGACTTAGAAGTTTGATTTTTGCACTGCTTCAAGGGATTGCAGCCCTAAGTATTTGATACAAATTTCAACTTGATGAATTCACACATTCCTGAGAAAAAGGGTCTTAACAGATGGACAGACAGACGGACAGTGAAGTGATCTTATAAGGTTCGCGTTTTTCCTTTTGAGTTACGGAACCCTAAAAACAAAAAAAAAACGCGCTTGCTCCCTGAAAGGTTAGGCAGAGGTGCACCTAATAGTACCCCCTCATTTCGCTAGTTATTTTTAAAAGGTCCATTTATCAAGGGGCGAGCCTACTCGTATTACTATAAACCGGCCCCGGGCTGCTACTAAGAAAATTCTAGAAGGAAATCCCAATAACACTTTGCTCGACCCGGGAATCAAACCCAGTCGCTCAGCAATAGCGCATGCGACCACAAGACCATGTATAAAAAACGTGGAAGCTAATCTATAAAAGACTGATCCTTGATCATCTAACAAAAATTAAAATTACGATCCCTTATAAATAAAATTCTCCATGCAGACCGTATTTTGGCCACGGCAGCTAATCTCAACGGAGACTAGCCTTCACACATGTGCGTGTCACGTGCACAAGAGTGCGCACAGACACAGGTGCACTCCCTTTTCCCTTTACTCTCAAACTCCGATAGGACGGCAATCTGACACGACCGGAGAGAGATCAGGCGCAGGTCCAACGGCTTTACGTGCTTTCCGAGAAACGGTGGTATCACACCGCCAACTACCAAACTCCGGGCTGTTACTAAGAAATTCTTATGGAAAAACTCAATACCTAACACTTTGCTCGACCCGGGAATCGAACCCAGGACCCCTCGCTCAACAGTCGCGCTTGCAACCACGAGACCAACGGGGCAGTTCTAATACAAAGATAATTGAACATACAAACTAAATGCTACAAATACAACAATTTCTCCCAAGCCACGTCTAAAGTCACACCAGTACACGGATTTAAATTTATGTCTCCGGAAACTCGATGTTCCCGATTGAGGTAATTGAAAGCTTAAAGGAATTTATTTCCAATTTCCTATCATATGAGGTTTTTCCGTCTATGAAATACACCGCCAGCGTCGATATGAAATTTATGACATGTCTGTTTTTAATTATTCTGTTTTTAACTTAATTGGAACATTGTTAAGCTGACAGGGGAGAATGTTTGTAACGAGCTGCTTTTTCCATTATTTATTTTTGTTGAATGTGATTTGTTTAGCATAGAGAGGTTTAAAAGAGTATAGATATTTAGAGGTATGAGGAACAGGGTGGAAAGTTCCTCATTCTCCACTGAAAAGGAACTGACGGGTCCCGGGTGCCCGACGGTTGTTGTCACGTTTCTGTAAATTATATTAATCGCGTGGATAACTGATATCGAGAAATCAGATACGTCAACAAAGTTGTAGTTCGTATGTGTAATAAATGTCGCCACTGATCTTTGTAGGTACAGCAGTGGGAGAGTATTTAGATGGAAAAAATATGTGATAAAAACAAGCACAAAAAAAATTGACTTGTATTAGTTACGATATAAGTGCCTATGTTGTTCGTGACTTCTTTCACATCCAATGATTTATTCACAAAGCGTGGAACGTGTTTTAGTTGTATGTAGATATATTTGTGAGAATGCAAAATCGAAGTCTGATACATACAAGTGACAGTTCACGGTACCTACTTGGAAAATCCTAAAATAAATGTAGGTACATTTTAAACACCGGCTGTCAAAATTTGACTAATAATAACACCTGATTGTCAGTTTCTTTTGGCTCGTGGCAAAATGAACCTTGCGCACGGGTCGATCGAAGGTTAAGCAACGCGGTCGGTTCGTGGATGGGTGACCATCCATTACATAGAGAACCCTCCGTGCCTCGAAAAGCACGTCAAGCCGAAGCAACGGCTTGCGGCGGCGACTGACATTCATATAATTTTGATTGTCGTTACGGGTAGTCAGAAGCCCAAAAAGTACCAACCGCTCTTACCAAGGGGTGTGTTACCCAGTAACTGGATTGTGGAGTTCAGATAGGCGTTAGCCCTAAATAAAATACTGGTATTCGGGCGCATCCGCTTAGGCTGGAAGCCGACCCCAACTTAGTTGCGGAAAGGCAGATTGTTATTTTTTTGTCAGTTTTCCGTACATATCTCGGTAGGCATATATTTTATAAAGTTTGTAACTTATCATCAAATTAAATAATAATTGTTTGACGTTATTTGAAAGTGAAATACCCCTAAGCCCAACGCCTTAGTACAAAACAAAAAATAGGTGTTGTCTATTACTATGATGATAATTTATTTCAAATATACAAATAACTAAATAGCTTTTATTACGTCTAGACTTTAGTCTATTTGATTAACAAAGGGCCTCGAAATTTAATAAGCGGAATGCAGCGCCTGTAAGTCACAGTCCTTGTTATGAAAAACGTAATATTTGTGTGTTGTTTTAATAAAGATGAGAACCATTGCACCGTCTCGACCACAGTCTTAACTGTTTATATTACGCTACTTAGAGAAACGGCAACTGCCAGTGACAAATTAAAATAATAACAGCATATTTTGCACTAAGGTAATGCAATATATCTCCCGGTAAAAAAATTGGCAGCGTCTTTTCTGTCATCGGTTTAGGCTACGGGGTAGCTTCCTAGAAGAGTAGTGGGCGCCACATACTGTCCGCAAATTACCGGCAATTGAAGAAAATATTAAAAAAAAAGTCATTTATTTTGGACCAATCACTTTTACACATTTCATACAATGAAATGTTATTATTCTATTCTATTTTTCTTTATGGCAATGGTGCCGATGTCGACAATTCTGCCAATGTCAGATGTGATATGAGAAAACGTAGTGATTTTTAGAATTATAACAAAAAAAAAAAAAAAAAACTAATATTTTTCATCCATGATTATATCCAAAGAAAATAGTTGAATTTAATGTGAAACTTGTTGAAGAATATTAATAAGTACACTGAAATAAATAAATAGAGAGAAAAAAAAATTGTTATGTCATTAAAAAATAATAAACATATTATTATTTACACAGAAATCATCATAATTTGATGTCATTGATGCGGATAAAATACATCAAAGCTTCAAGGAGCTTTAGGGAAGAATATGTTAACAGGGATGGAAAGTTAATTGGGACAGGGAACAATGAAATGTTATTTAAAGCGTTTTTTGACAGCGTAAAGTCAAAACCCACTGCTATATTTTCATGACAGCCATCAGTGCGGCCGTTACCCCGTAGTAAAATTAGGATGACAAGATGGCCTAGACAGAGTGGCAATCGCTTTCAGTGTTTTTGTATTTCTATAACGACTTCCAATAGGATTGACAAGCTTTTCGGTAAATTATGCCAACCCAATACATTTATAACTCTTCTATTACCTATCACTATCGCTGATAGCATGTCCCTTTGTCTAGGCCTATGGAACCAGTAGCATTCTCTTGTCTAGCAAAGCTATCTCCATCTCCCATATTTTCACGATAGTGCTGTCTATGGCCCCTTTCAGCTCCATCATCAGACTCTGGACACCATCATCAAATAAGGACGCAATTTTATTTAGTTAAATAATTCCTATGGCTACCACGATAGACTAACGTATTTCAGTTTCAGCTTAATTGGATGCCAGGGCGTGCTTGAAAAATGGTCAACAAAGACAGTAACCAGATACACATTTTTTGTGCAGTGGATCTAACAAACAGAAATTCCTTTTTTTGATGGCATCTACTTTCTTCAGTCACTCGACGTCTATAGATGCTGACTCATGACAAACTCTTTTATAGGTACGTCAGGATACGTCACTGAGAAAAGAAAGTGGTTTCACAGAGATCACCGTGACTTGCTCTAATGAGTCTGTTCATCTTACCGAGACAATAGACAGGGGCTAACAACCTTTATGTTTGCTTTTCGATTAGGAATGAATGTTATACCTAAATAGAGAAATAATAGTCCTCCAGGCCGAATTTCAACCAATCTCTTCGGAGACTAACCTTCGACGCAAGAAATATTATAGTGCGCGGTACACCTCTGTCTAACCTGTCGGGAACTCAGGCGTGATATTATTTTTACCCGACTGCGGCGAAGCCCAAAAGGAGGGTTATGTGTTTGACCGGTATGTATGTATGTCCGTTTCTTTGTTCCCTCGTAGGTAATTATGTTTATGTATGTTATAATAAAGGAATACCAAAGTCGTAATACAAATACAAGAATAGTTACATCTTGTGGAATAACAAGACACTAATTAATTATTATCTGAAACATAGCTATAAATATCAATTACCTACATTCTGAAGTAATATTTCAGACCATGAACGTTCGCTGGCTTGCCGTCAAATAATATCAGTGTTTAGTCAGATAACAGAAAGATCTGCTAATTATTTCTGTTGCTGTTCTGTTGTTCTTAATTATTCGAGATGCTATGGGATGTCCGGATTATTATACTTACTTATTGTATGATTATATTTATTTATTTAAACTTTTCGCACAAAAAGTTACAAAGGCGGACTTATTGACTTAGGTATTCTCTACCAGTCAACCAACGGTGGTGAAGAGATTAAATGGCAGGTGCTGTGGTTGAGAGTAAAAATGATAAAAAAAAACTACTAAAACTAGATACTCAAATACATGATAATCACAGCACATAGCTTACATTATGGTATAGAAACGTTTTAAGACTAACTACCATCGCTCAATTAACATTGTTAGAATTATCACGCTTGTCAGATAATTATAACTGCAGATTGTTGCTACCGCCATAATTCCCTCAATCAAGGACCGATGGCCGGTGGAGCAGACGAATCCTGGAGTGAAAACCGCGTATCTGCAAGCGTAGTGTTGGACGCCCCCCAGCTAGACGTACAGACGACCTCAAAAAGTTGGCTGGGACAGACTGGATGCAGAAGACGGAGAACAGGGTGCTGTGGCACAGAATGGGAGAGGCCAATTTCCAGCAGTGGAGTGCAATAGGCTGAGTTGACTTCCCTACCGCGAAACATATTTGCGAAAACAAACACTTTTTCCTTAGTAACTATTCGCCAATCTCGGTCACAACACAACTCTCTTCGCTTGTAACCTTTGAATAAAGAGAGTAAATGTATTGCAACTTATCTTACGAAATGTATACGAGACAACGGAAGAAAATAAATTACAAGGGTGTCCGTTACCAAGGGTTACATCGCACCAATTTTCTCATCCGACATTTACAACTTTTGAGACAAAACACATTGCCCACACAGTTTTTCAGAAGAACATTATTCAGAGAGCAAAAATTTTTGGATTTTTTCTGGTAGAAAGAAAATACATTAATTTAGCACAGAATAAAAGACACAATACACCAGATACATAGATCAGATAAAACAAACAAAAAAAGATCAAATTTAATAAAAAGTGTAAAGTCCGATGTAAGAAATTAGCAGGAAACTGTGCCTCACGGCTGGACCAAAAAGGCCCAGTTCAGCAAAAATGCCAGACAACTAGTGCCTGACGCTGGTTTTCAACTGGACCTGATGTGTGAGATGACGGATGTAAATCAGTAGAGTCCGTCTCACGAAAAAAGTCCCGCAGACGCGGCGCTACAGGCCTGCGACGGAGACACAAATCTTTATTTATCTCAACATCACATTAAAGCCGATCTATTCTGTAAAAATCTCATCGTGAAAACTTAGGTAAGTTGAGCTTAAAGTGAGCGTGTGTTGTGTGTTCCATCTGATGCTAGGGTTTGACACTATAGACGGCTCACTCTTTTTTGCACTATATTAAATATAGAAAGGTATGTGAGTTAGGAGGATTGTTGTAGGAATGTTGCTAACTATGACTATGACTTTTATACCTTTTAGAAAGCTTACAGAATAGGCAAGTTGTTTTAGTTATTTTTATTTGATTGATTGAATGTGATTTTGATTGAATGTCATCGTAATTTCTTTAACGAGACAACATTTTTGAACCGTAAAATGAAAATATTGGTAAGATATTATTCTTAAATCGCTCATCATTTTAATTATTTTGTTGAATTAAGTACTTTTAATTATGTTCATAGCTTAATTGAAGTGCCAGCTACAATGTCATTTTTAATGGTAAAAACTACATATTGAATGGGTTCAATATGTAGTTTTTTTTTATTTGGAATAAATGCGGGGTAAATATCGAAAAACCCTTCAAATTCAAATATCTCGAAAACTATTGTATTACCGCCATTAATATGGGGAGTTCAATTTGCTGCATTTTGGGGGGTCCTATTAGCTTCTGACGGACATACGTCGAATTACAAGTAACCCTGAATTATTAGTTCCACTTATTGTCGCGGGACTTCTTCCGTGAAACGGGCTGATGACGGCTATTTGATGGCATACATGATGAGCCTGTGAGGGGTCCATGGCTTAATAATAATAGCGCACAGGTCGGTTGATCAGGTTAAGTTACGCTTGCCGCGGTTGGTCTGGGGATGGGGGACGATCTTTACATACCGAGATCTCTCCGTGCCTCAGAAAGCACGTTAAGACGTTGGTCCCGGCTGTCATTTGTGGATCTTTGACAGTCGTTACGGGTCGTGTCTTTTGGAATGCCAAAAGGGCCAAGCAGTGTTATATTTGTGTTAAAAAAAATTGTATGAAGGTGTTTTTAATGCCAATAAACGCATTTTTCATTCTTTCTGTGTCTTAATATTTTGTTAATTTTATCTGTTGTCTTTTATGGTTCTTGTTTATTTCTTATTACCTATTCATTTGTATTATTATTATTAATTTATTATGTAATTCACTTTGTTTCCTTTTTATGATTTTCGTGTTAAGTTTGACCTTGTCAAACTTCCTGTACCTTGATAATAAGTAAATGATATGGTCTCCTATAATTGGAAGCGCACACTTGTATTTGTCCCTGTTCTATATGTACTTGCATATAATTGTGTAGTGTGTTGGAGATCCAATAAATAAATGAAGTGGTTACCGTCACAGATACTTTCAACTCCAAGGAGTTTGCCGATGCGTTGTCAACCTTAGAAGCAAAGTTTCAAAGTCTCAATGTGTAATTAGTAAAGTATTCGGTGAGCAAAGACAAAGTATCGTCCATTTTGGGTAACGTATCAGACAAAACAAAATAAAAGGTCGCAAGTTCGAATCCGAGGTGGGTAATGCTGCCAGCAGTAACTCGGAAAAGTTTTGTGAAAGCGGAAACGAGTCAACTTGCTACGTTATTGTTGAACCTAAAGCAGCTATGTTTACTGGCTCCACCGCAACCACATGCCAGCCGTAAGACAGAAGTTTCACTTGAGAATCAAAATCAAAGCTCATTTATTAAAATTAGGCTGAGCATTAACACTTTTTGAAGGTCAAAATTACATAAAACACTCCCCCCCCCCCATTGGCCCGCCCTTCACCACTGTGTAGTGCTTTAGCCAGTAAGAAGAAGTGGCGCAACAAACTTCCTAGCAGCACAGCTCTTTTATGTTAGAATATACCGATAAGACAGGTATGCCTAAAAAAAAATACAACCGAATTGTGAACCTCCTCCTTTTTTTGAAGTCAGTTAAAAGTAGACCTTGCGAGAAAAAATAAACATGGCTTTGAAATTTTGAACTCGAATTATTAAAAAAAAATATTGCGAAAACTTTTTCAAGGAAAATGAGGATTTAAGAAGAAGATAATATAATATATGACCAGCTGTTGCCCGCGACTTCGCCTGCGATCCAGGATGAAAAGCCTATGATGTCCTTACCCAGGTCATGGTCTACATGTGTTCCTTTTATCCAAATCTGTTCAGCCGTTTTAGCGTGAAAACGTAACAAACAAACAAACTTGCTTTCGCATTTATAATATTAGTTAGGATAAAGATAATAATAAAATGTATTCAAAAATATAAGGACGAACTCGATGTGAAAAGAAGATACCTGAACCAACTTCTCATCATTTAAAAAAATGATATGCTCTTGTTTCTGTGACAATTAAAGTTTATTTCTTTGTTTCTTTTACCAGTTTATTTTGAAAAAATATTGTACGCTCATGGCAGACGGACAAAATAATATATTTAATTGAATGAACTTTAATTATTGTTATAACAAAAGTCAAAGGAGATAAGAAAAATAATTTTGTTTTGCATCTTTATCTGCACGTGACGTTTGCAAGAATAAAAGTGAATTGGATTTTAGTTATTAATTACTTGCTGCACCTTGCAGTTTCACCCGCATAAGTCTCGATCCTGTGGAAATATTGGGATAAAATCCTATGTTTTAATCCAGGTCATAGTCGACCTATGTGCCAAATTTCATATAACGCTTAACAAGCAAACATACAAAAACTCAAATATTTGCTCTTTATAAAATAGTTCAGCTTTAAAAAAAAACCGGTCAATTGCGAGTCGGACTCGCACACCGAGGGTTCCGTGCAAATTTGTAAGTATGTAACTACAAATTTACAGATTTTTTTTCGGATTTTTTCCTTTACTTGTGCTATAGGACATTGCTTCTTGCCAAATTTCATGATTCTAGGCCAACGGGAAGGACCCTATAGGTTTTGACTCCCTTGCGAGTGTCAAAATATGCGGCTTATACGGAACATAAATGCCCGTATCTTTTGATTGCGTTGACTTCTGCTTCAAGGGATTGCAGCTCTAAGTACTTATTTGATATTAATTTCAACTTAAGAACTACAGGCGTTCCTGAGGAAAATTGTATTCACAGACGGACAACGAAGTGATCTTATAAGGGTTACGTTTTTCCTTTTGAGGTACGGAACCCTAAAAATAACTGCAAACAACACAATGAAGCCCGATCCGTTAGTTTCAGAAATTAAAAAAATTAAATGAGAGTATTTCTATATTTTTACGAAGACTGTTCATAATTAGACTACTTTTTCCATCGATATTGTGTCTCAAAGTCATCACGCGAGTACATTGACCTACTAAAGAACTTATCTGGTTAGATGTATCTCCTTTTTGCGGGTTTTTGTCCTTCCCCAAAATATTTTGCTGAAAGGAAAAAAACCGTAATGAAATCAGTTAATTGTTTACCGTACCTATTGCGTTTGGGGGAGAAATGCATTTAGTGAACAATAGCAGTTCCAGAAAAAGTTTGTTCGGCGAAATTTTTCGCGCAATGTTCGACGTTTCCTATGGAAAAAGTATGGTTCACTGCCGTATCCAGTTACAATGGAAGCATAGTTCATGTTAGAGGAAGGACGTGTTCGAAAACGTGTCAGGAATGACACGAATTTTTAAACTGTTCGTATAGCTCTCTACACGAACATGTTTAAAAATTCGTGTAAAATCCACATATTATGAATAAAAAAAACCCTGCCGAAGGGAGCTTCGGCTTTTTCATTATGTGGATTTTACAATACATATTATTTCAAAATCTACATAGTAAATATATTAGTATCCTTTTTTGCGTCGTCTCTAACTAAGCTATGCGTATACCTGTGCTAAGCGTGAGTTCAAGTCAACAGTGCAAAGGGCGAGACTTGAACTAACGAACTCTCATCGCCTTTCTGCGTATGTAACGTTTGGTCTGCTGCCGCTTTTAATTGATAAATTAAAAACAGAACCATGCTGTATTTTACCTAAATAAACTCACGCCTTCTTCTTATAGGGGTAGCCAGAACCACAGATTGCCACAGGACCTGCTACGATCCTTACATACTCCTTTTGCTTCGTTTACGTTCATACATCAGAAGGGCAATTCTCGTAATTGAAGAACGTTCACAGTCTGATCTCAGTCTCAATCTGTCAAAAATATCTCTAATTTACATACATTTTTGACAAGTTTTTGACATTGATTGTCGCTGAGATGAGAGTTCGACTTGATTTTGAACGTTTTAAATTGCGAGAATTGGCCTTCCGATGTCAGTCTCAATCTGTCAAAAATACCTCTAATTTTCATAAATTTTTGACAAGTTTTTGACATTGATTGTCGCTGAGATGAGATTGCAAATAGATTTTGGACGTTTTTAATTACGGAAATTGGCCTTCTTTTCAAACGCGCACGTCTGTTGCGATAATACCCACCTGACCTTGTCTCGTTCGTTCGGCTTTTTTTTTTAGTAAATTTTGTACTTACTGTCAAATTCGCGGTTGAAACTCCTCACGCACGTGTTTCGCAAAGGTAGGCAAGTAGCCAATTTTTATACAGAAGGAATGTTTGGCTAGGATTCAGGTTGTTATTTAACTAAAAAGGTTTCACGTAAGTATTTGAAACTTAACCCTTGTGTTTGTAGGAAAACGAGAAAAAAGTATGAATTCATGAATACTACTTACCTATGTATTTTGTTGAATCAAATGTATTTTATGACCTTCCTAAAAAGTATCATATAAAAAAGTGAAACGATGAGGTAGATAACTGATATTCCAAACCCGAAAATTACTTGACTGTCCGTCAGCTCGAAAAAGTTTTAAGGTCAAATAACCTAACTAGATACAAAAGACTTCGATTGGAACTTAGAAAATGACGGGATACGTAAAAACCTAGTTTCATCACGAAAAAGATAAGCAACGCGACAAAAACTGCTACTTGAATACTACACCTAGTTCAATTTCCAAGAAAAATCCACTATAGTAACCCATACATCTACTTTTACTAACACATGTGCGACATAGTGCTAAGTACCTATATTGGCAACACGGAGCAAAATCCGGCTAATATGCACTAATGAGGTTGGCTGTATTTCTTGGGGACGTGTGAACCACAGCTGGCTGCCAGTCGTAACCTTCCAGTCTTAACTACTGAATGTAGCAGTTCCGATTCCATATTGTAATTGTTATGAAGAAAAATGAGAATTATGAAGTCTAGACAGCGAGAAAGTTAGGCGAATAGATTTTTTTATTTGTAGTTATGATGTTGAATGTTTGGCGTTAATGTTTTTATTTTGCATTTGAAGTTGTTTCGTTTTAGTGACAGCGCAAACTGTGCGTCTAGTCGCTGCAACAAGACGTAGAGCTGTCATTTGCGTCTGCGTCCTGACCTTGCCACTAGACGCATAGCTGTCATTTTTTCCGTCTGCGTAAGTGCCTTTTCACACGCCCCGGCAACTGGGTAGCCGGTGCCGGATACTCGGCGGTGAAGTGTATAGCCATGTACGTTAGCTTTCACACGTACCGGCGTAGTTTGCCTGCAAGTGTTACCGGATAGTCGGCACCGGCTACCCGGTTGCCAGGACGTGTGAAAAGGCACAAGTCAGTAAGTATGTCGTGCAGGTAGCGATAATTTTTCGAATTGAAAACATTGGCGTCCAAAGTATCCATGTTAAGATTCACAATACTAGCACGTGCACCTTCCTCAACGCTCACAACAAGACTGACGCTGACCTGTCGCATGCGACTAGGCGAGCAGTAAGAGCGTGACACTCTGCAACTCGACACCGAATGTGCGAAGGTTTGAACAACATAATTATATGAAAATTGTTGGCAGCAGCCTGCATACGTTTAGTGCCCGAGCTGTCGTAGTCGCAAATCGCATAGTGTGTGCAATGGTGACTTGGTAGTCGCATAATGATTATGGGCACCGATCAATTATCTTCTTATAAATGGGTATTAAAAAAAGGTATTAAAAAAATCTACTAATAAAAGGGTTCGAAACTTTGTAGCATATCCGACTCGCCGCCATTTTGTTTTTTTTTTTTAGTTTTTCGCACGTTGAAATTATTATAATATGAAGTGATATGGAACCCTAAAGTGTCACGTTTCCGATATATTTGGAGGTAAAGATCGCCTTAAGAGAACTGGCACAAAAATTTGGACGTAACTAATACACATGCTCTTCGAAAATAGTAGGTACCAATGGTATCTGCCGCAGCTGTAATGACAGATGCATGACGGTGCGTCTTTAATTCATGTCCTACGGGATAGATCGTGGTTCGTGCACTTCTCTTTGTGTTTCCAGTACAATGATCGTACATACTTATAGGTATGTAGATACAGTGACGTGATAATAATAAACGCGAAAGTTTGTGACGATGGATGGATGAATAGATGTTTGTTACTCTTTCACGCAAAAACTACTGGACGGATTTGGCTGAAATTTGGCACACAGAAAAAAGAATCAAGAGCAAATCGGAGTCACGCACCCAGGGTTCCGTATTGTAAAACATGAAATTTTTAAATTTTCATCAGCGACTCCTATTATTGTCAGAGAATTTTAACACTACGGTGTAGAATATTGTAGTTTTAGGTCAGCGCCATCTCTTGATCGATAGTGGGGCTAATGTAATTTTTGTTGATGTCTGAATAAGTTTGTTGTTTAAAGACATTGTTTTATTTTTCCTGTAATCTTTACATAATATATATCACAAAGAATAATGTCAGATTTTTTTCTATGCAAACTTCGGAGAAAAGGGGGGAACGTTATTTCTTTTTTAATTTTTATCAAAAGTCGAAAACTATGCGGCCTAAAAAAATGTTTGAGAATGTGCAAATAGCACTCTTTCATATGATACCCCGTACATGCCCGAGTAGTCCCACTTCGGATTTTTAAGACAACCTTTCAGTCATTGTTGCAAAAAAAAAATCTTAGATTATTCTAAATTTCAAATTGATAGCATTAGTATTTCTTGAGATATCCAGCTGTCGGACAGACAGTCAGACAGACAGATTGAGTCTCACCATAAGGGTGCCTTTTACCATTTTGGTACGGAACCCTAAAAACAATCAATGAATGATATGGGTATTGAATGTGTGTGATGTGGATAATTTGTTCTCCTATAATTGGAAGCGCACACTTGTATTTGTCCCTATTTGTTTAAGTTAACGTGCATGTAATTGTGTAGCATCTGCTGGCGATTCAATAAATAAATAACTCCTACTTAATATTATATAAAAACGCGAAAGTTTGTGAGGATGGGTGGATAGATGGACGGATGTTTGTAAGACACTCTTTCACGCAAACACTACTGAACGGATTTGTATAAAATATGGCACACAGAAGAAACTAATAACTATACTGGTTATAATAATAATTATAACCTGGATTTAACACATCTTTTATCCCGATATTCCTACGGGATCGAAAATTATGTGGATGAAACCGCGGGACGCAGCTGGTATAAATAATAAATCAACAAAAGTAAAGTTAAAGCCTGTAATTTCTTAATCCTTTAACTTATCTGACTAAATAGAGTGTCACAGTGAGTAAACATTTGAAAACCTGCTAATTTTGGTAATTGAAGAACCTCTAGTTTGGAAATCGATCCTTGCATCTGACCCTTTGAATTACAATAAAAGTTCATAAAATATGTGGGATTGAAAACTTTACAAAATGATTCCTGAAGTACCTATTATCTGATCCATTATATCAATTGATTAGGGACTTTTGAAGATCTTTATCATTTACCAATGTTATAAAAGTAGAATGACGGCAGAGATAATTTTAATTGGAACACTAGTGGCTGGTAAAGATTAAATAACTTTAAAATAACTCGTTGAAAACCTTCTTAGGTTAGCCGATAGCGAGTATCCTTGCGACTGTTGTTGTTGTATTGTTGTTGTTGATAGATGAACTAAGAATACTTAATCAGATTTTTTTAACGTTTTGGAAATAGCTTTCTTTTATGATGTTGTAAAATTGGAATAAGTGTAAAATCAAATAGGCTACGTACGCACTGACAGTAAAAAGTAACATTCAAATCAAAATCGATCCATGTTAAATTGATTTTATAAAATCTTTTAAATATTCTCATTTTCGACGTTTTTCGTGATTTGCAAATAATCCTGAATAGTAAACGTTATTTCAAATGAAAACTTAAATTTATTTAGATATAGTATGAGTTTTAGAGTAAAAATTGAAACAAAATTATTTTTAGTAGATTATGTATTTACGCTGATTTTAAACTACAACATATATTTTTATCCAATCAATACAAAATAATAATTGATTGTGTACGATTAAATCAAAATTGGTAAATTTCGAATAGGTATCTAAATTAAAACGATGTTTCATTGCGTTTTAAAATCATCACTAGTAGAGATAGTGTGGCAAGATTTTTTAACGAAATGACAGTAAGAAATGTCATTTTACTGTAGCTAATTAAAAGTCGGAGTATAGAATTTTTCGCAACCGACCGCGCTGCGCGCTTGTCGGCTTCGCTAGTCGCCTAACGTGTATCGAAAGATGTTAAATCGCTAAGGTCTAGGCGCTAAGCAAGCCACCTGTCAGTGCGTACGTAGCCTTAGACAAGAATGTTTATGCTTTTTCAGGAACCACACTGAAACGACAACATGCAAATGCGTCTGCTACACGATTTTTTTTTAATAACTACAACTTACTTTAGACATAATCATATTTATTTATGACCTACACGATTCTATACACCACCCATGTACCACAAAAGATCCACACACGACACATAAACATTCGCATTCGAACTTCAAACCGCATAACCGTTAACAGTGCGGTTACAACAAAGTAACAGTTCATAACAAAACGTTCCGCGGTTGGCACTGTTACAAGGAACGGCGAATAATGTAGTATTTTTGTACGTCAATTGCAAAACCCAGGTCGACGGCTTCGTCGTAAAGTGACGGTGAACTGTTACTAAGTTTATTAGTGTTAATAAATGCACTAGTTATTTACTTAAGAATTTATTACTGTACCACACCTGCGGCGTCCGTATACTTTGTTAGTTCAAGGGTTGTGTGAGCTTATTAGAGTTGTGATTTAGGAGCTGTGATTGATTAGGTGCTTAGCGAAATTGTTGTAAATAAGTATTGCAAGTGGATTTTTTTTAGATATGTGTACGTTGTTTATTTTCAGAGAGTTAATGAAAAAGTGTACTGTTTACTGAACATGATGATTACTGTTGTAAGCTGAACATGATGCTCTCAATGATCACTCTAACAATGCATGGTCTTATAGAGGGTAAGACAATCACCGATTTGTTATATATGTTGTGTATAACAGGCGGGAGGATACTGCTGTCATGGAATCGTGCCTTTTATCCGCCAAGTCCCGACAGTCACATGTTAGGGTGACCTTACATTTTAGGCAAATGGGATCGAGCTAGTTTCTTCTAGAGAACTTGTCCAATCCGGCCAGACCACGGTTACGTGGGGACTTATTCCGAAGCAATTAAAACTTCCACTGGGGCTTAGGTTGTTAGCGAATTTCGGACCTTTTTGTATTGTTCCACTCACAATTGTAAAGTAAACAAAGAGTGCCAAGACAAAGGTACTTTACTTGAAAACAGTATTTAGTGCAGATTTTCAGTGGACTCCGTTTCTTCGGAGAGCTGCAAAATACATCCAGTCCGCTAAATAAAAACTAACTTTAGTCGAAATAGTTTTATTTTGTTCGTTTCATAGCTCTGTTTGGATTGTTTGACTCTGCTATCTTTGTTCGCCAACAATGTAAACAAATTCATTAATACATTTTGGGTTTGAGTTGCGCCCGTACTTCGTTGAAGCAGACGCTGACATTTAAATAAATGCTAAGCGAAACTTAGTTGCAGAGCTGCTCGTTATTTATGATGTATCAAAATAATAATATCTGCGCCAACAAGCTGTTTACCTTTGTTATAAAGGTTGAAATCAAATCGTTCTGAGATTAAAGTTATTTATTAGTGATTAAATGAGTTATCGTTTCGTGAAACAGCTTTAAATAGGCATCTAAAATGTCAACGATCATTGGTGCCGTGATCCATCCAATTAGCCGCGCGGCTGGCGCGTCCACACATTGGTAATTAGCACAATTATTGAATGTATGGTCGGCGCATTACATTAGCCTTGTGTTCGTTCAATATTCAGTAACCAACGTGAGATGAACTCTCGCTCGTGAGTTTATCATCGCCCTGTCACTCCACAGTTATTTATGGACCAGTAAACTTGGAAATATATTTTCCTCGGCGGCGGCCGCGCGTCCATTTCAGGTTAAGCCCCTTGGGCCAGGGCTCTAGACAAGTCGAGTGTCATAAATTTGAAAACTGTTTCGTGAAAACGAAAAAATGAAACAAATATTTGACGTTCACTCTGGACCGATCTTCGATATGGCGCGCGTACAGCCGCCATGAATTTACGACTATTTACAAGAGAATCGAGTTAAACGCGAACATAAACCCAACGAAATTGCCTATGAATATGAACATCGCACTGTATAGTAAGAATGTATATGTTCGGGAATGGGCTATGAATATCATCATCTGCCTAGCCTTTTCCCAACTATGTTGGGGTCGGCTTCCAGTCTAACCGGATGCAGCTGAATACCAGTATTTTACATGGAGCGACTGCCTATCTGACCTCCACAACCCAGTTACTGGGTAATACGATACCCCTTGGTAAGACTGGTTGTCAGACTTTCGGGCTTCTGACTACCCGTAACGACTGTCAAAGATCTACGAATGACAGCCGGGACCAACGGATTAACGTGCTTTCCGAGGCACGGAGGGGTCTCGATATGTAAAGATGGTCACCCATCCACAGACCAACCGCGGCAAGCGTAGCTTAACCTGATCGATCGACCTGTGCGGCTGTTATTATTTAGCCACGGGCCCCTCGGGAATGGGCTATGAATATATACAGACACAATTGAATGTATGAAATTAAGTTCTTACTTAAAGTATCATCTACTCATGTGGTATCATATCATAGCTTCTTTTTTAATAAGGTCGACGGAAGCATTATAATGTCCCCATTTCAAAAATCCAACGTGACTAATAAAACGGTTGTAACCCCACTCAGTGAAATGATTGGTGAATAAAACACGGTGAGAAGCGGCGCCATTCCTAGGCCTATTATC
Source organism: Gortyna flavago (assembly GCA_963669345.1). Lineage (NCBI taxonomy): Eukaryota > Metazoa > Arthropoda > Insecta > Lepidoptera > Noctuidae > Gortyna > Gortyna flavago. The sequence goes on from OY770142.1 coordinate 8,265,558, forward strand.
AGGTAGCTTGTGGCTGCTGACCTGATGTTCAAGGTTTACTCGACTGAACAGCAGCCACCTTTCAAGAATAGTTAATAAAATTTACCAAATCAAGTTAAACTAAACTGTTCTCTGATGAATATTTGTTTCGAAGTAAAATTTCAGTTACGTCGAGTTCCGCGGCGTGAGTCAAAAGAGTCTAGTCGAGTTATACTTATGTCGAGTATTAGTTCAGCGGCACGAGTCAAAAGAGTCTAGTCAAGTTACCCTTACGTCGAGCGTTAGTTCAGCGGAGAGTGTCAAAATAGTCTAGTCGAGTTACACTTACGTCGAGTGTTATTTCAGCGGCGCGAGTCAAAAGAGTTTGGTTGAGTTACTCAATGACAATGCCTGACGTTCGTGCGAGTCGACGAGAGCGCTACAGCGGCGTGGCGCAGCTCTTTTGACCATCGGACATCGTACGGATAACAAATTCCTGTCCAACGTCTCGTTTCATAAATTTTGTCAAGGTCAAATATAACTTTTTTGAGATGCATGAAGAAGCCTTCTCGTGTAGCGCAGTTTGTTCCGCCAGATACTCAACAGAACAGAGCGCTAGGCGCATTCTGGACAGTCACACCCAACACCTTTTTTGACTGGCCAATTTTTCCCTTGCGGTGGTAGGGCTTACGCCCGCCTGGTTTGCGATAACCCTCCCATCGGAGTCTGGCGTCAAGCAGCCTGCTGTGTTTCGTCGATGCGTGGGAGTTTTAGGCTTCTTCTGGACACGTTCGTTTCATCATAGACCTCATCCGTCGCTTTCCATCAGGCGTGATCGAGGTCAAGAGCGCCCAAAAATCAATAAAAAAAAAAAAAAAAAATCAAAACCTAATCATCGTCAGAGTTTTTCTCTCTTGCCCAACACACATCTATGCCTCGTAAAATGTTCAAAGGAGAAAAATCCGGCTCCAATCGGCCTCCTGCTCCGGCACTTCTAATAAGGAATGATAGGTAGTTTTTTTTTTTTTTTTGTTGGGGGAAACCTTCAAAGGCGCCCGACCTCTGGGGAAGGAGGTTGGGGAGTGTGGGATTTTTACCTCACTAAAACCACTCCGGTGATCACCATCAGCATATAGGGGTGGTCCCGGTTCCTCTTAAATGACCAATTCCGGAACCCCCCCGTGCAACGCCTGTAAGGCACATCCCTGTGGAGACTGTAAAGGGGCCTCCCCTGAGCCTCGCTATGCACGGTAGCACGTGACCACTATGCTACCGTCTTCTCTGGGGTCACTTGGTGGGCGGACAGAGTCCCCACTCTGTGCGCCCGCGACCCCAAAGGTCCGACTACTTTGTTTAGTAATCGGGTTTCGGCGTGTTAGGCACCAAGGCGATAGGTATACCTATATGATAGGTAGACATATCTATTTTCTTTTTTTAATAATTGAGGGTGGTAATACAAGTTACTAGCCACATAACCTATTGAACGGAGCCCAGTAAATAAAGTTTATCTTGGCTGATCATCCGAATGAGTATAGGGATTATTCCCAAATGATGGCGTACTAAAATAATTTTAACGACACTTTGATTACTTTTATCGCAAGTTCTCGCTTGAGTTGTCACGTTTTCAAACCATTAGTTTTATGCGAATTATTGCAAAGGAATTGTTTATTTATATCAGCGGTGGGAAGGGTACGGGGTTATTTATCGTGACCTACTTTGGCTAACGGAGGAGAAAATTTGTCTCTTATCAGCTTCTGGACATCTTCGGTCAACGTTATTTGTGTTGTGGAAGTGTCAAATTCATCATTTTGCGAGGAAGGTTTGTTCGGTGATGGTAATAGAGTTGTTAAAGTCTTGTATATTTTGTCGTGTAGTGATGGCTTTACACAGGTGGCTAAAATCGACCGTGAAACAGGCGATCACCCGCCGCATGAAGGTCGGCATTTTGATGCAATATTAACTAGTCACCTGCGATTTTTATCGACCTGTGTAAGTGGGTTGGTCGATTTGATAAACGACCGGTCACACGGCGAAAATCGACCCAGTGTAAATCCCCCATTTGGCATAGGTAATGGACAAGCTGTTTCATGTTTTTGATTTTTTGAAGTTCTATTGTTCTTTTACTTACCTAGCTACTACTCTATCAAAAGCTATCGAATGATATCAAATAATAAAAGAATGCAACATGCAAGCAAGTATATAAGTATATTCCGACGAATTTTCAGATTATCTTTACAAGTTATACAAAGATACACAGTTCCTATACATTCTCCGAAAAAATCGACCCAAATCAACAAAAAGGAAACGTGAATGAAAACCACATTCGGAAATGGAAGTGACAAGACGACACCTCTATAGCATGTGTCACACACAAACATTCCCTCAAAAACTGTCTTTAGCCGTAAAGCTAAGAAATAACCTTTCAAGAAGACTAACTAGGTATGATGTCCTACAGAAAGTACAAAACAAGAACGTGATCGGCCTTCTTACGGTCCCGTAGACACAGAATATATTGGTACAGAAGGCTAGCTCCATACAACGAACGAAATCGCACACATAGACACCCTTAACGTACAATGAGTGCAAGCGCACTCGCGCGTGGCATTTGAAATAAACATCTTGGATGACATTATGTATGACAGAATACTGTCATACATAATGTCATTCAAGATGTTCTAGTTCAGGGGTCGAGTCCTCATTGATGTAACGTTTACTGAAGTTTGGAAATAAAATTAGGTACTATTACTATTCTAAATTATATTTTGCCGGCGGCTTCGTCAGGTGTCGGAAAATATCACACGGGATCTTATACCGGGATTAAAAGTAGGTACCCTATAATACAGGTTGTAAACTATATGCCGAATTTCAGCCGAATTCGTTCAGCCGTTTTTGCGAATATCTAATAACTTTTTTTCAAAAGTTTACAATGTATGGTTTTGACTTCGTTCATTCGTTTGGTCGTGGTTTATAAAATCGCTTATTTGGAGAAACATCGACGTAAATGTACCTATTTTTTCCTAAAAATGAGTTAAATATGACAAAGCACTTAGAAAGACGTAAAAAAAAGGAAAGTATCAGTTACTTTACATCGATGTTTCTTCAAATGAGCGATATTATGTATGGATATATAGATGTTGTGTCTACTGTTTTCGACTACCATTTACGTCTAAAGCAAGTTGTAAAGACTAGTCTGTTGTATCTACAAAACTTCTTGAAAACTTAAAAACGTTAACAAAATAGGTAACAGAACATGTTTGAAACAACGTCAATACATACATGAATTAATGATACATGTTTTTTAGAGGAAAAAAAAGTATTTTACAGGACTTGTTAATCAGGTATCCCAACTTGTATAATGGGTACGAACGCGAGGTTAAAAAAGACAGCTTGAAGTCCCCGTACGCAAGCGTCAGCGACCGAGCATAATTAAAAATAAAGAAATAAAATCCATACTAATTACAAATGCGAAAGTGTGTCCGTCTGTTACTTCTTCACGCACAAACGGCTGAACGGATTTGCATGAAATTTTTCACACAGATAGTTTGAGTCCCGGGTAAGGACACTATATATACTTAGTTTTTATCCCGATATTCCCACGGGAAACTTATGCGGCTGAAACCGCGGGGCGCTGCTAGTACGTTTATATGCGGTAAACATGACGCAAAGAAAGAACAAAAACACAAAAAAGAATAAGTTGGGAAAAAATATGCGTCACATCCACGCAAAATGGCCAGCGCTCAGCATAATGCTGCGACCCTATGCGAGACAGCCTAGCACCGGTTTTCAGCAACAGCCGGCGTTAACGCGATAACGTCAACCGGTGTAGTATCGTTAAATAACACAATAAGAAAAAAATAATACACAGTAACTTATCTGACTTGATTTCCGTACGTCCTTTTCGGGTAACCACTGAAAATCAGCGCTGTGCTGTGGGTCCCCCCTATAGCACAGCAATATGCTGAGTCTTTCTGTCACAGTCATGACGTGCAGTCGTCGACTATCCTGCTTTGTTCTCGTTATTATAGATAGTATATTTATTTTGTTTTTATTTATTTATTTTTCCTTATTAATAGAATTAATATTATATTTTTGTATGCACGTGTTTCTGTGACAAATAAACCTATTTTTCTTTCTTTTTTATTTTAAATGTTTATACTATAAACCTTATATTATTTTATATAAATACATAGTTTTTTTTTTCATAAGTTAAATGGAGCAGATCTTCTGGATGTGTCTACTTTGTCCCATAGTTACCAACTCGAAACATGTACGAAAGGAAATGTCCTCTTTCTTACCGTTTATTAGTTTTTGTTGGGAAATAAACTCATTGTCATTGGGCGGACGGTAAATGAGGTTTTTCCTTTTAATCTAGTTTTTGGGAAGCTTTTAGTAAATTATTAGTTTGATGATCCGGGAAGTATGGGATCGGCTTGTTAGATTTGGTTTGCGTGTTTCCTTTTTGGATTGACGTAGAAGCAAAGCATTATTAATGTAATAAATTACCCCTCTTTGTGAGGTCTCTTTGTGAGCTCTCTTTCGTGTGTTGTTTTGTAGGGTTCTGTACATAAAGGGCAAAATGCTTTTTCTCGTCGCCAAATGCTTGAAATTGAAATGACATCTGCAACTTCATAGCAACTCATAGGATTATTTTAAATGACCTTTAAACGTCCTGAATAATATTTTAGAATACCTACTATGCAAAGTTCCACATTAACTTTATTAGATTAATTGTTCCCCAGAAACTATGCCTACTATTCAACCAAGGTAGTCGAATAACCATCACTTTATAGAGTACACATAATTTGTTCAAGTCATGCGAAAGTTGATAAGATTTCAACCATCTCAGCACCCCAAATTTAACACACTTTCTATCATAATCCAAAGATTTTTTAAGGAATTTCATAATACTTATAATCCATCGCTTCATATGTGTGAAAAATTTGTCTGCTCGACACCATAAATAACGCAATGAATATTATTGTATTGTCAACATGAATGACATTAGAATACTGAGTGTTATACGCAATTATCCCGCCAGTTTACAGCCACAATAGCTTTCAATTTGCTCCAAATAAACGTAGGTGTCACTAACACGTCTAGATACATACATTGGATTCAGGTGTCTGTTACGTCATTAGCCACGCATCCATGATACACTGCATGTCAGTGGTAGTGAAAAATATCCTTCATGCATAATTTAGCTGATTGACCGTTTATTATAAGGAGTTTGTGAGTAGTGTATTTATTACCTCTATTATTAAATTCTAACCTATGTTTACTTACACTGCTGTTTATTGTCCCTAAATAAATAAATAAATAATGGCTCACGTTGGCTGCTAAAATCATAATTATGTCACTTTATTTACTTATAAAAAATCTAAAATTAAGTTTAATTTCAGTGTCATTGAGCACAAAATAATAAAAAAGAAGCTATTGAACTGTTCCTTATTTATACATTACACGTAACAAGAGAGCTAGCCTGTTTTTGGGCCAAATAATCAGCATTGCCAATCAATGCTGCCAGCCTTTTGGGCACTTTTCCCATTGGCAGTCATAATTTGCGGATTAATTTTTTGATGCCCAAAGATCTCTTCCCCTTTCCTACCGTGTATAAAAATACACGGTACAGACGCCAGCACATCAACCTACCCGAAACTGTCACATTTTCCCGATCAACTTTGAACCTTATACTTTAGCGATAAAGTTGAAAATCTATCAAAGAAATTTGACAGATTTTAGTAGGTTGATGTGCTGGCGTCTGTACATAATATAATTATTTAAATTTCATTAACACACCCAAATAGAAATTTTAATTATATTTCACTGTAAATAAAAATGCAATATACGTATGTTTCTTCTAACGTTAAAAAGTTTTGCGTTATTAACATTGTTAGCTACCCGCTTTTAGCCTTAACGCAGACTATATCGTATACCACAAAGAGTTTTTAACCACAAATTCTATGTGACGTCTAATGCAGCCCGCAGACAATGCGGGTGGTTGAGTGAGATAACTATGATAAATTACTGTTTTGACGCACCCAGCCCGTCTATACCGATCGATTGTTTCGATAAAAATGTTCACTTCATAAATCACATTCTAGTTGAACCTTCTAGAAATGTAGCTTGATTAATATTCAACCGACGGAGCAAGAGAATGCAATTTAACACTTTGAGAGATACTAAACGCCCATTATAGGCGTATCATCATCCACCTAGCCGTTACTATGTTGGGGTCGACTTCCAGCCTAACCGGATACCAGTATTTTACATGGAGCGACTGCCTATCTAACCTCCACAACCCAGTTACTGGGCAACACTATTCCCCTTTGGTAAGTCTGGTTGTCAGACTTCCGGGCTTCTGACTCCCCGTAACAACTGTCAAAGATCTACAAATGACAGACAGGTCCAACTGCTTGACGTGCTTTCCAAGACATGGAGGGGTCTCGATATGTCACCCATCCACGGACCGACCTCTGCATGCAAAGTTTAACGTTCGATCGATACGTGCGGCTGTTATTACTTAGCCACGAGCTCCTCTAATGAGCGTTATAAAAATAACATTTCTATTCTATCTCGTTCAGTGTCCTTCGACCGATTAATTTCTATTTAGCCAGTCGAAACTTTGACTGATAGCCCGCGCCATGTTTTTATCCGTCGTCAAAGTTTACCTCGACTTTTACAGTTTTGTGCCAAAATTGGAGAAACGACTCCGTATTTCCACTTGGGGTACATACAAAAGTAATAACCTTGCATCCCACTCGCCGCGGTTCTTTTTTACGATTTGACGTTAACGTCAATTTTAGAAAATGTATTTCAAGATATACGTGTAAAAAGAAAATAAGTAAGTAAGTATAGAAATGCGAGTTCAAATTTTTAAGCACAGTTTTTTTTTTCTTTTTGTTTATTTGTTTGCCAGTCCCACCGTATCCTCAAAGCACAGTTCTTCGAAATTACATAGATATGGATATTATATTAGTTAGTTTCTATTAATTATAATTAAACTACTTTTAATAAAAGAGTAATTTTCAATAGGATTCCTCCTAGGGGTAAAACGAATCTATTAAAAAAATTGACTCAGTTCGCAGACTTTTTCGCAAGCTACAATGTTTTTCATGTTTCACATTTGATTGACGGAAAAAATTAAAAAAAAAACTAAAAATACAAAAAAAAATATATAATGCTTTAACATTAAATAAATTTTTGAAAATAATCTCCGTTCAATTTACTTTTTTTATTTTTTATTGGGCTGGCCTATTTTTAGCCCAAAGAATAAGCCATCCAACGTGGTAATGCTGCCAGACTTTTGGGCACTTATCCCAATGACAGCGATACGGACGATTTTTTTATGCCCAATGAGCTCCTGTTTTTTCTTTCCCTTTTTTTTATTAAACACTTGTATATATATATATGTATATTATCTATACAAGGGTATGTAAATTAAGTAGATTCTGTGTTTGTGTGTGTGTTTCTATTGTTATACCTGCTAGGTATAACAATAGAAACAGTTGCAGAAAGGAGGCAAAAAAAATAATTCCAATGTAAAGCACTCTCTAATGCTTCACAAAACACTGCAGAGTGCCTCCATCATAAATACAAAGCAAAACTCACAAATTATCAAGCATTACTCGCCGTTCGACGCATTACTCGCCGTTCGACGCTCGCCGTGGACGGTCGTGCTGCCCGCTCTCGCTCGCTGCACGCCCCCACCGCCTCGCCGCCCCGCCACCGCCCGCTCTCGCTACGCTAGCCGTAACGAGCTCAGTAGTCTCCGGACTACGCCCGCACCCTGTCAATAGCCGCCTTTTTCAAGGCGTGGTTGATAGAAGTTGTTTCTTTAAGAGAGAATCGTCATCACACGTATCGTCGAGGTTTTTGGCCCCTTCCGGGTAAAAACCACAGTTTCGTGGTCCTTGGTGGATACCTCACGGTGCCAACGAAGCCAAGGGGGTGGTGCCCCAATCTCACCCGCCGAGCCCCATCAGGGCGAGGCTGTCAATTGGAATCGGGAGCTAGAAGCTTGGCCTTGGGGGTGGCTCCTAGTCAGCTCTAGCTTCGTAACTAATCCCTTGTCCACAGCTCGCGTCTAGTACGGTTGGGTGTGTCAACCCCTTCGTACTAGAAGCCGGTCTAGGGTGTCTCTACACCTATCGCACAGACTGGTTAGGGCCCCGTTCGCACAATAAGATCGGCGACGGGTCACAAGCTTAGGGCTCACTTCAGGTACTCACCTCCCTGTCTCACACCCGACAGGGAGGGTAGGATCTCACACCCCCGGGCCCATCCACCCGGGGTGCTAGGTTTTCACGCCCCCCATGGTTCTTCCCTCTCCCCGCCCCCTTCCCGATCATGGCAGACGCGGTCATTTTGGCGTTCGCTAGAGAGGTCCTCTTCAAGGACCCCTCTTTCCTCACCCAATATGGCCAGCGTCTCATAAATTTTAGACGCCCTCCCGGTTCGGTCTTAGACATCGACATTGACTTCAGCGATGCGCTAGTCAGCCCCCTCTTTCCGCCAAACTCAGGCGAAATCCCCGAGGCCGCCGCCGCCTCCCCTCCCGCACCCTCCGTGCCAGCCCCCTCGCCTGCACCTTCAGTGCCAGCCGCCGCCCCCAAACCAGCACCTTCCGTGCCAGCCCCTAAACCCGCACCCTCCGTGCCAGCCCCCAAACCCGCACCCTCCGTGCCAGCCCCAAAACCCGCACCCTCCACGCCAGCCCCTAAACCCGCACTCTCTGTGCCCGCCCCAAAACCCGCACCCTCTGTGCCAGCCCCATCACCCGCTCCCTCCGTGTCCGCCCCGAAACCCGCACCGTCCGTGCCAGTCCCCGATCCCGCACCTTCCGTGCCAGCCGCTATCGCAGCTGATACTCAGGAGAGTATGGACACGTCCGTACCCCAATCTCAATCCGACTCAGAGGAAGCCCTCTCTGACTCTTCGTCCTCCTCGGAAGACGACTATATAGTCGTCGGAAAGGGAGGCAAGAGAAAGAAGAACGCCTCCTCTCACGCCAACAAGGCCAAAAAGTCGGTCGCGGAAAACCCCGCTCCCCGCCCCCCCACCCCACCCTCCGCCGCACCGCAGGCCTCCCCCGCTTCTAGCCTCTCGGCTACCCCTCCCGCTTCGAACGCAAAGAAGCCACGACCCCCGCCCCCCATCTATGTCCAGGATAAGTCCAAATGGACAGAAATCTCCAAAGCGTGTGTTGATCAAAAGATCAACTACACGAACGCCCGCTCAACCCAACAGGGTATTAAGGTAACGGTCGCCTCGTCCTCGGACTACAGGGACCTTACCCGTCTCCTCCAGACAAGGGCTTACCCCTTCCATACGTACTCCCTTCCGGAGGAAGTCCCCACCCGCGTAATCATCAGGCGCGTCCCCAAAGAAATCCCCACCGAGGAGATCAAAGAAGACCTTGCTTCACAAGGCATCCCCGTCTCAGCAGTCCATCGCTTGCACAAAGCATGGAAGGGCCTAGTCTACGACATGGTCCTGGTCATCTGCGACCCTACTGAAGGACATCACCCCATCTTCAAGGTGAAGTCAGTTTGCTCCCTCTCGGGTATCTCTATCGAGAAACCCAGGAAGTCCAACCTCATCGGACAATGCCACAGGTGCCAACTGTATGGCCATTCCCAATCCCACTGCTACGCGACACCTAGATGCGTCAAGTGTCTAGGTGCCCACGGCACGTCAGACTGTCCCCGCCCCAAAGACCGCTCTCAGTGCACAGAGCCACCGAGCTGCGTTCTTTGCGGCCAATCCGGGCACCCGGCTAACTACCGTGGCTGCCCCAAGGCTCCCAAGTCTTCTTCTCCCAAACTGACGAAGCGCGCGAGCGACCGTCAGCAAAGGGAAAGCCCCTCTGTGAGGATCCCGATCCCTTCCTCCCAGATGCCCGATAGGCTCAGTCCCCAAAGGCCCTCCCCATGGGCGAACCTCAACCACCTCAAAGCTCCCGCAGCTTCGGTGCCCCCCCCACCCCCGACTATCCCAGCGCTGATGGCAACTGTCATCCCCGCGCCATCAGTAGGCCCCTCGGTCCCAGTAGCCCCACCGGTAGCCCTTCCCGCCGCCGCGCCCAGGGCTCCCGCTGGTCCCAGTAGGTCCCCCCCGACCCCCGCCTCCCGCCCCCAGCCTAGCAGCATGGAGGTAATAATCGGTGCTTACGCAGCTTTTATTGCCCCCGCAAATGCCATGGCAGCGGAAATCCAAGCCTGTAACGGCAATCCTCGGCGCATTGCCGAGATTTTCAATGCGTATCCTCAGATTACGCAAGTCATGCAAACCCTCAACTTCTAAAAGCTCCAATGGCTTTACAAAGAATGAGCGTTACCAAACCCCGATCCCTTAGACTAGGGTTTTTCAATGCAAACGGCATTAAAAAACAACGCGAAGAGATCGCCGCGTTCCTCCGCGATCACCAGCTCGATGTCCTCTTAGTCCAGGAAACCTTCCTGAAGCCCCATCTGCGGAACCCGAGCATTGCCAACTACAAGATAGTTCGCAATGACAGGTCTCGCTGCCACAAGGGCGGTACCCTCATCTACTATAGGAAGTCCCTCCATTGCATCCCGATAGACCCGCCTGCCCTCCTCTCTCAGCTAGAGATCTCTATCTGTCGGCTCGGCATGACCGGTCACCCCTCAATCACCATCATCTCCGCTTACATCCCGCCCACCAATGGTGCGGAGGATCCCATCTCTCTCTCTACCGATTTCACTACCCTCTTCGGTATGAGTGACTCCGTCATCATGGCGGGGGATCTCAATGCCAAACATCCCGCTTGGAATAGCAGCACGACCTCTACCAGAGGTAGGATCGTGTTCAAACTAGGCGACTCCCTCAATTTCGATATCATCGCTCCGATGTATCCCACTCATTTCCCGGGCGACCCCGCCCAACGTCCTGACGTTCTCGATGTAGCGCTTCTCAAGAATGTAAACCTCCGTTTGCAGTCTATCGAGACGGTACAAGAGCTCGACTCTGACCATCGCCCGGTCATCTTGCACCTGGCCCCCTATTCGGGCCTCCCGCACGACCCCAACCAGCCCCCCCAGACCAAAATAGTCACCGACTGGAGGAAAGTAAGCGAAAGACTGAAATCCACCACGTCTCCCCACTTAGACTCCATCCCCGAGCAAATTATCTCAGTCGCAGACACGACTGGGGCGATCGACTCGTTCACAGAGCACGTTCAATCCGTACTGACGGATTGCTCACGGGAAGTTCCAGTGATGGAAGACCATCGCTGGAAACTGCCCGATGACGTACGTGAACTGGTGACCGAGAAGAACGCTGCCATTCGTGCCTATGACTCTTTTCCCTGCGACGCGAACAAATCCCACATGCGCCATTTACAGCGTGCTGTAAAGAAACGCATAGGGGAATGGCGCTCCGAGGGATGGGATAAGATGATCGGCGAACTCGAGCCCACCCACCACGCCTTCTGGCAGCTCCAGAGGAAGCTCCGCTCCTCTGAAGAGGCCACAGTTCCTCCCCTCACACGCCCCGACAAAACGGTCGCTTTCGAAAATCTCGAAAAGGCCGAATGCCTAGCCGACAGCCTAGAGGCTCAATGCACTCCCAGCTCTCAACCAGTAGACAGAGCGCACCTCGACGAGGTGAACGCTGAAGTCGAACGGAGAGCCTCCCTCCCGCCAGTCGAAGACCCTGATGATCCTCTGCCTCCCGTCACTCCCGACGAAGTGCAAGACATCATAAAAGGGCTCGCAACCCGCAAAGCCCCCGGTTCGGACGGTATCACCAATAGGGTGTACAAACTCCTCCCCGCCCCCCTCATACTGCTCATGACCGCCATCTTCAATGGCGCCCTGAGCAACAACATCTTCCCCCAAATGTGGAAAGAAGCCACAGTCATAGGCATCCCAAAGCCAGGCAAGCCCAAGTCTGAGCCCTCCAGCTACCGCCCCATCAGTCTGCTCAATGTTTTCGGTAAAGTCTACGAGAGGCTTATTTATAAGCGCCTCAAAGACTATGCCGAAGCAAAGAGCCTCATCCCCCCCGAACAGTTCGGTTTTCGCACGAAGCATTCGTGCATCCACCAGCTCCACCGCATAGTCGAGCACATTAGCGCTGCTTTTCAGCGAGGTGCTTCGACAGGCGTCCTGTTCTTCGATATAGCGAAGGCGTTCGACAAGGTCTGGCACAATGGCTTATTATATAAGCTGTACCTGCTAGGTGTGCCAGACCGTCTCGTGCTCATCTTACGAGATTTTCTGTCGGACCGCACTTTCCGCTACCGTATCGAGGGCGCTCTCTCTCCCCCTCACCCCATCCGCGCCGGAGTCCCCCAGGGTTCCGTTCTGTCTCCCCTCATTTTCACCCTGTTCACTAGTGACATCCCGAACAGTAAAAAGGCACAGTTGGCGCTCTTCGCCGACGACACTGCCATATACTGTTCGGGTGTCAACCAGTCATCCATAGCTCGAAACCTCCAAACCTCCGCAAGCGCCTTGAGCGATTGGTTCCGGAAATGGAGAATCGAGGTCAACCCCGATAAGAGTCAGGCGGTCATCTTCTCGAAACCGCGCAAACTACCCCCCCCCCTCCCGCGCCCGATCTCTATGTATGGCAAGCCGATCCCCTGGGGAAAGCGAGCCAAATACTTAGGTGTCATCCTAGACCACAACCTCACCTTCAACGAGCACATAAAGACGGCGCGTTCGCGCGCCTCTTTCGCTCTCGGTAGGCTCCACTCTATGATAACTGCCCGCAGCAAATTGTCACTCAAGTGCAAATTGCGCCTCTACACCGCGGTCATCCGTCCCATCATGACCTATGCTTGCGTAGTCTTCGCACACGCCAAGCCGCGATTTCTGCATAAAATGCAAACCCTCCAGAACCGTTTCCTCCGAAAGGTCACGGGAGCCCCCTTCTATGTCCGAAATGTGAATCTGCATCTAGATCTCAGACTCCCCACCATCCAGCAGTTCATGAAACGCCTTTCCAAGCGCTTCTTTGACTCTGCCATAAAGCACCCCAATCCCCTGATTGCGGCGGCCTCCCGATACACTCCCTCCCGCATAAGTAGGATTCGCCGACCAAGGCATACCCTCACCATCCCCGACGACGCCACTACCCTCCTCCAGGAGAGCAGTAAGGCCACGAGTACTCTCAGTCGACAACACAAAAACAAGCTCAGACATCCGTCCTTCCGTCCTCGCCGCCGAGGCCCGTCGCGACGCCCCGCACCATCACCGTGCCCCCCCCGACCCTTGCTCGAGCCAGCCCGCGCAGCTGAGCCTGTAGTTTTAAATTCGCCCCTAAACACCAATAATAATACCGATCCAGCCTGTCCCTTGCTGTCCTCTTCCAGCGACGCCCTGAGCCGAGGTCCGAACCCCGCAGGGGGTTACCCTTAGCGCTGTCGCTTAGTTTTTAAGTTATTGTATGCCCTGGCTGGAGGCCTTAATTCGAGGCATCCACAGGAAAGTCCGGTTAAGCAGTAGCCATCCTCATAAAGGATGAACTGCGAGATGCCATAGTTTAAAAAAAAAAAAAAAAAAACAAATTATCAACATTTTCCAAGAAAAGATCTCCTACAGAACATAATTTCCAAATGTAAATAAAAAAGTCACACAAAATACGTGCCCAAACTTCTCGCGTAAAAAATTGGTTTAAGTTTTTTTATAATATTCAAATAAAATCAAATGCAAGTCATATTATGTTTATACTTGAAGATATTATTCTATAGCAAAAGTATCTACAGTAGAGAAATAATGTTTAGTAAACACCGACTCTGCAAAATATTCACTCAGGCGATTTCTTAATAAATCCACTTCAAAAATATTTTCCCAGCGACACAGAGCTCACTTTCTGGCAAGTGCGTCTCTGGGCAATTTCGACTCAAAACTTACAATTTCATATTATTATGGCAAATATTTATATTTAACATAAAATTAGGTATAACACTAATGACACTTAGGTATCTAAGTACTTTAATATTTTCATTGAAGCGAGCAGTAGTGGCCGAGTCATAACTGCCGCGACTTACGTGTCGGAGGTCGTAGCTTCGCTTTACTTTGTTGAAATAATTTAATTACCACTGCTCTCAAAACGGTGAAGAAAAATACCGTGAGAAAACCGGAAAAAGTTCGAAGACATATGACATTTACCAAATATTACCAACCCACACCGGGCCCGCGTGGTGGATTACAGCCCACCACCTCACACTTAGAGAAGGCCTGGGTCCCAGCAGGGGAACATTATAAGCAGATTATTTTGTTCTAACTCTAAAAACGCACCATATTCTACCGGTTCAGATAAAATATTAACCCTAACATACCTACTTAAGCTTACGTGAAACATAATAAGGTAATCGAGTACTCCCAAATCAACCGAAGCAGTTAGACGCTCCAGGTCGGCTATAAACGTCGAATCAGTGTGATATAAGGCCGACAAACGACTCCAGTACTCCATTTACTAAGAACAAAGAAACGATTTTCGCCTACTTTTCTTTTGTGGGGGAGTCGACGACAGGCTCAGTCTATTACCGAGCCATTCATTCGCTCAAATGAGCCGCTTAATTTATCGCTTCTTTATTACAAATAATCTGTTTTAAAGTTACAAAGGCTTTTTTAATGCGGCGGAGATTTGAGGAAGGCTTTTAGATGAAAAGGTCTTTTTGTTTTGTGATGTGTCTATTTATACTGATGTTATAAATAGGTAAAATTTGAGATTTTGTATGTAGGGGTAATTTTCGGAACTTCGGATCCGATTCCGAAAATTCTTCATCAATCAATCACTAATGGGAATCCTACTAATATTATAAACGCGAAAGTTTGGGAGGATGGATGGATGGATGTTGTTACTCTTTCACGCAAAAACTACTACACGGATTTGCATGAAATTTGGCATACAGATAGTTTATAAACAGGATTAACATCTAATTAACATTTCATTCATTTTTTTTTTTTTTGACATTTTATAACTGTAAATTGTATTTATAACTATTTCGCTTTTTGTTTTCAAAATATTGACATTTAACTATTTTGCTTTACTTCATCCAATTATTATGTTATTACTGACATTTAAATATTTGTACGCCACTGAGGCCAAACATGACTGATCTAATATTGTACCTATTATGATAACTTGCATGCTCTGTATGTATACTCATGTTTTCACAAATAAAGAATCTTGAATCTTAACACATAGGGTACTTATTATTCCGATATTCCAACGGGATCGAAACTTATGCAGGTGAAACCGCGGGGCGCAGCAAGTCTACAGTATTTCCAAGTGACATTTACTTCATTAAGGACACATTTTATGTTAAAAAAATAAACAAGAAATTAAACGCGGACGAAGTTTCCGGCAGAAGCAAATTTACTATAATTGATTAGTGTAGAGTTCTTTATTTGATAGGTTTATGTTTGTAGGTCCTCTGATGGTAGCTAATGCACGAAGATACGGTAAAAGGCAATCAGGTTCAGTTTATCTATATATCAGTGTCTAAATGAAAAAAAGTAGCCATTACCACGTATTTACACCATAATCATCATCTCTCTAGGCTTTTCCCAACTATGTTGAGGTCGGCTTTCAGTCTAACCTGATGTCTAGCTACATACCAGTATTTTACATGGAGCGACTGACTTCCACAACCCAGGATACCCCTTGGTAAGAGTGGTTGTCAGAGTTTCGGGCTTCTGACAGCCGGGATAAACGGCTTAACGTTGCTTCCCGAGGCATGGAGGGGTCTTGGTGTATAAAGATGGTCACCCATCGGCGAAACAACTGCGGCTATGATTACTTAGCCACAAGCCCCTGTCCTTGCCCAGCCCTGCGTTTACGCCAAGGTATAAAACATGTATTCTACTTTTTGTACCTATCTACTATTTTTGTTTAGCGTTTACACCTAAAACAGGTTCTAAAGACTTGTTAAACTCAAAACTTGAAGTAAAACTTGTTAAAAATTTCAATAAGGTGAACAAAATACAAAAACATGTCTGAAACAATATCAATACATGTACGATCACGTTTTATAAACTAAACGTTTTGAAAATTATTTTAAAAGACGTCTCCAGATGAAAACAGGTATCTCAAGTATATGGGCGTAAATGCGGAGTTATATTATAATTAATTCTTCTAATTACATAATCAGCCTATAATGATCCCACTATAAACACAGGGACACAGGCCTCATCTCTGTGAGAAGGAATGGGAAGTAATCCACCACGCGGGCCCAGTGCGGGTTGATGGATGTCACAAGTCTTCGAATTTTTTGATTCTAGGCCATGCCGGTTTTCTCACGATGTTTTCCTTCACCGTTTTGAGAGCAGTGGTGATGAAATAATTTACATAAAGTAAAGCGCCTGTCTGGGTTCGAACCTACGACCTACAACTCGTAAGTCGCGGCCGTTACCACTGGGCCACCACTGCTCTATTCTTCTAATTATTTAGTTCTACTTAATACGCTACATAAAGCTACCGCAACGTTAACTTTTCGATTTCGAAACCATGGCGGTAACTAAACTACAGTAATTTAATTTTTACCTCTGATTTTGCGTCACTTGTCAATATTACAGTATGATAATAAGTTAGCTGTTGGGTTGCTGCAACTGTCAAGTCAAAATCACAGTGATCTTTATTGTTGTTACAATATGGTTGCTATTGCGTTGCAGCTGTCAGAGGTAAAATAACTGGGAAAGGACTGTGTAGGTACCATTGGTTTCCTTGTGATAATCCTTAAGATCGTTTACGCCGTACGGCATTTCATACAAACTTTCAAGCCCTTGTTTTTCGAAATGAATGAACATTTTTCGAAAAATAGTTCCATAGAAACAGAGATATCCAGTTATCTTTTTTCAAATAAGACATTTCTTAATTTTAGTCTTTGAGACGTTGCAGAGTAACAATACTAAAGACAATTTTCATAGAATTTACTGGTTATAAATAATGTTTTTAACATACACACACTGATATTATGGCATAAAATAATAGGGTTTGGGGCGAAGATAGAGATTCGTAAAATTATACCCTTTCGGTGCGCAGCACCGTTGACGGCGTCAGACAACACTTGTCAAAAAAAGGTGTGCGGCGCACGTTTATGAAAGAAGCTTCTAGAATGTTCAAGAAGCTTTGACTCGCTCTCATTATCCGGGCGGGAACGAGGCGCATTCCCGCCAGAAGCGCGTGGATTATGGCGGGAGCGGTTAGAAATATATCCTTCGCGTTATACGTTTGCATATGTTTTAGGTAGTCAAGCTACTTTTACTTGAAACGTTCAGATTAAAATTATTCCGAAACGCAATTCCTAAGGAGTTAATTACGTATTTATTTGAAGTATTTCTTCGAAGACGTATGCGGAGTCTTTAGCATGGTTCGCGTCTCGCCTGTAATCAGATTTGCAGTATTTAATGTTCGTAACGACTATGTATTAAAACATCGCTTGAACAAAATTAACTTAATTTGGAAGACTTGATTCCTTTGTCTGGGAGTTTATTCATCAGTATGTCTGTTTAAATTGAAGAATGAGGTTGAAGTGATTTATTTTGAACCATGCTGTTATTGAATTCAAAGTAAGATAATTATATAGCTCTAAGTTTGTCATCTATTGTATTAACTTTAGAGGTGGAGAATTCAACTCTTTACTCTATTCGTAATATCTTCGTCTGTATCTTTAAAGTTAATTAAATTGGTTAATGTTTTGATGTCCTATATTACTCTTACCCCTTCATATTTGAAACTTATATACTTGTACATATTATTATGTAATAAGGTATATATTGAAAAATAAACACTTAGTTGAAATGAAAATAATATCGGAGGGGCCCGTGGCTACATCCACATAATAATATCCGCATAGGTCGATCGATTAGGTTAAGCTATGCTTGCCGCGGTTGGTCTATGGATGGGTGACCATTTTTACATACCCCAAAATTATAGTTAGAAGCCCGAAAGTCTGACTACCAGTCTTACTAAGAGGTATCGTATTACCCAGTAACTGGGTTGTGTAGGTCAGGTGGCAGTCGCTCTATGTAAAATACTGGTATTCAGCTGCATCCGACTGGAAACCTACCCCAATATAATTGGGAAAAGGCTAGGCAGATGATGATTTGAAATAAAAATAATAAACCAATAAACAGTTACATACTTCCGTTTAAGAAAAAAATAATCGTTAGTTTATGGGCAAAGCCAGAGATTACTTCTAGTTTAGCATAATAATCTTATCTATTAGGTCACTACCCGTATTTGTTGACTACGGGTCTACGGAGTACCTATCCCATTTCGGGAAAAACATATTTTTCTCAAGCAACGATGTGCCGGTTATAAAATTGACAACATGATTAGGCTGATTAGTAAAGTAGGTACCTAGACCTGTTTTTAGATGACTGCATGTGTTAAGGTTGTATTTAAAAACAGGCTTGATTTAATTCAAGCCCGACGTTTTAAAAATGTAAGTAATTTTCAACATCATATTCGTGAGAACTGTGACCTTTAAAAGTTTTTTTTTTGTATCGCTACGAACACTGAAAATACCTTTTAAAATTATAGAAACCAGTTACCAGAACAGTGGTTGCGCAGTGGTAATGGCCGCGTCTTACGAGTTGTAGGTTCGAACCCAGACTTTGCTGTCTATCAATAATTTAATTACCTACCAGTGCTTTCAAAACGAAAAACATCTTGAGGAATCTAGCATGTTCTAGAGCCTAAAATTCGAAGACATGATACCTATCTAGCAACCCGCACTAGGCCCGCGTGGTCGATTATGGCTCAGTCCCTCTCACAGAGTGGAGGCCTGTGTCCCAGCAGTGGGAACATTATAGGCTGATTATGTTACTTAATAGAAACATATGAACTGAAAAATACACTAACTCACGCTTAAAAACAAACTCTTAGAAATCGAGACTAACGTTACCTCCGCTAAAGTAAGACAATAACAAACTTTGCAATGATTTACCGACCTGCAACTGTAAGTCAACAATACTATTGAATTGGACACATTCAACTAATATTATTTATTGCCAGAGTTGCTCAAGTTTCAACAAGCTATATAGGGACATACGTATGTGGACTGAGTATTGCAAAGCATTGTTTGCTGTTGAAGGTATTTTAGATATTTTGGTTGGTATGCTTTGATTTGCTTTGTAGTATTGGCTTCTTTAAGAAATTCAGTGTCTAAGTAGTAACTTTTTAGAAAGCTGGTTCGAAGTGGCGCGGGAAAAGAGTTCCTGGAAGGATTTGGGGGAGACCTTTGCCCAGCAGTGGGACAGTAGAGGCTAATGAACAAAAAAAAATCGGTCAAGTGCGAGTCGGACTCGCGCACCGAGGCTTCCGTACAAATTTGTAGGCATGTAAATAGTTTATCACGGTTTTTTGAATGTAACTAGGTACAATTTTACGGTTTTCGGATTTTTCCCTTTACTTGTGCTACATGACCTTGCTAGTTGTCAAATTTCATGATTCTATGTCAACAGGAAGTATCCTAAAATTTTTGATTCCCTTGAGTGTCGAGTTATACGTTTTTTGTGGCATAAACGGCCGTTTCTTTTTTTTACGTTAACTTAGAAGTTTGATTTTTACACAGCTTCAAGGGACTGTAGACCTGAGTATATTATTATGATTTTAATTTCAAATCGATACCTTTACGCGTTCTTGTTCGTTGTCTTGACAGACAGACAGGCGGACAACAAAGTGATACTATAAGGGTTCCGTTTTTTTTCCTTTTAAGGTACTGAACCCTAAAAAGTAGTTACTTTGAGAAATTAGAGTAGACAAAAAAATATATTTTTCTCTAGGTGTGCGGGTAGGCAAAAAAAACATGGTACTTATGACCGGGTGGGTCGTAAATACTAGTTTTAATATTCTGTTTATTTATTTATTTAATACTTCAAGTACCTACATAAATGTACAGAGATGGACTTAATGCCATAGGCATTTTCTACCAGTCAACCTTTTTTCTTTTGTTATAATTGAAATGATCCGAAGTGGGACCAAATTCAGCTGGACTTTATAGATAATGTTAAATCACTTGGATTACGTCGGGGTCACCACTTTGCCATAAAGGTGGTTAATGTGTGTTATCAGAAGGTTTGGCAATTAATAGAGCGTGTTGTCAGTTGAAGGTATATTGAACGCCTGGCGTTGAGTACCTGTGTAAGCGCTCCTGTACACGACGCAACTACCGCGCCGACACCGCACCGCCGCCGCACCTCCGCGCTGTGTATACGAGAAGCAGCCGCGCCGCCACCGCGCCGCCGACGCGGCCCCCGCCACACCTGCTACCCCGCTGATCCCCAGTATTTGATTTTGTTATTCCATTACCGGCCGCTTATGGTGAAATGAAGCGGCGACGGCGCGGTGGCGGCGCGGAGGCGGCGCGGACGCGTCTCGTATACACAGGTAATAGGTAATAGGTAATACGGGCTGTTGTCCGCAACTCTACGTCAATGCGCGTATTTTGCGTGCGGGTGGGAATTTCGATTATTCGATCCACCCCAGCTCCTCAAGGAAGGCCAGCAACGCCTTGATGTTACTGACCGTCTCACGTAGGGTACCTGGGTTACCGAAGTACTTTGCCCTGTACGTGGCGACCACCGGGCAGTTTAGAAGCACGTGTGCCGCTGTCTCGTCGTCCTCCATGCAGGCTCTGCACAGCGGACTGTCTGTTACTCCTATGACAAAGAGGTGTTTATTAAATGACCCATGGCCGGTTAAAGCTGCAGTAACTATACGCAGCTTTTGTTTAGTTAGACGGAGAACCTGTTTAGTGAGGCGGCCGTCTAATGTGGGAAGTGCTTCCCTAGCCTGCCTACACTCGCTTTGGTCCGTCCAAAGTTTACAATGTTGGTCTCTGGTGCGTTTCCTTACCAGAGTGCGTATATACCCGAAGGGGAGTGGGGCGATGGGCTCAGGTCCCACTGGTGCCATGCTAGACCCCCTTCTGGCAAGCTCGTCGGCTGCGTCGTTACCCAGCGAACCGCTGTGTCCTTTGATCCATTGAATGGTTATTTTATTGAGGTTACCGACCTGGTTGAGGCGCTGGTGACACTCGTATATTAGCCCAGAGTCAACAGTATAACTGTTCAGCGCTTGCAGAACCGCCATGCTGTCTGAGAGTATGCGAATCGAGTGGTCCATTACTTTCCTGGCCATAATAGCTGCAGCGGCTAGTGAAATGCCCATGCATTCGGCCTGGAACACTGTGTTATGGGCCCCCAGAGGTGTGGCAATATGTATGTTGAAGTCCTCCGAGAAGATTCCAGCACCTGTGCCACTACCTGTTTTAGATCCATCCGTGAAGATGCGCAGTTCTGCAGGGCTCAGCCCCTCACATCGGCTGTCCTCGTGAAGCTGGATCTTGTATTTTTTATCGAAGATAAATTGTTTGGGTACCCGGTCGTTTATGGCTTTCGTAATGGGATATTCCTTGTGGAGTCCCTCAAGCAGCGTAGTGTGTGGTGTGTCACTCTTACCCCAGAGATTTAGTGTGTTAAGACGTACTGCCGCCATCGTCGCTTCCTGCTGTATGAACAGGTGGAGTGGTGGGATTCCCAGGATGGCTTCAACTGCTGCAGTCGGAGTAGTCCTCATGCAGCCCGTAGTCGCCATGCAGGCTAGTCTTTGCATGTGTTGTAGTTTGTTGACGGCTGTAACTAGCTTGGTACGGGGCCACCAGACCACAGCCCCGTAGGTGATCATGGGGCGGATCACTGCAGTGTACAGCCAGAGTATAATTTTAGGGGATAGGCCCCATTTCTTACCTATCATTCTCCTGCACTGCCAAAAGGTTATGCAAACCCTGTTCAGTATGTTGTCCAGATGACTACTCCAGTTTAGCTTACTGTCTAGTGTGACCCCGAGGTACTTGACTTCGTTGGCCAACTGGAGTTCAGTATCGAACAGTTTAGGTAGGCGAAAAGGTCCTAACGCTCGTTTGTAGGTAAACATGACTAGTTCAGTTTTAGTGGGGTTCACTGAAAGGTCAAAATCCCTGCACCATCTCTCTACGATACGTAGCGCTTGTTGAGTGAGGTTGCATACCGTACCCGTTACCTTCCCCGAGACCAGGATTGCGAGGTCGTCTGCATAACCTACTGTGTAAAAGCGGTTCGAATTGAGTTTGGTGATGAGGTCATTAATTACCAGATTCCATAGAAGGGGGGACAGGACCCCCCCTTGAGGGCAGCCTCTGGCTATCATGGCCAGCTGCTGCTCACCTTCAAGGCGAACCACTCGTTTACTTAGCATGTTTGTGATCCAGTCCGTTAGTACTTGTTCTACTCCATGTCTAGAGAGGGCACTGCCGATACTGGAAAAGTTGGTTTTGTCGAAAGCTCCTTCGATGTCTATAAAAGTGCCCAGACAGGTGCCTTTCTGATGAATCACTCCCTCTATCTGGCTGACTACCAGATGAAGGGCAGATTCAGTCGACTTACCTGAGCTGTATGCGTGTTGGTTACAATGTAGCGGTAAAATCTTCAGAGCGCCATCCCTCAGTTCCCTGTCGCACAGCCTTTCCAGAGTCTTTAAAAGAAAAGAGGTCAGGCTGATTGGTCGATGGGATTTGGCGTTTGTATAGTCACCCTTACCTGGCTTGGGGATGAATATTACTTTCACTTCCCTCCATCCTTTAGGAACGTATCTGAAGGCCAGGCACGCTCTCAATAACGGCACCAGTTTTATGGCGACAGAGGTGCCACCCCACTGCAGTAAGGCGGGGAACACTCCATCAGGGCCAGCTGCCTTAAAAGGGTGGAAGCTGCGGATGGCCCATTGGAGTTTGTCCAGCGTGATCACCCTGCTAGCGTAGTGCCAATCGTTCTCTGATGGAGTCTGAATTGCATCCTGCCAGTCAATTGCCTGTGCGAAGATGCATCCCGGGAAGTGAGTTTCAATAAGGACGTGTCTCGTTTCTTCTGGCGAGGATGTAAGTGTGTTGTCAGGTTTCCGGAGGGTAGCGGGTCCAGGTATATGTTGTTGCGCTAGTACTTTCCTTACCCTGTTGGCTTGCTGGCAAGATTCAATACTACCACAGAATTTGCGCCATCCTGTGGTACTCCTGAACCTGATGCATTTTTTGTAGCTGGATTTGGCTGCGTAATAGTTATCCCAGTCCTCATCCGCACAAGTGTTCATGGCTCTATTCAGAGCTTTCCTTACCTTACCGCGCTTCCGGTCCAGCTCAGCGCCCCACCAGGGTTGTTTGCCCGGTGTGCTACGCGAGGTGGTCTCTGGGCAGGCAGTTTGGTAGCTGTCTATCATTGACTTAGTAAGGTGACTTACTTGTACTTCAATCTGTGTCGTATCCGCAAAAATTGTCGGGTCGTTTGATACCGTCAGCTGTGTTATAAGACTGCGTGTATAGGTGGCCCGATCCGTGTTGCGCGGATTACGCCTTGGTTGTGTTGCTGGAACACAAACCTGGATGTCGAAGCGGATCCACCTGTGATCAGAGCAGGAGGCCTCCTTGGAGACATGCCACCCAGTGATAGTTTCCGCCGCTCCCTCCGTAGCCAGAGTGAGGTCTATGATTGTGCGGCTGCGCCTGGTTACGAACATTGGTTCGGAACCCGTGTTTAGTAGGGTTAGGTTAGTCGAGAATAAGTAGTCAACCAAGGCCTTACCCCTCTCGTTTTGCGTGTCCATACCCCACAGTTGATGGTGGGCATTGGCATCGGCCCCGACAACGACGTCATACCCGCACCTCTCGCAATGGCTCACGAGGCGGGCGAGGTCGTGCGGGGGCGGCGCCTCTGCCTCGGGCATGTACACCGAGGCGAGGACGAGCACCACCTCCATGGCGTCGTCACGCTGTATTAGCAGCTTAGCTGCAGAGACATCTCTGCAACAGAAATCCGTTAAGAGCTGTGTTTTGAGGTTACCTGTGATATAGATACACGATCTGGGACGATCGTGATCTGTGGTGACCAGGAGCTTACCACCAAGATTGGAGAGTCCTTGTATGCGGCCTGCCCTTATCCACGGCTCCTGGATCAAGGCGATGGCCGTGTGTTGAACTTCCAGCCACTTGCGAAGCTGAGCCGTCGCGGTCTGACTGTGGTGGAGGTTTGCCTGGAGGATTTTACAGTCCGACGAAGGGTACGCCATCGCTGGCCAACCCCTCATCGTCCCCCCCCAGTTTGAGCCCGGCAAATAGGTCGCCCTCGTCGAAGCCGTCCCCTCCCTGGCCCGAAGCCGGGGACAGGATCATGTCGTCCAGCTCCGCATCAGATGATGGGACGGCGCCATCGGTGGCGGCAGCAGGGGCGGCCGTCCCTGCCGGAGCAGGTTCAGTCACGGATGCCTCCGGGTTGTTTATAGTGGGAGATGACTCCCCCACTGGTGTCTGCGGCTGGTTTGGCACCTCGCCGATGGTTCCCGTGTCGGGGTCCCATCCCTGAGGGGTATCGGTGAACCTGCCGTTCCGACCCTGGAACTTCACGTACACCGCTCCCAATCCAATTGAGAGGCGGCGTCCGGCCTCCATCAGGGTCGGGATCTGGTCCTCAGGGACGCCG